>CM026429.1:9701639-10301639 GCA_014871385.1 Ceratodon purpureus
GAAGCTCAAAAAGCACATCGCCATTGAATTTGCCCGGAAGGAAGGGTACCCTCTGTCCTCAGCGTACTGAAGTTCAGCCTGGACAACGCATTCTTGGCGCCGGATCGTGAAGCTAGGCGTTTGAGACAAGAGACGACACTCGGGCTACCTAAGGATGACTTCTGCGTCGGTATGGGGTGCTCTTGCGGAGTTCTAAACAAATCGTCCGATTCCCTGAGCACATGGATCTCTTCTACCACTCGACCTAACTTCGCGGCCTCAGTACCAGGACCTGCATCCACAGTTGAAGTCATTGAGCGCCGGGTTGTAAGTATCTCAGTCGATGCTGCCCATCGGTCTGGAGTTAGTCCCCTAGCAACATACTTTCTGGCCTCCAGAAGCCACTCTCTCCTTCAGTAGTCCTACTGGTTATCTGATAAACCGTGTGAACCAAATTCCCGCCGTCATCGACAACCTCCTCCTCTAGATGGATGCTCTCCAGCACAAGGTTTGTATCTCACGCTTAGAAGACCAGCGCTAACGGATCCGACTCCCTCGGGCATTACAAGGTACATGGAGAGGAACTTCGTGCCCCTCAGCTCGAATTTGCGCCATGGTCGCGAGAAATCAGGATTAAACTATGGAGACGCGACGAATGGTAAGTCCCATATACAGACTGCGCTTAGAGCGTGTGTTGAAGGAACTACAATCAGCGGGATTCCGACCGCATCATTACCAAATTACGGTTGAACAAAATTGGTTAGGGACTTAAGAAGGAGGACTATTTTAAAAATTAGAGGGATTTGTGATATTTAATTATGCAGCGCTTTTTACTAGGAGCCGTCAAAGAGGATGTCATAAATGCAGGTCGTGATGTTTGCACATAGTGCAATTTTACCACATCCAGTAATTGGCATTCACTCGTCTCATTCATCTATCCGAGTGGAGTAATGTCCTCACTTCTCTCGTTCCATACCTTCGGCTCGGACCAGAATGAGCGGAAGCCGTCGACAGGGTTGACAGGTCTCACCGTCAACAATGCCTAAGTCACGCTGCATGGGGGAGTTGAGCTCACCGAAGCAGGCTACACCTGCGAAAGGGAAAGAGGGACGACGAAGAAGAAGGGGTTGATTGTGACAGATAGGAAAGCGCAGCAATAGTAAGCAAAGTAATAGTAAGGTCAGTAAGGGAACCCGAGCCGTTACGGCAATTCTTGGGGACCCTCGTTGTGATGTAGGGGGATGTCCGAGCTCGAACACACGGAGTCTGGCACCGAAGTAAGCAGCAGCCATCGCTCGGAAGGACATGTGGCGATTGACGATTCGACCGGGGTGGTGCATGACCTCGGCGATTGATTTGGTGAATGAGAGGACCTCATTCAGATGTAAGCTTCCCTGCATGACTTCTTGGTACGTTCTTTTGAAGTGGTTCTTGGCACAGTTGAGATTGAGGATTGGAGGTACTCTATTTACATGATTGTATGGACAGGCTTCTTTCATGATAGCTTGTGGTACTCGATAGCGGACGGCCTACAGTGATGTGACTGAGACCCTTCGAAAGTACCCACGATCATGTAATGGTAAGCGCGAAACGCGGCTTGTGGTGATGGGATGTTTAAGGTTTTAAAGAATTATGGGTTCGATTAAAATCATCATTGTTTGGTGGGTTTTAGTACGCGGTTTTGGTTGAAGCCATCAGTGAGGGTTGGTGGCAAGGACAATAGAGCCGCGGCTAGGTTTGGGGATGAGAGCCGCCGGATCGCTGAGGTGTGCTTATGAAGCTATTGCTGGCTGGCTGTTTCGGAGCATAAAGGGCGAGGGGGCGCTCGTGAGCTATCCACAGACACGGGGTTTGGGGTGAGAAGGAAGAGGGGAGGAGAGCCTTTCGAGTGTGATAAGAGAAACATGTTTGTATTGTTCGTGGGTTCTGTCAAGCCTGAGATTTAAATTGTTGTTAGCTTTATAGCATGTGAGGTTATGGAGATTAGGACAGTGCTCACGGAGGACAGAGTGTGCAACGCTTGTTGGAGGGAATTGGTGATCGACTGCTGCATTGTTTTTGTTGGTTTCAAGGTGTCAAAGCTCCGTTGAGCAGCTTTTCGAGAAGGCTTCAAGTCGCATGCACAAGTAATGGAGGTAACCGAAATGGTAGCGTCGCGGATATAGGGAGAAATAGATGAGTTAGGGTTGAACATCATTTAGGGTTTTTGGCATGTTGTTTCGGGAGAGGATGTTTTTAGGGTTCCTTGCATGTTATTTATGGGCGTCTTATGATGTACCCGCATCTCTGTGCAGGGAACGATCAAGAACCTTGCTGATGTGGTTGTCGAGAACGCGGCCACAGTCAACGCCGTGTTGGAAGACATACAGAAGGGATCGATTCGGGACGAGTATATGGACAGCTCACATCCGCCGACCGTCGCGGTTGGTGGTCAAGTTGGCTCCGACGTCTTCATGGAGGACTTTGTGGATGGGGACGATCACGCGGAATCGGATAACCCACGTGAGGGGTTTGAATCCGACCGGGGGAGGAAGAGCCCAAAGGACCCACGACAAGATCGATGCCGACGCGGTTGTTGCATCAGGCGAATGTGAGGCCGAGGCTGCAATAGGCGAGGGTGCTGAAGCTCTGATGAGCATGTCGGCCGAAGTTGGAACGGGGGAGGGTGCAGCTGCGGTCCAGTTGCAACCTGCGGGGCGAGTTGGGGTTAACGAAGCACGAAGGCAGATTCGATCGGAAATGCAGCTGGATCCCTATTCGGCACTTTTAAGAATGAGGCGTAAACCAGACAAGTTGTCATTGATAAAGATTCCTCTATGGTCGATTGCTGCCATGTGATTTCGTTCGACCCGCGATGCTCAGTGACGTTCAGAAATTGCAGACCGAGTTCTCCAATGGGATAAGGCCCGGCTCAGGGGCATTCTACGTTGCGGCAACGTCGCATATGGGCGAGGAGACACTTGTGACGGAAGAGATGAAGTCTTCCTGGTGTTCAGTGTGGCATATCTTGAACAGCATGTTCGAGGCGGAGCTATCAAAACACGAGGAAACTCGTGATCTTAGTGGGAAGATGTTCTACGTCTTTGATGGTAATCATCGGACAAGGGCGTGGCGCGGGTTTATCGATATGGAGTACCCAGATGACTACGACTGGGCATATGCAAATGGAAGACCGGATTGCATACTGTTGGAGGTGAAGGACAGTCGCGAAGCGCTAGTGACAGCTATGCACGCGATCAACAAGTAAGACTTCCAATTTTCAGCTTGTTCCATTTTTATGCAGTCCAGGGTTTTAACTTCCTTAATTGTCCTAATGGAACTAACATCTCTGCCTATGCAGGGCCAACGAGGAAGCTTTCATCAAAGAGAGACTGCCTCACACACTGCACAAGATTCAAACCTATGGAGGCATGTCCGCTGAGGATTTGGAAAAGAGTGGTATTTTGCCCCCAGATCTCATGGCCCGAACGAAGGCGGCTCCCAAGAGGTCGTGGCATACCATGCCGCACGAAGTCTTTGTGTCCTTTCTTCACGCGGTAAGTAACTCAGAATTTCTGAATTCCGAAGATGATGATTGGTTCATTGAGGTACAGAAACAAATATTGACATGTCAATTTAATCAGGGGACACTGGCCCGAGTCGCTGAGGAGGCAGTGCAGCTCTGGATTACAGAGCACCCGGACGAAGACACCGGGGCTGAGATGAAGAATGCTGTGGAGAAAGCAGTCAAAGAAGCGAAGGATAAGTTGCAAAGCAAGTTCCAGAAGGAGCAGTCGGTGGCAAACCCGGCGCACGCAAAGGCGTTTCATGCTGAGGTATGTCCCCGAATTTGGGCAAGGGTCACGTAAAACTTATAGAACAAAAGAGCATTGTCGGATCCGATATTGGTAATTCTGTTCAAGTAATATCGTGGTAACGTGTGTTCCTTAAATATTATTGTGGAAAATCTGTGTTGTTCAGTGAGGTACTTTTACAATTTTGGGAAAGGGTCTCGTAAGACAGACAGGTCAAAAGAGCATTGTCGGATCCGACAATGATAATTTTTAATCTGTAATGTTGCGGTACTTTGTGTCCCTGAAATTTTATTCTCGAAATTCTCTAATGTTCAGTAAGCTTTTTTTGTAAATTTGGGCAAGGGTCACGTAAAACTTAGAGAACAAAAGAGCATTGTCGGATCCGATATTGGTAATTCTGTTCAAGTAATATCGTGGTAACGTGTGTTCCTTAAATATTATTGTGGAAAATCTGTGTTGTTCAGTGAGGTACTTTTACAATTTTGGGAAAGGGTCTCGTAAGACAGACAGGTCAAAAGAGCATTGTCGGATCCGACAATGATAATTTTAATCTGTAATGTTGCGGTACTTTGTGTCCCTGAAATTTTATTCTCGAAATTCTCTAATGTTCAGTAAGCTTTTTTTGTAAATTTGGGCAAGGGTCACGTAAAACTTAGAGAACAAAAGAGCATTGTCGGATCCGATATTGGTAATTCTGTTCAAGTAATATCGTGGTAACGTGTGTTCCTTAAATATTATTGTGGAAAATCTGTGTTGTTCAGTGAGGTACTTTACAATTTTGGGAAAGGGTCTCGTAAGACAGACAGGTCAAAAGAGCATTGTCGGATCGACAATGATAATTTTTAATCTGTAATGTTGCGTTACTTTGTGTCCCTGAAATTTTATTCTCGAAATTCTCTAATGTTCAGTAAGCTTTTTTTGTAAATTTGGAACAAGGGTCACGTAAAACTTAGAGAACAAAAGAGCATTGTCGGATCCGATTATTGGTAATTCTGTTCAAGTAATATCGCGGGACTGCGTGTCACTCAAATTTCATTCTCGCAATTCTCTGCTGTTCGGAGAGCTATTTTTTTAAATATGGGCAAGGGTCTCATAAATCCGAGAGGTCAGAAATGCATTGTCGGATCCGACAGTCGTAATTTGGTTCAAGTAATTTTGCGGATACTGTTGGTCCAGGAGATTATATTGTCGAAATTCTCTGCTGTTCGGAGAGCTGTTGTTTTAAATTTGGGCAAGGGTCTCGGAAATCCGAGAGGTCAGAAATGCATTGTCGGATCCGACAGTCGTAATTTGGTTCAAGTAATTTGCGGTACTCTTGGTCCAGGAGATTTCATTCTCGAAATTCTCTGATGTTCGGATAGATATTTTTTAAATTTGGGCAAGGGTCTCGGAAATCCGAGAGGTCAGAAATGCATTGTCGGATCCGACAGTCGTAATTTGGTTCAAGTAATTTTGCGGTACTGTTGGTCCAGGAGATTTCATTCTCGAAATTCTCTGATGTTCGGATAGATATTTTTTTAAATCTGGGCAAGGGTCTCGGAAATCCGAGAGGTCAGAAATGCATTGTCGGATCCGACAGTCGTAATTTGGTTCAAGTAATTTTGCGGTACTGTTGGTCCAGGAGATTTCATTCTCGAAATTCTCTGATGTTCGGATAGATATTTTTTTAAATCTGGGCAAGGGTCTCGGAAATCCGAGAGGTCAGAAATGCATTGTCGGATCCGACAGTCATAATTTGGTTCAAGTAATTTTGCGGTACTGTTGGTCCAGGAGATTTCATTCTCGAAATTCTCTGATGTTCGGATAGATATTTTTTTAAATCTGGGCAAGGGTCTCCGGAAATCCGAGAGGTCAGAAATGCATTGTCGGATCCGACAGTCGTAATTTGGTTCAAGTAATTTTGCGGTACTGTTGGTCCAGGAGATTATATTGTCGAAATTCTCTGCTGTTCGGATAGATATATTTTTTAAATGTGGGCAAGGGTCTCGGAAATCCGAGAGGTCAGAAATGCATTGTCGGATCCGACAGTCGCAATTTGGTTCAAGTAATTTCGAGGTACCGTGTTAAATTGTATGGTTATATGTCCAATATCACCCAATTATTGGACAAATGAGCTTAAATTCATGATACCGGCGTTAAAAACTAACTCTACATGCTAGAATTCGTGAAAATAGTGCAAGTCCTGTGATATTTGAACTACCACGAATCGTATTATAGGATCCGACAATGGTTTTCGGAGAACTAAAAGTGCAGGGGTCTTCAAAAAGTTTGATCTTCAAATGCTCTGTAGGATCCGACAGCGGTTTTATTCGGTTTTCAAATGTTGAGGGGATGTCGTTTTTCTCCGGATGCATGTTCTGTAACTTTAATAATTGGTTCCAAACTCTTGAGATTTTTGCGAGGGGTCTTCAAAAAGTTTGATCTTCAAAATGCTCTGTAGGATCCGACAGCGGTTTTTTCGGTTTTCAAATGTTGAGGGGATGTCGTTTTTCCCCGAATGCATGTTCTGTAACTTTAATAATCGGTGCCAATCTCTTGAGATTTTTGCGAGGGGTCTTCAAAAAGTTTGATCTTCAAAATGCTCTGTAGGATCCGACAGCGGTTTTTTCGGTTTTCAAATGTTGAGGGGATGTCGTTTTTCCCGTGATGCATGTTCTGTAACTTTAATAATCGGTGCCAAACTCTTGAGATTTTTGCGAGGGGTCTTCAAAAAGTTTGATCTTCAAAATGCTCTGTAGGATCCGACAGCGGTTTTTTCGGTTTTCAAATGTTGAGGGGATGTCGTTTTTCCCGGATGCATGTTCTGTACTTTAATTAATCGGTGCCAAACTCTTGAGATTTTTGCGAGGGGTCTTCAAAAAGTTTGATCTTCAAAATGCTCTGTAGGATCCGACAGCGGTTTTTTCGGTTTTCAAATGTTGAGGGGATGTCGTTTTTCCCGGATGCATGTTCTGTAACTTTAATAATCGGTGCCAAATCTCTTGAGATTTTTGCGAGGGGTCATCAAAAAGTTTGATCTTCAAAATGCTCTGTAGGATCCGACAGCGGTTTTTTCGGTTTTCAAATGTTGAGGGGATGTCGTTTTTCCCCGGATGCATGTTCTGTAACTTTAATAATCGGTGCCAAACTCTTGAGATTTTTGCGAGGGGTCATTCAAAAAGTTTGATCTTCAAAATGCTCTGTAGGATCCGACAGCGGTTTTTTTCGGTTTTCAAATGTTGAGGGGATGTCGTTTTTCCCCGGATGCATGTTCTGTAACTTTAATAATCGGTGCCAAACTCTTGAGATTTTTGCGAGGGGTCTTCAAAAAGTTTGATCTTCAAAATGCTCTGTAGGATCCGACAGCGGTTTTTTCGGTTTTCAAATGTTGAGGGGATGTCGTTTTTCCCCGGATGCATGTTCTGTAACTTTAATAATCGGTGCCAAACTCTTGAGATTTTTGCGAGGGGTCTTCAAAAAGTTTGATCTTCAAAATGCTCTGTAGGATCCGACAACGGTTTTTTTCGGTTTTCAAATGTTGAGGGAATGTCGTTTTTCTCCGGATGCATGTTCTGTAACTTTAATAATCGGTGCCAAACTCTTGAGATTTTTGCGAGGGGTCTTCAAAAAGTTTGATCTTCAAAATGCTCTGTAGGATCCGACAGCGGTTTTTTTCGGTTTTCAAATGTTGAGGGAATGTCGTTTTTCTCCGGATGCATGTTCTGTAACTTTAATAATCGGTGCCAAACTCTTGAGATTTTTGCGAGGGGTCTTCAAAAAGTTTGATCTTCAAAATGCTCTGCAGGATCCGACAGCGGTTTTTTTCGGTTTTCAAATGTTGAGGGGATGTCGGATTCTTCTTGACGCATGCCGTGTAACTTTGAAATTTGGTGACTTGATTTGTAGATTAAAAACCACTACGACAAACATCCGACGAAGGTGGAGATGAGTTTGGACAAATTGCTTATGGTTGCCACTACTGAAGCACTACCCAAAGCAAAGGCAAAATGGCTGCGAATGTGGAACGGGTCAGAGAGTTCTCGAAAGACGGTAAAGTTCCCTGCGAGTCCGTGCTCGGAGAATGTGCTCGGCCCCTGGCTTTCAAGAGCTGCCTTCTGGGCTAATGTAAGAATCTCCTGCTTAGCTTCGTAAATGTCCACCTTCATCACTTCGTTTTATATGGGAGATTCTACTAATATCTCTGTCTAAATCTCTTTCTTTGGGCTTATGGAATCTACAGATTGAGGAGGCCGCGGAAGCTGAGTGCTCAACTTGGCTTGAAACAATTGAAAAGGAAGAAGAGGCGTCTGAATCCGGCCCCAAGATAAGGCCCAAACGAGTCTCCATGGAGACTTACATGGAGAAGTGGCGAGTGCTCCTTTGGGAGAAGGCGTACGGGGCATTCTTTACAGGTGCCAATGCTTACACAAGATCTCTTCCCTTCGCGTCGCAAGCCGGAACTGACATGGCTATGAAGAGGCTGGTCTATAGGTACTTTAAGCGGGAGCTCATCCCAGCTGGAGTGGTAGACGCGTACCCAGCAGCCTGGGAGAGCTGGAAGGAGACCAACAACTCGGAGTATATGTTTACAGTGAACCAAAGAAAGGTATACAACTTGCAGCACCTCAATGAGGGATGCTGGTACCTAGAGTGCCCAAAGACTATGGTCACTGAGGAAGAAAAGGCAATCAAGGAACAGCACACGAAGAAGAAGGATGGCGAAGAGGAGGTGAGTGAGTTCGTCGACGACATCCTCCCCCCAAATTTAGACAGTCTACCCAACTCGGATGCGCATGCTGTGTCCGCGGAGACGGGGGCTGCAGATGCAAGCGCGCGCAAACGAAAGAGAGGGGGTCAGCCGAAGACGACGTCAAGGGAGACCAGTAAGGAGCCACCGCAGAACAAGGAGCCATCGCAGAGGAAGAGGACGGCGAAGAAGCCAGGGAATCAGAAGGCTGAGACCACAGCACCCGAGAGGGTTGGCCTCTCTCCAAGCATCGAGCACGCCGAGAAGCTAGTGGTCGCCATAGCTGCGCATATAGAGGGCTCGCAGCAGCTGATCAAGAACGAATCTGTAGCGGTATGGGCTGAGGAGGGAATGATCACTTCGTTCAAGGGGATGCCAGAGGGCTTCCATGCAGTATTTGACTGGATCAAGGGCATTACGAATAAGCGGCCAAGATACAAGAATGGCAAACTTGTTCGTGGGGGATATGCCGATCTCGTCATCGTGGATGTGCCGGAGAAGTTGAGCGTTCCAGGTGTCTCACTGCGAACAGATGAGATTCCAGATTGGAACAATCGAGACGACACTTTCCTTGCAGGAGTTTTCGGCGTCGCTGGACATATTTTGCATGACAACGGCGCTCTAATCGTAATTCACAGCGCTGACGCCGGAGCAGTAGAGAAGGAAATGGAGGAGTGGTTGAAATGGTTCCCATTTAAGATTCACAAGTCCTGGTTAGGATACAATCGCCTGCGGCTCAGTTCTTCGAAGAAGAGCGGATCCACGACAAATTGTTTTCGGGTCCACCTTCTTACCCATTCTACTCATTCGGAGTTCGAGTTTCGGACGGTACCGCCAGAGTTTTGTAGGCACGGAATCGACATCGCCGAGGACGATGTCATCCAGAATTGGACAACGATGGCAACCCAGGCCATGAGGAATCGCGTACCCTGGCGCGGTCCGAGGGAGAAGGATCAGCTCTTCATGGAGAGCATAATTCGCGCCACGACTGATGAAGGGGACGTGGTCGTGGACGTTACCGCCGCCACAGGTAGGTCTTAGGGCCGAATTGTTATCAAATTCCTTTGCCTTAGAAGAAGTACTTGCTGGTACTTACTATTCAGTGGATATGGATTGTAGGAGCATCAATCAAAGCCTGCCGAGATACTGGGCGCCATATCGTTGCATTAGAGGCAGACAAAGACATCTTCAACGAGGTACTCAAGAAGTTGGATCCTCCAGCACCATCTAATCAAGCATTAGTACAGCCTGCCACAGCAGAGAACACCTCCACCGAAGAGACCACCACAGCGGACGCGGAGCCTCCTATCTCCACGAACTCATACATTGCCCAAAAGAGATTGAAGAAACTCGCGCTTGAGTAAGTGAGTATGGTCTGATTAATTCCTTCGTATCCTCTCATAATCTCACTATTGCTCAAGTTGACTGAAAGTCTCTAATTGCAATCTATTCGCAGCAATCCGAATGTGCAACCCCATTCCGGCATACTCATGGAGTGTAGTCGGAAGATTATTCCGTCGCCAGTGATGCATCGAATTCCTGTTTACGCGGAGAACCAAGCGCAGGTGTTGAGCACACTGGACTCACCACCATCTCCAATAGCGAGGACCAAACTATTCGATGGACGAGCTCAAAGGTTCCTTGATATTGAGGCAGAAGTAGAGCATACTTGCATCTCTGACCAGTCGTGCTAGGCTTGGGAAAGAACTTTATGGAATGTATTTTATTTCTTACTTGACTCGTTTATAAAGACATGTGAGTCTTGTCGGCAAAATATGTGCATTTGAATACCTATATTCCCAACTATCACCTAATAGCGTCCCTTCATATCTGCCATTATGATGGGTCGCACCTTTCTCATGCAACTCTTGAATATAAACCTCTTCCCTTCGAGTACCACTTTTCGTGGGCATTTTTGTATCTAAAAGGTATAACCGTTGCTGAAAAGGCATTATGAGTGATATGGAAGGAAAATCAACTTTGATTGTCAACATTTGAGAAGTTACAGTAATGTTGTCGTAATTTTGAAACTCGTAATCTACAGTCAAAGTTCAATCAAATATCGCTTTTATTTTATATTATGGAACTTCAGAGATTTAGAGGCGTTTTATCATTGTTGAATCTCTTAATTTTATTTCGCTACGAACAAGTACATTCTTTCGATGAGGAAACTCCACAGAATGTATTGTCGCCAGTTGAAATTACAAATAATTTAAACAGGAAGGTATGGCTAGATTGCTTTGAAAAGGTGTATGATCATGGTGTGCCAAAAAAGCAACACGTAGTAAATGATCAAATCAAAGCTCATGCAAATGTCGAAGTTGGCCGCGGTCTTCTCGATTTTGAAGATAATTTGTTTTGTGATTTTGAATACGAAATCCGCGAATGGAACTGTGCCTTAAAATATGAGATTGATTTCATGTGCATCTGGGAGCATCCTAATGCTCGTCTTACGCGGCACAAGGATGCAAATTTCAACGATGATAATTGCCCTATCTGTGAACAGGGTCCTAGCCCTGATTTATATCTGTGTCGATGGAATATTGAACGAGATGGTCTGTATGTTTCTCAGTTCCATCCTTTTAGCGGTAGACATCAGTACAAGCTTTTTAAGCAATGGAAGGAGGACGAGGACCACCACGAATTTCTGAAGGAGTATAGAGTTTCTATTTTCAATGATCTCGATGATGAATTATTGCTTACATTTGGAGTTATGGATGCCCCAATGAATACTGTGAAAATTCCAGGACGACTTCTAGCACACATTTCCGAACGATTTTTTTACATATCCTTAAATCCACGCACCGACGAGCGTTTACTCAATTCGCCTTGGATATGCAAATTTAAAGACCTGGGGAGTATGGCATATCGTAGAGATGTCAAAATATGGAAACCTCCTCTAGTGAACCACGTTTCAATGCCTATCGACTGTATAGATTGCGCATGGAAAGCAGATAATGAAGGAATTTGGCTGGATCGAGTTGGATGTGGACAAACAGGATCAATTTGGGAAAAACGATACGACTGGGTTCCAATACGGAAGCGGACAAGAGAACCTCACGGTGATAATCAACCAGCAAAGCGTCCAAAACAGGAGCACTTGGAACTGTAATATTTTCTGAGAATGAGAGGCATCACTACTATACTTATTTAACAAAAAAAAGAGAAAAGGATATTCAATTCATATCATTGTGATTCTTTCCATTTTATAGTCGTATTCGAATCACTATAAATTTGAGTTTGTAATTATGAATGCCAATTATTAAGACATAAGAGCCAATATCTGCTCTCCATCATCTTATCCCTTAAACTGACTGACATTCCCATAAGCCAAATTAACTGATGTAGATCCCTAAGGCATCTCCCCATGGCCTCCCCTTCGGCAGCAGCCTTGGTACTTGCGCTATTCGGTTTTAAAAAAAACTTGATTACGTTCGATCCCGCATAGACTGACGATAATGCTCACATCCCGCACCTGCTACCTGGGAAGTAGAGGCCTCTGCAACTGAGACCCCGGCAGATCATACCCGGGATGGTCATACCCGAAAATTGCGATCGGCACATTCCAAATCTGAACCCCGGCGGCATTCTGCAATGCAAGAACTTGGCTTTCGGATCCGAGAATGGATTTCTCGCTACTTCAAATTCCGCCGGCCTTGTTCTTGGCCTCCACGACCTTGTGCCCACCCAACACTTTTGCGCCCTGTCATCCCATCCCACTTTCTTCTGACCTAGCCGCCGCGGCCCGCGTGCCCTGACGGTATACTATAAATAGAAATCGTTTCCCTTATTTTGTCACCTTCTCATCGATCCTTCTCGGTGAGTCTCATTCTCTTCTCATTTCTGTTATTTAGCGTTGTTACCGATTTGCTATTTTCTCCTCTCCCATTTTTGTCGCCTTTGCTCATTTGCTAGTGTGTGTGCTTCTTTGTTGCGGCTATGGTGGTGGGGGGGCCGAGGCTCGAGAGGGCCGATGAAGCCCCTCCCGGCCTGGCCTTTGCGCATTTGCTAGTGTGTGTGATTCAATGTTGCGGCTATGGTGGTGGGGGCCGAGGCTCGAGAGGGCCGATGAAGCCCCTCCCGGCCTGGCCTTTGCTCATTTGCTAGTGTGTGTGCTTCTATGTTGCGGCTATGGTGGTGGGGGGCCGAGGCTGGATAGGGCTGATGAAGCCCCTCCTGGCCTGGCCTTTGCTCATTTGCTAGTGTGTGTGCTTCTATGTTGCGGCTATGGTGGTGGGGGGCCGAGGCTGGATAGGGCTGATGAAGCCCCTCCTGGCCTGGCCTTTGCTCATTTGCTAGTGTGTGTGCTTCTATGTTGCGGCTATGGTGGTGGGGGGCCGAGGCTGGATAGGGCTGATAAAGCCCCTCCTGGCTTGGCCTTTGCTCATTTGCTAGTGTGTGTGCTTCTATGTTGCGGCTATGGTGGTGGGGGGCCGAGGCTGGATAGGGCTGATGAAGCCCCTCCCAGCCTGGCCTTTGCTCATTTGCTAGTGTGTGTGCTTCTATGTTGCGGCTATGGTGGTGCGGGGCGGAGGTTGAGAGGGCCGATGAAGCCCCTCCCGGCCTGGCCTTTGCTCATTTTTAAGAGTGTGTGCTTCAATGTTGCGGCTATGGTGGTGGGGGCCGAGGCTAGAGAGGGCCGATGAAGCCTTTCCCGGCCTCGCCTTTGATCATTTGCTAGTGTGTGAGCTTGTATATTGCGGCTATGGTAGTGCGGGGCCGAGGCTGTTCTTTGCTGGTTGAAGAATGCTATAAAATCTAATACGGAATTCATTGGTTTTTTAATTAGGTGTTCTCGAAAGCAAATAATGGGGAGCCGTGATCGAGTACCGCCATCAGCTGAAACCGAGGTACTAGATTAATAGTACACTAAACCTAAAATGTCTCTGATTTACAAACATGACTCCTGCCTCGTAATGTATTGCTCACCTCTCATTTGAAAGTGAAATCTAACCTTTTTATCATCTCTGCTTTCCTAGGTGTATTCCGATGCATCTGAGAGGTCTATCTCCAACTCCTTTCCAGTGATCAATGTTTCCGATCTCTCGGATTCATATGATCAGCAGTTCTGTACCTGTGCTGGAGCAAGCCCTGTGAGTCTTGGTGGTGAGCCGTTCGAGGTTCATTCTCCACAGTACATGCCTACTTCTCCAGTTTACATGCCTACCTCTCCAGTTTACATGCCTACATCCCCAGTGTATGAGCCTACCTGTCCAGTTTACACGCCTACATCCCCAGTGTATGAGCCTAGCTCCCCAGGCTTCATGCCCATTTCTCCTCCACAGGATTCACCGCCAATGTCTCCTCCCTCTCCTTCATCGCCTATAAGAGTGAGGAGGCCAGCCCATGTAGTCTTTGCCCTTCCGGCAATACTACCGTGCCCTGTCCAACAGACCAGGCGATATTGGAGGAGGCGCCGCCACTGGAATTGTAGACAGTCTCGGGAATATTATAGTCGTGCATCACGTAGATAGAATGTAAATGTAAACGTAGAGAGAATGTGAATGTACTTCTTTCCTAAGTAACATTTTCAATAGGATCTCATTCCCATATAAATTGCATAGCCATGTGTGTTTATTTCATATCCATGAAGTCCATCCTCTGCAAGCAAACATCATCTACACAATCACATTGCAACACTCCAAATTGACACCCCATTCGCATCTCCAATTTGCACCCCCTTGGACATCAGCCTTGGCTCCAGCATTTAATGGTGTATTAAATAACCGTTATGTCGGATCCCGCTGAGACCCGGGGATCCCATATCCCGGCAGATGATATCCGGGCAACTAATACGCAGGATGAAGAAACCCCGGCCCCTGCAACTTGCTGCGACACCCAGAGAATATCCGGAATGCACATACCCCGGCAGCGTCTACGCGTGCAGCCCATACCCTCGCCGTTGGGTTCCTGGTAGCTGATATCCGGGCAGAACATAACCTGGCCGCTTCGACCCTGAGTTTTAGAATGCAAACCTCGGAGGCAGCCTGCAAAGCACAAAAACGGCTGTCGGATCCGACAATCATGTTCTTTGTTCTTCGAGATTCAGAGGTCCCGGTCCCGGACGCGGAAAAAAACACTCTCAGATCCTTATAGGCGTCTCTTAATGGCCCCCCCTTGGACAGCGGCATGAAGAAACTTGAGTTCGTAAATATGAAAGCCAACTATTAAGACATAAGAGCCAGTATCTGCTCTCCATCATCTTATCCTTTAAACTGACTGACATTCCCACAAGCCAAATTTACTGTTGGTCACTGCAACTCGGACCCCGGCAGCTCATACCCGGGATGGTCATACCCGAAAATTGCGACCGGCACATTCCAAATCTGAACCCCGGCGGCATTCTGCAAAGCAAGAACTTGGCTTTCGGATCCGAGAATGGATTTCTCGCTACTACAAATTCCGCCGGCCTCGTTCTTGGCCTCCACGACCTTGTGCCCACCCAACACTTTTGCGCCCTGTCATCCCATCCCACTGTCTTCTGACCTAGCCGCCGCGGCCCGCGTGCCCTGACGGTATACTATAAATAGAACTCTTTTCCCTTATTTTGTCACCTTCTCATCGATCCTTCTCGGTGAGTCTCATTCTCTCCTCTCCCATTTGTGTCACCTTTGATCATTTGCTAGTGTGTGTGCTTCTTTTTTGCGGCTATGGTGGTAGGGGGCCGAGGCTCAAGAGGGCCGATGAAGCCCCTCCCGGCCTCGCCTCTACTCATTTGCAAGTGTGTGTGATTCAATGTTGCGGCTATGGTGGTGGGGGCCGAGGCTCGAGAGGGCCGATGAAGCCCCTCCCGGCCTGGCCTTTGCTCATTTGCTAGTGTGTGTGATTCAATGTTGCGGCTATGGTGGTGGGGGCCGAGGCTCGAGAGGGCCGATGAAGCCCCTCCCGGCCTCGCCTCTGCTCATTTGCTAGTGTGTGTGATTCAATGTTGCGGCTATGGTGGTGGGGGCCGAGGCTCGAGAGGGCCGATGAAGCCCCTCCCGGCCTCGCCTCTACTCATTTGCAAGTGTGTGTTATTCAATGTTGCGGCTATGGTGGTGGGGGGCCGAGGCTCGAGAGGGCCGATGAAGCCCCTCCCGGCCTCGACTTTGCTCATTTGCTAGTGTGTGTGCTTCTTTGTTGCGGCTATGGTGGTGGGGGGGCCGAGGCTCGAGAGGGCCGATGAAGCCCCTCCCGGCCTGGCCTTTGCGCATTTGCTAGTGTGTGTGATTCAATGTTGCGGCTATGGTGGTGGGGGCCGAGGCTCGAGAGGGCCGATGAAGCCCCTCCCGGCCTGGCCTTTGCGCATTTGCTAGTGTGTGTGATTCAATGTTGCGGCTATGGTGGTGGGGGCCGAGGCTCGAGAGGGCCGATGAAGCCCCTCCCGGCCTCGCCTCTGCTCATTTGGTAGTGTGTGTGATTCAATGTTGCGGCTATGGTGGTGGGGGCCGAGGCTCGAGAGGGCCGATGAAGCCCCTCCCGGCCTCGCCTCTACTCAATTGCTAGTGTGTGTGCTTCAATGTTGCGGCTATGGTGGTCGGGGGCCGAGGCTCGAGAGGGCCGATGGAGCCCCTCCCGGCCTCGCCTCTGCTCATTTGCTAGTGTGTGTGATTCAATGTTGCGGCTATGGTGGTGGGGGGCCGAGGCTCGACAGGGCCGATGAAGCATCTCCCGGCCTTGCGTTTGTAAATATGCTTGAAACTTTTGTTTGATTGAATTTGTGTGTGCCTACTCATCGTGCTCTTTTGATTTTGCAGATGGCTAGATGTTCCTCGAATGCTGCAATGGACTGCAAGACTTGCTCTTCCCTCGGTGCTTGCGCCTGTCTCAGAATGTGTAGCCCACCAGTGCTCGAAGTCCCGGTCCCGAACAGTTTGCCTCCAACTCCACCCGAGGAGCACTCTGACCACTGTGGCGAATCTAAATCGCCAACCAACGACCGTATGCACGTGATGTGTGTTGAAGGTCACGGGCGCTCTATTTGCTTTGAAGTGAAGAGTTCTGACGAAGGTCTCCCCGAGTGGGTCCAGAAGTGGATGGACGACGTCGCTGCTGGAGGCGACGGGCGAGAATTCTACCCGGAGGATGGTTGTTACCCATTTGTGGATGAAGACTCGGATTGTTTAGAGTACGCTGGAGAAGAGGTTTACGATGCGGTAGATGGTCCTGGTATCCCACTCGTACTTCTCAGCGACGACGACGAAGATTCGGATATGTAGATGTGGGCTTCTCTAGTTATCTGACATTCAATCGCATACGTATTTCTCGGCTCTACGAGATGATGCTTCTGTTAAGCACTTAGAGCCCTTCGAACAGTTTTGAATGTATACCAACATAAGTTATTTGTAAATAAATATATCGGCTTTTAACATATTTTTGCTTTCCGTGGATTACGTGCTATGAAGCAAGCTTTAATACATATGAAGTAACCTTTCAAATAGTACATGCTAGATTTAGATTCTCCAGAATAAGTACCTAAGAGCTAATGATGCATCATGAAGGAAGAGCTTGGTCCCACTGCGGTGAGCAAAATCTCGATGATAATAATAGAACTTTAAAGCAAAGGGACTCATCACCGTTGTAAGATCCACGAACTAGACGAACTTTGACGAACGCGATGATTTCTATTCAAGACATGCAAACAATCAAGTAGTCAGAAGTAAGCGAGTAAAGATGATAGTAGTAGGAGTACAACCATGCGCGCAACGGGGGTCGCTGGATTGCCTTCCTCTCGGAAATCGGCTGTCGGATCCGACAATCAGTTTTGCAGTTCTAGCAAGACGGCCGGGGTCGAGAGATTGACATTCGCTTGCCTCGTTGGTACGCGGGTAACAGGTACAGTCCATGGGTATGAACCTACAGAATGGATATCAATGTTCATTTGCAAGATGAGTTGCCTCGTCCGTACGCGGGTAACAGATACAGTCCGCGGGTATGATCCTACAGAATGGATATCAATGCTCATTCGGAAGATGAGATTACAACATCCAGTGATGGTAACAATTTCTGAAACCCAACTGTGGTTATGCTTCAAATGTCATGGATGATATCTCATCGTCGACGCATGGAGAAATCTAGGTCCTTATTATATAAGTTTCTAAATTAACCATCCTGATGAAAACGATGGATTCTGAATCCTAGACAAAACTACACACACCTTGCACATTTTAATCCTGGAAGTCTTTATGCACATACGAAACAAAACTACACACACCTTGCAGATTTTAATCCTGGAAGTCTTTATGCACATACGAACTAGTTATAGCTTGGCACAGGATGCTACGCTTCTAACTTCAGTGTCGTTAAACTACTCCCGCTCCGGACTAATACATATAACTCTGATAAAATTCTGAATTTCGCCTCCTCGTGGACCCCTGAAAACAGCCAACCTTATTACATGTCATTGCTTTCGAAGACACTCTACAGCATGACATAAAAAGAACATAAGTTCAACTGGCAGAGTTCATCCTACAACACTTTGAGGACTCTGAATTACTTTGAAAGCAATACCTAACCGAACAACAATCCTCAAAATTTTAGAACATAACTCACTGCGCAAAACATGAGTTCAAACTACATAAAACTTCTTCATGCAAAACTATTTCGACCAGGCCGTGATGTTTACCTTCACTTTGCTGACCCTTTCCCGAGTACGGCATTCAGGTGCGCCTTAGGACGTATTGGCAGCTTCAAGTATCCACAATAGACTGCCCGTGTTGCCCAGTATTTAGGAAATACCTTTCTCTCCTTTGACGACGACCCAGGTCCGGAAGAAGAGGATGAACACATGCTGTAGCCAGGAGGTGGACCCATTACCTCCATCTCGTAGCTGTTCCGAAGGTGGTCACGCAGCATGACCTTCTGCTACAGCGATAACTCACAGAGCTCCGTGTTGACAAGACTCTCGTCGATCTCAAACGGGATAATCCGATCGGTCATAAACAGTACAAGTGCCTCAGCCCAGTACGCATGAACCATACCAGTACCCCACTCATCTTTCCGCTTCCTCACATCTCGCGACTCCTTGAATGCCACTACATACGCACACCATGCGGGCATGGAATCTATCAGTCGCTCCCACTGGTCACCTCTCTGGCGCAAGTTCTCCAAAAGCGTCATATAGTCATAACTCCACTCTGAGCTCTGAGTGTAATGTGGGTGCAACTCCGGCATGAGGTCGGGAAACAACTCTGCCATCGCAGATTCAGGAGTGACCCAACTCTGACTAAAGAGGTCCGTAATCACCGCAAAGTCCATCCTGCTCTGTAGAAACTTACAAACGACAAGTGCAAAATGCGGAAGAAATCCTTGAAATTAACAAATGACAAATGCAAAATGCGGAATAAAACGTTATCCCAGACACATATAAGGTGAATATGTTGACTGCTCTCTTGATATCTTCCCTCATCCTTGGAAGCCTGCCCTAATTCTGGCTTCTTTATGCCAGGTACTACACTAACCAATTACTACAATTTTAGGCTGTCGGATCCGACATAGACATTTAAGTAAATTACAACATCAGGGATAGACCGTTTAGTTCAGGGTTTCAAGCCAAAATTAATGCACTATGACGGCACCGGCATGGCAGGTACTCATACATGGCGGCTAATGAATGATCTTCATGTATCTCATTTACTTCTTTTGATTATTACGGTGCCTACATTGCCATAGATTGCCTACATTGCCTACATTGCCCCTTAACTCTACTAGATGAATTTACTCCCGACGTGCAAATGATTAGCTCCGTTGGAGCACTGCTTTATCACGCATGCCATTCTCATTCAGTGTGTAATTACTTGTCCCTTGTGAAATATGGAGTATCCTGACAAACCAATGGGAAAGACATCTGGTCCACATCCCAAGACATCGCCGTCATTCCTCATTGTTTTGGTAACAGAAGACATTTACTCTGAGATGATGTGAAGATAGTAAAGCGAGCTCTCTTCCTAAACGTATCACCCAGGGACTATCTTTTCGACTGTTCCATTTGTAAGCGCAATGGATCGTTCATTTGTAATCTCTGCGAAATATTAGGGAGCCTCTCACTTTTACGAAGGTGCTTGCTATTACTCTTTGATTCCTTTGCGTGCATTGCAGTCATGGACTCATCGGCTCTGCCCAGAGCGCTTGCTCCGACCCACGTCACGGACCAAACCTCTCCAACTCGAAGAGTGGAGATCAAGTCATCGATGCCAGCAGACTCTGAAATGCTACAGGTTTACTCCTTTTCTTTCACCTCCCTTTGTTTGAAACTGGATTGGCCTGCTCATTTCTCATGAAATGCTTTGTTGGACCATCGGCATTGCATCGGTGTTATTTCGGTTTCGCCATCTTTAGACAGACCTCTGAATATTAAACATATGTGGCGTGATTCGTATGACTCCTGTGTCACAATGTTACTGCAGGACGATTTGCCATGGCACAATTGGGAGTTGCGTGAATATATATGGAGGGTGACGTACGAGGACAAAGACCGGCGGGTAGGCAAACAGGTTGATGTATTTTCTGAGGTTGAGCAGATGAATCGAGTCCTTCGATCCAATCGAGCCCTGATAGACTGGACAGAGGACGACGTGCGCTCGCTCAGGCGCATCGAGTTCCTTACTGGAATAACCAGCGTGGAGCCAGAGCTTTTCCAGTACTACATTCCTCGTCCTAGTTCGACCTTCACGCCTGCTCATGTGATCTTCGATGGGAACCCCGGGTCGTCGGCCGCTGTGGATATTACAGACTTACAGGATGTTGTTTGGGAGTCTGAGCGTAGTGCCTCACCCGACCCATTCACCTTCCTAAACCAAGAGAGATCGGAGGAGTAAGAGTAGACCGTGATGCTAGTATGCTAGCTTTGACTAGACAGCTCAACCTTACCGACATTAACATTTTTGTATTAAAAATATTATATAATGAAGGTACCACGCCAAATTTCCACGGTAATAGGCTCCACATTACCGATCCCGGCGGTCATTTTTTCAACCCCGGCGGCGAAAATTTCTGCTCACTTTTGAACCCCGGCGGTGAAATTCTCTGCTCTCTGCTCACTGCTCACTGCTCACCGCTGCCACAGTAGCATCGCTGGAATTCATTCTAGGGAGGGTGGAATTCAACTAATGTAATACTAAAATAACACTATGTGCAGCTCAATTGTATTTCCTAATACAAAAGTAAAGCCTTTTACTTGACTTTAATGAATCAAGGTCATTATTAAGGTTGTAATTTAAGGCTTCAATGACCTTTTCTTAATATTTATCTCAGAGAAACTCTTATGCTCAAGGATATTACTCAAATCCTTTGTTGTGTAAATGCAAAAACCCAAATCAAGACCATATAGATCAATAGAATGCATTCCTGGTAAAACTTTCTAAATATTGCCATCACTCTTATATTCTTTAAAATTCACAATTTTTACCTCAAGCAACTTAAGCTTTATTCCATTCCATTTTACTTTATCATTCACAAGCCACATTTGGAAGCAGATTAAGTTAATATAATCTTCACACAACTCTCTCTAACTTAAGATTTATGCTTCTATATGCATTAAATGAATTGCATTATCTCATGACACTCCATGCACATAATTATATGTACAATTTTATCAAAAAATGTAAATGCAAATACTCTTGCTCTTACTTTATTGATGATTAATTTGATTCTTAATTTGTATTTATCAATTTCAATCTCAACTAAATTAAGTATTTATGTAATCTTACAACAAATATCTATTTTTATATTTTTACTAGCTTGACTTGTGCCAGCCACGGATACATAAAAAATTTCAGATAAATATCAATAACTCTAAGTAGGGTTGGTAGTTGTTAGGAACAGCGGTAGTGTAGATAGTTGCATTGCTGCTGTTGTCAATTAGCAAAACAGAGCACTGTAGACTCCATTGGCCTTGATTGAGTAGTTTGTGAGTTTTTAATTGACATTGTATTTCTTATTGGTAAGTTTTAAATCAACAATATGTTTTCATTAAAACAAATCATTTTCTGTGTGTGAGATTTGCATTCGGATCATACTATACTCTACTAGGACTGGATGCTAAACTGATTTGGATCCATGCTACTATGCTAAGCTATGTCTTCATTCATATCTGAAATAATTTCTTCAACCACTCAGCTTCTATAATTCTTCATTATTTCTTTGTCTGCTAATTCAAAGCATTTCTTTCAAATTTCTAAACTACTAAGAATTCGACTCATTGACTGTGCATTATATTAGACTCGTACAGACAAAGGATAAACTACTCATAATAATGAACTTGTTAAATAAGCAAAATGCACAGTGAGGGATTTGTTCCTCACTGTGCTTTAAATAGTCACAAATTAGGTCAGCAGTTGGGCCAATTGCTGGCCCCGCCGTCTAGCCGCCCTGCAACTGCCACTAACTACTTTAACTGTCTGATCTTATTCATACTACGCCGCCTAATCTTATCTCCAACCCTATCTACACTACGGTTATTCATAACAGTAATAAGATGGAATCACACAACCATCGTGAATAACCATTTGTTGTTATTTATTAAATATTTAACAAAGTAAGATTTACATCATAGAATTCTTTTTTGTTAAGTGTCTACAATTATAGTTTTTTTTTGAGGATTTGTTTTATAATTTTGAAATTTGTGTAAATTGAATTAGAAAATCCTACGTAATAGAAAGAAGAATTGTAACTTATTTGAATTTTTTAATTAATTTAAATGAAGTGGTTGATTAATTCATCAAATAAATAAAATGTGTTTAAACAAATCAATGCATATATTGGAAGAAATAGAGTTTCTTTTGCGGAACACAAATTAGTCGTAAAAAACCACATAAGCCTTCTTTAGGCCTTGAACAAAATAGATAATATGATTGTTTCTATAAATTCACTGGTAAAAGCACTTCATGATATATTACATTTGCACTTTTAAACTTTTAAATAAAATATTGTCTTGACATAGTACTATTCTAATTTGGGTTAGAGCGGTGGTTCTAGATAATTCTACATATAGTTGGCCATGACTGAAAACATGTTTACGTAAGTCGATGCCTATATATTTGACTGATTGTTCTTGTGACTTGTTAATAGTCATTGCAAAGGCCAACTACATAGGAAACTGGCTTCGTTTGAATACAAATGATAGCTCTACAGCGTTGTGGTTAATTTCAAGAACACTCGCAGAATGCGAAGAACGCTCGAAGCAGGATTCACTCTGGAACTCAGTCAAACATTATTCCATGTGTTTATTCCATGTGTTTATTCCATGTGTTTATTCCATGTGTTTATTCCATGTGTTTATTCCATGTGTTTATTCCATTTGTTTATTCCATGTGTTTATTCCATGTGTTTATTCCATGTGTTTATTCCATGTGCTTATTCCATGTGCTTATTCCATGTGTAAAATATTATACGCTTACAAACACACAAAAACACCCTTCTTCCTTATTATATGGATATTTTTATTCTAATCCAATTCATTACTCATTCCAAGTATATGAAAATGCAATAGCTCAATTACAATTTGTTCACTCAATGCAAATTGATATAAGACTTCTTATTAAATCACATACAAATTGATACAATACTTCTTATTAGATCACATGTAAAAAATTTTAATCCCACAAAATTGCATCAACAATTCTTTAATTAGTAGCTTTCGACAAAAACAACAACACACATTCTATCACTCAAATGTGATAATTAACATAACTAATAAAGATGAAGATATACTCCATTTTCTAAAAGGTCCTCCCCTTGCTAAAAGGTGTGTCTTTAAGTGTTGCACCTATCCTTAGAGTTGTGTTTTTTAGGGCATTCACACCTTATAGCTTTGTACTTAGATTATTTCTTAACTAATTCTAATACTTACTGTGAATGGGATATTCTTTAAGTCCTTTTGACATTTTAAGGTATATAACCTAAACTTACATTTAATTTCTATTTTTTTAAGTTTGTAAGCCCTATTTTACTAATTTTAAAGAAAAAATGTCTTTATCTAAAAAATAGCTCCACTTAGATGCTAAGCAATCTCGACTGTAGCGTTTGTAAATTATACGCCACACTCAAATTTAACCCCTAAATTTCCTTGATGCAAAAGTGCCTAATTCCAAAAAAATAACCTTCTTCTACTTCAGGCCCAAAAAAGCTCAATCTATGCATTATTTAGAAAATCTAACCGTAGGATCTCAAAGTTAACTTGAAGTTCTACTTACACACCAAATTTGAACCGTCGATTCTTCTGCATTTGTGATATCATAATGGTCAAAGTTGGCTGAAATTTTCTCCTGCGGGAACCACTAAAACCCATTTCGGGTTTTAAGGATAGTTAGGGGTTAACACGATTATTTTCCAACTTCAAATGATGACTTGACTATCAAAATTATATTGTTCTAATTAGAAACCATTTAGAGCATGTGTTGTTTTGTAAAGGTCAACCTTTTAGTCTTATGTATTTTATTCAAAAATGGTCTTTTGACCGCATTGCAACTATTTCTACCAAACTCAGGAATTTCTTTATTTAAAGTCTCTATGGCTACATGAGGTGTAATATTCTCACAAAGTTCCACAAGAGAAGCACAAGAGTTACTACTAAAATCTCTCATGAGCCTTATTCTACCTAGATCATTGAACTTATGTGGCCTACCAAGCTTATTTGATGGCTTTATAGAGCTACATTTTATTGTATCTCTTTGAGATCCTTAAAATTGTTGATTTTGGTCTTTCTACAATGTTTTTAGTTTTAGTCAATGTTAAGTCAACTTCTCATATGCCAGTTATCTTGTTTTTACATCATTTAATACAAAACTTCTTTTCATAATGCAAAGTTCACTAACACTACTTAAAACTCTACAAAGTCTGCTTCTAAAACTCTTAACAATATCACATAGTCAATATCCTTTACAAACATTAATTTTTTTTCACAAAACCTCTTAACCATGTACACAAATAGAAATCACTACAAGTATGTACACTTATGTCTATTTTATCAGAACCAAAGCGTTTCACAATCTACTATCGCTAATCACGTGCAATGAAAAAATAAAGTACAACATTCAACCTTTGAAGTGAGCTTATTGTTTTCTGAGTAATCTGCTTGTAAAAAAGAAAAGTGTCATAAGTCACATCAAGCTATATAACTCAACTTTGCACATGCCAAAAATCTCAATTAAATATCTTCGGTAACATATCAGCAATGAATTTTATCAGCAATGAATTTTAAAAGGAGAATAAATGCCTTTGAGTTTCTAATGGAGTTGCAAAATTTATTAGATGTTATTATACAAGTAGCAGCGGACAAAGAAAGGATTGACAAACATAGTTGTTCAAGCCAAAAGTTGAGAAAATGAAGCCAACCATCAACCTAACAAAGTCAAAGGTTCATACACTAATTGGTTTAATCCAAATTTTTAGGTTCCTATTTATCAAATTGAAAAAAAACATCATATTATTGCTTATTGCTGAAGCATGAAAGTTCTTGAGGTTTATTTATAGAAAGGTAAGATACTTCTTGTATATATAAGATTTACATGAGTAGATTTATTTAAACGTCTATTTGATGGAGACCTACAAGCTTTGAGTTGATTTTGGCACATACTTTGCCAAAATGTACAACATTGTTCAAATTTATAATATTTAACACTTAAGGATTAATTTTTCTATTCTTTTAAAAGAAGATAAAAACATGGCCACCTCTGTATATTGTGTTCATACAACCTTTCATCAAATATATAATGAATGAAAAAACTTAAGAGCTTTGGAAGGTACACACAAACCTTTGTTTTGTGTTTCTTGTGAATGTTTAAAAAAATTGTTAAGTGCAAATTAAATTGGAGTTATCAAACGGCCACCACCAAAGCATTCAAATTACCAAATGAGTTTTAGGAATAAATGAGAGCAATGGTACAAGTATAACATACTTCCTGAAGGTTCACAATATTTTTTTAAAATTAATTATGAACATCGACTAAATAAGGATCCATTTTATCTTTACAATTGGAAGTTGAATATAAAAAATCAAAGTTGAAAAGAATATAAACGTTCATAGACAAGATGACATAAGGAAAATCATAGTAATAATTTCTTTACCAATAAGTGGTAAAGCTACAAGAAGCTTGTTAAAAGTATAAGAGTGAAGATATGCATGTGAACAAGTTGGATGGAATACGACTTGCAATCATAACCCTTGGTCTACCTCAGATACAATCAAATAATATATGGAGAAAATACTCATACCTCACAAGGATTTACAAGTAAAGTTATTGAACCTTCCCACACAACAAAATAGGATTTTCTTGATCCATTGTTGAATTTTCACATGAGAAGGAAATTTTGAAAGATGATGAAGAATCATCCTTCCAAATTTCATATTTTTTACATCCTAACAACTTATACAAGTATTTATCAACCAACGAATGTATACTTTAATAAAGATTTAAATATGTTTTTTGACAAACACTTAACAAATATACTATAGACAATATAACAAATCACTTGAAAATAGTTGAAGATGTACAAATGATTTACTTTGATTTATATATTTCAAAGAATGTCATAAGCAAAAACAATTTAAAACCTTCAATAAATTGATATAATATTTGCCGTCTTGTTAACAATTGAAGTTGTTTTTAAACGTCATAAAAAACGTTGTAAGTTGGGGTACATGTAGTAGTGAAAAAAACCGAACATAACTGCATCAATGAGCTTGAAATGACGTAGCAAAAATGCTCTACTACAAATCTGGAACGAAGATCATGGTCACAACTTACACATTCACAAGCTCAACAATTCCGCCCTCAATTCATAGTGGTTTGCAAATTGAATGCCAATCTAGTTAACAACTTCTCTTCCATCCCAGCCTATGGATCTTTCTAAGTGCGTTAATTTTAATACCTTGTTGGTAAGCGTCTCTAACAATCATCTCCAGCTAAATTTTCCAAATTAAAAGACCTGCAGCACTAAGATTAGCTTTTGCATTCAATTCATGATTCATTAATCTTTTTGATGCAACACCTTAATTCATATTTCCAGGTCTTCTCAAGGTTGAGGTTTGAGGGGTTAGGCAGAGGAGATTCAAGTTTTTTGACAACTCAGTGTAGATCTAGATTGCCGATTAGAATCACATGAAATGAATTGAGCAGTCTGATCACCTGCTTCGGATGATCTCAATCATGATCCTGAGAGTACATGTGCACGAAGATGGCATGAAGTGTAGTATTTCGTTCTTGGCAGCCTTGTAAACGACATGTTGTAGTGCATCAAAATGGCTCCTCCCAACTGCCATGTCCAGAGTCACCTCAGCGACAAGCGTATATATTAAGAGCATCGATCATGCTTGAGATCATCGATCATGCTCCATCTAGTACTCTTGCAATTCATTTTAGAGTGCGGCGAGTTGATTGATGAGCTGGTCCAAAATGAAGGTACTGCAAGTTAGTCTGCTGATGGTGGTGCTGCTCGTGGGGCTCAGTCAAGATGTGGAGGCTCAGGGCGTCGGACAGGGTGATTGTGGGCCGAGGAGGGCGTTGCTGGCGTGCTTGCCGGCAGCGGAAGCGGATGTGCAGCCGAATGCAGCATGTTGCACGGTGCTGCAGGGCTACCTCACCACTTCCACTCCAGAGGCTTGCCTCTGCCAGGCAGCCATGAGCTCCGCCTTCGCATCCTCCGGCGCAGACGTGCAGTACGCCATCCGGATCCCCCAGAAATGCAACCTATCCTTCAGATCTGGGACAGAGTGCAACGGTACGTCGCTGCTTGCAATTGCCCTAGATTTATATTCTCATCAGCAATCTGATCATAGTGTGATCAATGATTTGCCCCTCGTCTACTGTCTGTTGATGATAATTCTATGGGTGGGATATTCTTCTGGTTTGAGTGAGTTAAATTTGTTGGGCATGCATTCTGCAGGTTTGACGATTCCTGGAGGTCAATAAACCGTGGAGCCCTACATCGCAAGCTGCCAATAGTTAAGTTTGAGTGCAGATTAATCTGGGAGATATGTTACTGACTGAGCAGGTTCCTATTGAATTCCAACGGATTTATATGATCATTAGAATAAATATGATTCCTGTGACGTTGCAATGCTTCGGTATTAAATTCATGAGCATACAAGAACAGAAAAATGATGCGCAATATTTTGAAGATGCGCAATATTTTGAAGAAGCGCAATATTTGATATGCCAATTCACTTAAGTTATGACTTGTTTCTAGGGTATCAATGCTTGCCGACTCGATATACTAACAGACGGCGACAACATCCACTTGGTTGTCAAATAATAGTGGAAACTGTGAGTGTTTGAATTCCTGTTTCAAGAGAAGAATAAGTCCATACGCATGGACAATGCACACAAATTTCCACAGAGCCCAACTCCAAGAATTCAATAAATACATGTGAGTCTTTAGATTCCAGCAGACTATACGCATGGACAATGCACACATTTTTCGAATCCTTACACTCCACCCTTAATTTCATGTAGTATCTGTGAACTTGTACACGGATGTGCGCAAAACAATTAGTAACTAACATCGATTTTAGTACATTCAAATATTTGACAAAATTAATCACAACAGTCACTGCGCCATAATTGCAACAGTATTGGCCAGGAATCTAGGAAGGCCGCGTCGCACGTTGTAGCCCAAGCTTCCACAGCCCCTTCGCCCATAGCAGCACTACTAACGATACTGATTCGAAGAGACAGAGACTCGGTTAGTATGTCTGGATCTGATGTTGACCTTGGAGTCTAATGATTTATGCATGGCCAGGAATTTCTGATTGTTTTATAATCTTTCAAACAAATCAAGTGTGTTTGAAAGATGATACAAATGACCTCGATCTCTGAAGCCGCTGATACATATTTCCTTTATTTTTCCTCTCATGTGATGTCTTTGACACTGTAAGTTCCAGAGGAGGTGTGGCCGAGCTGTGAAAGTTGCATGAATTCCATTACTGAGAAGTTCAAGCAGACAGCTTTTTTGTAACTTATAATGTAACAATCTCGAGATGTTGGGGATTAAGTTCTGCACCCTGCCCTGCCAATTTCAATTTGATGGCATTCAATGTTTCCTGGTTGTTCCATGTATAGCGTTATGAAGATTAGAAAAATATCTCTACGAACATCTCGCATGAAATTTTCGACATTTTTAAGCTCATTGCTGTTCACTCATCTGGATGCACATCAGAGTGTCAGAAGTCGGATTGAACACTTGTATCCGAAAATTGAATGCGATGAAGGTTCGCCAGCCGAGTATGTCCTGCTGAGTGATCCAGGGCACCAAACAAGTACTAAGTGCTTACCGCCTGTTCATTGTACATACACCAGAATTTCAGATCCTGAACATTTTGTACCAAAACAATTGTCAGGACCTCTTCCGCATGTGCATATTGCGCGTTCACTATCTCCATGAATGTAACCTATGTTACAGATCACAACGGCGAAATACATCTGAATCGAATAGTCATTACGCCAACAGCATTTCATTAAAACACCCACGACTTTTAATCATCTCCTATGGAACCACAGAATAGTGAAACAAGCTCACTGGGAATTTGGGAAGCATCAGATAACATAGTTGCAGAATCACCGCATGAACATTTAATGAAGATGTCAATTCAGATTAAGGAATAAACAAAGCAAAGAAGCAAATTTTCCTAGCCTAAACAACAAAGCCTCTCCCCAAGCACGGTCCGGCTTGTGACTGCTCCTGCACATGTCCCATCGAGATTCAAGACAGTTAGTGAAGAACAGAACACATTCTTGGAAAAACAGGGGAATGCAAAACAACTCGTGTCTGATTATTACATTGAAAGGTCATGACCTTGCTGTAGGTGATCCCCGGACAGGAATCCCGAACAAAACTATTAGTATATACTTTGAACAATTTCTAGTCAATGTCGACTAGGTCAATTGCAGTACTAGTCATGAGCGATCTACTCCTTACATTAGAGAGTATACTCTGATGTACGTCTTCGAAATTGCAGACTTGCATCAGTATATGCTCTCTACTTAGCAAGTCACGAGTCCTTTGCAGAACATGCATTGAACACTATGATCCTAGAAGCTGCAAGGTTTTTTCCTCACCTTGGTTTGTGGTTAGTGTAAACATATTTAGGTTTTTCCTCACCTAGGTTGTGGTTTCTGTGTAATGAAGAAAGACTCACAGCTTAAGTAGCAAGTCCTTCTACAATGTTTTACATTTATGTGGAAGGTATAAATATTATGCTTCAAATTGGCGAAGCCTTCAAATTACCTTCCTTAACAAGGAATGCCATTTATTTTCTATAGAGATCTGAAGTTATCTAATGTTTTGTCAAAGACAACTTAGAAATCAAATCAAATATGGAGATTATGCATACCAAAGTGATGGATATTAGACTATTAAAACAAAGGATAATAAGAGAAGATATTCCTAACAAACCTTCAACACTTTTACCAAAAATGGATGGCTTCTAAAATTATCAATTTCAATACAAGATATCATTCAACTACCATAAGGAATGAAGAGGTGCCAGATCACCTACTTAAGAATGATGTATACATTTTTGTTATGGTCTTTTTTGAGATATTGATAGGTCATTAATCTTTTTTGAATAATAGCCCTTATAGTGTAAAGAGAAAGGTGATGAGCGGTAGATGTCCAAAGTTACCAATTGATTGTCTTACCAAGTTGAAGGCTTTAATTATAAAATGTTGGAACCAAGATCGTAGAGAGCACCAATCTTTTGACATCATATGTTTGAAGTTGAAGTATTTAACCTCTAAAGGACAATTGTCCTGAAATGGGCTATTTTTAAATTTAGGCAAGTTCCTAGAATTCCAATTTAATTCGTAAATCTTTGAAAAAAATAATGTAGGTAGGCATTTTGAAGAGGTTTGTGTAGAATTTTTTTATTTTTTATTTTTTTTGAACATACTGAAAGAAAGTTACGGGGTTTTGAGTGTCAAAAGCTGCATTCAGCCAAACTTTGGGCAAGCTCACATCCACTGTGAATGCAGCAAATTCTGCCTGAAACTGCCCAAAACTGCCCAAAACTGCCAAAATCTGCCAAAATCTGCCCAAAGACAAAACTTTGAAATTCCACCAAAAATTGAGATTTTGATATTTTTCAAAAATAAAAATTCCTATGTATAGAAAAGGCAGTAGAGCATGTTCCCACTGTTCGGATTTTCAATCCAAGAATTTTTCATATGCTATTTTTATTGTCAAAAAACGGCCTTTGTTTGTGAATTTCAGCATACCCCACAGCGTTAAATGATTTTTTTGGCAACCTTCCACAACGTTTTTGAATATGATATTTTTTGGACGTGTACCTAACTCACTTAGGAACAAGAATATGGAGAGACCCATCCCATATCTACTTTAAAAAATGGTTTTTTGGGCCTTCAAAACTCTGCTGTCCCCTTTTTTTGCAGGGAAAAAAACATGTTTTTCAACTTTGAATGTTACGATCTTGCAATTGGTGAGGAATGAGTGTGAGATTTTGTGGAAATGTAGACATACAGGTTAGCTACAAGATCTTACGGTTAGATGTACTTAAAAAGACCCCAAGTTTGCAGAATCCACCGCGGCTTCAGCGACGCTATCTTGTGAGCGGTGAGCTGTGAGCAGTGAGCAGTGAGCGGTGAGCCCAAAAAAATTCAGTTTCTGTGTAAAAATTTGAGTTTTTCGTATATTTTTTGAATTTTTTTGAGAGCAATCACACAATGATGAGCGATTTGGGACACTTTGCTTGAATATACGAATGCCAAATAAGTAGACCCTATAACCGTGGAATGAATGAAATGTGCGTGGTTTCAGGTAATATCTAACTGTTTAAGTTACATACAGAATGGATATCCAAATTTTTTGAATTTTTTTTATCTCATTTTTGTGGTCTCGGAAGTGGAAAAGGAATATTTTGAGGTTATGAGGGAATATTCTCTCCTCGGATCCGAGGAGAGAATATTCCCTAGGTATGCCAAAACATTGGTTTTCTTCTTAATTTTCACACGAACACATTTGAGAAGTGAACAATAACTAAATAAAATAGTGACCTTTATTTATGTTCTGCGGATTCCAAATCCAGCACAAAGCAAAAACAAATCAATTCCGCTATTGATATAATGTATTCTTGAACTGTATTGGTCACTCAATTTCAAAGTCTAACCATAAGAAAAACTACTCAAGTGGTTCAGCAACTTTGGCCATCTCCAGAACACGCATAACTTCGTTGAAGCTGAAGCTAGGGGCGTGCATAAAAGTATCAACCTTGTAATCCATCTCACATAGATAGCGGAAGATATAATAAACATGTTTGCAGTACTTCCACTGGCCTCTTTTGCCAAGGGTTTCCAAAGTCATTTTTATGAAGTCGGGGCAAGTACATCCAGGGAAGTCCGTGATGGTGATACAATATATGGTTTCACTGGGACTCTTCAAGGAGATGACGCAGCCAAATCCTGGATATGGGATCGATGTGACACTTGTTATCCAATACTTGTTCATGAGACCCGCGCTGCTCCACTTGTTGCGGTGGTCGGAGGTAGGAGCGTCAGGACTTCTCCTGATGGCATATCCGTTTCGAGTCGTCGGGTGTGTATCAGGATCCATAGGAACCGGGAAATGACTCCTTGGAAGCGGCATATTAGCAGAGACCTGGAACTGACGTCGAGGTGATAGTACTCCACGTTGTTGGAGTTGGAACCCGGCCTCTTCAAGAGCCAAAATCTCTTTGATGGTCAAGTTCGTGCCCCTTTTCACAGGCCAAGTCTGCTGGATAGATGGCCAATCGATCACAAACGACTTCTTTGTGTCCTTCACACATCTATTAATGTCATCGGCGCAAAACCAGAAGTCAGTAGAAATATGGCGATCGGTTCTGAACTCCTTCTTCAGCCCTACATATGTAGGAGCAGGCGTACCATGTGTACCTCGACGCACTCGGGTATCGCACTTCTCATTCGTATGAGCCTGCATTGCTTGGCATTTTCGGTTAGACTTGCCGGACTGTCTGGCAATGTGCCATTTAGAGGGGTCGCAATCTGTCTCCTGCACTGAAGTAGTGTGTTGAACACCCGAGTCAGGTCGAGAAAGGGCCTCCTCAATGCGTGCTCTGGTGGATCTCGTGCCATCACGAGGAATGGAGTAATTCACTGTATCATAACGATGAGAGTCATGACTGGAACCGGGCGGCAAATCTAACTTCCGTTTTGTAGATCCAAAGATCTCTGCACCATCTAAGCCTCCTTTCTTCGTCAATATATCCTCGACTCCCGGGTAGGAGTTCACTGCCTTAGCAATCAACTTGGGGTCACCAGAGCGTTGAGCGTGGCGTAAACGAAGTTCTGCTTTGTCCGGACCTTTACCGCCCTTTCCTCCCTTTAGCCAAGACCGGTAACTTGTTATCTGCATGAATGCTCGGATCATATCATCCACTGTTGCCTCGTACAAACAGGTCATTGTATTTCCTGATTGTTGAAGCCATCTGTTGTGGACGGTTTCGGCAAGGTTGCAGGAAGGCATGTCGGCTCTCTCGTCAAGGGTAAGATCCTAGGAAAAAAATAAAACAAATGATGTCATTTTCAGGATTATAAAAAATAATTAAAGTTAACCAATACTTGATGAAAGGTTTAAAGACAATTCAACTTACAAGCTGCATTGAGCCTCCCCATTGTAAGTACCGATAGTGCCAGAAAGCCATCCAATCATTTAGATGACCCCTTCCTTCTTGAGTTGTGGCGCCTGACGAAAGCCACCACCCGCGGATGACGTTGTACTGTGCGTCTGCTTCCTCTTGGGTCTTTGCGTCCTTCCATACTTTGCACAAAGCTTTGTGTTGGTCTTGAAAGCTTGGCAAGATGTTCCGAGAAGTTGCCCTCTGCAGGCACTTTGTCCAGTGGAAAAGACAAGTGCGTTCCCGTTATTCCATTGGATCATTGGGATCGCCGTTCCCATACACCTTACGAACAGCGTGCCAGTTGGCTCCAGCGTTGTCAGCCATGAATCCTTTGAAATTTGTATTTTCAAGGCCGTTCTTCCGCATAACTTCATTAAGCTGAAGCCAAAATAACTCTTGAGCAGCAGCATCTTCAGATTGCATGTCACAAAGGGCAATCGTCATAACTTTACAGTACTTACTGTCATAAACGTGGCATGCCATAGTGGTCCAGTCAGCTACGCGCTTGACATGATCGAACATGATCCAACAGTCTTGAAGATCGCCTCCAGGCTGCATGCGCTTCACCAAATCCACACCGCTCCCTGGATGATCAGTGGACATCTTGAACAGAAATACCTTGCCTTCGTTCTGTCCAGGGAATTGATTACGATGGATGAAATCAAAGTTCGAGTAGTCCTTAAGCTCCAGGATGCTGTCTCTCACTCCTCTTCCTTGGCGGAAAAACCTCTTCGAGCCAGAAACAAAATCGCGTATATTCGGTGATGTAAGAGTCTCAAATTGGTCCATTACAGCATCCATAGATGCTCCTCGAAGATGACTACCTCCTGCAGTTGGACGGATCAGAGCATCGGCAAGGTACTGCTTGCTGGCCGCTAAGACGATAGCAGAATTCTTGGCATTAGGTGTCTTCTGAACCTCCTTAGCAATGCACTCAAACATTACGTCGATTGAATCCTGACATCTACCTTGAGATACAGGATGTTTGTGACGTCCTAAATGAATGGCCGCACGGGTAACATCTTTATCTGCGGACGACACGTGGTAGATCCTAGCGTCGCACAGTGCTAGACAAATTGGAGGTGTCTTACATACTTTGCATGCTAATGTAGATTTTTCCGTGGGAGATCCTCCCACAGAAAACGGAACTAAGGCTTGACCTGACCATTCTGTGTTGTTTACCATTCCATTATTCCTGCAGATATAATCGCAATTACGGTTGGGACATTCTAAATGTCCAGTACATGATGACTTACGATATGTGAGGCCATACTCGTTCTTGATGTTTGTGGTCATGGTCTTGCACCAGGTGTGGCCATCATACTGTTTGCTCATCCCGTCCATGCCACCTCCAAATTGAGTTGGAACTCCTTCAGGTAAAGGGGGCAGTTCAAAAATCATGTCTCCGTCATAAACTGGCGGTAAGTACTTCACTTGTTCATGGTCAATTGTGTCAAAATCAATCTGCGATAGTTCTGATCGGGAGCCCCTTCTCGATGCTGTCATCCTGATGGCAAACAAGACGCTTCTATTTTTTTGGGAAGTAGGGTGAATAGGTGGACGCCCTGTAGACAATGATGCGGACATACTAGAACGACTGCTCTGTCGAGATGGACGACTTGACTGCTGAGACCCCCGAGACTGGAATGGATTTGACCTAGTATCTCCTAGCTTGATCTCACTGTGAATGTCATCATCCGAGTCACTCAACAAATGTACTGAATTGTCACTCGGTTCAATTTTGACAGATGCTCGACCAGGAACTGGAACAGTAGACGTTGAAGGAGGAGGGGTCAAAAGAACAGTAGACTTAGACATCTGTGCATCTGATAACTCGTATACCTTGAAAGTTCCAGTGCCAAGAGTCCAGACGTAACCCATCAGGTGTACTATCCTTCACTTGAAATATACACTCACAAATATCTCCATTATCATCGAAGATCTCTTCTTCCACGTAAATGGTCCCGGCTCTAAAACCAAACCTTAAACTAAGCAGTCGCTCCTCGACAACTACCTTATTGTCTGGACCTACAGACATAACTAATGGAATACCTCCATCATGAGCTCGCAGAGAGGCCATTCTAAGAGTACTATAGAAGATGGAAGAAGTACAATCATGCATTAGAGGAGAGGTTTAGTGGAAATACTACAAGACAATGAGTTGTGACTCCAAGACATTGTAGAGACTACATAGTTCTTGGAGGGCTAAATAAATCGCCACCTTACATGTTCTTAAAATAAATAATTTGTACAGGTGGATATTGCATGACCTGTAGAGCACAAAATTTAGTTACTTAGTATCCGACATACTAAAGTGATTAGGCGGCTGAGAGCGCCAATATGGTTATCTTTTGCTACTACAAATATAACAAGTAGCCGTCAATTTAATCTTACAGGATTGACCTTTAATTTAAATAGGGGTTCGTTAAGATACATTTTATTAAATTGGACGTTCGGCAATGCGTACAGGTCATGAAAAGATAATTAGTGGATCTCCATAATTCAAACATAATATTATGTCATACTCTTTACAGATCAATATTGGACTTCATTGAAGGGTCTAGTGGCAATAATTCAAATGTTTACTAATATTATAGTTTATTTAAATACTGGCACGATCTATAACAGGTACCACTCACAATACAAGTGTTATAGGGATTAGAGGAGAAGATACACATAGTCTGCTAAGTGACAATGAACGTCTCACTTATCAATTTCATGACAATCCTCCCAGTCAGTTGTATGTTTGCGGGAGCGTGTTAGTGAGACACATGAGGGACGGGGAAGAACCTAGTACAAGAGTGCCTAGGGCTCCTAGATCATGTACGACTAGAGGTAGAGGGAGAAGGCGAGGTTCTCATTTTGGTAATTCGAAGCAGATCACATACCAGAGGAGACGAAACGATCCACTTCTGCGATACGACTTATTTGTTTGCTCACTATTTTTCCTCTTTATGTGCATTTAAAGTTTATAATGTTTGATTTATTATTTCATTATGTCTAACCCGCACAACCTCTTGCTATGGACGATTTCTTCAAGGAATTAGCTTAGCCATTGAATTTTACGTTCTAGAGTTCCCGTACGTGAGTGAGATGCAGTTGGTGAGTTTGATAGTGTCACAGTCAAGTAATTTCCGAGCAGACTGGATAGGGAGGCGTGACGCAATTATGGTGCATGTGCATTGACTGCAGGGCCTCCCGGTTGACTCAGATACTGGTGGTACGGGGTTCAGACATCGAAGTACAGCCTCAGTCGCAGAAGGAGCTGACCTCGGTAGCTTGAGCGAGGAGCCGGCTGCTCTCACTTCAACGGAGTTTTCTCAAGAACAGGTAAGTTCTCTTCCTCCTAACTACTTCGGTGTGCATGATTCTTGCAATGCATACAAGTCTGGACAAATTCTAGGAATCTGTTATGATCACCAAGTGCGATATTTGCTTCAGATATAGTACCCAAACCCTAGGTCCAAGATTTCAGGGAATCTGTAAGAAGCACTTGTTGGGTAATCTCATTATTGTCTCGCAGGGGATCGAGGTGCTCGATAGCTTGAGAGAGGACCACTCTGAACTCGAAATTCTGGGAGACACCCACTTCATTGCGGTCCCAGAGGTGTTGAGCAGAGCAACGAATTCCAGCCACTTTGAAGAGGTAAGTTCAATTCAGTGCTCCTTGACTTATTTGCGTGACTTTTGTGCAATCGAGAAGAACTCAGGAATAGCTTGAAGTTTTGTGGTAATCCGTAAGCAGACATCACTGCTGCATGAGTGTATGAGTGTAGGAGTGACATTCAAATGATAATAAACTCTTGCGATGTCAGGTTTTGGTTATGGGTAATTCAGTTTCCAGCCCCATGTCTTGTCTCGACTTCTGAGACTTATGACAATTCTGAATAGTCTAGGCTGAAATTAGCTGAATGGTTACTTGCAAATTGATGTCGTCCTTTGATTGCGAGCATGAATTCAGCTATACCATGCATGATATTTATTGATTGAAAACGTTAAATCCATTGGATTCAAGCATCGCTTGCAATTCCCACTTGCCTGGAGCTCAATATCATTGTCGTGTGTTGTAGAAAGAGCTGTTCTTGGAACGTTTCGTTGATCTGTCGTCAAGCTAGGCTGTTTGGTAGAATTTGTCACTGGATCTTGTGTTCAGCTCTCATTCTCTCTTTGCAGGCGATCGAGGTGCTTCGTAATCCGAGGGAGGACCGTTCTGATATCAAAATTCTGCCTGGTGATTCCGATTCGGTTGCTTTCCCGGAGCTCCTGAGCACAGTTGTGGAATCTAGTCAGATGGAGGCAGTAAGTTGGGATGGAGTGACCTTCGAATGTGAAGTTAGTTTCTCCAATGTTAGGTGTTTGACTGGCTAATTCAGATTCTCTCAGCATGGATCGAATTAATATTTCAGACTCATACTTTGAGTGCTTAGTCTAGGATTTTGTGTGCTAAATAGTTACTTGGAACTTGATGTGGTCCCTTGCTTGCCAGAGTGAAATTAATGTTAACCGTGCATTGATACAATTCACTGAGAATCTCTAATTTTATGTACTTGTTTGCAGATGAGCAGCGAGCATGGGATGGAGGTGGTACCTTGCACCACCGCTGACATGGAGAATAGCTTAGGAGGCATGGCAGCAATGGAGAACATGCTACGCAGGGAGGTGATGGGAACCTCGCACCTTGCACTTCAGAGTGCGATGGATCTGCCAGGTATGGAGATTGACGTGCCACTCTGCAGAATGATCCCCATGAAGGATGTGAGGGAGCCATTGCAGTACGACATTCAAAAGCTCAAGGCTGAATTTACGCGTGGATACAGGCGGGCATCGGCATGCTTCTATCTGTCGTTGAAGAGTTATAGGATGGAAGAGTCATATGTCACAGAGACGGACAGGGCATCGTGGTCAGAGTTATGGCGCAAGGAGGACCGTGAGTTTGAGGGGCGCTTGCTTTCTACTCCGGGGTTGGAGAAATTCTCCAACCGATTCTTCTATGTTTGGGATGGGAATCAACGCTCTTCATCAACAAGATGCAGAATTCCATGTTTCTGTTCGCTCTGTTATTATCAATGTCACACCGAAAAATTGCAATATGATGTTGCACGCCATGACTGATTGGAACAAGTAAGTATTCCAAACATTTATGAATTTCGAATAATGGCTTTGTAGATTCTGTATGAACTTGTCCATTTACTTGAATTGCCAATGTCAATTTTTGTTTTTTAAATATCTATGAATCTCTGTGTAATGTGTTTCAGGAAGAATCAGGTAGACCACGTGGCGCAGCACTAGACTCATGAGTTGAGGCGTGTCCAACAGATCGGTTTGTTGGACTTTGACCAACTGAAAGGTTTGGTGAAGGAGGAGGACTTGCAGGCAAGCATTATTGAGTGGACACGAACCAAAAACAAGAAATGGTATCATCTTACGGTAGATGCATTCATCAACTTCTTATATGAGGTAAGCAAGTTAATTTAATTATCCTGGCCGCGTTCTCTCATAATGTAAATATTCAAAAACTAACTATACAAAATTGCATGAATATAGAGGGAGATTTTGGCCGCTCAAGAGGAGGCAATTCGAGCATACAAAGACTCCTTGATAACTGGATTGGGAGAAGATCGGCATGGAAGTCCCTCTGAGCTCCTTACAGCTGGTAAAAAGGCTGTTAAAGTGATAAAAACCTCATTATTGACACAATTAGAAAGGTATATTGCAATCGCCAATCCAGCTAACGGCGATGGATTTATCAAGGAAGTATGTGCATATTTATAAGGAACCCAATGTTGAAGACTATTAATTACTGGTATTATGTTTTAGATCAAAGTGTCCGTCTCCTCAGCCACTAACTCACTGTCTATACTTCCTACATCTAGTACTCAATGATTTCGCATACTGTTTTTGTGCCTTCCTGTTTTAGTTTTTTTGTTTGTGCAAGCCTCACGTGGAGGCTTGCGGTTTTTGAGAATTCTCATGAAAAAGTGAGCTCAGGAGGCACCCCGGACCCATGCCTCGGATCCGAGGGGTGCCCCTATGCCCTCAATTGAAATCACTTTTATTCGGCAATGAGCTCCAGCCCGGTGCTGGAGACTCTTGGTTTTTTTTTTATTTCGATGCTTGGTGAGACATTGCAGTACGCTTGACCTCTGAGCACTCGAGAAACTGCTTGGTGATTACAGCCATGGACTTGCTATTTAATTTTTTGTTTGTGCAAGCCTCACGTGGAGGCTTGCGGTTTTTGAGAATTCTCAGTTTTTTGCGAAGCTGTGCGTACCCGCAGGGTGTGTCCTCGGATCCGAGGTGAGCATATTCGAAATATTCCTTGGCTTTTACTTCGTGAATTTCTTGCTCGGCTTTGTGTTTGAGTCGGTTGTGCTTGAGCTTAGTGGGATACCGCTTGTTGATTTCAAGCTAAGTACTTGCTGTTTGGTTTTTAGTTTGTGCAAGCCTCACGTGGAGGCTTGCGGTTTTTGAGAATTCTCATGAAAAAGTGAGCTCAGGAGGCACCCCGGACCCATGCCTCGGATCCGAGGGGTGCCCCTATGCCCTCAATTGAAATCACTTTTATTCGGCAATGAGCTCCAGCCCGGTGCTGGAGACTCTTGGTTTTTTTTTTATTTCGATGCTTGGTGAGACATTGCAGTACGCTTGACCTCTGAGCACTCGAGAAACTGCTTGGTGATTACAGCCATGGACTTGCTATTTGTTTTTTTATTTGTGCAAGCCTCACGTGGAGGCTTGCGGTTATTGAGAATTATGAGTTTTTGGCAAAGCTTTTCGTACCCGCAAGGTGTGTCCTCGGATCCGAGGTGAGCATATTTTAAATATTCCATGGCTCGTATCCGCCTTTGTTGTTAAATGCAATGGTCAGCAGTCTGTTTTCTGTGCAACCGGTTCAGTGATTGATTAAGTTAGTCCTGTGTTCATGGCGTTTATTCAACGATCTCCATATGTAATCTGTTTGAGTTATTTCTTTAGAGATATAGGTTGAGATCGAGATGTGTTCCTGACCCATTCCTGCCGGAGATTGTGAGTCGCTGTGGGAACAGTCTGTAACGAGGAATCTGTATTGGATTTTTGTAACCAGTCAAGAGCTTTGGATTTCCAGTATGATTTTTATCTATGTGCATTGTCCCTTATAATCAGAATGTGAAGTTCAATATAATTGATTTTTAATTTCTATAAGAATATTGGAGATAATATGATCTTAATCTAAGATGATGCTTGACTTGTTTGCAGATCATCCGGCACTTTGACATATTTTATATGAAGGCTGAGATGACCCCTGAAAAGCTGCAGCTTTTTTCAAGTGCTAAGGTTTCTCCCAAGTACAAAGAGAGGTGGTTGAAGTGGTGGAATATGAGCAAGGAGAGTCGGCAGGAGTACAATTTTCCTCCACATCCAGCTTCTGATTTAGTTCTCCGGCCTTGGGTTGATCAGGCTACATTCTGGGCTGGGGTAAGTTTCTAATTCTTAAGCCTCTGCATTTCATTTCACAGTTGTTGCTTATTGCAGTTTATCATAACGCTTCATCATAAAATTGGTCACGTATTCTTATGTGTTTTTTAATTGATTGTATTTGCAGCTAGAGGAGGAGGCAGTCATTCGTTATGCCAAGATTGTAGAGGAGGACATCATAGTTTTGAGGACAGAGGATTTACCTAATCCTGTAGATGATATTGGCTCATGGATTGGGGCTCATTCCATCACTTTGTGGGGGAAAGCCTTTAAGCCTTTTTTCCCTAAAGCTGGAACCTTTACCAAGAAAGAGCCATTTCTCAACCAGGCTGGAGCTGAGAATGCTATGAAGCGGGCTATCTTGAGGTATTTCTGGAGGGAATTAGTTGTAAAGGGTGCCATTGATAGGAAGGATATTCCTCAGCGGTTTAAGAAATGGGTGGATGTCTCTAGCAGTGAGTGCATTTTTACAGATTATCAGAGGAGGCATTTTGGAGCTCCTCATCTCCTTCAGTGTCCTTGGTACCTTGAGCTCAAGGAGAATGATCAATGCCCGGGGGATGAGAGAGGTCTTAAGGCAAGTTGTGAGAATTTGATGAAGCAGCTTGGGGATGAGAACATGGTGGGTTTGGAGGAGGATACCTCGTAGGTTGGTGATGATGCTGCTCTTTCTGAGAGACAGAAGAAGAAGGTGGCTGAGAGGAAAGCAAAGACAGAGGCAAAGATGAAGGAGAAGGAAGAGAAGAAGAAGGAGAAGGAGCAAGAAGCTAAGCTCAAGAAGGAAGTGGCAGCAAGGAACAAGGAATTGGCCAAGTTAGTTTTGAAGGAAGGGCCAGAGAAGTTGATGTCTCATGTTGGCATTTCTCCTTCAGGCAGTAGCATACAGGCTGCCATAGTTCCTGTAGCTCCTCAGGTGCCTCATTTTTCTACCCCCATGCCTTCTCAGACTATCTACACGATTCCATGCTCGCAGTTGGATGAGGTAGACACTAGTGTTGAGATCATCAATGATTGCCCTATGGGCATTTTGGATTTGTTTACTTCTTTATCGGAGGGGGATGTGCCTGAGATTTGGAGCAAGATCAAGGATTGGATCCAGGACCATCTCGATAGCAAGGCTAGGAATTTTGGGGGTGAGGAGGCTGAGGCTGTAGTGGACCTCATCATTTTTGATGTTCCAGAGGATTTACCAGTTCCAGCTTTAGGGGAAGATGGTGAGATTCCCTCTTGGAACAAGCACCCCAAGATTTCAACAGGGAAAAAAATGGAGTCTTCATGGATTAAGGCCCATTTTGAATTTGCTATGCAGTTTCTGCAGGATGATGGAGCTTTGATTGTTTTTTACCCTGATTCAAAGTTCATTTCGAATGAGCTTATTTCCTGGGCAGAGTGGGCTAACTTCCAGGAAGAGGCCAAGTGGTTTGCAATCAATGGCCTGCCATTGACTATTCCAGACCGTTATCCACGCCAGCACAAGACTTTTATGGTCAAGTGTTTCATCAAGATGGAGAATGTCGAGGAGGAAGTTCCAAGGTCTATGTTCCAGTTTCATGATAGGGCTGAGCTTGTTGCCCTAGGCATCAAGCTCTCCTCTGATGGACATTGCACTAATTTGATTACTGCAGATTCTCTGACAATTAATTCAGAGACTGGGAGTCATTCAGAGGAGCACGGGAGAAGACTTCTAACCTCTTGCAGGCTCTAATTGATTTGTGCACGGTTGAGAATGACATTGTCATGGATCTCACAGCTTCTACAGGTATTAATTTGTTTTTGTTTTTTGATTAAAAGAATTCTGTATTTCATTTTATAATTTTTCCTTATATTTTGGAGCTCTAATTTCTGTGCAGGTGCTTCCATTCGAGCTTCCAAGAGTCTCCGGCGTCATGTCATAGGCTTTGAGTCTGACACCACCTTGTACAAGCAGGTGTTGCTGCCTCTTCTTCCAAGCACGGAGGAGGTTGAGTCTACTCCAATTCCTGTGCCTTCACCGAAGAAGAAGCGTTCGGTTGAGTCAGACGATGAGCCTGAGAGGAAGACTGCCCCCAAGCGTTCTTGTAAGTAAGTCTTTACATTCATTTGTCATTTGTTTACTTTGTTTTTAAAAGTTTAGTTCAATATTTATTAGACTGAAAAATTGTCATGTGCAGTCGGAAGAAAGCGTTGAAGAATGACATTGGTGGCTCTATTATCTCGCGCCATCTTAGCAAGATAAGGAGTCCAGTTAGACCTTTAGAGCTTCCACATTATGCAGAGATGCAAGCTCAAGCTTATTTAGCTTCTCCTTCTCCATCTATTTAGTCTGATAGAGATAGCATTTGTCGTGATGCTGAGATTTATCTTGACATAGCTGCAGAAGTTGCCAGAGTGGTATTATCTAGTGATAGCGATTCTTATCATGGTTGGATTGGTACTTGTAGCGATGACGAGATGTCTTCTTGATCATTGCATATTTACTCAATATTGTTATGTTTTCCCTACTTATATATTATATGATCGCTTTGGCTTTGGATTTTATATTTTGCCTTAACCTCACTTTATTCTACTTCTGTATGAATTTCTATACCGGCCATATGTTTTATATTGACTTCATACATGATTGAATTATAAAGATGGTACTAATTTTTTTAGAAGTTGAATATTCCTTGGTTACAGCTTGAAGGCACCACAATAAAATGTGATTTTCTTAAAACCTTTCTCATGTATTTTTCCCTTCACTATTATGAAAATACCCCTAGTAATTACTTGGGGTACTTGGACACCTCTAGTAATTACTTGGGGTACTTGGGCACCCCTAGTAATTACTTGAGGTCCCCTACGAACACAAATCCCAAGTCCGTTTTAGGAGTAATTAACTCTCAGTTAATTAATTCTGCACCTTTAAAGTTTAAATCAGTCATCCAACAATTGGATGAAAAATTATCCATTCCAAAAAACTAGAAGCCACAATAGCCGTTGTGTATATTTGTTCTTCACCTAATTTTGTTTTACTTTTTTTATCTTTCCTCTTTTTCTCCTATATCGACTTATTCATTTATTTTTTCTTTTTTTGTTAATTCTTTTTTATGTTTTATCTTTTTTTATTTTTTTCATTTATTTATTTATTCTTTGTTTTTCTTCTTTCGTTGTTTTATTTATTTTTCTTTCTTTTCTTCTTATTTTCCTTCATTTTTTAATTTTTTTCCCTATATTCCTTTTCATTATTTATTTTAATCTTTTTTCTTTCTTTCATTTATTTATTTTTTTCTCTTTTCTAATTTTTTTCTTTATTTTTATTTTTTCCTCTTGGTCTTCATGGCGTGGAATTGATAAGATATATGAAAAAATAATCACAATTTATTCGGGTATGAATCGGGTGTAAAATTCTACATTTATCAATTTAGAAGCCATTTTTTTGGAATATACCCTAAAACACCTTCCACGGTCATAGGTCCCATATATGCCATGTCATGCAAAATCATCTCAAAATATCAAATAAATAGTCAAAAAATTGAAAATTTAGTGCTCACCGCTCACTGCTCACCGCTCATCGCTCACAAGATAGCATTCCTGACCGCGGCTTTAAAGAGGGGCTGTTTTGAGGCTGTTTTGATGAAGAATACCCTCAGAACTTTAGGGGTTAAAATGATAACTAATTTTTTTCAACAATTTTTTTTTAATGAAGATGCACTTGTTTTTTTTGGTACTATGGTGCATTTTGAAGGTCTTTTTTAAGCTTGAGTAACATTAAATGTGTTCTACCAATTGTCCAAGGTTGAATTGCATCAGAATTGATACCTCAAGCTAATCCAAAGTTCAAAAGCCTTCATTGTTGAGATTGACTATTGGTCTTGCTAATAATTATAGAGTGGCAAATTCTTGTGTTTTTTAATGTCGTAACTTGTGCATTATATAGTTAGGTTCTTACAAGTTACGACGTTTTAGTTATTTGTTTGTAGTCCCTTTATTGAGACATTATTTAGCATAGAAATTATTAATAAAATGAGAATGCATGTTAGTTCCAGAAGATATGATCAAGACATATTTTGTTAATCCTCATGCTACTTACATATTTTTGTTAAAACTTTGTTAATCTCTCAATACTAAAATTCCATAATCACAACTACAAGGATAACCTTTGTACATTTTTAGCTTCATACATTGATATAACTTGGATGTGTAACAAAAGAGAAAATGAAATCATTTGCAAATTTCAATATTGTAGTCTTAAAGCAACACTTTGGTTTTAAGCTTGTCAAATTGGAAGGATAAAGATAAGAAAATGGTGGAGGTAGACTTTCTTAACTAAGTTGAAGCATAAATGGTTTTCAAGTTCGTTCAATTCCTTTGAATTTATTCTAGAAGTTTAATTTCCATAGTTCTATTCATACTTGACAATGTTGATTTGTGCACAACATAACTTTTGATTATGTAGCAACTAGATTTTTTTAGATATAGTCTCTAGAATTTTGATTTCATGAAGCATCAACTCTATAAAAAATTTATGGATAATATAGAGATATATTGATGACTGAGCTTGAATGCGTGGCAAAAATATCAAATGAGCATACTCATAAGCTGTAAAAATCTTATGGAAGCAACCCAAAGATGCTTGAGAGTTAAGTACAACCAATGCTAAGACTACAACTTTATTACCAAATCCATATTACAAATCAATGGCTCTTTTTTAAAACAATGACTTTGGTATTGTTACTTGGAGTAAATTGCAAAAATTGAAAAGAAGTAGACGAATGGGGGGAAGCACAATAAAGTGGACCAAAAAAGTGCTTATTTAAATGTTAATTTCAGCTCTTTTGCAAAAATTGCACAAAAGTGATGAAAAGATGTAATTGAATTCAAATTTTTTGGATAATATAGATTCTCAACTTGTTTTCCTACAACTTAGAAAAGTTTTGTGCAAAGTAGACACTTTAAAGTTATTGTACGAAGGCTTTAAATTAAATCCAAGCAAAGTGAATGTAGTCATTTGAAAAAGTGGCTAAAAAAGAATCAAAACTATCTAAAAAGTCACTTTTGATGTCATCGTGCCCTCCATAAGTTTGAGATGTGTTCTAAAATGGTCATTCATATACTTTTTAATTGATTTAGGGTTCCAAAAGCACCACAAGGATGTCTTTTAAGAAGGTCTCTTCTGCGGTACTTTTTGTGGGTTTGTTTTCACCAAGCATTATTTTTCAAATTGGAAAAAACATCCTCTAAAGACAATAGAGGGCACCAAATGATCAAGAAATTAAGACTTTAGAAAAGTTCATTTTCATAATTTAGAACTAGAGGTCAAATTAAGTTTTGAATAAAGATGTTCTTTTAATGTATATGGATGTGAAATAACTTACGACACCTTAAAAAGTGACTAAAATGCTCAAAAACTACACCAAAATGCTCAAAATCATCTTTAAGTTTTGAAAAACAGCACACTTCATAATCACTTGCTAGTGATCACATGCGTTACTTTGTGGTCCAGTTTAGTGTGCTTCCCCCATCAATCATAATTCCTCGGAACTAAAGAACATAGTAAGGAAAGTACGAAGCCTTAAGGAAATATAGCATATCAATCTCCGATAAAATATTATTATTACGTGTCTTTTTTCATATTAGGATTATAAATCAAATAAATTATGTTAAAAAGTTGAAAAATATAGATGGCATCAGGGATGTGGATGAAAATTAGCTCGGACTATCAATTCACATGTGTGTCACCACCTAAGCTGTTGTTACTTTTTAACCCTTTAAAGTCCCGATTCATCACCGTTTTCAAAGATTTGTTATAAAATGGTTGATGAAAATGGAAAATGGATTTGATGTACAAAACAAAGTTGTAGATGTCAATGTGAAGATAACATCCGTACGGTTAGATTCATCATATTCATTAATAATATTTTTAAAGTAATTTTGCAAGGTTTTCTTTTGTAATTCAATTAAAAATCCAAAATTAACACTAATTTTTTTTTAAGTATTGTAATGAGATTGGAATAACATGCATTACAAGATGGTAGAGTTTCCATTATTTGATTCTACTTATTATGAAAAATCATGTTTAAGGTCTCTCTTTTTGAACTAAGATTGAAACTTGATATAAATCACTTTTGTAATTTTTCAAAAATTCACATTATCTTATTCTGAAAATCCAAACCGTACAAATAGTATAAAACTAGCACAAGAATTGAAAAAAATATAAATGGATGAAAAACATCCTGCAGGACAGAAAACGAGCTGCTGAAATTAATCCGGCGTCCAGATTTTGGACGCCAGCGCGTTAAAGGGTTAAAGCACCTTTACATCACTCGGTGACATCATGTAATTCCCAAATAGTGTAGAAGCTGGATTTAGCCTCGTTTGCAGTACATGAGTAGTATATACTATATAGTGCTCTAGAATGTTGTCTAAGATATTTTTCAAGATTTCTGTGGAATATAAAAATCTCTTTGTTTTGCTAATTCAAAGGCCAGTACTGAGAAGAGGTTGAAAACTGATTGCAGTCATGCAGGCACTTGGACTGTGACTGCCGAAACTCACAGGTACTGTACAAAGAGCGAGAAGCAACTGCAGCCTGAGTTTCTCTGCGGTGCACGTACTACTCTACGTTACTACCGTAGAGAAGTGAATAAACTTGTTCCTCAATTCTGGACATGACAACCTTCAGATCACATGCAAGATAACTCATCGGATCCACTTGGTTTAACTCACCCCAGCTGAGCTAATTCATGTGACAACCTCTCTTTTACTTTTCCTCCTTCAAGTAGATTAGGACTGTCGCACAGTGCCAGGTACAAATACATTACCCCAGGCAAGGGTAAAGTAAAGGATAAGTGAAGGATAAGTGAAGACAAGTGTCTACCATGTCCCCAGGAAGCCCAACTCATACCTTAACTTTGCATTGAAGGTAAGTTGATGGACCTGGTCTCTCGGATTGCCTCTCTGGAAGCGAATATTTCTTTGACGTCCAGACAAAGAGCACAAATAGCAACACACTGGCTGGTTTCGAGAAAAGTAATGCTGACAGGAATTACCCAGCTGGAGCAACGGAGCTAAACTTTGCTTTGCTGATTAAAAGTTACTGTTTATAAGGTACATGAGATGGAGGTGCAAGGCTTGTCTCTCGGGCCTCCATGTGCTAAGGATGCGGGTACCTATCCAGGACGGTAAAGGTCTCTTTCTGTCCCTCTCGTCTCGCAGGGTGGTTACGGCTCACAACGTACGCACTTGCTTAGTAACCTTGACCACAAGGTTTTCCCACCTGAGTAATTACACCTATCTGAATAGCAAAAGGTTTTGACTGACTCAGCATTGCGTTGAAATAATAATTACAGATTAAAACTAAGTTAATAGTTTCATGTGTTTAGATGAGTTGCTGCTTCACGAAACCATTCTGGTTGCAAGTGGCACACAACAATGGTGCATTCACTAGGTTCTAGCCGCAGTCAAATGGGAGGCTGCAGGTGGGTACTTGTGCAAGACGTTTTTTCTTCCCTTTAGCGGTTTTCACTTCATGATGACAATGGTTTTTTCACTTTGACCATTTCTGAGAAGTCAAGTGGTAGCCAATTCGTACCAGTGGCGTGATTGGCCGGAATGGCTGAAAGGGTCGGCATTTGAAGTGAAACGCTGTTCTGCGATGGGACGCAGTCACACAAGTCAAAAAGAAATTTGACTATTCACAGTTACAGATTCATGAACGCTATCGATCACGTCTGATCTGTTCCATCGTTGCAATGAATTCACTGCCACCATTTGTGTGAGCTACAGATGATTGGACTTCTCTAATCTCTTCTTGACGACGTCAAAGAGAGGAGTAATAATGTCACACGCCATAGAGCCGATTTACAGCCAGATGTTATCATGATTGCATCCAAGCAAGAATTCGAGAATTCCCGAGCAGGTAATAACCGGTGACCGATTCCATGGGTGCCACAGCTGCGGCCTTGGATCAAGGAGCCAATGATCTCTCTAGAATCTTCTTCCAGAAGACGGTAAAATCAGGTACAAGCTCGTAAACACTTGACAATAATCGATGGATCTCGACTCATTTAACAAACTGGCAAATTTAGGTACCAGGGGGAGTTTCATGTATCACGGGGAGTTTCATGTACAGAAGCCTTTTATTCATGCTGGTTGGGTCGCATCAGATTCGAGTGCAATCAGGATGGGGGGTAATCTGCAGAGGCTTTCTCCCTCTCCCATCACGAAAGGGTGAGGCAGGCAGGCAGGCAGGCATGGAAGGCGCTGGAAAACACTGGGTTCAGTACGACTTTGGCTCTTGGAGGTGCAAACTATGAGGTTGGCGTCGCCGTCTCAACGATATTAATAGTTCGTCTATCAAACATACTTGAAAAGCCAACAATTACCTATGTCAACCTGGAGGGGGTGACTGATTTGACATCAGTGGTCACCTCTTCAGCAGCTTGCAATATTATCTCTTCACAGGAGTGAATCAGATCACGTCCGGGATCAGAAGATATGTGAATACATCCTATCAATCAGTGAATCCATCTCATGGGCACCTCGGTGATATCGTCGAATTCACTTTCAACCTGCGTGTCTGGATTTCTTTCATCGCAAGAGATTTTATCGGTTGAATTCCTTTATTTGAATGCATGACGATGTTACTCGGACAAGAATCTTGGAGAATATTCTTTTGCATGAATCATCTGCAACGGTTGCAACGGATCAACGGAAGTCGATCATGGTAAAAGGAGATGCGGCAACATGATCTCGTGGAACGAGGAAAGACCAAGGTCGGCAAACACGTCAAAACTTCGAAATGTAACAGATTTGCGAAGTACCATTGGTACATTGGCTGACAGTACAATCTTCAACAGACCACCTGCCACTGCGTTCGAAAGTGATCCGAAAGTCGGTTTTGACAAAAGACTTCCTTGGTGGAGATATTATTGTAAACTCGTCGAGGAACACCGCGCAGGCAGTTTCATGTCTTCCCTCGGCACATGGAGCAGTAGTGGATGTAAATCTTATTTATTAGTCTTAGCCTAGCTCATGTTTCAAGAAACAGCTTACTGGGTATGTGATCCAGTGACCAATTAGTTTCATCTTCGTTCACCAGGAACATTGTGAGCTTTTACCATATGATTCCGTTGATGCATAGACAAAGAATGCATGTTAACTTGGACCATACGGTTTAATGTCTGGCAGATTATTGATGACCGTAGTGAGCAAAAGAGGCACACTGACCATGACATGAAGCGGTGTTTGGTCAAGAGCCAGTAAACTCACAAGGAAGTTGAATGATCCGACTGGCAAATTCTCTGACCCAACTGGCAAAATGAGCCCACATTCTGTGCAGATGACAATAGCATCAATATTCGAGACAACAGAAAAACTCCATTTTGAAAAGACACAATGTGTAAGTACTGTAGCCCGTGGCGAGCGCAGAAGATGCATGACACTTGAATGGACATAAGTTGGATTCATCATGAGGTGCGGGAGCTTGAAGCTATCGGTGAACAAAAGAATTCAGGTGCAAGCTCACAATGATTAACATCAAAATGTTGAACAGCCATGACCCTCCGAGCTCGTAGAGAGCACCGCAATTCTTCTCATCATTAGTATTCCAGAGCTCCGAAATAGTTACATACTAATCACAAACTCCAGGCATTCATGGAAGGCTGACAGGCCAGAAGTCCTTGCAAGTAACCTATTTAAGAACCCCAAGAGTTGACTGAAATCATGGTTCAAATAATTTGAAGTTCCTTGAATACGCCGGCACACTGAATGCATCCCGTTTCAGGACAAATGTACACAACAAAGGGCATACATTGAACTTATTCATGACACCACCTTCCAATAAGCTGACCGAATTCAAGACATGCAGCATGGTGGACCTAGCAACGGAGATTTTACAAACGGGCTAAGGGGAGAGAAGTTAACGTGCAGTTCAGTTGGGTGCCTTTTACAAGGCATGTCAAAGGAACAGCATGCAAAGATAACCCCAGTCAACTCTGAAACTCTCGAAAATATTGAGAAGTACAACTCCGAGAACGTGAACCCCACACGCTCGAACTTCGTGAACTGCCGAAAAATCCTCGCTACTGGGAAAGCTAAGGTGAACTATCAGTAGAGTTAACTGTCACTTAACCCGCAACCGAGGTTCATTTCGAGGCGACGGCTCGGAACCGATTTCGATTCAAGAAAGAGATCAGAATACAGACACCTGCATGGAGTTAAGTCAAGGTGGACCATATCTGAAATGCTGAAATGGTGCGTCCTCATTAACTAACATGGCGAAGTTGACTCCACAAAAAAACAGCTTGAAAGACAAAACAAAATCCTATAAGCTATAGTGAGTTAGACTCCAAAATGAGACTTAATCCTTAATCTTGAAAGAGAAGTTCACTCTAGCACGTAGCTGGAGTTAAAAAGGAGCACCGAAGTAACAATTTTCTAAATACATACCTTGGCGACATCTGAACTGAAAGAAGGTTCGACGGTGCTCCAGACACGACCAGGAAATCCTGAAGAGCGCCCAGATTAAGGTAATAGAAGAGGCTTGAGCTGAGTTACGCACATGACACGGAATGCGGAGAACGAAACTTGGAAGACCGAAATTTGCCTAGCAACAAGAACAGCTTTACGGTGAATGTGATCGAGAAACCGAGCCAAAAATGTATTTCAACAAAGGAGATTGAAACGTCTCCCAAAGGTGCACCAGTTCACCACCTAAAATATCCAATTTTAATTGTTCTTGCCCTACGTCCACATTAACGGGTCTACAATTGTACTACAGTCTACATATAAAATCTACTCTCGCAAACTTCAAAACGGGAGACACACTAAACCTTGTGCCAACTGCATAGTAATCCTCGAAGCAAACGGTTTCTGTTCATCTGTCACTAGAAGGAATTAACGGACATGCTTGACGTATCTCATTCCTCACAATCAAATAGCCCCACTGTACCTCATTCCTCACAAACCCACTGTCTAACATTAACATAAACATTAACATTAACACCGCAGTGTCTGACTTATTTCTGTACTCCCAAACCCTAAGGGACATCTCACAGCAGCACGCTCAGTTGGATTTTCACCTTCACGCTACTGGTACATGTATGTTACAGAATGCCACAACCTCCACTAATTCCTATCTCTACTGCTCTCCTCTCTGGCTAGTCACAGAAACGCTAAGAGGGCATCCCACGCACTCAATCAATTCATTACTTTGTCCAACCCCTCGCGCTCTCAAGCCACACAGAGAAATCGATACACACCCAGGTCCCGCTATCCGAACTGAATGGCACACATGATACGACCCCAACCCCAGCCTCGCATTCCACCAGCTGCATTTCATTGCGCTGTACTCACTCTTCCGAGGGTCATGGCTGGGCACTGTCGATGGTCTCTCCTGCATTATCATGGCCCAGCACTACCAATTTTCCAACTACCCTTAATCCTTTGAATTTATCGCCCTGTTCAGTAATAGGGAATCGTGATGAAATGATAATTGGCAATGCCAAAGACCAGAACCATTAATATGTTGCTTTTTGGAGGTGACTCGAAGAATACATAGTGTGAATCAGCAATGTCGATCGTTGGGCGCCATCAGGTAGACGCCTCCGAAACATGAGCCTTGGGACCCCCTCGATCTGCACTGCTCCCATTCTCCGGGCTGGAGAATAAATGACCAGAGCCATTGCCAGAGCTTGCTGCGGCGTTCTGAACAGCCTCAGCAGCGGCAGGGAGCATCTTCAGCACCATCTCAGAGTTGGCGCCGGCTGCTGCTGGGGTTGCAGCCACGGCCTCAATGCGTTGAGCCAAGGGCACAGCTTGATGATCAACTTTCTCCTCTGACGAAGCGATCGCCTTCGCCACCTGCTTGTTGTGAGGCGTGCCCAGCACGCCCTTCATATACAGGAGCTCAAGCTGATGAAAATACGGGCACGTCTTGGCATTCTCAGGCCGCTTCTTGTTACTCTCCTTGGTCTTCCGAAAATACTTGTTGATGTTCTCCCATTTCTCTTTACACCGCTTCTGGTTCCTGTTGTAGCCCAGGCAGGCCATCCCCTGACTGATCTCCTCCCATAGAGGAGCCTTGGGTCCAGGCTCCTGGAAGCGCGGCTCCATGTCGCTGCGGAGCTTGATGAGAGTCAGGACCTCCGGTTTCGGCCACCGCTTGCTGTTGGGGTCAATGGGGGAGTCGTCGATGTCTGCGCTGGCCGCGACGATAGCGAGCTGTTGAGAAGTGGGGGTGGTAGTGGCGAGAGTAGTAAGATTGAGAGTTTTTCGAGGTGCGGGGGTCACGAAAGAATCTACAGCCGGGGGAACCATGGGACGCGGGCTGGGGATCTGTGGAAGAGTGAGGGTTTGGCCTGTGACCTTCTGCAGGAACGCCACCAAGGCCGCGTCGCGAGTTGCAGCGAGCTGCTGCTCCTGGACTCGCAGCTCATGCTCGCGTTCCACGCGCGCCATTTCTTGTCTCCTCCACGTTTCGTCGCGCACCTGCCGCTCCTGCTCACGCCGTTCCATGAATTCCAGAAACTTCTGTTGCATGCTCTCTTGCTTCTCAACCAAATTCTTCATCAGCGCTGAGAAAAAGTCCGCCTTCGACGCTCCCACCTTACTACTCCCCTCCATACGCTTCCTCTTCTTCGAGCTCCTCTCCTGGTTCTCACCTCCTGTGCCACTCTCCGGCTCGTCGTAATCGTCGTCAGACATCGACTCCGAGAGTGTCACTCCCGTGCTCACTTCCGACTGTCGCTGCTGCGCCGCCTGCTGCAGCCCATTGTAATCATCCGCCTTACCTGGCACCGCGGATCCTGTCAACAAACTCGCAGCTACTGCAGACTCCGTAAGCAGACTCGCAGCTGCCGACGCCGCCAGCCGCGAACCCAATTGCATGGCCGCCTCCTGCCCACTGTATAGCGCTTCCAGCTGACTGAAGAACCGGTAGCTCTTCCCATCTTGCCGACCCGCCTTCCCATCCTTCGTCTTCTTGTAATACTTGTGCACATTCTCGAATTTCTCCTTGCATTTCTTTGCCGTCCGACTGTACCCTTGCTCCGCCAGCTTCCTGCACTCATTCCCACCAATCAGAAAACCATGACTTTACCCCCGAAATCACCACCTCCACCCTCTTCACACAAGATCGAGATAGCAAGTTGGACTAATTGAAATCAAGAATTCTTACTATCAGCTCGAAGAGTAATGGAATGGCATTACTGAGCAAAACAAGAGGATTGGTTATAGAGCTGAAATGCTTGGATAAATCCGTGAGCTCACTCACCGCGAGACTTCTTCCCAGAGCGGCCCCTTGAGTCCCGAATCCCGGAAGGTGGAATCCATCTCGGAGCGGATCTTGATGAGTGCGAGAGTCTCCTGCCGAGGCCATCGATTGCCACCAGTGCTCCTGCCCTCGTCCTCCAGCCCATCGTCCTCCTGCGCTGCCGCTGCTGCTGCTGCTGCCGCGCTCGCCACCAGCTGTGTCTGGCTCGTGAACTTGGTCGGCGATGGGCGGCTCACGCCCGGCGACGGCACCTCCGGCGAGTCTGGACCTCCACCCAAACCTAGCTGCTGCACCATCGCCTGCTGCGCTGCGGCCTGCTGTTGCGCCAGCTGATGCTCTTGCTCTCGCTGCTGCTGCTCGCGGGCCTGCTGTTGCTCCCGCGCCTGCTGTTGCTCGCGGGCCTGCTGTTGCTCACGGGCCTGCTGTTGCTCACGGGCCTGCTGTTGCTCTCGGGCCTGCTGTTGCTCACGGGCCTGCTGCTGCTCTCGGGCCTGCTGCTGCTCCCGCGCCTGCTGGGCTTGCTGTTGCTGCTGGTGCACCTGCTGGTGCGGATGCTGCTGGACATCCTGGTGGGGAGCAGGTGCCTGCGCGGATTGCTGCTGCTGCTGGGCCTGCTGCGAAGGGTGCTGGGACAGCGGGAATTGCGGGTGTTGCGAGTGCGAGGCGTGAGACTGCTGCTGCGTTTGGTGGATTTGCTGCAAGCTAGGGTGAGGCTGGTGACCAGGGTGCGGGCCGTAGTGATGGTGTTGTGCTTGCAGGTGATGAGGGAGTTGGTGGTGCTGCGCATGGAGCGCGTGCGCAGCTGGAGTAGCGATGGACATATTGTCATGCGAGATTGAGAAGATGTGCGGAGGCGCAGCCTGCCTGCCCACCACATACTGCGGCGCGTCCGACACTCCATACTGCCCACTGTTTTGCATCTCTCCTAACCCAACCCAACTACTATTCTTCTCCTCCTTCTTACTACTCTCTTACTCCCTGGCAAGATTATCTCCAAGAACACCAAGCGTCCGTCCTCGTAGCTTGCGCAAGAAGCATGGCCCCCCAATCTACCCGCCCCCAAGCAGGAGGAGCTCCCCGCTCGTCACTCCACCCTCCACCCCATAGCGACGGTAATCCCTCCGAACTACCCCTACTACACCTCTTCCTCTCACACATACCCCTCCTTCCCCTCCCTCTCCCTTCCCCCTCCCTCCTCTCCCTCACCGCATCACCATTCCTCCTCTCATCGCTGATTTCCGACACCCTCTACAGTACCACAAGATCCTGTAACCGACAAAGCCCGCCACTCACTGCCTCTCCCAACCAACACTCCTGGCGTAAAAAGGCTAACTTTTAAATAAAAGAAAAAAAAACACCAAAATAAATTAAATTAAAAACCTTTAATCATTCCCCAAACAATCACATACCAACAAACACACCAACAATCAGACCCTCTCTCCCCCCTCCCTCCCTCTCTCTCAACACTCTTCAACAGGATCCCCTTCGTCCGGCCCTTGGAAATTCCATAGGCTGCTGAGTCCGTCCCAGCTACGTCGAGCTCCCTAACACTCTAATGGATTGATCATGTCATAGCATAGCCTCACCCTTCACAACATCCATCAATCAATATAATATAAACACCCGGCGCTCGCAACAACGACTAGGGACGACTCCTCGTCAACTCCTTACTCTCCGCATAGACGACTCTACTACAACTACCCACCCTCTGCAGTAGTACAAACAGTAAAGGCCTTGAGCTAGCTCCGCTTGTTCTGGAAAGCCTGCACTTGCTCAGAATCAACTAACGAACAAGGGTGAAGGCTAACTTAGCCGGGTGAAGGAACAAGGAACCTCTTTCAGGTGGTTCCTCCCCGTTGGCGCAAGATCTGGACCGATTCCACCGCAGTCGATGATCGATCGATTGATGAAGTTTGCCCCTCTTCTCCTCCTCCTCCTCCTCTTCTCTAACTCATGCTCATGCTCGCTTGCTCATGCTCATGCCAATCTCATCTCATCCCATCTCATGCAGGATCGATGATGCCCGTTGTCGTCACTCGGAGCTCCGGCTGGAGGTGAGGTGAATTGGGCGATTGGAATGAATGATAAGTGATTGTAACTCCCGGGGCCTGCTTGCTTATGGAGGCTGGCTCCTCCACACGGCCACAGCTTTCACAGCTCCAGATGAGTTACTCAGTGACAAGGACTCTTCGCATCAGGAGCACAAGTTATTCCCTTGCAGTAATCATGATCCTCAAACTGGGTCATTCTGATAAGTTTCCAGTCAAAAAAATCCATCTATCAAGAGTTGGAGTAGGTGTAATTTGTTTTCTTAACACTAGCTATCACAAACTGGGTAAATTGCTTTAGCACCGGGGTAGAGAATTGTTTGAAACAAGTGTAATTGTGCCATTTGCTTCACACAAACAAAAACAAAAATACAAACAAAAAGAAACAAGTGTAATTTGTTTCTTAGGTCATTTTGATGAGATGGATGAAAGTTTATAATAGAATGGGTCATTTTGATGAGATGGATGGAAGTTTATAGTAGAATGGGTCATTTTTCTACCGAGTGTTCAAGTGCTGGTCAATGAGTTGGGTGGGGTAAAAGTAAATCTGATAGTTAAAAAGGCACATCTTACTTTTAGAATTTATTGCGCTCTTCCAAAAGTTTTGCAAGTTTGGTGAGTGAGTTGGGGTGGAGTGTATGATCCAGAAGCGATTAGTTTTCCTAATCTCTAGGGTGGAGTGTAAGTTAGTTTTTACCCTTTTCTAATAAAATTTATTGCGTTCTTATAAAAGTTTTGTAAGTTTGGTGAGTGAGTTGGGTGGGGTGTAATTTGGGATGATCCACAAAGTGGGTGATTTGGATTCGGGTGGAGTATAGTAAAAACTCGGTGATGCTTATAAAAGTTTTTGGGTTGGGACAGTGGGTTGGGTGGAGGGGGCCAATTGAGTTTGGGGGGGGTGGCAACGACTGTTTAGGGGCCTGGGTGGGGGTGTTGATGAAGCAGAAATAGGGGCCCACAAGATTCGGGCAGGGCAGGGGGCAGCGCGGGCAGCGGCGAGGAGGGGGGAGGTTTGGATTTTGTAGGGTATTTGGGTGTTACCATTTGGGGCCAGGAATGGAAATGGTCTCCGTGTGAGAGAGCGCTTGCCAGGCTCATTTGCCAGCCCATCTGACAATGATTCCCGAATTTCATGTGAGGTGGATTTGCTGACATTTTAACTTATCAGGACTTGGTTTGCTTTGCTTTGGTGTGAGCTCTACCCTCCTTGGTGAGCCACGGTCATGGGTAGGAAACTTTCAAAGTTCTCCACGTACTCGTCCTTTTTCCTACAAAATGGGACAGTGGCATAACATTTTTTATATTTCTTTCAAGTTACACAATATAAGAAGAGGATATCAAGACTCATTTTGAAGTTCATGTGATTAAAATTTGTCATCGTTTCCAAAACTGATAAATATATACTATTATTCTATGATAAGAAGGAAAAAAAGATAGACTCTAGTATCCAAAGAAGAGTCACTAGTGGAAACCATGTCAAAATGACCAGAACTCGTCATGGAAAATCTGGTCAAAATGGTCATGTTCATGATCACTAGTTTGGGTCATTGCAAGTATGGTTTCTAGTAATGAGTGGTATGAATAATGTATCTTTTTTTATTACTTGCTATATTTCTTTTTAAAGTAATTTGGATTGTTATTATGTACGTAATTTTCTGCTCACGGGGCTTCAGAACATTAATAATTAAAAAGGACTGATGAACTGACTACTAATAATGAATGACTATTCAATAATACAAGTCTAATCTAATGGTTGAAGTATCTGAAGAGGCAATTGTACTCTGTTGAGTGTCTCGCAGATGTTAGTTTGGCCCTTCAGACGTGCTGCAGCTCATAATCAATCTACAAATGAACCAGATGTGTATTGTGACTTATATTTTTATCTTTTAGCTTGAGGATATTAGCTTTTAGTCATTGTAGAAGTTGCATGGTACTTATCATAGCTGTGAATAGAAATGTATTATATTTGTACGTAGATATGTTTTTTTTGTAAATTTAATACATCATATTTTAGCTATTGTAGAAGTTGGATGGTAACCATTGCAATTTTAGCTTTGCTTGAATTAGACATGTTCTAAGATATGCGTTACTTTAACCCCTAAACGGCCAAAGGTGTTTTTGCTCAAAACTGCCTCCAAATAGTCCCCTTTGAAAACTAGCCGGATAGTGCAAAATTGGAACCAATTTTGGTATTTCTAACTGTAAGATCTGGGATTTGACTAGTATGTCTATATTCCTACCAAATATCACACTCTCATTCCTCACCATTTGAGAGATCATAACATTCAAAGTTGAAAAAAAAAAATTTTACCCTACAAAAAGGGGACAGCAGTATTTTGGGGTCTAAAAAACCATTATTTTTTAGTAGATTTGGAATGCACCTGTTTAAATTCTTGTTCGTAGGTTATTTTAGGTACATGTTTGGTCCACAAAATCTCATACCCATGCAAGGTGTAGAACCTTGAGAAAATCATCAATTTCCACAAGGGGGTATGCTGAAATTTACATTCAAAGGCCGTTTTTTTACAATAAAAATAGCATATGAAATATTCTTGGATTGAAAATCCAAATGGTGGAAACATGCTCTAGTTCCTCTTCTATATATATGTAGTTTTATTTTTAAAAAAACAAAAATCTCGATTTTGGTGGAATTTCAAAGTTTCGTCTTTAGGCAGATTTGGGCAGTTTTGGGCAGTTTTGGGTAGAAATTGTTGCATTCATAGTGGCTGAAAGCCTGCCGGTGGAAGGGCGTTTTATGCTTAGAGGAGCATAACTTTTCCTCACTTCATAAATAAAAAATTAAAAAAATATCCCCATAAATTTCTTGGAAAAACCTTTTTTCACAAAAAAAAATCAAAAAATTCAAGTAAATTTGAATTTTAAGGAATTTGCCCAAAGTTCAAAAACGCCCATTCTAGGACTTTGGTTGTTTAGGGGTTAACTTTGATACATCAAACTTTTATGTGATGTAGAAATTAGATAGTAAATTTTGAAATTTATTGTGTAAATTTAAGTAATGAATAAAATCTTACTGTGATTACTTTATAGTTAAAATGAAAAACTTTAAGAAGATATCAAATCATCAACGTATCTTTCAAATTAAATATAGGTAGTTTGATTTTTAAAATAATTTCCTTCATAACAACATTCTGTCACTTTTAAATGATAACAAAAGAAACACATTACTTCTTATTAGTATTATGTTCTAAAGGCAATGTTCTAGTCTCATATTCACTTCATAATGCCTCAATTACAACACTTATTTATGTTTTTGGCAATCAAAGTTTGAATAATAAACAAAAATGAACTATTTTAGAATGAAAAACAAGTTCGGATAGGAACAACATTCATTTCATTTTCATGTAAATATATAAACTACATATAAAAAAAAATATTGGATGTTTAAAAGTTAATGATGGTCTGGTAAGATTTTCATGTTTAAATAATTAGAATTTAGAAGTGTTAAAATCACTTATGAAAATTCTTTGATTTAGATGAGCTATTGATTTTTTAAATCAATCTCAAATGGTTGCTATGCTACTCCAACTAGCATTATTATGTTCTCTCATGACATTGATCAATGCACCCACTTTATTCTTTTTGAATAGATTATTTGCATTCTTTAGAAAACCCTGAGATAATTTGTATCTTTTGACTCATGGACGCTTGGCCTCCAAGGACAAGCACAAACTTGGTTGCTTCATTCCGTAAAGTTTTAACATAGTATTCTCCAACAAGTGTAGTATTTATTTTAGAATGAAAAAGTTATGTCCCAAAACTTCTCATTTTAAACTTCATGATGCATTCATGGCGTGTTAAATAATAAATCTTAAAGCATGATGAATTCTTAATTATTTTTTAAAAATAATGCATGTAATCCTCCAAAACGTGGATTCTTCATAATGATTATGTGTATTTTCCTTAAAATTGAAGCTATTGGTGTTGCTACCTTAGCCTTGCCTGACAAGGAATATTTTAATTTTTTTTAATTTTTTTTTAGTCAAATGGTGAACTTTCCATTGCAAAGAGACAAAGAATATATTTGAATTTGTGTGGATTGTGTGTCGTATCAATGAATGTAAATACCCCCCATCCATCAAGAAATCATACCTTAGAGGAGTCATTGGTTCTTGAATTGTTCAAAATGACCTAGAAATCTTATTCAAGAACTGTGCTTTCTTTTGCAAAGGAGCTTGGTTCCATTTGTTTTAAAAATAATATTTATTTTTTAAAAATAATTTAATAAATTTATTCAAAGACTAGGGCTGGTGGGTACAAGATGCTTGCTTGCCTGATTGCTTGCTGGTAAGTTAGAGGGAAACCAGATACGCCACCATGGCTCCCTCATCAGCTTACATGTACCCAACTCTTAACATGTATGTACTGCACCAAGATTTCTTTTGTAAGGATATTAGAATACACAGCCTCCTTACATTCCAACACGGTCCACGCAAAAAAAGACGCTTGTTCACCACAGTTCCTTCAAAAGTTTGGAGCAAATGTTTTTCCTATTCAAATGTGAATTGAAGCTTCATATTACAAATTGATTGATTTTGGAAGACTCTATCCAACAAAATGGAGTCCGATTAATTTCTAATGAGTTTTCTAAAATGTTTCAAACTAAAAGTGATCTGATGATGGAAAGTTTTGAACAAAATTTATACATTCAAGAGTGGAAAGAATTCGTACATTAATGAAGACCAGACTACATAACTTATAGAACATGATACTAAAAAGCATAATAAAAATGAATTAAATTAGATAACAAATTTTCAAATACAATAAATACTACATAACACATGTTGTGTATTTGTAAGTATTTCAAAGATTTGCAAAAAACTTGAGTTATGTTCATAAATGTTTTGATAATTGCAGAACTCCAAAATGGAATTCAATTTTTCTAGAAAATGTATGTGATAACTTTGAAACTATGAACTTCAAATTCAAAATTCAAATTTATAGATTTTCTTGTTATTTGCATTTTTGACACACCAATAACCACGATGTGCTCGTCCAGGCACTAAATGGTTAAAGATAAAAACTGAAAATTTGATAAATCTAAAAAAATGTATGATAGTTACGTATCTTGACAAAGATCAAATATATATTTTTGAACTTTAAACCCCTAAAGCATCAACTCAACCAAAATGGTATGATTTAGGGTCCGGTCATGCTCCCTATAAGTCACTTTTATGAGACGAAGCTGAAATTTCAAACAATATATAGACAATTCTCGTATCTTTCTAACAAGACCACTCATGCTTCAAAATTCCTCATACTTTAGGAAATATCCGCACTCAAAGTTTGAAAACACTATTTGGGCATGATGAAATCTGCCCAAAACTGAAGTTTATGCTCAAAAATCTGCCCAAAATTAGTTAGATCACAGAAACTTCAAAAATTCACCAAAAATTGATTTATTTTTTTAAATTTTTTTTTTTCAAATTTTGTTTTTTTACATGTAAATAAGATCTAAAGGCGTGATATCACAGCTCACCTTCATGTGAAAAATCAAGCATTTCTTTAGGTTTTATAGGTCGTATGAGGGTAAAAAGTGCATGGATATATTCCTTACCCACCTAGGAACAAGAATTTGAAGAGCCTCACATTAAATCTGCTTTTGAAATTGGTTTTCTTTAGCTCACAAAAGACTTGAAACCCATTTTGTAACAATGAAAAAAAACCTTTTTTTCAACTTAGACTATTACGATCTCACAAACGGTAAGGAGTTTGAATCTAAGATTTGAAGTACATATACATGTACAAGTAAGGTATTGGATCCTACGGTTTTTCTGCCCAATATACATGAAAACTTCAAAACTTACACCTTGTATTGAAAGATTCTAATTTTGAGGGTTTTTGGGAGTTTTGAGGCTTTTCAACTTTAGGGGTTAACCTTGTGGATTTTTTTAATCGTCATGATCCACATCTTATTTTTTGAAATGCATTCCATTGGAGGTGCAAAAGGTACGTACTATAACACATCTAGGTTTTATTGAGTACACTAGGTCATTTAAGGATTTTTTCAACATGAGCATAGTCAAGTCTTTTCAATTCCACGCCAATATCAAATCGGCGGAGCAGGTTCGATCAAAGTAGCCACCGGGTCACGTCAATGCCAAAATTGTTACAAGTCACTCAAAAATGTACTCCATTAGACAACAACTTGTGGTGAGCCATTTTTGGACAATAAATTGGACTCTTATAAAACTAACATGAAATTTCAGATTGTCAAAAATGAATGGAGAGGATGAGTGGAGTAGAGGAGGTGGGAGGAAGGAGGGGAGAAGGTAGGAGGGCCCTCCCTCTTCCGCCATCTCTCACATTGGGAAGAGCCTCCATGCCCGCAAGGAAGAATGTCGGAAGTAGTCTTGGCAAGGAGGCTGGGGCACGCCAAAACCACCCACCTAGTTGAGTCCTAGTTGGCATTGGGGGGATGGATGGCGGTGCCCTAAGGATTTTGAGGCAGTAACTTCACATTGAAGAACATAATCCTGCCTCTAAGGTAGAATGTCCTTAAACCACCCACTGCCCCAAAACCGATCAGGACTAATTTCTAGATTTTGAAAAATCAGATGTACCTTGTTTGTACATTTTAGCATCTGATCGGTTTTAGGTCGGGGACACTTTTCACTTATAAAATTCATAATAAATTGGTTTTTTGCTATTTAATTTCGGAAAAAAGTGCCTTAGGCATCATTCTTGTTCTGCCTTCGATGACAAATTACAGAAAATACATAGCAGCGCCTGAACTATACCAAAATCCTTAAGTGGGTGATTTAAGGACATTCTACCTTACCACAAGCACTTGAAGGCAAACACTTAGGTGCTGATGTAGAACATTCCAGTATTCATTCAGAATAAATTGAAATATTCCTCGTTGAGTTTAATTCCCTTGAGGGTTCAATTGAGAAACTTTTGTTTCACCATGACTGCACACTGTAAAATTCTGTGCTGTATACATGAACCCACTGCCACCAGAGTGAATGTCCAATAATTCTCCATATGATCCTGTGCACCTTCTTCATATGAACCTTATAAAGATAACGGAGCCATATTCATGTAAGGGATGATCAGATCACGCTAGAGAACTTATTCTTATGACCTTCCAAAAGAGTTGGAACTACACCCAATGAACATGAACAGTGTGAGACTTGTGTGTCCACCATGGAAGTCGTATTCACAAAACAATATAAGATCTCATTGAGAATGTTTGGATTGTATCACAACATATTTGCTATGGTAGTTGAGGCACGACCACAGCATGGATAGCCGCCTCTGTAGTGTGTCATTCCAAACACAAAGTTTTCTAGTTTTAACACATCTTGGCCTGTCATTTGGATTTTAGCATTAGGTAAATTTACAATAATACTCTTTCATATTCTCGCCAGCCTCAAAATAGCTGCAGTAGTTCTAACAGTCCTTAGGTGAATGTAGTCTGGTAACTACAAACCTCCGGAGTCCGTAGCTTTGTGAGAAGTTTACATTAAATATCAGGGCAAGCCATGATTCTAACTGGATAAGTTCCATTCATGAATAGTGTTATTCCATTCATGAAAAAGACCACTGCCTTTTTGTCCTTCATTCCTCTCACGATGGATTAGAATTTTACAGTCCATCATCCATGACTTTTACTCTGTTCGTTACACCCACTTGGCTTGCATTTGGGGAGGCAAATAAGGTTAAGTCATCATCCTCAGATTCAATCTATTTTTACATCATATTAATGCCGTACAATAATATTGACAATACACTCCTCAGAAAACAGAATGCTATTCAACATGTGATCAAAAGAAACATGGATTGCTGATCCTAGCAGAGGTCCTCCCCCCGCACAGTAGCTTCCTGCTGCTTTGTTTCTTTCTCTGCAGCTTGCGCTTCTCAACCGAGTGCAAGTACTCTTCTGAAGTGTGGTTACGGTTATGTTGCTTTCACTTTCTCGTATACTTTCTTGTAGACTTCTCTTATTATTTCGACTCACCCGGATGGGGTCTCAAGGTGTTGATCCAAAATCATTATATTATGATGGTGTGTTTGACTCATTTTGTTTTAAAAAATGAGACAAACATGTTTTGATTTGCAAAAATAGTTTTGATTTGAAGTTATATATTACTCAAGGCAAAACGTGTATTGATTGGTTATGGCTCTATTCAGCACTCTTTGGTGCTCGGAACGGGAACAGAATAGTCTGGCATTGTCATACGCCTCCTCTGGGTAGCTTCATCAATTAAAATTGCACACCTCGACTTTGTCTCTGGTTCTCCGCGATGTTTTGTTTCCTTCTTCGGAATGAAATTTTTAATTGTTTTTAAAAATTCAAAAAAAGGATGAAATAGAACTTCATTGAAAGCTTCAAGCAGATGGCAGAGCGGATATGACTGAAGCAATAGCTTGCTTCGTGCATGTCACTGCATGCACAGCGACATTGGCTTTCCTGAGTGGTTTCTTCGCCATTTTGAAAAGCCACCTGAAACCATAGTACAGAGAAAAGATGTTCCTGGGAAGGACTCTGATGAGACTCTTGATCGCATCACAGGTTATCAGTCTACTGTTCTTCAGCTGTGTGGAAGGACACTGGAAAATAGTTACCGTAAACTGTGATAATTGTCCAATAAATTCCCAGAAATCTAGTAAATTGAGGAATATTTTTCATAATAGTTTAAATTAGAAGTGTGCAAGTGTGTGAGGGGAAAAGTATGTACTTGTGAGTCCGTCTGGCTACTACCATATGAGCAGAGCCATCTGGATTTGCCGGAGTCACATGCATACTTGATGCTGGAAGGAAGTACACAACCCAAGAAGGTACAGACTTGACTACCTAAGGAAGTCCAGGTATTTGTTGACAATCAGTATACCTATCAGTTATTAACCTATTTGGTTGTCTTCTAACTGTGCCGTTGCTGTTTAGATAATTAGGTTAACCGTAAACTCTGAACCACAGTCAACATTAGCATTCATCACTAGGGGCATGTCAAGCTCTCGTACTGACCAGATTTTTTCCATAGAATTTTTTTGTATCAAACAAAGTACTTGTGTGTCTAAAATTACGGAGGTGAATAAGCTTTGCTACGCAAGTGAATTCTTTGCAACAATAACAAAAATAAAATAAATGTTATTTCTAAGGTATTACTACAACTAGATATTATGCATTAGGTGAGTTTTGAAGCCTCCGAAGGGCCATCTAATAGTGCAATTATATCTTGACTCTTCTGGAATGGGCACTTGAGGGCAGTTGCTGAGACCGTGCTTAATTTAGAATAGAAAAATAAGTCAGAAACTTATTGTGCGGCTTCATTCTGCATCTTGGCCTAGAAGTACTAACGTGGTCGACTCTTGGCCAAGTTGGTACTGGCATGTAGGTCCAAATTAGTGAGCTCAAACTTGTCGCCTTCATGAGGCCTCACATCTCACCCAATGGTAATCCATTAAGATTAGAGTGACCATTCAAGATATTTTTGGTTGCTGCAATTTGAACGAACTTCATTGTAGAATGAAAAGAATGATTGTCATCGAATATTCATTGAGGGCAAAAAGTAATCAAACAAAAGAGAGAGAGAGAACACTAGTTACATCCAGTTGGGGATAATTCCACATGGCGGGATGCAGATCTACTTAATACTAAGATCAGTTTGGTATTCTATAATATTCCTAACTATCTACTTAGAGTCAAAAGCTTTTGATAAGTCTTAGACAATATCTTCAACTTTTGTCTTTGAGATGGCTTTGAGGGTCTTCTTTCAGGCAATGCCACCATAGTCAAGAAAGGAGTTCTAGATAAATTGTCTACTCTGTCTAATTAGGTGCAATTTGTTTACAATTGCCGAAAATCATTTGTTATTTTAAAATAGACAGCATATCGAGACTAATTTCTAGTACATTTATAATCATTTTAATTTAAGTTAAAGCATACCACCTCAATATTGTCTTCATTTTGAAAAGAAATTGTTGCTTGGAGAAAGTTATGATGTTTCTTCCATCTCCAAAAAGATCTTTTAAAAACTTGAGTGGACAACTCAACCATAATCAAACATATCAAATTACAAATTATACAATTTTATTTTTATAATTATGAAATATTTTTCAAGTGAAATTTCTTAGAAATAAAATAAATAAAGGATTAAGTCATCTACTGAAAATTCATCTTTTAAATTGATTGTAAAGTTTACCCATCTAGTACTTTTTGGGACCAAAGTTCATCAAAGATAGTAAAGTCACAAATTATAATATAATTTTTATCTAATATGACTTGAACAATGAGGGATTCATATTTTTCCAAACATATGATAACAATGATATAACATACTTCAATGGTCATTAGTATAACATTGGCGCTTAGGATGTTGAACACAAACAAGTTTCTATAATATACTGTAAATTGACATTCCATAAACACTATATGTAAGGGTATCTATGCGTTGGCTAAATAGTTACTGCTTCCAAATAATTTATATTATAATAAAAGCATAAAATTCAAATTTATTTCTAATTTTGTTCACAAAATTTCTATGAGTAATGCAAAAAATATATGAATGTTTATTTATCTAAAAAAAGACTTTAAGTTAAATAAATATTGGGTTCAAATATTATATATTCTAATGAAATAAAAAATCTAATAAATTGTATTAAATTTTTGTGATGTGCTGATGTAGATTTGCATTGACTACATTAAATTTAAGATCCAAAATTACATTCAAAACCTAATAAAAAATTAATGGTTTATGAATCTTCAAAAGTATCATGAACAAACAGAGGACATGAATGACTTTTAAACTTTTAGTTGTATATATTTATATCTTGAATAAGAGGAAATAATATTTAAATTTTGTTTTATATTATGTTTCATGTAAAGTTGATTTATGGATGAACAAACACAATTATAGTTTTTATATAGATTATATTAACAATTGAGAATTGCACTAAGACCCTTAGTACTCCATTTCAAAGATTAATTTATAACATATTTTAAGAGGGCTCCATCTGGTTTCTTCTATTTAAGTAATTGACGAAAGAAGAAGAAATCCAATCCAAGTGTCTTACCAAAACAAAATAACTTTGGTACTTTAAGGGTTTTTTTTGTATATTGTTTGACAATTTTCAATTATTCCTTTGGTCCCATTTTAAACAATCTATGTAAAACTATTCTACGTTTTATATTTTTTATGAAATATAAAATTTAAATTTAAAATTGATATGATTCTAAAAAACTTTAAAATTTTGAAAATGATATATATTTTTGAGAATATTTTTATAAATTTTACATTTTAAGATACATTTGTGTTTTTTTTTTTTTTTTTTTTTTTTTTTTTCATTAATCATTGAATATATTAATTTCAAAAGTATAAAAAATAAGTAAAAATATTTAAATTTTATAATTCTATTATATTTGTAAATTTCTTCAAAGTTGGGACTACTTTGATAATCCAAAAACACCTTTATAGAGTGGATGTATATTATTATTATTTTTTTTATTTTTTTTTAATTTGATGACTTTGTAATGGCTTATACAAATCATTATATATCGAGGCAAAATGCGCCAATGATTTGAGGTCAATAGGCCAATGCATAACTTGGTTTTAATCCAAAATACCAAAAATAAAAAATCTTTTGTAACATGTGTCATACAATAATTTAAAGTGTTTTTAGGGGGATAATTGTTTTTGTTTTTGAAGATATGTATCCTCTAAGATTGGAGAGATTGCTCCATTTAATCCCTAAAGGCCTTTGAAACGAGGTTGTAATTGTGGCTCTTTTAGGCAAACTGTTCTAAAGTCCATGAATTTAGGCATTTTCTAAAACATTTACTATACATAGCTTTCTAATGGCACAATTCTCAAAGCATTTGGGGGTAACAATACAAAAGTTATGAATTTTAAAAGAATATTTTCTAATTTTGGGCAGCAAATAACCAATCAGAATCTCTCATTTTTTGCCAAAGTTGCTTGTCATTCACAAGGGCAATAAGTGACAAGACTAAATTTCTAAGGATCGGCGCTTGCAAAATAATGGGCCGAGTATTTTTCAATCCATGCACATTGATGACAAATTTTATCCGTTAGACATTTTTCATCTAACTAACAATTTTCATCAAGAGGGATTATCTTCATTCTTGAAAATTCTTCATCCAAATGATAGTTGTTATCCATAACTCAGTTTGCATCCAAAATACTCTTTTTATCCACCAAAAATATTACATCCAATCTTCATTTTTAATCCAGATTCATCCAATATATATGATGTGGCATGGGGTCCATCCACAAGATCCTCTATTACCAAAATTGCCCTTTGAAGTTAAAGGAAAATATACAATTTACACTTTAAAAAATTCAAAAAATTTGAATTTAATTTGAATTGCATTTAATATTTTTGTGCTTTTTCTCTTATTAACATAAACATATTCACTATTTAGACTTTAAATTGAACATGTTAAGATATCTTATTGATAGTTTTAATTTTGGAGAATGTAAGGCCATTTTCGCACACCCCCTTTCACAAAATCAAGGTTTTTTCCCTTCCCAAGCCCATATGGGACTCAAACTTTGTGTGAGTGTACTTAACTTCTACACATACATGAATCAATGACCATCCATAGATCAAATTGGTTTGCAATGTATACTTTTTGGGCATCAAAACTTAGGTTTATTGTTGGCACAGTGTCAAAAAAAACTTTTATTGTGTGTTCAAACCTCATAATCTTGCAATTGTTGCCGTGGAATGAGCTCAAATTTGGTATACATCTTTTAGGGCAAGATAGGTAAAAGATCCTATGGTTACATATTCCATTTGATGTCTAATTTTAGAAATCAATAGGTTTCTATTAGTAGGGTTTTTTTTGGGTAGTTTTCGCTCTAAAAACACCAACAAACTTTAAAGGTTAATTAAAGTTGTAACAAAATTTGACCATTCTTGTTATTGGACATAATTAGATCAACTTTGAAACAATTTTGATTGTAGTGAATGTGGTGTATGTTTTAATCCAAAGAAACAAAAACATAGTAGAAGAAATAAAGAAATGAAGAAGAACTCGAGTCTCTCCTGAAGGACCATTGTGGATTGAATATCAATTTATTGTGCATCTTTTATTAGAGGCGGTTTACACTACAGAGCATGAAGATATACCAAGAAAATTAAAATCATTACATGGTTACGGCTCTTGGTTTAGAGTTGTGACTATGAAAAATAAAAAATCATTTTCTGAATGTCTTGGTCACGTCTCATAGTGTAAAGTGGATTTGGACTATAATGACTTTGGACTAAAAAACTAGTAACATCAAGGGAAATATGGGGTCTCTAAAAGGCCTTTGGATTCCCCACGTGCCTAAAATTTTGGTGAAATCGTGCACTTTATCTTGTTGGCACTAATGGTGCAATGAGGTTGCCAACATTAAATTTTGTGGGTCCAACCAATCGCTGCCAACATTGGTATTGTGTGCCAAAGCTGTTAGCGCAGGAAACAGTGCCAGGAGTAATGACGCTCCCAACCCTGTGGCTTTTGACGTTGTCAACGGGTAGGACATCCACCAATGGGATTACTTGGAGAGGCGATACTTGGGCATCACGTTCACTTACTTCGGGCTGTCTTACAAGGCCTCTTGAAGACCCCACATTTCTCCTATTGAATAATTGAATTTCCGCCAATCACTAAATTTTTGCCCAATGGTCTCTTTGATATTCGTCATATCAACCTCTTTGCGTCGACTCAACGGAAATCCGTTGGATCATAAAAACATCATCCACGCAGCAAAAATTAGCATATTTAGGTAACCTCGAACTTTGCAGTCAATCTCCTTTTTCCAAAGTAGTGTAAAGCAAAGTTAGATTGGGATGACATTCTTGGCCTATCACAGATTTTAGAGGGCGGCAGTCAATCTCCGTGGTCCATAGTGTAAACCGCCCCTTAATTGTCACTTTTGTAGATAATATGCTAGTCATTGGTGGGTTTTGGACTTTTGCAAAAACATCATATACAAATTTATTACCAATTCAATTTTATGGAAAAATCACAATTTTGATTGCAGTGATCTATAAACCTAATTATCTATCCACCTAAAATGTTGATATTGAAGTTTGGTCTACTTCGCACATTGAGCAAGTGCTCTAGGAACTCATTCTTGATCACGGGCAAGTGCTCTAAGAACTCGTTCATGATCATGGGCGCGCCGCTTGGCACCACACCCAACGACTTAGTGAGCTCTATTTTTCGCAGACTCCGAGATTTAGTGCCCATTTTCACTCTTTGTGATTGAGAACTCCTTTCTTTGGTTTAGGTGTTGGGGTTACGGTTACGTGGCATTTTGGCTCAGCTGATACCCAGTTAGTTCTACTAGGCTTCATACTAGGCATTATTGTTTGAAAATCTAAACATCTCTGCCAAGGAGGCTTGTCTCCTTTGGACTTCAATGTTTGTGACCTTCGTAAATCCGATGAGGTTTCATCCTCTTGTTTCAAAAATAAAATGTTGATATTTTATAAATCAATTGCAAAAAGTTACATTTCTGATCCCGGTTTGTGTTATTTCAAAGTGCGTTTCATATAGTTGGTCTTAGTTCAAAGTCTATTGAATATATTTTTGTCAAACAGTAGAATAATTATGTTATTATTATATCTGAGTAAACATACTAATTTATTTTTTTAAATTAAATTTGCTTGTCCTGACCGGTAGAGTTCACCTACATTAACATAACTTCAAAGTTCTGACTGGGAACAGTATGTCTTTAGCAGTAGAAACCTGACACCACTGCTGAATGTGTCCCTCTGAAGTTGCAGAATTGTTTCTTTAGAGTGTAGTTGTACAAACCTACTTCCAGTTGACCATTGTTGATAGGAATTAATACCATGTTGACTAAGTTCCCAACATTACTAGTTCTACAACAAATCTCCAATATTCTAAACACTGTGCAGTTCAATAACTTCAATTTGGTTTGCAAGTAGATTGACCGTGGTAGCATAGCATGTTCGTCCAAAGATAGTTCTAGAAAATAATAAATGTAAAAAATAGAAAATTACAAAGACAACAAAATTTTAAAAATATAATAAATTATTTTTTGCAATATTTGTTATTTCTAAACCATTTAAGGTCATTTTCACTGACTTTTTCCTAAATCAAGAAAATTGAGAATTTCAGTTCTTTCATTGGTGAATTTTTTTTCTTTCTAAAATAAATAAATATTTGTTGGCCAACCTGCTATGGTGGTACGTCCGTTTCATTTAAATGAAATTTGTATCTAGAAAAATTATGATCCCTTCTTTCAATGAAAACCTGGTGGGAAACAATCACTTTCTATAAACTTCCAAGTTTAAGACTTTAGAATTAGAGAGTAGAATATAATTTTGGCTCAAATAGAATATGGCTTTCAAGGAATGGCCTTGATTGCATCATCTACAAGCTTCTATGTCAATTCTGTGGATTTAGCCAATCAACTACAACAATTGAATCGTGTTAGAGCCTCAAAGTGACCTCAGCTTCTCCAAAAAAATGGAAATTGTATTTTGGAAATCCAAACAATTTATCTGATAATCAAACCTTGAATCATTTTACAGTGAAAAATTGACTTATTGATTTTAAAGATCAAAACATCTTAAGACATGAGATTGATTTATTACTTAGTAAAGTTTTCCAAAATAGTTGTAAGGCAATATAATGGAAATGGCATTCAAAATTTTTATGTAGTAATTCATTTGAAGAAACATAGGTAATGCTTTCATTCAAATCATATTTACATCTACAACAAACACAAACTTTTTAAAACTAGACTAACTAATTACAAATGAATCATAATTTTGTTACAGGGCATGCACTTGTATATGGTTGTGAAATTCTTTATAGTAAAAAATTATTCTTTAAGCCTTATCCAAGAATGCAAAGCTTTAAGTGGCAAGACAAGGGTCTTGAATTCCATAGTACAAACTTCCGCTATGAATACACTTCTTCAATCCACAATTCAATCAATCCACAATTCAATCAATCCAAATGTTGGATGTCGATGCCTTTTCCTTGTCCAAGCTACCGTAGTACCATAGCATGTTTGTCCAAAAATGATTCAAAAAATAAAAATGTAAAAATTAGAAAATTATGAAACTATAATTTTTTTTTACTTTTTATTTTTTATTTTTGCAATATTTTGTTGTTTCTAAACCATTTAAGGTCATTTTATTGATTTTTCACTAAAAATTAATTAAATAAATTCAATTTTTTGAAAGGTGAACCTTATTTTTTTTTTAAATAAAATATTTGTTCGTTAGGTGACAAACTTGCTGTTACGGTATCTGAATGTCACCAAGAAATGGAAGTGTGGTTCTCATCATGGTTCTTTATTTTGCCTAGGCCCCAAATAACCATTCCTTCCATTCCATTCTAATTTGAAGAGTCTACAACATATATCTTGGACTATCTATGAAGTATCAAAATGTTGTTTAAGGGTTTAAAACTCACCTTTAAACATCAATGCTTAGATAAGAGGTTATTTATACGGTAGGTTCATAGCCGGTCTGGCACTTGATAGCCGAATAATTAACCCCTAAACTCCCAGGCAACCAAAATGTGGTCGCCGGCTATTATGAACAGGTTCCTACAGTGTCAAAAATAAATTTCAAGTTTTGAGATTTTGATTGTGGATTCTCTAGGTCATTACCTACATACCAAGCTTTGTTTCATAAGATTTGGTTATGTAATGCAAAAGTTATGAATGGTTGAAGGTAAAAAATCTCAACGCGATCAGCCACAAAAAATTCAAATATATTTTTTAAAAATAATAAAAAAATCATCATTTTGTAGAGATTCATATTCAAATAGAATGCTTTGATTCAGTCCATTCCAACAAGTGAGGTAAAAGATATGACAAGTCATGTTATGTGGGCAATTTTGGTCAAGTCTTCAATAAAAAAACTTTAATAGCTCATTTTGAATACAATTTTGACAATTTTTCTAAAATAAAAATTGGAAAAGGTTTTTGTTATGTATCACATCATTTTTACCGTTGAAAGTAACGATATCCACTTTTATGTGGGCGTAATTAGCAATTTATTTTTTCCTTGTATTCTACATTGTATTTAGATTTACATATCTTTTGAAGATGAAAATCTAGGTTTTTTCTTTTGATATTTTTTGTGTAGATTCTCAAGTCATTTTAAAATTTGAATATGGAGTTGCCCATTTCAAACTTGTAAAGCATATTTTTTGAAAATTCATTGAAAGTGAGATTTCAGCTTTTTGAAGGATTGAAAAGAAATCGTTTTTTAACTTTGAACATTATGATCTTGCAATTGGTGTTGTATTTTTTACTAAAATTTTGGAAAAGAATGTCTTAATAAGTTAGCTATAAGATCCTACGGTTGAAATTGCAAAAAAATGTCATAAAATTGGAAAAACTAACTTCCATCACAAAGGAGTGTTGAAGGGCAGTTTTTGATGTGAGTTCATTGTGGGCATTTAGGGGTTAATCAAAGTTCAAAAAACAGGTTCAATAGCTAAACATAATACATTGAACGTTTCGACAATTTTCTCCTTAGAATTTTAAAATCCGGCTGGTTGTCAAGACCAAGTCACTTCTATAGGTTGACATGTATGATTTGAGTTTAGAGTGCTAAGAATGCTTAGTACTTTATACAAGTAGAGTGGAGTTGTATCCAACAATCCATGTGGGATATGTGAACTTTGAGGTGAAGCACCTAGTTAGTCTTTATTGTTATAACATGCATAGCTTTTGCATAAAGACTTCAAATGACATAAAATTTGTTTGGGGTGAAAGATTGATACTTGATTTCTAAGATTTTCTTAAGTCTAATTTATTTTTTAAAAGTTGATCCTTTATGCACAAATGAGCTTCAGAAAACTATTAGGAATGCATTTTGATACATAGACCTTTACAATGTTGTTTCGTCCATATCTTTTGCATAAAAAAATATTTTAACACAAAACTTGTTGGTAGTGGAAGAAGGCTTGATTTCTCAACTTTTGTTAGTTTGACACAATTCCATAAAACTTCATATTCTATGCTTAAATAGACTCCAAAAACTTGTGTACAACACATTTCAAAAACCTCACCTAGAATCTTGCTACGTATAACCCATATTCTTTGTGGACTAATGTTAGTGGTCTTGATTACAAAAAGAGCACTTTCTCCCCCTCGAATCTCATGCACACTTTTCATTTAGGATTGAACCTAGTGAAAATTACAAAATTTTCACTTTTTGGCAAAATTGAATTGTAATTTATATAATAATCAACAAAAGATGCCAATAATTTTCCAAAATTTTAGGCACCTAATTTTAGGATTATTTTATCCCGGACCAGCTATAAACCTATGATTTCAATAAATACAATCTAGATATTCACATTATAAGTTTTAGCCAAAATTTCAAACCACAATCCATGCTCAAATTGTAATCTTCATTCAATTTTGTTGTTTGATTGTTTGTATTAGATCTAGTCTCTTTGTGACTTGGTATCATGTTCCCCAGATGTTCCCCTCATTTTCTGGTGACCTGGTTACTTTTGATCCCAGACTTTCGTCCGATATGGGTTTGTGCTCTGTTTTCTTTCAATAAATCTCCTTTTATTGCTAAAAATTTATTTTTAAAAAAAATTAAAAAAAAAAAAAAAAAAAAAAAAAAAACTTTGAATGATAACCGAACATCAAAAATTGAGTTTTCGTGAGTCAACAAACCTTTGACCATTCATAAATCTATGCATTTTATTGGATTTTATTTGGATTTTTTCATTGTATGTAAAATACAATTCTCCATCTCTTGTATCCATACTTTGGAGCTGTAAGAAAATGTGAATACTTTTTCAATTGGAGTAAATTTAACATCTTTGAGTTTGTTTTGGTATAGTCTACGAAAATCCAAAAGATAAAAATCTCAAAAATTTCAGAAAATGGAATAGGAAATTTTGGAAGAAAATGAACAAATATATAATCAAATAAAGAAAACCTTTTGAACGCTTTGGACGTTTAAGGGTTAAGGCCTAATCTCTTTCACAAGTCACTCTCAGACCCCTCCAGGTTGCATGCCTGAGAGATGATTTTTTGATTACCAGTTTGATCCTTGGCCTTAACCCCTAAAGTTCTGAGGGTATTTTTCATCAAAACTGCCTCAAAACAGCCCCTCTTCAAAGCAAGGTGGATTTCGCAAACTTGGGGTTTTTTTAGTACATCTAACCGTAAGATCTTGTAGCTTACTTCTACATCTACATGTCCACCAAATCTCACACACTCATTCTTCACCAATTGCAAGATCATAACGTTCAAAGTAGAAAAACAAGTTTTTTTTCCCTGCAAAAAAATGGGACAGCAGAGTTTTGAAGGCCCATTAAACCATTTTTTTGCATTATGGATTTTGGGGGTTTTGATGCACGTCAAAGAAGACTGAGTTTTCTAATTGCATTTAGAAAATTATATCCAAAAAGTTGTGGAAAGTTGCCAAATAAATCATTTTCCGCTAGGGGGTATGCTGAAATTTACAAACAAAGGCCGTTTTTGGACAATAAAAATAGCATATGAAAAAAAATTGGATTAAAAATCCGGACGGTGGGAACATGCTCTACTGCCTCCTCTATACATAGAAAATTTTATTTTTGAAAAATATCAAAATCTCAATTTTTGGTGGAATTTTAAAGTTTCGTCTTTGGGCAGATTTTGGCAGTTTTGGGCAGATTTTGGCAGTTTTGGGCAGATTTTGCTGCATTCACAGTGGCTTAGAAAAATTCAGCAGCTGCCCAACGAGCAGCGTTTGACACTTAAACCTTCATAACTTTTGATCCCAACGTAGGAATTGAAAAATAAAAATACCCACACGAAGATCTCCGAACGGCCCACCTTCAATAAAAATTTCCGAAAATCCTGATATAAATTGCATTCATAGGTACATGCCCAAATTCCAAAAAAGCCCAAATGTGGCAGATTGTCCTTTAGGGGTTAAGGCCTAGAATTCTACGACAGGAGAAAGCCAACCGAATAGCATAAAACAGGTATGGTATACAACATCCAACTGCTATTAATGCCCCAATGATCCTACACATGCAGGCAGAGAAGGTAACTGATGTACCATTGCCACCGTTGGAGTGAAATTTTGGCTTAAGGTCGACTGTCCTAAAAGCACCAACTTAAGCGACCTGACCTATTTTTAGCATTATTAAATTCGAAATAAAAATATGATCACATTCAAAATAGGTTTTCACGAGGATTAAAAAAATTTGCAACATGTAATTCGCATTTCTGAATTTTATACAAAATTCCAAACTGCTAAGTAAGATTTGACCCAAATGCGCACTCTACAAACGAGGTACATCTGTCTTCTCACAATCAAGAGAATTAGAACATGGTGCATTTGGGTCAGGGGGCGCTTTTAGAACAGTCGACCTTAGTAACCACCATCAAGGTGAGCATTGTGCAACATGACCAACTTTGCCAAATATTCCTCCACAGAAGGGAACCCATCAAGATTTGGGAAGTTTCAGAGGGCATCCAGCTATTATCCTTTTTTTAATAAGATTGTTCAGTAATTTATGTATGTTACTTATGTGATACTTGGGTGATATTCATGTGTTACTTAGGTAAGTTTTAAGTTTTGAACCGAAAAATATCCTAAACCTCCAAAATTAAATTGGTAATTTGGCACTTTCATTTGGCTGACTTACAACTAATTGCTGGATCTCCCCGATCATTAGAACCCATTTGCTGTCATGGAAGAAATTCAGAATCAATTGGAATCAAATTGTTACATGCTCCAATCTAGATTGGTGATGAACTCTTGGTCCTCTTAGCAGAAGCTTGCTGTGAATCTCATGACTGTCTGTCCGCATGACCCAGTCACTGCACATGGTATCATGAAAACATGCCATTGCTGATGATGAATATTCAGCCTTCCTTCAGGATAGGGTGATGCTTTTGATGAGTATAGAAAAGTTCTGATAGGCATGTACCTGGTTGATTCTCTTGCAGCGGTGGGAACTTGGAAGGACTCAAGGAGGCTCAACTCAGTTCGCCTTCTGCCACCACAACTTTTCTCAATGTTGGATCATGTTCTGTGTCAGATCTGCATTAAAAACCAACATTGTGGGTGCTTCACAAAAATTTCAAATTAGAATTGTTCACACTATTACAAGATTCCACATTATTTTAGAATACTATCTAGAAAATTTGTAAGTTTTGGTAGCAATACGTAAAACAATTACATGTTGTGGTAATTTTTATAGTGAAAAATACATAATGTGTTGTGTATAGCATTAATTCATAAATTGTACGTAGCTTTTAGTAGTAGGTTATCATTCATCATGATTTCTATGTCAATATTTATGTTCTAAATAACTATAAAGTGGTTTATAGAAGAAGAAAAGTTACTTTGTTGGACCTCGATCATGAATCAACCAGATACTAAAACCACACATCGTTCATGGTTTCTCACAAATTAACTGTGCTTGGAGGTGATTGCTAAAAGACTGAGTATGTGGCTCTCCAACTCGTTTAAAGAAATCTTTCTTAAGTAAAATGCATAGAATTTGCAATGACAATGGTAGACTAAAGCTGACATTCTCCTAAACAAAGGTATTCCTTTTCAACACAATCCTTCCACTAAACCACACCCAAACATAAGAATCCAAATTACAAAATTCACATGTTGTAATGATCGTCACCCACAAGATAAAATCATGGCTAAGCAAAACAAATATCTACCACTTCTCAACCACATCCAACAACTCGGATGGAAAATTGATCCTTTCTTTGTCATTGTAGCATCAATATATGCAGCTATCTACAAAACCTCAGTTATAGTTCTACTCAAGATCTAAATATACCCGTAAACATATTCAAACACTTTCAAGCATCAACAATATTGCCATCTAAAGGGGTAGTAACAACTACTACTCTTTATAGATTAGTGGTTATACCGCTGTTTATCTTGTCACTCTCAGAGTGAATCTTCACCTCTTTTGATTGGTAATACTAACAACTTTTCTGCATGCTATTCTCACTAGTAGTACCGAGCCATGCATCCAAAAATAGAACAACTCAAACAAGCCCATAGGGTTTTGAACCCCGATTCATTCTATGAGAACAACTCATTCCAACTAGCAAGATTTGAGTTCATGGCATAGCAATAAAAGCACACCAAGCACAACCATTTATTTCTAAAAAATGAAAAATGTAGAACATATATAAGATGTAATGGTGCTGTCCATTAGGGCCTATTTCATAGCGGATTTACTCTCGAAAAGGGGGAGTAGATTTTTACTTCCATACCTTTGTCCTGTGGGCATTGGATTGGGGGTGGATTGAATAAACACTTAATTCACGTCGGTCTTTTCCGGAAACTGAAGTTTTTTTTCTCGGCATTAGTCTTGTGCTTTTGGTTTATTGTCTAGAGGACATAGACTTAAAATACTTGACAAAAGGACACTTAATTCACCCCAAATTCCTTAAAGAACCGGAGTTCTTCTCTCTCTTCAATATTGGAAGAATGGAAAGATGTGTACCATTGCCAAATTTGTAAACCACTTCGCTGTTCAAATGCAGTACAACTTTCTCATGACAAAATCATCAATCAAATACTGAGCAGATAGATAACTGATGTGCCGGAATTGCAAGATTGCAAACACACTCTCAACATTCTCTGAGAATCAGCCCTCATAGTACAAATTCAAATTCAACAGACCTGGGTCTTCATTACCTTGAATGAATGGCAACTAGACACAATGATGATGTGGTGGAAGTTGCCTGGCCAAATCTGTTACTGTTCTCAAAAAGGCAGTCAATCCTTCCTTCTTGATAAAATGATATCTAGGCCCAAGTAGTGAATGGCTCTTGAGGAGATTCCAATAATGTCCCACTTCTGAATGTTGCTGGTTGAGTTGATATTTTGGCTAATAATTTGTCCAAATTGTATCTCCTAAACTGAACCCCATTGTATGCGGGCTTCACCCTGTGGCCAACTTGAGAAACTAGCCGTCGAAAATTCAGATTGACCTATTCAGAAGAAGAATAACTCCGGCTCCAAAGGGGCCGACGTGAATATAGTGTTTGTTCATTCTATTCACTAATCTAATGGCCACTGGACAAAGGATAATGAATCTAGAGCTACTCCTCCTTTAGAAGGTAAACACTTTTTTACACAAAGTGCCTTGAAGACAACCAACATGCCATTTCCCCTAAAGGTCTTTTTGGGTACCCATATAATGAGGTCTCAAGATCCCCCACCATAGTTGGGTGGACGATGGTAGTAGGCACCACGTCCGCATGGAGGACCTATTCAGACTGTAGAGAGTTTCAACTCTTAGGTTGAAAAATTATATAAAACAAGTCCACTTTAAGCCTTTGGTTTCTAACAATGTGAAGCCCCAAAGTCCAAGTCCAAGGGCCAAGATCTATGAGCCGCATTTTTAACTATTTTTAGAAAATTTAAAAAATTAGAAAATCTGGAGAAAATAAGGGAAGGTGCAAAAATAAATGAAGAATATGTGCAAAATATTTTAGCAATATATTCATTATTAAGACAAAGTTGTGATTGATTGAAATTCAGCTTGTTTTTGGCATGCATAGGTGTAATGCCAATGATTATCAAAAGGTAATCCCTAACTGCCCAACCATGCATATTTTGCATGATGTAAAAAGCTCATCTGTTATTTCTCATCTATCATGCACTTTTTGTAGTGTGATTTTTTTACTCAATTTTCTATATGAAGCTAGCCTCATATATGTGTCATCCAATCGAATAGGAAACGATTTTTGAAGAAATTATGCTTCATTTTTTGTTGCAATGTTTCCCCCAAAATTTTGAAGATTTTAGTCTAAAAATGTGCTTGAAAAAATAAACTCATAAAAAATAGCATCCAAAAAATCTCCATAAAATTAGTACACCTACACTACTACATTGTATGCCATCACAACAAATTTCATCCCCATACTCCCAATATCTTATTTGTAATTGGATTACAAAATAATATTTTATTTTATGTTTCAAAATTCATAGAAAAAAATAGGTGATAGCAATGAAAGATCTAACCGTATCGATTGAATCTAAATTTCAAAATGTATAACTTTTATTTGTACATCAAGTTTCAAATATTTATGTTAGTTGCATTTAATAATGCATTTTTGCAAAACCTGCCCAAATTGGACATAGGTAAGGACGCTTAGGGATTAAACAATAAAGCATGACAAGCCTTATGGAGAATGACTAGCCCTTGATAATCCAAAGAGCCTTATCTTCTTGTGCATATATAATCAACAGACCTTAAACTAGAAGTTTCAGCTGAGCATTTAGCTTGAGAGACCGTTGCCTTGGCTCTTTAGGCAAAGATGTTGGACTTTGGGCATTCCAACAATCTGATTAGTGCAAATTGATGGCCTTTCAACCTTTGGTTAGAGTGAAAATGCTTCTTAATGCCCAAAATAAGCCAAGTCATGTGATATTTTTTTATTTTTTTAAAATGAATTTTTAATTTTTAGTTTCTAAATAACCATAGAAATTGCCGCAATGGCAATATAAAATAATAAAAATAACAAAACATGTCTTCATTGAAGTGTATTATTGTTTAAGATTTTTAGTGTTTGGCTTCTTCATCCATTTTTCTCTATTAAATTTATATAATCAAATGCTATGACCTATATTTTCAAAGATTTTTTGTGGCATTTAGATGTCTAGTATAAAATAAAAATTATTGATTTTGTTGTCAAATAAATCACATTGTGATAAGACTTAAACTTCATCCAATTTTTATTTAGATTGACAAATTTTATAATTTTTAAAAATTGTGTGATGTTAAAGCTGTTGAATAACAACTCAATAATTTTTGGTGAAGAAAGTTGTTGATTTTTAAGCAAAGTGTTGTGAGGTAGCTAAGTAACAACACTTGTTCTAATGTAGAATACAACAACACAATTTCTAACCTTTTTAATTTGTCATATGCATAAATTATAGTAAAAAAATTCAAAAGACATGTGGTGATAAAAGTTTTAGAGGGTAAAGCCAATTCTACAACAAGTTTTTTTTATTATTGAGCTTAGATGTGACCTTAAGATTGAACTATGATCTTAGCAACAAAATCTTTTTGGACAGTTTTGGTATATAATAAAGAAGGAAAATGAAATGCCTTGCAAAAGCTAACAAACAACAAAAGAGAGTGTAAATAGTTATATTGGTGCAACATTAGGAAATGCACTTCATGAAGTAAAACAATAGGGAAGGAAGAAACAATAGGAGTGTTTTGACAAGTGAAAATAGAGCTATTGAGAAAAGGAGAGCACGCTTGTGAGTTTACTTAGAAATTACATGCTTTCTATAAGACGATTTTGCCAATATTTTTGCCAATATTTTAAAAGATACTTAAAAGAACTCCAGAGAGAATAGCAAATAAATTGCAAACATCATAACATCCTCTTTTTGTCAATTGCCTTCATTGCAAAAATGAATCATAAAGGGCAAAAGTAAAATCTAGGGACTAATGATTGTTAACCAATTGACCTTTGACAATCCAATTTTAAACCATTGTAGTTTGAAACTATTGAGAGTTATTAAAAGAACACATAAAATTTACCAATCAAAGAAAAATAATATTTTAGATATAGATACAAATATAATTTTTGTGTAAATTGAATTGGATTCTTTAACTACATACCAAAAGGTAATCAATGAGTTATTTCTAAAAATGTATCATATTTCATCAAAATAAATTATCATAATATGTCCAATTTCATGACGGTCTTTTTTGGTGAATCATGACATTACTTCCAATTGTAATTTGACACTATATTTCTTTGTTAGCATTAATCACAACTACAAACATTGAATGATTCTTGATAATTCATGAGGGTGGATTGCAATTGAGATTAACTGACAAATAGATGGTAGCATAACAAAGATAATTGAGTATAATTTGAATTAGTTATTGAGATGTCACATGAATTTTATTAGATTGCTTTACAATAAAAAGGGTAAGATCAATAATAGAAATGACACATATTATAATGATGCATGTTAAATCAAAAAATATAGTTTTACAAAATACATCATAGAAGCAAAATTGAGAGAAGTTGGTTTAAAGAAGAGCTAAAGAAAAAACAACAAGAATCACTATATGACAAATGTGTCCAAAGCTAAATCATATCCTACAAAGTTATTTCAATAGTACCTTTATAGCTAAAGAACATTTAAATTTAGACTACAATCAATTTTCTTATGTAGATTTTCTAACACATTTGGATTTTCTTTTACATGGACTATAGCACCGATGGGTACATTGCTACAAGGACTGGTTGTTTTATACATCACTAATTGATTTCCATTTGCAAATTCCATACACATGGTAGTCATGTATATGCATTATTTGAATATGTTTTTTTTTAAAAATAATTTATTTATAGCAACTCTAATTCTAGACACATAGTTTTTTTATTGTATATAGATATATATATATATATATATATATATATATATATATATATATATATATATATATTTCCTACATAATTTACAGACCTAGATAGAAAAATGGACAATCTACATTTTCAAATCATACATTTCTTGAATCTTCAACTACATATGTTTTTTGAGGTTTTATTTTACTTTTGGTGTATCCAATGTAGAAGGATACTTTCACATATACAACAAGTAGAGCCATAATCGCAATGTAAACAAAGAAACTACCACTTTTGTATTTCAATATAAGGAAGAAGAAGTTAGTCACTTAGCTCGAATATCTCCTTCTTAAAATAATTCTATTTTACATTGGTACAATACGACAAATCAAAGAATCAATACAATTGGAATAGAAAATAAGGCAAAGATATTAGATTTTTTGATTGGAAGTATTTCTTGTGTTTGGAAGTTTGTTATCTTGTTTATTTTTTTAGATTGAATTTCCTTGTTCATGTTCCATATGTTTAAGTATTTTGATCTTGATCAATGTTTCAACTCTTTCCACTCTTGAATGTATAAATTCTTGTACTAAATAATAATAATTAAATCCCGGACCCCATACCCCGGAATGGGCTAATGAGAATATAGTGTTTCTTTGTTCTAACCACTAATCCGATGGCACAAGACAAGGATAATGAATCTAGAGGTGTTTCCTCATTTTTCCCTCCAAGGATTTTTTGGATAACCATACAACGAGGTCTCAAGACCCCCACCGTACTTGGATAGATTATGGTGGTAAGCACCATGCTCGCATGGGGGTTTTAATTCATGACCACCTCACTAGTGTACCATGAGTCAATCCATTACATCAAGGCCATAGTGCCCTCTTATCATAAATTATATATTGATAATATACTTTGATAAATAAAATTCACAATAATCATGTGTAAGTCTATTCTTGAATTGGAAGATTGCAACAAAAATGTGATGTCATAGGTCATCGATGAACCTAGTCATTTTTGAAAATTCAACCCAAACTGTGTATTACTTTGAAGTCACACATCCTCCAAAATCTCATTTTTAAGTGTGCATTACACAATTCACATGTATACTATAATCTTCCAATCCAACTATCTAATCTTACCAAAAACTTAACAAGCACTTGTATAATTAAAATAAGCTTATATTTACACTGTTAAATATCACAAATAGTATTTTATTTTATTTTGGAGCAAATGAAGTAATTCATTGCAAGGAAAAAATATCACAAATAGTATCACTAACTTAATTCCAGCACAACAGAACAGCAGACTCCACCTCTCTTTCACCCCCTGACTCATCCTCAGAGTGCGTCTGAGCTCATAATCTCTCTCTCCTTTTATGTGATTACAGTGGAAGTTTTCATAATGAGGTAGGGGTAATGGGGGAAAGTGAAGAGGGGGAAGTGGGCTCCTGGCCAAGGCTGTGTGAATCTGTGCCCTCTTCCCAGACACTTAATACTGGGTCAAAGGACTGTGGGTACACCGAAGAAAAAAGAAGGTATCTTATAAATTATGTTACTCTTACTGGGGGAAGTACTAGCCCCCCCCCCCCCCCCATTTATGTTTGTTGACTGGAGCTCTGTACAGTGTACGTACCCTCTGTATTCATCCTGGCCTCCCTCACCATCTATACATGAGTGTAGTTAAAGGAAGCGGACCGAGTACCCTAACACTATAGCAGGTTTGTTCATGAATAATTTCCCCCCAAAAAAAATAAAAATTAGAAAATTATGGAGACAAAAAAATGAAAATAGATTTTTTTTTTTTTTTTTTTTTTTAATTTTTTAAAAAAATTTTGTGATTTTTTTTTATAACTAAGCCATGTAAGGTTATTTTTGCTGATTTTATGCTAAAAAATACAAAACCAAGAAAATCAATTTTGAAAGGACAAACCTTATTTTTCCAAAAAATAAATATTTGTTCCACGGAGAATGAACCTCCTATGGTATTACGGTAAACAAGAGTATCTGCTTCAAAAGCCCCCTTGGCTAAATCCCATCTACTAAGGTTGAGGGCTCAAAACCCTCAAACTTCATATTGTGTAAGGTAGCCGCAGCTAGAAACCGCCACTTTAGGACCAAAATAATAATAAAGTTGGTGTAGAAAAAAACATATACATAGGAATATGGAACCAAATTTATTTATTTTCTGAAGGTTATTTTAGACACTACTGGAAACGGTGCATGGCCATCAATAGACCACCAATAAATGTCTTTTTATACTAAAAATTTATATCTTTAAGTGGAATTGGGCATTTCTTAATGGTCTTTTTTTGGTGACATAAGAGTTATTTCCACTAGTAATTGGAATTACTAAGAATTTTTGAAGGTCTAGAAAATAGATTTTTAGTAAGAACCAAAACTAGGAGGCTACCAAAAAATAAAAAAATTTAAAGAGTAAGTGGACATCTAACACAACCATGAATCATAATAGAAGTAGTGTCTTCATATATTTGTGTCTATTTAACCCCTAAAGGTTTTGGAAATCCAAAATGGCTCTCAGCTGTTTCGGGCAGCCTAGATGAAGGGGTTAAAAGTAATATTTTTGCCTAAGAATTTTACTGGATGCTCCTTATACCGCAAAGTGTATGTGGTAAAATTTTCAAAACCAAATTTCACTTTTAGAAGCTTCATCTAGAAATTTTAGGTTTCAAGTCCAAAACGGGCAGTTTAAAATTAGGTTTTTTTAGAATTGTTTTTTTGGAAATGTGTTCATAACCAATTCACTACTCAAAATCCAAAGTGGCCTAAGTCAAAAAGCTTACCAATTTTACAAGGGCAGCCTCCAAAAAACACAGAAACAACCTTCATAGTTTTTGGTAATTTTACAATTTTTACTTTCAAAATTTGTCAAAATTTGAGATTTAGGAATTTTTCAATTCTATTTTTTTTCGATAATTAAAAAACTCATGGAAGTAACTTTTGACCGTTTACTTTTTTAAAAAACCAAAAACATTTGACGTCATTTAAGTTTTACCATATTGTGGTTTTTGTACCTTCTTCTCGAAAATAACTTGCATGAAGGCCAAAAAAGTATAATGAGACTCTAAAATTTTGCATGGAGGTGCCCAACTTAGTTACCTACGTGGAAAAAAATATGAGCAAAATGTTTGAGGTAACAATAATCAAGTCTCCCTTGGCACCATTTAGAGTATGTCTTTTGCGCAAAGCCAAAAAAAAAAAAACGGTAAACTTTGAACGTTATAATCTCACAAATGGTAAAGATCCAACGGTTGAAATTTGACATGGTATTAGTTCAGGTAGCAAGGTTTAAGATCTTACGGTTGGATGTATCAAAAAGGTAAAAAATTAAGGATCATACTGCAACTTCTACAAGGTTGTCAAAAATCACAGTTTTTGGTTTTGGAGGCCCAAAAACGGCTTGAACCTTTAGGGGTTAACATTGCAATGTTGGAGTGGGACCTTTAATTTTGGAATTAGGATCCTTGACAAGCAATGAAAAAAATGGGCTAATTTTATAAACTCCATTTTATACTAATAGAAATTTAGATTACCAGATTATTTACTTTCCATACTAACCTTTGTTTTTATTAATTAGTTTTATATCAAATCTATAATTTATTTCTATAATATTACAATGTATTTGTATATGATAGACTTCCAATGCTCAAATCTAAGGGACTAGATTCATAATAAGAGTGAAAAATGCTTGTTGTCCATCAAAGAGTCATTCAATTTTTTTTAAAAAATCATAGTATACAATTGGCTTTTATATGGAGAATTCTAGTTGGAACTTGTTTCTTTGAAAGTAGACTTTATTGAGAGCCAAATTGATTTAAGATTTTTTTTTATCTATGTCTATGGAATATAAAATGGAAGTGTAAGAGTGGTGTTATTACAAAGAAAAGTAGACACTATATCATACAACGAACTAAAAAAGAAAACTATATTAGAGGAAAAAAAACATGAGGAAATGGAAATACTACAAATTCAACATGTATGAAATATATGGCATAATTTCTATTGAATATCATTGGTTGAAATAGACAGTATATTTGAAATATTTGTCCAAATTCAAATCTAATTGGATTTGATTCAAGTAATTATATTGTATGCAATAGGTTTGGATTCAATATTAAATAATTTATATATGGTTTTTTTTTTTTTTTTTTTTTTTTTTTTTTTTAATTTTTTTTTTAATAAGCATTCTATGAAAATATTTGAAAACATAAAAAATGTATGTCGTTTCAAAAGATACAAAGAAAATATTTGAAGAATTTCAAAAAATACATATATAATCTTTCAAGTAGTTAAAATGATGCATGTTTTGAAAAAAATAAAATATGTTTCATTTAAGATTTTAAGTTTAAATTAAATACATGAATCCATACAAAAACCATAAATTAATATAAAAATACTTAAATTTTATATAAAAATACTTAGAATTATATACTATATATATTATTTTTAACAATACATAGAGAATATCCAAAGAAAGACAAGCAGTACATACATGATTGACTTTCAAATGGTTGAAGTGATTTATAAAAAATATAAAAAAGAAAATTTAAAAGTGCTAGTTTATTTTAGCATTCTATGTAGAATTAGCTTATGATATATGGAGGAAGAAACATATAGTATTCTTTTATCATATAAAGTAAATATCTTCATTTAAGAATGTGACTAGCTTGCAACAGGTTTATAGAAGGTGTACTATTCATTATTCATTGTCATAATTTAGGGTGGTCCTATAAGAAAATGGAAATAGGGCCTCTAAAAAGGAGGTAGAATAGGGTACATGAGTTATAGAGTTCAATTTTAATATCAAGAATTTAAAAATATGCAAGTATAAGCAACATATCAATATAGTAGACTACCTTATCATGGATTTCAATTTATTTGAAAACATCAAATAATATTTGTTAAGTGATAAAAAATGACCAATAATTCATAAACTAAAGGAAAGGGCCCTTAGAAACCAGAACCACTACAATTCTAAACCCATTCTATTCATCCACATCCTCATTGTAAATAATATATGCAGTATGTACTACGGTATTTACAAGTAGTAAAACTTGCTCATTTTTTTTTTTCCAATAAATTCATTATACCAACAATCAAAAATACTCAATTTTTTTTATCAACTTGTACATAAATTTCAATCCTACATTTTGTACAATTTGTGATCCATTTCAAATTTCAAAATTCGTCTGTTTGATGTAGATAAGAGGCATAGTGATGTAAATTTAATTAATTATAGGTTTCCAAAAGTCTACACTTAACACTGAATTGCCCCCCCCCCCCCCCCCCCCCCCCCCCCAAAGTAATTTTTGTGTGTATGGATATTAAAATGAATACAAATGTGTTCCTTACTTATTTATCAATTCTTCCCAATTAGTGTAATATAAAGCCCAAAATACACTCATAAGATAAATTTGATTTGATTGGGTTTTAATAAAATATAATAAATATGTGTACACTATGTCTTTTGCATGTTATTTTGTTTATGATTGCAGAATTTTTGTGCCTTTCAAAAGAATACACATGCAATTCATGATGTTTGTCTCTTAATTATTTTCAAATTAAAATTAAAATTTTTCAAGATGTTTGTCTTTTAGTTGTTTTTAATTTTTAATTTTTTAAGTAACACCACTCAAAATAGTATTATGTGGATTTAAATAGAAAATCATCATTACAAATCATAATATAATTATTTCCTATATTTAGAATTTAGAAATGTTGTTTCATTTTTTAGAATGAATTATGGATTATGATTTGAGTTATATACACGTAATCAAAAAATATCAATTATTGCTCTACTTATGCATTTGAGATTTTACAACAAAGTAGTACCTAATTTGGCTCAAATAAAAAGAATTTCATTTCCAAAAACAAGAAATTGTCATGAATTGTCATATTTGCATTAACATTTTGAAACCAAAATTTATTCTGAAACCTTCATAATTCATGGAGCTGATATAAATAAGTTATGAATTGTTGAAGTACAAAATGAAAGTGGCAAAAATGTGGACAGTAGGGACAACCAAAGAACAAAATGGACATGACAATCTCCTGCATCAAATAGTTAGGAATCTTCATTCCAACCCCCATTGGAGGATTTGACGTCGGAGAGAGGCGATGCAATGAAGCTCCGGAGGTGCGCAGCGAGTGTCTGTGTGCGCGGGGGCGGGTAGATTTACCAATTCGTCGCTTGGTTTCTTGGACTCAATTTCTCTTCGGGTGTCTTGGTTAGAAGACATTCACACCAGAGTTTTTCAATTCCGGTGTCCGTTTAGAAGTGGAGCAGTTTCCTTTTTAGGGTTAGGGTTCCCGAACTCTGTTAGTTGGGGTTTTAGCCCAGAATCGCAGCATATTCGGAGGAATGGCGGAGAGGCTCTCATACGCGGCGGCACTCAAGGAGCGGATGGAACATGCTCTAGTGGCACCCTTAACGACCTCAGCGGAGGTGGACCGAGATGCCGCCCACCAAGGAGAAGCAGTGGAGCCCGAGTTTGTTGCTGCAGTCACTAACATGGGGCCGCAGGTGGTGATTCACCCGACGGTAGCTGCTCCAGGGGAACGTCTCCCAGAAGGTTACACTCGTAGCTGTGCGGGGTTTCTCCTCTGCAACACCATCGTTGAGATCAAAGTGGACCAGGAGGTTGTTCGAAAGGAGGCAGAGCGTCTTCAGAAGCATGCGATTGTCGCCTACTTCGTCGAGGGACGTCAAACGAGCGCAGCACTCACCCAGTGGACGGCGGCCCTGCAGACCCAAGTAGGAGACTGGGTAGGCCTGGGGCGCGACCTCGGCAAAGGCTTATTTCAGGTCCTCACAAGACAGACTGCAACGACACAGAAGCTTTTGATGCATACTCCGCATAGATCTAAGTGGGGGACTTGTATCCTACAGACGTGGGCCTCAGGTTTCGACTCCAGCAAAACCTCTTGTCTCAAAGTCCCTACGTGGGTTACACTTCGTGGTATCCCGCGAGAGTTTTTGGGCGTGGCGAAGGAGATTGCGGCTGGATTGGGCGAACTCCTCGGCAGCGATAAGCGCAATGCAACCATGGCAGACCAGCGATTCTGCGTGGCTCTTCAGTCTGGCCAAGGATGGAAGACTCAGCTTGCCGTTCAGAATGACATCACCGGAGAGAAAGTAGTCATCCTAGTCGACTACTGTAACCTGCCGATTCGCTGCAGGTGCTGCCACTCGACTGAGCATCTTATTAAAGATTGCCCCGGAATCAGAGCTCCCACTCATGCTGGTGAATCGTCCGAAGGCGCCCCTGTGGAAGACAGGAGCTCAGCAGCTGTCAGCGACCAACCTCCCGTAGGGGAAGCGGTTGTAAATGAGACAGACCTTCCCCCACCCCCGCCACTACCACGGGTGGCATCGGTGGCTGCTCCTGGAAATTCTACTGATAGCTTGATGGGGGTGAACTCGGAACCTTCAACTGACATTTCAGGCAACCATTATTCGAATGGTGACCCCCGGTTGACTCCAGAATGGGAGTGGAATGGTTGGGAGAAAGTGCCAAGACACAAGCACAAAATTCGATGCAAGTCGTCAGGAGATGCAGGTCCTCGTCACCACTCCAGCCAGGCGCAGCAGTCAAGGCGGACTTCGCCAAGCGAACCTATCCAGCTCTCTCAAGGGGCGGGCCGATCCTCTGGGGCAGCTCTGCCAAGGAATCAGGGTGCGCAAAAGGCCAAAGGGAGAGCAGATGCCGCGCAGCAATGGCAGAGGTGGCAGGGGCCAACAAATGTGGAGTGGGTTGCTGGGGCCTCTGTGAACCCCCAGCCAGCAAAAGGAATAAGAGTAGAGGAGGGCGGGTACATACCGGCCCGAGCCAATGGCAATGTGTCCGGAGAGGAAGCCAGCGTGGTGCACGGCTCGGGTGAGGCAGGGGCCGAAATGTCAAGGCGATACAACCAAGGTGTCTTAGCAATTTTACGAGAGGAGGCAGCACTTGACCCCATGCAAATGAACGAGAACGACGCATTAATCCTGGCAGCCCTGGAAGAGGCCGAAAACCGCCACAATATCGAAGCACAAGGGGAACAGGGCGTAGCCATCCCCCCAGGGACCGCAAACGGTGACACATTGGAAGGTAACGACAGCCTCAACACACGAGGCCGCCCAGATACTAGTATGCCACCTCCAGGCCCTCGGCAGGAAGGAGAGAGCAGCGGGGATGCCATGGTCTTCTCTGCTATGGGAAGGCCGGTCCCGGACCTTAACAACCTAGCCGCCATGTCAGGATCAGCGGCTCATGCAGAAGGGAGCATGGGCGAAGGCTCCCAAGCCTTTCCCCCGCAACTGCGTGGAATTCAAGGCGGGCATGATAGTGCACGGTCTGGGGCATCCACACCTCAGACCCCAAGACCAGAAGGAATGTCGGAAGAATTGCAGGCCGAATTCCTAGCTTGGATGCAACAGCGCATTGGTAGGTCCTCTGCAGGAGGAAGCTCGAGGAGAGGCTCGCTCACCCCGCTTCAGCAGTCAGCCAGACGTCAGGAAGCGTCTCAGTCCGGGCGCAGGCTGCGAGCCTCCATTCTCACGCAACGCCAGTTCCCAAACCGTGGAGAAAACTTAGGCCTTGAATCATGCAACGCGGAGCTGTTTCCCGAACCCCCACCCCCACCCCCAGTATGAAGATTACAACCGTTATGCAAAACGTACAGTGAATTAACGACTCCCTGAAAACGGATATAGTGCGGCAATATTACCGGAGTCTTTTTCCGCAGATTGATGTCCTGTGCTTTCAGGAGCACCACTTGAGAGGGGGCCTTCTTCTCGCGCTGCAGGCCTCCTTTTGGCCTCAAGCACAATTTTTTGGCTTAGAAGCTGAACCTGGATTTGGTAACGATCCACTAGAAGAAGGAGCCGGGACCGGGGGCGTATGCATGTGGGTTGGCCCTAAGGTGGCACACCTGATCATTGCCTCCGGCCGGTCCAGAGATGGCAGAGCCCAATGGATTCGGTTGAGCGGGGTTCCAGGGGGGGACGTCGCTATTTTGAACATTTATGCCTCGACGAACGTGAGAGAAAGATGCTACCTGTGGGAAGAGCTGCGTGACACACTTCCGCGCGATTGCCGGTGGTTAGCTTGCGCCGATTGGAACTTTGTGGAGCAGCGCAGTGATAAGTCGAATTTGGATGGGAGACTTATATCAGCTGGAGAGAGCAGGGTCTTCAGCCTCCTTAAGGACGCTCTCAATATTGGGGAACGCTTTCGGGTGACTAACGGGGTAAGGTTTTCATGGGACAACAAGCGGTTTGGACCCACGAGGTCCCTGGCTCGTTTAGACCGATGCTACACCTACTTACAAATGGGTGCAGGAGCCGAGCCGGTTATAGAGTATCACATAAAGGGAGACTGCTACCATTCGGATCACCTCCCAGTCCTATGTGCAGTCGAACTTCAACCAGTTCCTAAGAGGAGCTCGGCCTACAAAATGAGCAGTCTCCACTTGAAAGATCCGGAAGTAGGGAGACAAGTGAAGCGGATCTGGAGCCAAAACTCAAGCTTGGGGTTCACCGGTAAGCTCAGGCGGGTTATTAAATTTTACCGCAACTTTTGCGTGAAGGAGGCTGCAGCCTATCGGGAGGAGGAGACCCGATTGAGGCAGAAAGTGACCGACTCCACTACAGAGCTGCACGACGAACCAGCTTATGAGGACCTACAGCGGCAACTGGGGGAAGCAGGGGAGCTCTTGAAATCCTCGGAAGAACGTCAAGCGGAAGGGCAACGCATCCGTAGCAGGGTTAAGTGGAAGAGGGTTGGAGATTCTTGTACGGCCGAATTCTTCAGGGCGTCGAAGGCGCACTCAGGGGCCTCTAACATCACCACGCTGGAGGACGAGGCAGGAGAGCTGCACTCCGACCAGCAAGGGTTGGAATGCCTCTGTACACACTTCTATACCCGGCTGTACACAACTTCCCCACCCTCCCTGGAGCAGGCTACGGCGGCATCGCAAGGGCTGGCCACCATCTCAGACCGCCTCTCTGGAGCCATGAAGCAGTCTCTGAAAGAGCCGGTCAGGATGGGGGAATTGACTCGAGCATTGTCAGAAATGGCTAGTGGCAAAGCGCCGGGACCGGATGGTGTGCTCACGGAATTCTTCAAGGAATTCCGGGACACCATCAAGGAGGATTACCTAGCCATGATCCACGCAGCCGTAGCTGATCAGCATTTTCCTCCAGGGGTTACGAGGGGTCTGATATCCTTACTCCACAAAGGAGACAGCCGCTCCCGCCTCACCAACTGGCGTCCGATTACATTGCTTAATGTGGCATATAAGCTTTTTGCGAAAGTCCTGCAGATTAGGGTCCAGCCGGTGCTGATGGAGATCATCAGCTTGGACCAATCGGCGTTCCTCCCGTTGCGTTTTATTTTGGACAACATCCTCCTAACCCACGAGACGATGGATTGGGCGAAATTCTCCAAGCAGCCTCTCATCTTCCTGAAGCTTGACTTCTCAAAGGCGTACGATATGGTGGAGTGGCCCTTTCTGTTCAGTGCCATGAGCAAGCTCGGTTTTCCGGAAGAGTTTGTGAATATGACCAAACTTTTGTTTCACAATGCCACTGCAAGAGTGAAGGTTAACGGTTCCCAATCCCCTGAGTTTGGCATCTATCGAGGGGTTCGACAGGGGTGCCCTTTGGCCCCCTATCTCTTCTTAATAGTGGCGGAAGTCTTAAACGCCATGGTGAAGCAAGGTCAGGAGCAGGGGCTGGTCAAAGGCATAGCTCTCCCGGTGCAAGGTAGGCAACAAACGATCGCTCAGTTTGCTGATGATACGAGCTTCACACTGCTAGGGGAAGAAGCATCGGTGAAGGCCTTGATCAACATCCTGGACACCTTCTGCCTAGCATCGGGGTTGGTTCTCAATTGGGTAAAGTCGTGTGGCTTTTGGAAAAGTGGATGGAGGGAAGGGAGGCCCCCATGGACTGAGCAGCTCAATATCACGTGGGTGGACGATGCCAGCATCAGCAAACTGCTTGGGACGCCATTTGGCCTGTCTCTGGCTGCACAGGACGTGGATACTTTTCTGGAAGACAGGATCACCAAAAAATTACAGTATTGGTGCACTGCTAAGATTAACTCAACCGGTAGAGGAGTTATTGTTAATAGTATCCTGTTATCATCTGTGATGTTCTTTGCCTCCATCTGGGGCGGCACTGAGAAGGGGGTGAAGAAAGTCACCACGGCCATTCAGAATTTTCTCTGGTCGGGGACTCTGCATCGTGCAAGGACTAAAGTGGCCTGGGCCCAGTGTTGTTTGCCTAAGCTTGAAGGAGGGATCAACGTTATCAACCCAAAGGATTCGGTCTCAGCACTAATGGTGAAATGGATCCTTAAAGCGTGCGAACCAGGAGCCTCTAACTTGAACTTGCTTCTGAAGCACCGTCTGAGCGCGTTCCAGCCTTACTCTGGAGGGAGGTGGGGGCCCAGTTAAGAATTCTTCACGTTGACGCACATGCAGGCGAAGCAAGGTTCAGCAGCTTGGACCAGAGCCGGCAAAGCGTGGAAACACCTCCAAGCCGATGTTATCCAGAGCCCTCCCCGCACTAAGGAAGAAGTCTTGAGCGAACCATTCTGGTGGTCGACCCAGGTCCCTCAAATCGGCGCGGGTTTTTCACGGTTGCGAGCTGCTCAGCTGCACAAGAAAGGCCTGCATCGTGTTCGAGACGCATTGGAGAATGGGCGGGTGCTGACCCCGGCCGAAGCTCAAGCCCGCTTCCAGCTGCACAATAGGGAGTTCGGAGCGTGGGAAGCAGCAGGCCGCGGACTCCACTCTACATGGGGCCACCTGCTCGACAGTGGGGTTGGGCGAGCCAAGGAAGGCAAATGGCTGGGGTGGTTTGTAGATGAACAGGCTGAAGATCCGAGGATTGTCATGAGAGCTCCCCCGGGACCGGCCCTTCGCTTAGGGGGCACAGTGAGAGCATGGCCCCTACCATTAGACACCCAGACATTCTCTGTCCTGGCTGTGTCGAAGGGGCTTCGGCCCTCCGCCTGGCCGCTTAGGTCCATCACCGGCGAGGAATTCTCTACGAGAGGTATCCCTCGAAGAGTCCGAGTAGTGACGCTAGTCAGGGGGCCAAAAAAAGAGAAGATCAACCTCTTTTATGGCCGGACTGACTTATTGGAATGGGACCCGGGTCGCTTCGCATGGAATGTGGAGGGGCAGGCTACCCCCTTCATGGAGTATACCTCCAAAGTGGGCAGGGAGCTGCTCCGTAAGCGCATTGTGGTCAACAACCCGGTTACCAGAAAGTGGCAAGGCGTCTTGCCGAATGACTTCAGATTACGGTGGAGAACGGTCTGGACGAAAGAAAGGACTAGCAAGGAAGCAGGGCTATTGTGGCTGGTGTGGCACCGCGCGGTCGCTGTCAATCACTGGCGCGGCACGTTTGATGCAACAGTCGACATCTCATGCCCCGTTTGCCCTCGAAGATTGGAAGAATCAGTTTTACACAGATTCTGGGAGTGTGTGTCTGCTCAGAGGGCATGGAGCTGGGCGATTCATATCATGAATACGCTTGTTTGTGGTAGGTTGGCGGTGGGACCGTGGCAGATGGTCACTTGGAAGCATGCTATTTTTTCTGAGAGCATCCCCCGGAAGTTTAACCAGTTTAAACGTATCTGGATGGAATTGCGTTCAGTGGTGTTGTGGGCCTTGTGGATCGAAAGGAACGACAAAGTCTTTAACAATGCACAATGGCCGGCAGCGAAAATGTACCAGGTGGTGTGGACTGGGATCGTGGACTATGGCAGAGTGGAATGGAGTCAGGTTAAAATTTGGAAGAAGTCTCATCCGGCCCAAGCTATCAGCGAGCTTGAGCGATTCAAACTTAGACGGGGTAGATTTGGAATCTTCGCCAATTTTGTGAACAATATGCCTCAGTGGCAGTTGAAAGGCCCGGCCTCTGGCTTTGTTTTTGATGTTCACTAGTTTCGGGTGGGCTGTTTGGGGGGCTGGGTGGTGGGGCTTGTTTGGGGCGGGTTTGGGGGGCCTGGGTGGTCTGTGCTGGGGCGCGGGATGCCGTCGCTTTGGCCGGCCTCCTGGGGGGTGGTAGTTTAGGGGGCCAGGCCACCTGTGGCTGGCCTCTTGCCTTTTGTTTCTCTTTTGCAATGAAAAGTCCTTTTCATTTGTTTCAAAAAAAAAATTAAAAAAAAAATAGTTAGGAATCAAGATTAAAGGTTGTAGCAGACATAGATTTAGGTTCCATGACAACCATTTAGATTTAGTAGTAGGGAACTATTTCAGACAATCCACCATATTGGGTATGTCTACCTGATCATAAGTTGGATGTTCAGTTCTTTTTTTATTTGGAATTTATTTGGGAATTCCTAACCGAGCCTGGTCCCAAGTAATGGCCATGGCCCACACATAACCTCCAAAATCAACAGTACATCATTGCAATCTTACCAGCAAGCATTGGTCTTCATGTGGTTTTAATGGGATCCTTACGATAGTTCGTTATGTTAGGTTGAATTCACTAAACCAAGCTGGTACTTATCATGCTTAACTTACCCACTACCCCTTCCATTGATCAGTGCAGCTTCGCTCTCCACAGAATGTAGGACTCCCGGTCAGCCTGATATACCGAAGATGCTCCTCAAGTTTGATGAAGTTTGATGATTCTATTTATGCCACTAATCCACCAACTATTCTCTGCCGCTGAGAAGCTCTGTACCCATTCAATCTTGGGACTTTTTTGTGAAAATTTCAAAGTGTGTGGGATCAATTCCCGACCAAATTTCAGGTTTGCATACAAATAGTCTTATTTTTATTTTGGGAAGTTCCACAAAGTTAGTGCAAAAGCATCCCTCGAAAACACATTTTTTGAGCATTTCTACAACTTTCTATGAAATTTTAAGTCCGCAAGCATAGAGTGACCATTAACCGACCGTAGGATCATCATGGTTTTCATGAGAGGTTGGATTCCGAGGATAAAGAACTTCTACACTAATTAGAAGCACTTAATCTTCCATAATATCGACGGAATTAGAGCACTCTTGGGACACTTTCAGGAAACAAACTAGGTGATATTTGGAACCAAGATCTAGAATGGTAGCGGCCAGGAATACAACCCGGCTATAATAATGACCATCTACCTTAGCATGAAGTTAGTTTGATGTTCGACATTTAGCATGATGAGTAGTCTCTTGCTTCTTTTGCAATGAATAGAGCTTTCATTTGTAACAAAAACAAAAAATAATACATAAACATTATGGATTGAATGATGGAGAGATTCATCTTTTATTATATTAAAGGGTGCTTCATCATTCTTTTTTCAAGGACTTTTTTTTTTTGTTTTTTTTTTTTTGTTTTTTAGAAATTAAAAATCTTATGGAAATATATTGTTCATCATTTGTGCCATATATTAAATCATTTGGAATGATTTTGGATTTATAACGAGACCAATGTCAAAAGATATCTAATATACATATCAAATGGGTTACATGAGGAATGTGGTATGTAGTGAATGAAATCATGGTCATCTAATGTAACATAAAGTTCCTTCATGGTTAGCCTTCACTATTTACAAATTTCTATGGTGTTCAAATGGATCAAAATCTACGCTCCTATGAGTATATTATTTATGTTATACTTTCTTTGAGCAAAGTATTTTGAAGTAGAAAAAAATTGGATAGAAATTGAAGATTTAGACTATTTTACAAATAACTCAAATATCATTTCATTATAGTCGGAAATAGAACAATAAACATAGACTTTGTATTGGTTTTGAACCATTTTCATCTACAATTAGAAGAATTAAGTACTTTGACCTTTGACTTCATGAGTTTAATTTGAAATCTTCCATTTTTTAATTTTTTAATTTTTTAATTTTTTTTTTCATGTACACTGATACATGTCTAGAAATCACACTTAGCGAAAGTGTTTAGGTTACATGCAAGGGCCGTCGATAAATCTACAAAACCATTCATGAATTATAGAAACAAATTCAATGAATGTCAGCTTAATTTAAATTATTTTTGAATTGTCTAATTTTTGACTATTTTTTGGGTTTCTTGACATAATTTAACAAATTAATTGATCGTTAAATAAAATATGCCTAAGCTCATAAAGAGCTACAGTATTCCTTTCAACATCCATTTAACCTATTCACCCGACCTATTCACTTTATCATGACTAGGGATGGAGTTTTCTACAAGACACTACTAGGCGTTGAAATATACTATATCATATTATTTTAGAAGGCAATGTGTTATTGCATATCCACAATACATACCTCGTTGATTATTCTAAAAGAATATGGTATGTACGTTATTAGAGCTACATTCTACTTTCAAAAGCGAATTGACAAGCTAAATTTTGACACCTAATAAATGCATCCGGAAAATCTTTTTCCTTAGCTCCATCAAATGTAGCTTGAATGAATTACTCAATACATTCTAAACTTTGCAAGCTACAACTCAACTTTGTGTGGAAAATAATCATTGTTAATAATCCCCCTTTGATCAAGGATGATTGAAATTATGTTTACATTTACAAAAGCAAAACAACATTGAATCTTAGTGACACACAACCTTTTCTACAAGTCCAAATTAATAGAAGAATGAAACATGGTTTACAATTTTGATTAAAAGTCTAGCGATAACAACAATTACCATCATCAGAAGAATGCCCAAGTAAAAAATATATAAAACAATCTTAAAAAAACACGAAGAAATGCCTGACTGCACCAAAATGCAACACAAGATTTCTTAGTGTAATTAAAATTCTTTTGGGGGATTTTAGATGGACATCCTTTTAAACAGTGCACATTTTTGGACCAATGTGATACTGCTAAGCCCCACAATGTTACCTAGGCCTGTTGTTGGACGAAGCATAATACATGTGTCTTCAACTCCTCACGGGTGCAGGCCTTCTTCTATTTGAGCCTATCATGGGTGGTTTGGGTATTCAAGTAGGTAACATGGAGCAAAGCTGGTTAAAAAGAAAGGTCTTGCTCGTTGATTTGCTCTTTGTGGTCCCACCAATGCTCACATTTTCATGTCTGCTTAAACCACTCAATTGCCTTACTTGTCACACAAAATCTGCACAGCTATTCATCAACTTGCACATGAAAATAATAATAATTGAAGGCTTCAACATGACAAAAAATCGGATGGTAATGGCAAATATATGACAATAAGTCTATTTCTCCACCGAACTTTGGTGACTTGGCGGATTGATAGTTGCAGTTTCGCAGTCCGTATAGAATGAGCCAGCCATGCAACCACCTAATTCCATGAGCCAGAAGCTCATGTCCTGCACAATCTGAATGAGAGGTGTTACAGGACTCAATGCACTAAGCTTGGGAGCAACTGCTCTTGGAAAGCATTCAAAAGTCCCACATGGTTTGTCCCTCAGAGTCCATATCCATCTCTCAGCAACTTTGTCTTGCTAGGTATTTTTTTCTACGGCATACTTTGTGTGGGGTTGGTGCCATGTTACTGTGCTTTTATACAAGAGATAAGGTACTCGACACTATTCCTGCTGGTTTAACCCATGAAGCATACTTCCGAGGATGCTTTCCTCAAAAGAAAAATATCCCACATAGGCATTTATTCCGTACTTTAATTTTAAAAGCACTGCTTATGATTTTTCTATTAACTACTGAAATGAATCTTTGGAGACCCTTGCATTTGTTAGTAGAGGAACACTTTCTACACATCATCAACCAATCACCTACCACCATATTGGTAATGTTTCACTCCATATAAATTATGGAATTCGCTTGATTAGGAAACAAGGTGTTGAATACAATGGATTTCCAAGAGAATGCCACAACACAAATATATTGTAGACATAAAGAAATTGAAATTTCATAACAATGAAAGTACACCTTCTTTCTTAGATAACGATTTCTTGGACCTCCTCCAAAAATGAACAAAAAGGAAATTACCTCCTCTTGTAAGCACTAATGGGACCTATGCCATTGATCACATTGTATTCATTCACACTTCCTGCTGGCAGGCGCATGGAGCCTACTCCGGATTTGGCTCCTTGCTGAATTCATAGGCAACAAGCCATGTGAATTCAACTTTTTGCTTACAAATTCAGTGGGGAGCCAAATCCGGAGTAGGCTCCCTGCGTCTGCAAGCAGGAAGTGTGAACTAATCCAATGTTCTCAATGGCATAGGTCCCATTAGGGCTCAATGTGAACCAGCCCATTGAGCGCAACTCGGTTTGTCTACTCGACGGATTCCACTGCGGAACAGTCGTGTGAGACAAACCAAGCTAATAGATTACCAATTTATATATTATTTTCAAACAAAGAAAGAAACAGGGCCCGGAGACCCCTGTGCTCTGAGCAAGTTCCTGTTCAGAGTGTCTGATTGACGTGAGTCAAAAGGCAGTCTCCACAACGAATTGATTCCTGTCTGATCCCACCCAGAGCACCTACAACTCACGACAAGTTGCACAACACTGGGAGCAGGTGCCGCTGCAGGAAAGATGTCGAAGCAGCAATGCATTGACAGCTGCTGCAGCTCCGAGCAGACTCGCAGAGCTGCAGCAGCACTCGTCAGTCGAGAATCGAAAGTGCCAAACGCCGTTGAAGGATCTCTGGGCATCACCAGTACTGGGCACAGGCTCTGGATATGGCAACATGCCATTCAATTCCACGATCTAGCATCTACTCATGTTCTGGAATCCGGATAGCCTTCGAACTTTCCAAGCATCTTGCCGATCCATGACTCCAAGTTCCAACCGAACCAGATTTTTGTTATTTTGTTTGCCAAACCAACAACAACCGAGCTGCAAATTCTCATTTCTCATGCTAACTTTGGGCTAAATGGGGCCGAGCCTGACGTAGTGCATTTTGCTGTAAATACGGTGAGGATGACGTCGTTGCGTATACAAGCTCGGTGATGACTGATAAATTTACCACACAGTGGGGATTTATATTTGCAACCTGGGTGAGTTTCAGTGGGCAACTTGGAAGCATTATTGCCATGATGGAGTGACCAAAGTAAGCCTCCCATTTACAGCATATGTATCAAAAAACTAATAATCATTCCCATGTGCTGCCCCCTCAGAGTCTGGTAACTCGGAGACTGGAGAGAAAACTGAGCCAGCTGGGTATTACTTGTGTGGTACATATACTGTAAAAATATCAAGTGCATCATTTAACTTATGCTATAACAGGATTCTGGAACAGTAAAATCATGAGAATACGCATTTTCAGTGCAGTAAAGGTTATCTGAAACGAATAAAATATGGGAATGTAATCACTTGGTTTGCTTATCTTACCCTGAGGTTAAAATTGTGTTCCATGTTCTGGTTTTGATTGCTTGCATGTTGTGGGACTGGGCCCAGTGCAGCTAATATAAGATGTTGTGGATTTAAATTTGACATGGTGTGGGCTAAAGAGGGTATACGTTATGACAAACTGAGTTGGGTCCGGCTGGAATATACTGGAATAGTTATCTACTTTATGCTTTTTAGCTGATGGCAGGTGCTCATGTTCCGAGGGGTAAGTCCCTAGATAGCAGCCTTTCACTTTTGACCGTCTCTTGCAGACGGTGAATTTGAGATCTACACCGTTTTTGAAGTTTTCCTGTTTCCATTTTTGCAATTTACTGTGTATTTAACAGGTGGTTTAGGCTGCCCGTGGACTAATTTCTTGATTTCTCAGAGTAATAATCATTAGTGATATTATGTTTTTCTATTTGAAAAATGATTTTGAAACTATGAAATTCAAAATTATTTCTACAGGGTATGTTATTGTTAAATTCATTATCATTACAATCGAGGCAAGAAATAAATAATCCTAGTGATGATTTTTGAATAAATCAAGTTAATTTAGGAATGGCCTTCTAAATGGCCTATTTGGTGTTGAAAAGTCAAAATTCAAGGCTTTCACCAGCATCTTAGAGCTACATTGCTTCAACATTTACAATTCCTGAAGTTTTCATAGAATAAACCATCCATGCAGTTAAGTTGTTACGAAATGTTTCACTTTGTTTTTACTCACTTTTTAAAATTATTTAATTATATGAAAATGATTGCAAACGATTTGTGTTCAATTATTTGAAATAAATATATGCCTTGTTCATATATCATTGTAATTAGATAATGAAAATCAAACATATTTCAGATATTTTTACAATATTTTTGTGTACAAATGGGTGTTACAGGCTCACCACACATAGCGAACTTTGTTAACTTCTGAATGCCTATGGAGCCAAATAGTAGGTGCCGCTAATTTTGGGTAGTTCCATGGTGTCAAAAACAATTTTTCTTTAGGTATTAAATATAAAAAATTTAGATCATTTTTTACGTACCAAGCTTTGTTTAATAAAATTTTAGTATTTAATGCACAAGTTATGAATAGTTGAAAGTTTCAAAACTTAATGTCGTGGCCAAATTTTTTTTAATTTGAAATAAATAAATAAATAAATACAATGAACGTATCATTCTTAAAGATTTATATTTCCATTGGAAGCAACAAACCACTCAATTCCAATAAGTAAAGTAAGAGATATGTTAGACGGGCCACACCAGAAATCCTAGATACTCCAGCACCCAAAAATACCAGCTCTTTGTATGCTCCGGAAATACAGGGTCAAGATTTCAGTTGGCTAGAGCTACTGGAGTAGCTTAGAACGAGGGGGTAACCTTGCAACCAACAACTCCAACAACTCCAGCCAACTGAAATCCTAGCCTTGTATTTTCGGAGAACACATAGGACTAGTATTTTTGGCTATTGGAGCCGCTGAAATTTTTGACGTGGCCATTGGTATGAGAAGTCATGTTATACAAGCAATTTGATCAGCTATTCATCAATGATAACTTTAAGAACTCATTTTGAATTCAATTTTAACAAATTTTCAAACATAAAAATTGCGATTTTTTGAAATGATTCTTGTATTATTTTCACCGTTGAAATTGACATTGTCTTTTTTATGTAGACTTAATTAAAAAAATTGTCTTTTATTACAATTTTTCAATTGATTTTGTTACTTATTCTAAAACTTTGAGAAAAGATGTTTCAATAAATTGGCTATAAGATCTTATGGTGTAATTTGCCAAAAAATGTTATGAAATTAAGAAAAATTGGCTTACTTCACAAAGATGTGTTGAAAAGTAGTTTATGGCCTAAATTCATCAATATGCCTTTGCCATGAGTGCATTTTAAATGGCCATAGCTTAACAATAAAGCCTAAAAATATACTTTATCATTGAAGAATGTTGCAATAGTTTTTAACACAATAAAAAGATTGGAATGTAATTTGGATTGTACTATGGAGCATGAAACAAACAAATTATTGTATGCAACAATTTCATCATAGGCAATAGTTTCTCTTTTGGTATCTTTGTTTTAACATAGTTACATATTACATTTTGTTTGCTGAATGTAGCTCACATACTTTGCATCTCTCTCTTGTCAAGTGGAATAAGGACGTTTAAGTGAATAGGATTTCAATCAATAAGAATGTGATACGTGTCATGCGTCATGTTTCTTCCAAAAAAGAATTCTTTAAAAAAAAATGTTGTATAAAGTATCATGGAGGTAAAGAATTTAAAGGTGGTTGTATTGTATGGTATGCCACTTTTATTACCAAAAACATGTGCATTAACTTTATTTTTATTGTACATGAAAATTGTGATTTTACTCGCTCAATCTACTATGGTCTTATAATACTATGGGTCTTACAACTAAAATTAATACAAGATGAAAGACAACAAGACGGACAAATCCTATTAGTTTAAATGAGAAAAGGTCAAAAGTCAATCTTACAAAAATATGTTGAGGCAAGAACTTCATAATGTAGCACATTGCCACGCATCCAATGAAGTGGAAAATTGAAATTCAAAATGATTCTCATTCGAATGAAATAAGTCATTTTCATAAAAGAGCAACACAAGAAAAAAAACACTAGTGAAGATTGTCTCATAGTTATATAGCACATTAGATGTAGAAAAAATACAAAAAAGTTGAGTAAACCTAGAGAATACAAGAAAAAATAAAAATTTCAAGAATTGTATCAAATTTTCTATGAATTTTCAAAGGTCCAAAAACTACAGTTCCAATAACAAAGACAGTAAGTGGTTCTGAGAACCAACATGAGCAGGTGGTTGTGAAACCAACAGTAACAAGTTACTAAAAACAAAGAGTCTTGAATCAATAAGCAAACCAATGAAGCAGCCACTAGTCCATGCCACAAATAGTGTCATCATGAACAGTTAATGTACTCCTAAAATCACAATGTTACTAGTGTTGAACACCTGATCCTACTAACTTACAGGAGAATCCATTCTATGATAAATCATTCCAAAACAGCCCCAAACTTACTGCCAAGTAGGAGCAAGCGAGGAATCATCCTCTCTCCCTGTAGTGTGGCATGCCAGCAGTGGAACCGAACTACTTTCTTCTGTTTTGTTTTGTTTTTGGACTCAGCCGTGTCGGTATGCGAGGTGCTCCCACTTTGAGAGCTACAGTAAACACATACACACATGCAGTTATCGATCCTCAAGTGTTGCCCTTGCAGCTTCCAAATCGAAAACTGCAGTAATTCGTAGCCATGGCTGTACACTAAACTTGTGGGTTTCTCTCACAAGTGTTGGTTTAGGGTTAGGGTTTCCAGGTTGCTTCACTCATCCAGAATCACATACCTTGTTTTTTCATTGCTGCTGTGTTTGGAGCTCAGGTTTGTGTTTTAGTAGAGTTTGGATTCGATGCTTGGAAGTTGTTGTCCTACTCTTGGGGTGGTGGGAGCTAGGCTAGTGCTGCAGATGGAGTGTGGATGTGACCATGTGTAGCTTGTGTCTTGAATTTGCTTGTAGCATCGAAGTGTTTGTTCATATCTAGTGGGTTTATGGAATGATTGTTGGCTGCATTTTTCACAGGAATGATTGCAGTGATGTAAGCAGATGAGATCAGCGAAGAAAGGGAGAGACCATGATGAGGAAGGGGATGGTACCCATGATGAGGCTCCCGGGGTGGTGGTATGTTGTGTCTGGCGTCCTTCTCGGTTCAGCATTAGCTGCTTGGATTTCTAGGGTGTGGTTGAGGATTTGGGGAGGGAGTCGATCTCAGAGGTTTTGTGTTTGAGTTTGTGCAGGAAAGCTTTGGTGAGGTATGTTGCATGGACCTGGATTGGAGCTCTGAGGTGGTGATGTTGGCACATTAACTCTATGGCCTCAAGGAATTGTAGGATTGTGAAGCACCGGATGATATTGCAGTGGTTTGATGGAGACGTGTGAGCCAAAATGCAACCATGTCTGTACGCATGGACCTACGTATGAAAAGGCATTTTAGCCGCGTACTAAAGAGTTTTTTGGAGCATTAATCGTGTGCCCTATTCCTGTGATTCGGGTGAGCGTCGAGCATACTTCAGGTGATTCATTTATGACAATTCACATATCTCACGACCGTCTTTTTTTGTGTCTGTTATGTAAGTTTGACATGTACGTTTGAATAGTCTCGTGAATCAGTCATTTTGACCCGTTTCTGCAGCCAACACGAACAAAGTCTTCAGAGACACCTGAGAAAGGAAAGAATTTGACATTGCAGTTTTTGAAATGTGCTCCATTATCGCTTTGTTCACACTCTGCGACATATTCCAAGTGAAAATCGCACTGGGCCCTCTATCGACGTAGTTGTCCTGGTGCCTTAGGTCTAGCTGCACGTTTGTGGGAACTTCGATATTGTTGAATTTCGGCTTCCATGTCTTTATTACATAATGTTTATGATTCATTCCACGTGGCATGTTCATTCACGTTCTTAGTTGTAAGGATTATGAACATTTGCTAACTAATTCTCAAATTTTGAAGCTCGGAAGGGACTTCGACTAGGAGAAGCAGACTATGAAGTTGTCGGAGATCTACTTTAAAGCGAGTATTTTGAGTTTTACAGTTGTAATTACGTGATAGCATCAAGGCTTTTGCACTAATGCCATTACTGAGCTCTTCTCAGGTTGTTGTTGACAGGTTTTTGGGGGTCCTAGAAGCGGCTTATGAAGTATGTGAACAGTTTCCAATTTGCGGTGATTTTGTATAGTAAATATCTGTTCATCCAGCTGGAGTCATGTCCTTGATATTAAGCTGTGTATTATTGATATTAGTTTTTTTTCAAGATGTCAATCTTGCCTTTTGGAGGGATTGTATTTTTATAAGAGTGGCATTGGAACACGGCACCTATTTCTACTTTGTGGTGCAGCAAGCGTGATGTATCTGATCTTTCCAGGAGTTCTCTTGAAACTGCATCTGGGGGATTGTTCACAGTTGAGTGGATTTAATAGATTTTACTACAATTGGTTTTTGGATTTTGGATCCAGGTTTTGAAAGAATTTTGGGCATCCTCAGAATGCGAATCTTTACAAGCCATACTGTTCAGCGAGTAATATTTGTATTACTTTTCAGGTATGGGAATTCAATATTCTTTGAATGGGAGCTTTGTACTGACTTGAAGTCCATGAAATCTTAGAATTATTTATAAGTAGTAAACGTGACTAGATTGTGTTTGTTAGATGTTGTTCTGATTTTTGTTTTGCGTATCCTGGCATTTTGCTACCTGGCGCCCATCAGACCTTTCACCTGAGGTATTCGATTTTCAAGACACGGAGATTTTAGAAAATCCGCAGAAGAAGCTCCACAATGTTTTGGTCGTTTTGCAGGAGAGGCTCGTGGAGCAGCCCCGGATGCACGCAAGAATGCTTGCAAAATCTGCGTGTGTTCGAGTCAACAAATCCATGATCCGTTCAAAGCAATGCACGCGATGTGGATGTGTTGGTGAGGCGTGATAAAGGGGTTGGTTAAGTTTATGGATTTTGAATGGACTCGCCAAGAGTCCTTGTCCACGTATCCACAAAATATGAACCATGTGACCTCTGGCCTTGCTTGACCGGGAAGGCGTAGTAGACGGGAATCCTACACTACAGAGACTCGGTGTTGACTTTTTGTCGGAGCAATCTACATGGCACTGGTATGTTCTTAGAAGACTCCTTACCTGCGGACCAAACGTTAACCTGCTCGAGATTACGGCTTCTGGGCTCTCCTCCAGCCTTGAATTGATGGTCCATGTTGCGTCTACGCAGCAACTTCGGAACTGCATCCCGAATTTCGAAAAGGCACATGAAGCTGGAACATATCTGTACGGCTTCGCATGAGTTATCTGTACGGTGCCACATGCAAGGGAACCCTGGAGTTAGGCCCCAAAGAGGAATCTGGTGAGGAGGGTGATACTAATGCTATAAGAATCGAGGGAGATGGCTCTGCAAGTACTGAATCGTCGTAGTACGTTGACGTGTATCTCAATTATGATCAGCATCTAAATGCTGGGGTAGACCCTCCAAGGCGGAGTACAAACTTGCAGACACTGGGAGCGAGAGTTGCTCCAGCCACTGCTCGTGTTATCTACACCAATTGAACGGAGTATTCAAGTATTCTCGAGTCTTGTGCTAATTTACGCAAATGCCCTGCCTGTATCCGTGAGAGCTCTGCCTGCAAAATAACTTCGGTTCAGAATCCAGACAAAGCCGACACCAGTCCAACACAAAAATGAAAGGAATCTTAGCTGCTGAAATCTTCTCTAAGAATAAATTTGTGAACTTCGCAGGATCTTGAAGTGGTCAAAACCAATCAAACATGGCATTTCTGACAGTGGACCACGACAATTAACTCTGCAGCCAGTTTTTGTCGATACTTCTCTTTTGCAACAAAACCAAGGGCCTTATTTCGGAGTGATCAAAAACAGAACATCCCCATTCTGAACACATTGCTGCAACAATATTGGGCACTGTTTCCTTTTCTTTATTTTAGAAATTTTAGAAATTAGGCGAGGTTTTCTATTACAGGTAAATGCGTACTGTTTCATCACCACTTTTAACAGTGGGTACATGATAACGCATTAACTCATGGGGCCACTGGAGTCATAAAGTGAAGGTCGTAACTGGGCGCGGTGCCAAGCATCTGGAAGTGTAGCAGTAACTCTTATTGGTAAATGACAGACTTAGTTATTTCCCGGAAAGATGGGGTGGTATGGATGGGCCCTCCCCCAAAGGAGAAAATAGTTATGAAGGAGGTAGAGGCCAAGAGCCCTTCTGCGCCGTATGACACTCTGGTCTGGAAATGTCCGATGCCAAAGCGGGAGTCCTCATAACGACAAGCAGGGACCAACATGGAAGCAATCAGCGGCTACAACATAGGTACTAGGTAGGACAGCCAGGGTGGCCTCTTTCTTTCGTTTATTTTTTACTATCTATGGTGGATTTAGTCCCGGGGAAAATAAAACGCTACAGTGGTGCTCCATGCAGGGCTGAAGAAGCATCCTCCACAGTTTACTATGTCCAATAATTACAACTGCAATATAATCAAGGACAGCCAAGCTGGTTTTGCTTAGAAACTCTGCAGAAAGGTTGGACTCTGAAACCTTGTTGTGTTCGTTGTTTACCCTTCTGTATTATATAAAGGGGCGAGGTCGTGTCGCCTCGTAGCGGGAGGACATGGTGATAGCCCCAGGCGTCCTGCCCCTTTTCTGGATACGCCCCTCATTTCCCACTCTGTTTTTACGCTCATTTTCGTCTTATTCGCCATCGTTTGTCATGTGCGAACTGCACCAGTGTCAGATTTATGTGCATACTGTCTTCCAGATCGAACCTACCAGGTTACACCATGATCTCAATCCACAGCAAAAAATAAAAAAGACAATTCAAATTGGAAAAATATCCAACCAAGCAACCTCGTCGAAGAAGCAAAGTTCGTTATAGTTGGTCGAGGCTCGAGAACAGACAATCCCGGAAGACACTCCGACTTCCAAGTCCTCATCCTCAATATGCATTCTTTGGTTCAGTGTAAACCTACACTGCAGACCAGTAACTTAAACCTCAGAAAAAACATATTAAAATTTCCTGTACTACACTCCAGGATCTTCATCGAATGTGAGGAGCAATCCATACTTCCATCTGGTGTCGAACAATTTCCTTCCTGTCGAGATTCGATTGAGTAATTTAACTTTCTGGTTGACACACATCGACAACGGTGATGAATTAGAAGGAGCCAAAGCACAAGGAACCCCCGCCATGTCCGGCAAGGATTCGAGATATTAGTCAGCCCATCTCGCACCGACTGGTGATGTCGGTACATGTGGCACAAACCGAATAATGGATTATTAATTCCCAGATGTTCATTATTTAAGCTTAACCGTGTCCTTGAAGAAGTTGGACGGAGTAAATTTGCTCTGTTTTTCACCTGTGTTGTAACACTTGCGATAGGTAGTGTTTATGTGTGATATAATCAATTATTTTCTCTCTCTTTGAATGATCGATGATTCCTAGGCTTGTGATGTATCCTATTGTTGTGGCAGAACCACTCAACTGCATCAGGAAGACGACGAATTACGTTTATACTTTCGATACTTTCACTGGCAGACGCTGTGAATCGAGACGAACGGCATCAAAGTAGTGACAGACCCGTTTTTTAACAGTCCAACTGCGCAAGCTCCTGACACGGCGCAGTTTGAATCAACGCTGTGGAAAAGGAAGCAGGTCAATTGACTGAAAATTCACAGTAACGTCTCTGGCTGCAGCTGCACTCGCAAACTGCCACCAGGAGGAGGCTCCAATATTCCACCACCTCCTATGATGCTAGTCTTCTTCCTTGTCAATGACTCGTCAGAATTGCACATGTGAGCTTCAATTCGGTGACCAGGGGGTGACGAATGAAGCAAGTTGGTGTATTAGATCATCTTTCAGTAGCTTTTCAGTTCATGACTGCTGCTCAGTAATTAGTGAGTGCTGTAAATAGTGAGTGCTGTGGATTGTGAGTACGTGAAGTTGATGGCACTCCTTTGGCTGCTTTACACTACGTTGGAGAAGTTCACCGTTCATGAATTCTAGGGGAATGGAGCAATGTGATTGGCTAGAAATGAGATTCTTGTCCAAGATTTACACTATGGCTAAGACTCCTCTAATGGAAAACTTTAAGCATGGATGGAAGAATGACATGGTTGCCAAGATGGAAACACTTTTTGTAAAAAGAGTTCACCATATGTGAGTTTTTTGGATAACCTCAAAGCTATGGAGAAGAAACTTGGTGTTTCAAAAATTTCAATTTCTTTAGAATAATGTACCTCTAATTTTCTTATTTTTGGTTTTTCTCATGTGTTGACCTTCTTTATTCCAAGTTATTTATAAGACCCTTGAAACAATTTTTGGATTTTCTAACTCCTTTTTCTATAGTGACTACTATAATTTCCTTTCATATGTTTTTATTCCTTCTTTAACCCCTCAAGGCCCATGACCAATTTTTGAGTCAAGACGTTTGAGCACGGGTCTTCACTGTTCATTGTGTATCCAGCGATTTAGGAAGGCTCTTCGGAATTCACCGTTGAAATGGCTTCGGCACTCATTGAGGAACCTAGAAACTAAATTTGGAGAGATTTCACCGTCCAGATTGAAAACTTATAACATCTAAACTTTGGCAAGTACAGTCCCAGAACTCCACGACATGGAGCACCCGTGGTTTCAATCCCGAAAATGAGGTAGTGGTTGGTGTCAGGTGGACACAAAAATTAGAGGAAGAGAAGATGCCAAAGTCCTGAGTATGTATGGAAATTTTCAGACCAATTGGAGAATCGCTAAACAAATGACTGTCCACCGAGTTCGAAGTAGTATGGCAAATTCAGGAACCTGGCTGGTGGATAAGACCTACACGGATCAGGATGTACAGGTCGCACCAACGGGCGTAGGAGGTTGACGTCGGGTACCAACCGCTCGACCCGACTAGAACTAACCGCTCTTCTTGAGTCCTGATCCTGGGACATGCACTCGGACAACATTCTGAGAAGGTGGCTTCGACTCAATTTCTAATTTCACTTGTAACTAGTCTGCAAGATTTGTCAGTAAGAACCCTCTCCTCTCTCATGCAGCTCTGAGCGGTCACCTCAATTGAGTGCCAACTATAATTTCACGAGAGAGGATTCAGCAAAAAGGGTTGAGAGGTGTTCCACAACAGAAAAAGCACATGAGGACATACAGGTTGCAGTAATTCGGCGGCACTCTTCAAATTACATGATTCCAGTGACACAACGTTTGAGATCAACGCAGACAACACAAGCACTGCACGGTGAAAGTAAAAGTACTCGACACTATACCAAAACCAAACAAAACTTCTATCGACAGGCCTACGAAAACAAACAAAACTTCTATCGATAGGCCGCACATTCCAATATTCTTCGGCTCCTTCCTGTCAATCCAGGCTCGACCATGTCTTCAGCATCCACTCTACAGTCCTTCAAACAATGCAACTGATTAGGATCAATGAGCTAGCCGCATTGCCCATTGACGTGAGCTGTCAACTTTTGCAAAACAGGGCTCGTCACATAACCAAATAGGTTCGCCAGGTGGGCCACAAGCACGGCAAACTCGCCGTTGCTTCTTCTTGCACTGTTTGCAGCGCCGAGGCCACTTAGATGTTGAGTGAACGATATGGTGGAGCTCAGTGCTGCGAGCATTGTACCGAGAGCATGTTGTCGTGATGTAAATACATATACCATGTAAAAACATCGAGAGATCAACCTTGAAGTCCTAATTCAAAAATTAGATGGAGATAGAAAAGGGTGGGGTCTTGGAGAGATCCACGGTCTTGGTTTGTACTGCATCATGTCACTTAGCTCAGGGAAATAGGGTGGCTGGTTGGTTGCTTATTTCCTGCTATCACTAGCGGTGCCAAATTGCAGCTGCTCCGACCGAATCAACGGATCCGACGGGATTCGAACCCGGAATCGGCTGGCAGCTTTCTAGGGACTCTGACAACCAACCAAGTCTACAACTTGGCGACAGATATTAGTCCCGGAGTGGTTTTATACCACTGTTGGTTAACCGTTTGGCTTTCGACTGACGGAACAGTACTCCTAGGTCTATTCTTTCTCACCTAGGTTATCTTTTGATAAATAAAAAGATGCCTTTGGCTGCTAGTGTTTGTTTTACTATAAAGATAACCATTATGATTTTATTGGAGTGTTAAAAGTGGAAGCAAGCTTCTCAAGGAAGCTACTAGGTTTAGAATAAAAATAACCAGGTAGCTTTGCTTCTCTTAGTTCACTCTGAGTAGTTTGGGTTTGGATTCAGTGTTTGTGGTGATGGAATCACAAGATCCTGACGATTGGCAGTTGCCCTTATCTCAATTACCGGTTGATCCAAGTCAACCATCTTCTTCAAGGCGGCGTTTGTGAGATGAGGCGGGGCCTTCTGAGCGTTGTGTGCAACCACGAACAGAGCCAGGTATCTCGCAGTTTACACTTCCAGCCTTGCAATTGGATAACAGGGCTTTGGTTATCGTTTTGGAATCTGAGCCTACGCTTTCCGGGAACTATCAAATGGTGTTTGAGGGGTGCTTTGAGAACAAAAATGAAGGTCAAATAGTGAGCCGCAGTTCTAGTGAAGTTGGCCATCGATTTTGGCTTCAAGGGCAGCTCAATCTCCTGACCAGGGAACGGAGGGCAAGCTTCATCGCTGCGGTTATTTTGCGTATTTTGGAGTTTTTGAGTGTTTGAAGTAGATGCTTCCTTTTGTTGGGATTTTAGTGCTGATTTTGGCTTGTTTTTAGCCTTAGTTTTGAGTTTTATTTCCACCAATTGATTTTATTTGGAGTTGGATGAAAGCTAGTTGCTTTCTTTACTTCTATCTAGTTGACTTTGAGGTTTGTGGACCCAAAGATGACTTAGATTGGTGGTAAGATAAAAATGGGGGGAGCCTATGGGTGGAAAGATGCCCTCATGGGCGAGGCATGGGCTGAGGTGGCCGGGTTTGGAAGGTTATGGGGGGGGAATCCTCCTCTCTCCTTGTCGTTGTTTTAGTTTTGTGAGGTGTGCTGGAGTGAAGAGAGCCGAGACTTGAATCGGACTCTGTGTATTGTGTAAGTGGAATTTGAACACAAAAACTGGTGGAGTTAAAGATAATGAGTATACGCTTCTTTTGGCGTTGATTTCACTTGATTTGGAGCCTTTATGAGTGTTTTGTGAGCGTTTGAGTGAGGAGTGGTCTGCTGTTCCCCAAAACGAGGAACAGAGATTTTGTACCTCTCCTACAGTCGCAACTCTTGTTGAAGCAAAGTGAAATTCAGAGGGAGTGAAGTACTTGTTGTTAGCTTTCCATAGAAATAACACACTTGTAGATAGCATTTGTAAATCTTGAGTTATGAGCAAATAAGTAGAGTAGTACACACTGCTGCTCAAGATTTTTTATAGGAAAGTTTGAGTGCTCATATCTTATGGACGGTAGCTTTGTTTCAAATGAAAATTTGATGCAGAATAGCAAACTGTCTTAGCTTTCTATAAAGCTTTTACACTTGCAGAGAGCATTCGTGAATCTTGAGTTATGAGCAAATAAGTTGAGCAGTATACACTGCCGCTCAAGATTTTATAGTAAAGTTTGAAGGCTCATATCTTATAGACAGTAGCTGTGTTTCAAATGAAAATTTGATACATTGTAGCAAACTGTCTTAGCTTTCAGTAGAGCTATCACTTATCCAAAGTGGAGCTCTAGAACGTTTTTGGTGACTGTTTTAGTACTGCTGGTCCAGAAGAGGTCCGAATTGAAGAATTGAAGATTTTGAAGACTTGAAGAATTGAAGAGTCAAGTGAAGATTTACATTGCGAGGACCTATCCTATGTTGTGGGCATGTAGCTTTGTTATTCTTAGCCTGATTTGGAGGCTCGTTGTGAATTTTGTATTGTAAACTTTGTTGCGGGTTTGGCCTGAGGTAACAATCAGCCTTACCTCATTTTGTGTTGTCATTTTTGGCTTTGTAAACCTTGTTGCGGGTTTGGCCTGAGGTAACAATCAGCCTTACCCCATTGATTGTCGTGGGCAACGAAGTGGGGTTAATGGCCCACATGGTTGAATCTTATATCGTTCTCACAGTGAGACTGGGTTGATGACCAGTAGACTGTGAATTTGAAAGTTTAGGATCCATATTCACGGACGGTTCAGCTCGTGGTCTGCCGTCCGTTCTACCCGTCCCGTATCCCGTGGTTTCTTATCCCTTCCTTGACCCTTGAGCCCCTAGAGCCACAACAGGATAGGCCAACGGGGAGCTGATTGAAGATTCAAGAACTGAAGGGACATTGATCAAGAATCCTTCCTCCCTAAGTCAATTTCAGCTGCAGCCAGAATCCCTGTGATTTCCCAAAGCAAACCCCTCTCTTCTCGACAACGTGCGTGGTAATGGGAAGAAAGGCTGAATTAGCTCCATCCGACAGTAAAGTGGAACGCCTTCCGTCCGCGTAGCCTCTCGTTCCGTGCTTCCTGATCGTCCTTATAAAGACGCCATGCATTCTAAAGCGAGCTGTCGAAGACGAAGAACCAGAGCTTATGCCACCACTTTCGTGTCCAAAACTAACATGTGTAGTCCCTTCGCATCTGGTCAACTACGTCGATACCTCGCATGTTCCGCTCATACTCAACCTGCTGCGGACTTGTCGCTTGGGCGGTGCGAACCCCATTCGACCACCGTTGAGCGAAGGCAGCGTCATCGTGGCACGGGTTCACCGACGTACTGAGGAAGGTCACAGGCTTGGAATCAAACCAAGTACATGTTGACATTCTTCGACTTGAATGCATTGCCCAAAACAATGTGTTTCGGAGATGTTCACCTCGGCGAAACCCCGTCAAGCTGGACGGCATACCCACTCTCTTCCCTTTCACAGTCCCAGTGGCGTATATGCCTCGGCCCAACAATGACTCAAACAAAGATGGAGATGTGAAGAAGTTATCTACGACTACTATGTGCCCCTTATGTGACATCCCACGTACCAATTGCGAAACAACTCGCTCACCTTGGCCCACCTCTATAACGCCGTTCTTTCCCAAGTACGGTATCAAGTTGTGAATGTAACGGGATGGGTTGCTAACGAGGGCCCAGACCTTTATGCCGTAACGGGTAGGTTTCTTCGGCATATACTGCCGAATCGGGCTGAAGTGGCCTCTGTATGCAATCATAATCTCGTCACAGGTAACCAGGTGCTCTGGATTCCATAGTTGTCGGCTTCATTGCATAAATCCATCCAGAATGGACCGCACCTTCCCAATCTTGTCATACTCGTCCTCTCCTTTCTTTGCAAGGCTTTCGTTGTCCACGCAGTGGAGGCAGCAAAGAATGCACTCGAACCTGTCTCGAGACATGATCTTCGCAATCACAGGACAATGCCAGAACGAGCCCTCCTTCCAGTAGTCTCGGATTGTAGGTGTCTGCTTCAGGGCCATCAGAATCACAATGCCGCACCAAGCCCTGAACTCAACCGCCGTCAGAGGTATCCATCTCGATCCTCCATTGCGATACTGTGACTCATACTCTATCATCGCCTGTGCCGCATACAGGTGTGTCTGGCAAACCATTTGGTTCACAACCTCCTCGTCCCAAAAAAGACAGAAGAAGTAACTGGCCTTCTTCTTGTTCCGTGTAAATCTCTGCGTCGGCCCTGGATGAGGACCCCGGAACCTGTTCCGATCCCCTAACATGTGAGTGGCTTCCTGTCCCTAATGAGCATCTGAATACCGCTCCCTGATTCCTTCAACGCCAACTGGAGTCTCTGTGTCTGCCTCTGTAAAGCGTTGGTATTCTTCGAAGTGAAATGATCCACCAGACTCACTCAACCTATCAGACCTATCGTCAAATAAGTCCCAATCAGAGTTCTCATCGTTAGAATCATTACCTGCAAAGTCCATGTAGTCCCCCAACCAAGAATGGTCATCAGAATCTGATGAAGGGGAGTCGTCTCCATGTAGGGCGATATCAACTGTGTCCTCATTTTCTACACTCGATGCTGGAGGATCCGCCCAAGCATCCCTTGGAATAGATCCATCGGAGGATTCAGAGGCAGTATCATGTCTTCCATTTGCCTCCTGGTTTTGTTGTCCCTCTATACTTTCATATTTTGTTCCACATTCTGGATCATGAACCTGCTGCCTCCATCGACCTTGGCTTGCAATAGCTGGGTCTCGCCAGTCTCGAGTTGAGCAATGAAGGCAATTGACAATGTGCCAACCTATGCCTCCACCAAAATCAACACCAAAAAGATGACTCTCTTCTTCCCAATAGGCCTGCTGCACCTCTCCCACGAAGTGTTCAATTCCTCCATACTCTTCTGGAGCATACCCCAGCACTTCCAACCGTACCCACACCTCCGCTGGGTAGGATCTTCCATCGGCTCTGTTTGGCCCTCCTGGAATGCACCGGATCAGCCTTGCAGCGTTGGCCCCTGCTCCTTGTGTAGTGCCGTGGCTCGCCTGCTCCATGGAACTCTGAACCTGATCAGTACTATTCATGTGATCACGCTGAGGAACACGGCTTGTACTTCCACCGTGTGGAAGGTCAACACCACTCGCCAATTCCGTGACCGCATCCAGCCAAGCCTCCGTTCGCCCGGACATTGCAAACTGCGATTCTAAATTCAGAGCAATTGCTGGACGTCCACGTCCTACGCGGTCGACTGCGCCTCCATGTGGTAAGTCCATACCAGTCCTCTGTCGCCTTGTCGCATGCACATCAATACTCCCGGGACTATGGATCGGTGGTGAATGCAATCCATGACGCACCTGAGCTCTCCGCAATTGAGGTGGCGTCCGACTATTCGGCACAATTGGAGGCGGTACCCAGCCCAACGGGGCTACAAGACATGTGGCCCGACCCCTTCCTCGCCCTCTGCCTCTCCCCCCTGAAACTGCGACACCATGATTCACATCAGTTGGAAGTCGACCTCGTCCCCTTCCTCGCCCTTTGCCTCTGCCTCGCCCCCTCATTGCATCGACATCAATGTTCGTATCATCTGAGTGACCTGCTCGACCCCTTCCTCGTCCTCTTCCTCTGCCTCACCCCCTTGTTGCATCGACATCAATATTCACATCATCTGGAAGGCCTGCTTGACCCCTTCCTCGTCCTCTGCCTCCTCCTCTTCCACGACCCCCTTCCGCTCCTTCATCTCTCTGTTGCTCGCCAATAATGTTATTCGCATCTGCCGCTTCATGTTCTCCATGTTGCACATCGCTCGTCATGCTAATACCTCCACTCCATGCACCCCTCCAGCAAGCACCCCTAACACATCCATCCCGAGCTCTCCCACGATTGGATGCAGTGCCTTGCGGTCTTCCACCCCTCCCCCGCCCCCGTCCCACACCCTGCACGGGCAATTCCTCGGGTTCATGAGGAAGGGGATCTGAAACCCCCCCTCCCGATTCTCCACCTCCACTGCCGGCAGATTCAGCAATTCGGGTGACTGCGCCACAAGCAATTGTCCGTCTTCGGGCAGCTCTACGTTGTGGAATTCTGTGCCGCTTCGCAATTCGTCCCTCACCAATTCCGAGATTGCCTCCATCCCGAGCGATGCTTCCTCCATCTGGCTCTGTGCTTGCACTTCCGATGGCATCAGCACTTCCTCTGGTTGCGCAATGTGAATGTTGGTCCTCCAGCACGGGCCATTGTTGTTCACGCAAGAATTTGTTCACCTCGTCAGGTATGCCGTCCGGATGCCCTTTAGGAAGCCGTTCCTTCCATCCAAGTAAGCGTCCAACCTGCCTTCGAAAAAGATATCTCCAATTCTGAGTAGCAAGGTCCTTCGGCCAAGTATGATTTATCTCTGGTGCCGGCAAACTCAACAGGAAAGACTCATTAAGGCAATTCACAACCTGTTGGGCCACTGCTGGTCCCTTTCCCTTGCCGAGAGCCCAGTGATAGAGGCAATCCATCGCCTTGTAAACTTCCTCTTGAGTCGCCCGCCCCTTGTTCAACGCAGTTGTCATAGTCGCAGCTCCGACTTAGGTAACGCAGGACAGAAATTGCACGAAGCGCTCAAATGCAATCACAGCTCAGAGTAGAGGCGGCTCACTATCTCTAACACAACGGATTCGTGCAGCCAAGGCGGCCCTCTCCACTCACAAAAATCATCAATTGTACTAAACCTCACTTCCCTAGACCTGATTCCCCTCCCGAAAATCTCAACGGCTCCGTAAACCCTAAGCGGTGATGTCCGCAAGACACTCCCTCTGCAGTAGCCATGTCCAGATAATCCTGAGGAATTCGTTCAAAACTACTGCGCATCCACGTCCGCGTCCCCTCAACCCACTCCAACACTCGCACGACGCAGTCTTCCTTGACACTGAATGAGTGCAAACGAACTACGGACTCGAGGAGGACGAGAGAGCTTGCCTTCCTTGCAACGGATCCGAGGTCCCTCCCACGCTCAACGGCTTATGACCGGCTCGTTCTAGTCACAATTCAGCCCCGCCGTACCAACTGCCTCGTCCCGACTTTCAGAACTTGAGCAAATTTCGGCCATTGTTTACAATTCCCTTCTGTGCCGAGCCGCACAAGTACCCCATTGCAACCCTACGATCTGATTTTACGGCTTCTGAGACTTACAGGCCATAGCGTTTGAGATCCGGGCTGGAAAACCGAACTTTACAATCCAGAGGGGCGCAATTTGAGCCCCTTGGGCGTTGAGGGGTTAAACATTGTTTTCAAAAAAAATCTAAAATTTTCTAAGCTATCGTTGTTATTCTCTAGTATGAATTATCCAAATGACTTCTCTTCTTAACAATTACACTATGAACAGTCAAACAATCTTGAGATATTTTTACAATATTTTTTCCACTTATTTAGCATTTGCCATCATTACCCTCAAATAGCCATGCATTTTGACAGAAGTTTTTTTACCTATTGGTGCACTTCTTCACCACCCTAGTGTAAAACGGCCCTTATAATGACTTTAGAACTTTAGACAACCGTTTTAAAACATACATTGTAAATACAGACAATTTTTGACAATTTGTTTATTGAGAAAATGATATTTCGCAGTGTTTGGTTGGTAGTCATGTTAACTTAAACCGAGAGTCCGAGTAAAAAAAGCGAGGACACACTCTGCACCATTTCTAACCCTAATCTGTGAGAGCTCTCTACTTTTCTCGGAGCTCTCTCTGAATCACAGGGTAGTCAAATTCTTTTGACCTCGGAAAATAGAAACACTGAGGTAACCTCGGCATTGAGCGCGGATGGGCTCGCAAACTACTGGTTTAAACGCTGAAGTGGGTCTTGCAAATCGGAGCACCAGATTCCAAACAGTGTTCGTCAGTATCATTGAGGCACACAAAAAAAAATCTTCTCCAAAAAAAATCTTCTCCAAAAAAAATCTTCTCCAAAAAAAATCTTCTCCAAAAAAAATCTTCTCCAAAAAAAATCTTCTCCTTCGACACTGCGTCCAATTTGATAGTCTGAATTTGTGAGTGAGTTCTGCAGTCTCTGTACCATGAAAATGTAAATCTTATTTCATACAGAAGCGTATGTCAGTTTGAGGCATTGAGGTGGTAAGCAAATCATTTGTGGAGGGAGTGGCTGGACACAGTAGCAGGCTCACTCAAACGTATGTTCATTTTCTACAGCGTCAACTTGACTGTGTTGTCATCATTTTATTTTCGGATGTTATGTGCTCGTGTAATCTACACAGATTTCCATTACAGTTGAAATGTGTACCACCGCCTGGGACCCTTGAGTGGTTGTGTCAAATTAATGACATTTCTGTACAAACAGAAATCTTCGTTGGAGTAGTGATAACGGCAACCCAACCTGCGTCGAAACATGTTATCAATTTCAAGAATCTTACAAATATTGAAGTGATTACCTTCAGATTTGTAACTGTCTTGATCATGGCCTGTCATGTGCAATATTGTCCTCTTCAACAAGAGCCATTACTCTTCAAAAGAATGTACCGATTTCACAGTCAGAGACTACTCTGTAAATGAGTAGTACAAAATTGTGTATAAGTAAATGTATAAATCATACAACAGTCTATCGGAACTACATCAGAGTCAATAGCACACCAACTGGAGAAATACAAGTCAGGAGAGGGAAAGAAATTAGATTTTAACTGGAAATGGCACAAGAGAGCCTGAGGCCATGGCCGGGAATTCTACACGGGGCACATTCTAATCAAAATCACTTCTTCTATAGCAGGTTTTAAGTGCTTGTCAACAAGTTCTGCGAATCAGCAAGCGTTTTCTTTAATTTGTTAAAATTTTCTAAGGTAAATTTCGACTAACACCCACGCTAAAAGGCGATTAATTGCTAATGAATCTAAATGCTCGATACAAGATATGCAATAAAATATTAGAATGATAGTTGAATTTATACAAAATACTGTGAATAAGTGGAAAGAACATGTTGGAGCTCTTGACCATGAGTAAATGAATGCTCGTGAGCGCACTGATGCCATAGGTGGTGGTCCGTTTAAATCGAAGGTGAGCATATCCACCATACCTGCTAACACACATTGTCCTGGAGTCGGCAATTGAACAGTAATGAGGAAGAGGGCCAGAGGCTGAGATACACATGGTCAGCACGTTGGGGAGATGATTCCATCGACCCCGCAATGGAGACCAATGCCACTGAGGAGCTGCGTCTAGCAAAGCCAACTTATGTGCAGCAAGTACAGCGACGTTTGTGTGTCATTCTTCGCACTGGTTCGGTAAAAATGGCTTTCAGATACTTCATGCTAGAACAGTGGTGGTCCTCTTTTCTATAATATCAGTGAAACCGTTGCACAGTTTTTATCTTTGAAATGTTTCTGAAACAGACCTGCAGCACCCATTTGTGCTGTGTGTAAAACTGGCCTGTACCCTGCCAGGAGTATGTACAAGTAGTTGTGAAATCCGTATGGTGATCTTCATCGGCATGATTTTTTTGGCCTTACAAGAAACCCCTCTAGGAAGCGGGCCATATATAATATACCACACAAGAAAAATATCACTAGATGTTTTTGTTGAATATTGTTATTGAAACTTCATCTATCACTGTAGATCAAAGTCCATGTGATGCACTCACCAGCAATTGGAACAGACATGGAATGTACGCCTATTCAAATTCACCGGTTCCACTTGTTACGAGTGTTGATCCAGCATCCCACTGATGTCAGTCACTGAAGTTGAATTAACATACCAGCGGCTTCACGACTCATGTAATGCAATCATAACACCATTTTTCAAAGATTCGTTAACTATGACCACTGAGGCGATTAAAAGTCTCTCTTGTTGTGTGCAACTCTGTTACATCTGCAACCTTCAACTGAAATTCTTGCTGGTCTTAATTCCGCTCATTGCCAGACCAACATCATTAATTTCCCTCCTCCTGCCGAGAGAATAGCTCGACAGTTGCAATCCAACACCTTTGTAAATGGCGAACAATGCCATGGAAGTCACAACACAGACGAAATACTCCAAGCCTGCCAAGGTACCACAAAGGCGAGATAACAATCCAGTACTCTTTGTTGCCAGACGAATACGATCCCATCCACCAAAACTTGGTCGATGATCTAGACATGTAAAATATGCGCATCCCACCCCTTCCCAAAATCAACCTGCATGATGGTCGAGACGAGATGGTCCGAGCCGAGATCGTGCAGGGCCGCGGCGGTCGCTGAGTGCATGGAGCCGGCACGTGAGGCGCTGCGTGGAGCTGGCCGTGGACGCCAAGCCAAAGACGTCGGCTATTGGCAGGGGATGTGGCATGCGTGTGTGCATCGCCGACGGCCCCATGCTCCTAGCGTGCCGCTGGTGGCTACGGAGTCCTTGCACCCCGACTGCAAAGCATCCTGCATGCGGCATGCCCACGCGCTGCTCCTCCGGAGATGCCCCCCTCTCGAGTCACCAGTTCCGGAACCAGATTATCATGTTGACTATACTGTCACTCGATGATTAGGCAGCTAATTTGGTTGCAGAATTCCACATTCCAGTCTGAATTAGCACATGCGCCAAGTCAGTCAACCAGTGAATGAATCATGTGTGCTTCATGCATGTTGTTCTTCCCTCTCCGTTGTCTTTGGACATCTTTTCTTCAGATTTTGTTTTTATAAATTTTAATTTGTTTTGGTGAATACAGATTGAAGGCCTCTTTACAGTATGACTATGGTGGAGAATTTACACTATGGTGGAGAAGACACCGGCTCTAGTGGATAATGGTTTAGAGCGACCAACCAGTATACCAATGAGCTGGTATAAAATGCCAGACCACCAAGTTGGTGTACCAATGAATTCTAGGACAATGGAGGAATGTGAGCAGTCAAAAAATGAGACTCTTGATTGGTGGGAGTTTAGTATTTACATTATGACCAAGACTCATATATATAACTGAGTGGGGAAACTTCAAGCATAGATGAAAAAGTGGCTTGGCTCTCAATATGGAAGTATTTATTTTAAGGGAGATTTATTGGAAGTGAATTTTCTTTGGTAACCCTAAAGTCTTGGATGGGAAACTTGACCCTCCAAGAATTCCAACTTCATTAAAAATATATTCCTAATACTCATGTTATTAGCTCTTTTTGTATGTTGTCTTCCATTATTGAAGGCAATTTTCGATTAACATGGTTCATAGAATTCTCTATTTGGTATTTCTATACTGAGCAGTCAATTAATTTTGAAATATTTGAAATATTTGAAATATTTTTTCAACTTAACCATGCCTTAAGGCAAAAATCTTGACCAACGAGAGCACTTCTCTGCTGTAGTGAAAAGTAGCTTAGAATAACATTCTACTGTATATGAAACTGAAAGCTAGTTTATAATGTAAGGTGATTTGGGCCAAAACTTATCTCAATTACAGCATACATGACATTATTCTGGCAAAGTTCTGGCAATTCCTAACTTTGGTAATTGACTAGAATTCGGTGGTATGCATTGTTGGAACATCCACTTCGGCCTTTTAAAATAAGCTTTTGACTTTAGATGTTGAGGCAATTGTAAGGGTCTTATAGACAATGAGTTAGAATAGTAGTTTATTCTATTGAGACCACATTATGGTCACAACACTTTTGGGCAGGCTATTTTAAGCTTCTAGGTTTTAGGAAATTTTTAATATATTTACTACACGTATCTTTTAGAGATAACTTTCCAATGGCACAATTGTTGAAGCATTTGAAGTTATGATGCAAAAAATATGGATTTTAGAAGAATTTGCCTTAAATCTAGGCAGTCATTAACCAATTACAATCTCCGATTTTTTGCCCAAATTGCCCGCTATTCACAAAGGCAAAAAGTGGCAAGACTAAATTTCAAAGAATGGACACTTGCAATATAATGGGCCCAATTTTTTTCATCCATACACATTATTGACATTTTTCATCTTGCAAACATTTTTCCATCAAACTAACGATTTCTTTCCAAAGTAGCTATCATCATCCCTGCACATTTTTCATCTAATTGACACTCAACATTCAAAAGTTTGTTTTCATACAATACATATTTTTCATCCACAAAAATTTAGATTCAACCTTTAATTTTCATCCAATACTATTATATATCATCTTGTTTTATGATGTGGCAGCGGGTCCACCCCACAAGACCCACTATTCTAGAGTTGTCGCTTCAAAATTACAAGAAATTGCAAATTTTATACTTCAAGATTGAACGGAAATTCAAGCTTACTCCAATTTTATTGGAATTGTTTGAGGTTCTTTTTCTCATTAACGAGAACATATCTACCATTTGGATTATTGATTGAACATGTTTGGATGACCCTTTTGGTTGTTTTAAATTTGGATAATGTAAGGCATTTTCAGCACACCTTTAATGATTAAAACAATGATTTTTTTGCCCTTTCAAGCCTATATGGGGCTCAAACTTGGTGAGCATAAGCTTAACTTCCATGCTTACAAGAATTGATGACCCTCCATATATCAAATGTGTTTGCAAAGTCAACTTTTTGGGCATCAAAAATACACTACTAAGGTTGTATTTAAAAAGAACTACTATGACTTTGAACCTTATAATCTCCCAATTTGTACGGTGGATTGAGCTTCAATTTGATATACACCTTTTGAACAAGTTAGACACAAGATCCTACAATTAAAAAAATTATATATTGTTTAATTTTGGAAGTCATAAGGTTACTATTAGTAAGGATCTAGTTTTGGCTCCAAAAACACGAAGGAACTTAAGGGGATAATACACAACATAGGTATTTCAATTGTATTTTCAAAACATCTTTCCTTGACTAATCACTATTTTACAATTCACTCTAACGTCTTTTATGACACATTAGTTCGCATAACAAATCCTTATAAATCTACCACAAGGTCCGCGATTAAAAGTTGGTGAGGGATATTTCATATACTCGTCTTGTGTGGCACCATTCCAAGGCTTCTCTGCATGAGGCGCCCAAGAGTGTGACAAGAGTGAGATTTCGGTGTACTCTCAGTTAAACCTGGTATGTTGGCACAATCTTTTAAAAAACAGTGAAGAAACATCTTCAGAAGTTTACACGACCAAAGTTAAGCACTTCGAGAGTGTATAGCTTCCATCTCATACAGGGTTATCTGTGATCATGTGGAAGCATCGTACGGAGCGTTCTAAGATTTACCGATTTTCCTCTCCTATTCTAGTCCAAGATCACCTGAAATATTCACGATTATAACAGTTTATGTAACAATTCAAATTGACGCAAATGAATGTCAACCAGAGATTAGTTTGTGACCAATTACATTCCCCCCTGTTCACTGTTAAATGTACAGGCATCCTGCTGACATACACACCTGAACATCCAGAACATGTTTTCTGCAATAAAACCATCTTGTCGGTACTAGAGACTGTAACAACGAAGATGCTTCAGAATGTAATACCACGAAGGTTGTACACACTCTGGCACTCTCCAAGTTCACATTTCGGTCCTACATATCTCTGAAGAAACGTTGAGAGATACAAATATCAACTGGAAACCCTGAAAACTTGCAAAATCATGGATAACAGAGGCTTTTCCTGATTACTTCAACCTGATAGGTAGTGCTCAGATTCACTTGCCCATCGATTTGGTAGTCCATGTATCGGTTGCTATAACTTTTGCTTATAGGCCTTTCAATGTAACTCCAAAAAATTTGAATTTTTTTGTCCATATTATGATTGCCCTTGACCAACCTTTGAGTATTATTTTTACCCAGAAAGAGGCGGTTTCTGGTGTTGCTAAGTTCCAAAAAGGTGCACAATCCTCTGCAAAATATATTCTGGACTCAACCCTTTTATGCCAGTGCTATTAGCCCCCATTTCCCTCACCTATGATGCCTCTCCCAACGTACCTTGTACTGCAACGATTGTATACAAATCATTTGCCTAATGCATAGCATGCATGCGTGATGTTACTTCCACGCTTAAATGAGTAAAAAAACCACAACATTCTCGGAGGATGTAAATGCTTACACCCAACGAAAATATAAATTTCAAGACCAATACAAGACAGGTATTTGGAATATGCCCAATATCCAATCATTCTGAACCTAACAACTGCACACCGGAGCACACTAATACACCTCCGAGTCTAAACATAATGCAATAGAAATTGGGCAATTGTTCTACAGCGGCAAAAGCAGCAAATTGGTACATCTAGAAAATGGCACGTCCTACAGCAAAAATACGTATTAAGCCAAAATCCAAGACCAATGAAAGTCATGGAACACATGAATTAGCGTTTATCAGGTTGTACATTCAGTTACAGAAGAGTATCACCAGACCAACTAACGAAAACCAACGAGGACCGACAGGAGATGTTCAAAACAATGCAAAATATGTTCCACATTGCCTCCGGGCAACGACAATCATGTTCAAATCATTAATTCGCTAGACAAATGCTATTCTATTCGACCTCGTCTAACACTACCCTCATAAGCCCAAGGTTTATGCTACAAGCTAACCTGTATCTTACATTCTCCCGACTGTACATCTCGCATGTGCTTTCCCTGTACAATCAGCGAGACTTGGCCATGTTTGGTTGGTAGACTCCACTCCCTCACTAATCGGTCCGGTGGTACCTGCTACAAAAACTAGCTTAGTCGATTGACAGAGTCCAGACACAAAGGCAACTTCAACTACAGTTCAATCAGGCAGCACATTTATGCAACCAAGGATTTGGGTTGCATCTTAAGAAGCGTCACATTAGGGACTAAGACCACAAAACAGCTGCCATTTCCATTTTTACACTTCGGTCTTCCATTTGCAACCTAGTTAAAAGATTGCAAAGACTTGATGGCAAGGGAGACCTACCGGCAAAAACCCCTGTACGCTTGAACTTTTGGCACTACGGCCTGATAATTAGGCTCCGGATGCCCTGTTTGTGCGGCTCCGCCGCCATTCTTAGCACGCCGCCTTCCGAGATCCGCAAGTATCCCCCATTTGAGCAAGTTTCGCGCCAAAGGGTTTAACAACACTTCAAAGCTTGACTTTTCTACCCTACGCGAGCATTGGTACTGGGACGATCTCATCAACCACTGTCCACCTCGCTGACTACGCAGTCTCTCATCTGTAGCCATAGATCCAAGAAAAACCTGTGTTCTCTCGATGTTCCCTCCCGGGTGCGACGCCCTCTCCCGACTAAGTGTCACTGAATGATGAGCACAAGCAGACAGCCGGCCATTTCCAGTAGCCGGCTGTCACATAAAGGTTCTGCAAGCTGCTCACTCCTCCGAATCCATGGAAGAGAGCGCAGCGGGGTCTCGAAGAAGGGCAGAGAACTTAGGAAGCTGGACAGTTTGCCCAGTAACCTTCTGCAAGAACGAAATCAAAGCAGCATCTCGCTGCGCGGCTAAGGCATGCTCTTGGACTCGAAGCTCATGTTCTCGAGTCCAGCGGGCCATTTCCTGTTTTCTCCACGCTTCCTCCTTGGCTTGCCTTTCGAGCTCAATCTTTTCCATAGCTTCAAAGAACTTCCGTTGCATAGCCTCCTGCTTATCAACCAGGTTCTTCATCATCGCCTCAAAATAGTCCAGCTTGGGGGTCCCAGACTTCCCCTCCAGCTTCCTCTTCTTCTTATTCTTCTTATCCTGATTTTCACATAAACCACTTCCAGGTCCGTCGTAATCATCATCAGAGGACTTCGACAACGTTACTGCTGTACTAACTTCCGACGGCCGCTGGGCCGAGACATTAAGATCCTCGCCTGGCGATACCCCAAGTGGCGGTCCGGCCCCTATCAGCAGAACGGCAGCTGCGGTATCAGTCTCCACTTGCGTGGTGGTCTGCTGGCCACCGAACAGTGCATCCAGCTGAGCAAAAAAACGATAGCTCTTTCCATCTTGCCTCCCAGCCCTACCATCCTTCGACTTCTTGTAATACTTGTGAATGTTTTCGAACTTCTCCTTGCACTTCTTCCCACTTCTGTGATAACCTTGCTCAGCAAGTTTTCTGCAAATATCCAAACCCTAACCAATCAGACAATTTCATGACATTCTGTTAGACCGACCTTCACAGCTTAACACTAGCATTGAAAAACTCAATAGAATCTCTAAACCTCCACGTCACTGGCGGGTCGTATGTAAACCGCTTCTCTTCGATCACCTGAAAAGATTCCCCTTCTTCGTAAAGCTCCCCAAAAAAAGACTGGAAGACTAGCCACTTCTAGCGGCAGCTTAGCAACGCTCTCACTTACCGAGAAACCTCATCCCAAAGCGGACCCTTCACGCCGGAATCCCGAAAGTTGGCATCCATCTCAGACCGGATCTGTATTAGTGCAAGCGTTTCCGCTCTAGGCCACCGGTTACCTCCAGAGCTCCGCCCCTCCTCCTCCAGTCCTTCGTCATCCTGTTGCGCAGACAACAACAGCTTGCTGTAATTCGTCGGTGACGGTCGGCTCGCGATTGGCGATGGAACCTCAGGCGAGTCCGGATCACCCAGCCCTAACTGCTGCACCATTTGCTCCTGCGCATGCTGCTGCTGCTTCTGCTGCTCCTCCTGCTGCTGCTGCGCTTGCTGCTGAGCCTGCACCTGCTGGAGCTGATGCTGGGTAGGCCCATCCTGGTGGGAAGCAGCCGGGTGAGAAGGCGCTTGCTGCTGCTGCTGCTGCTGCTGCTGCGCTTGCGCCTGCTGCTGGAGGTGCGCCAGCGAATGTTGCGCGTGCTGCGAATGCTGAGCATGCTGCGCATGCTGCTGCTGCAGGTGCTGCGCGTGCTGAGCATGACTCGCGTGACCCGACTGCGTCTGGTGAATTTGCTGGTGCGCTTGCAACGTCGCGTGCGACTGGTGCGCGAGGTGACTCGCGTAGTGGTGCTGCTGGTGCTGGTGCTGCGCTTGCAAGTGATGAGGCAAATGGTGCGCGTGATGGCCCTGGTGCGAGTGCGACCCAGGATGACTACTAGGCGGCGACAGAGATATGTTGTCATGCGTAATACTAAAGATGTGCGGTGGCGGCGCTCTCGCCACTAGAAACTGTGGCGAGTCTGTCACTCCATACTGCCCAGTGCTCTGCATCTTACTATTCCCCCTCCCCCTCACCTCCTTCCTCACCACCCCACCCCACCCCCTCGTACAACCCCAAAAGTATGATTTTTATCACCACCTTATTATCCTCCTCACTCTACCCTCACCCCACCCCATCTCCCCATCTCCCCTCTCGCTCATTAACTCCCCCCGACAATGTCCCGCCACTGCCCACAGATCCCACCGCCACCAAAAGTGAAAACAATGCCACCACAACTCACTTCACTCTCCCTCCCCCTCCCCCTCACGGGCAAGTCGGCCGGTCTCGTCAACTTACTCTTCTCACTCACTCCCAGTTCTACTAAACCTCAGCACCCGCAAAAACCCAGACAATAAAGCACCCCACTGACTCCCGGTTCATGAATCATAAAATAACTCCGGCTGACAGCAGCAGGCAAAAAAATGGGGAAAAATATACACTCGAGTCGACTCACAAACTCTCCTCCCTCCCAACCTCCTCCTCCCTGCCCACCTCACCTCACCTCGTTTACTACCCTTCCTCAGCCCAAACGCAGTGACTCGATTCCGAAACTCTCACTGCTCCTGCGTAGGTCTGCGGTAAATCGCTAATAATGTGCTCCTCACCTCGCGACGTTTCTCCTCGACTCCACCTCGCCGGGCCGATCGCTCATCGATCCCGGACTCATTCTCTCCGTCGACGAACAGATACTTTCGTTCGCTTTTGGTGGAATTTGGTGGACGAGGATGATTTTCGTGGATGATTTTGTGGACGAGGAGGGGACGGAGGTAGGAGGGGATGGACGACGTGCGGGGGGGGAGAGCGGGAATGGGGGGGCTCCTGGGGGGAGTGAAGGGGCGAGGGGAGCACTGTAGAGGTAAGTTAACTGGCACGGGAATCGGGCCCTCGGGCCAGCGGGCGGGGCGGGCAGGTAGGGCGGGCAGCGTGGGGAGGCGAGCGCCGCGAATGGGAATGGCAAGTGCTGCAGGGCGCGACGGGTGGCGGGCGACGGGCTGGGTGGCCGGTGGGGTGGCGTGGTAAATAGCGGCCCGGCTATTGAATGAATGATGGGCAGCTTTGGGGGCTTTTAGTGACTTTGGGGGCTTTGGGGGGTTCGTTGGGGCGTGTCCAGATTGCGAAATAGCGGTCGCTGGGGGGACACGGTGGGGCCGTGGTGGGGTTATGGTGGGCCCGGGGAGGGGCTTTAGTTGGGTTGGCAGGGCGCTGGAGTGGAATGGCGCATCCCGTTCCAGCTGTAATGGCTGGCGTGGCGAGTCCAGCTTTTGCGACCTACTCAATTGCGGCCCCCCTAGATTGATTTCGTCGTCTGGGACTGTGTGCGCTATTTCTTACCCCACTGGGCCGAAGTTTCACTACTCTTTCTTCCAGATTTTTATTTTTTATTTTTATGTTTTCTACTTGGGTAGTTTGTTTACTAAGCTGGTGAGATGTTGAACGATGAAATCGACATGCTTTCTTGAAATTGCGTGTAGATAGCAGCACGGTTGTAGGTGTGGAGCAGACTGTTCCAAATTGATACACTAATTGGGAAATTACATGTTATCTTGTAGAGGTACATACAGAATTCTTGATCAGGTCTTGACATCACTCTTGGGAATTTTGGAAATTTATGAGAATTATGGGAATTATGGGAGTAGGTGAAGGATCTTCATTATATTTTGACACAATTTACATTGTTTTACTTTTGAAGGTAAATAATGGGTGATGGTAAATGAATTCAACACTATGTTTGACCCATTAAAAAAAATTGGTCCGTTTTTATGAAAATTTGGGATTTGGGGTTTTAATGCAAGTTTGGATTAATGCTAAATGTCTATTCTATGCAATAAATATGTTTTGTTATTTGAGCAAAGATATCTTTGGTCGGTTGTTTTAAGAATATTATTGTAAGTATTTGAAACAAATAGTCCAAAATAGAAAAGGTGTGAAAATGTGTGCTATCTAAACAATATTGAACCATAGTTTGAATACTGATCAAACGATAATATGATCATTTTCAAAAATACCTCTATTTACACTTTGTTTCGACTCATGCATTTAATCGTTGCATATTAGTATGTCCATCATCATTCATATTTTTGCTTTATATTGCTTGAAACTTTGTGTTTATTCTTTGTCGCTTGTTACTTCTAAGTGAGTAATGTCTACTTCTTGATGTATTAAAGTACAAGAGCGTTAACTTTTTGTAATGGACGGGTGAATTAATGAATGTGCTTGTATTATCTATATTCATTAATCACATGGATGTAAAATTAAAAATTTCAATATAGAAATTATTAGATATTTTATTTTTTGTTTATTTCATATAATTAGGGTAACAATCATTTTCATATATTTTCTTCAACATTTGATTTATTTTTTTATTGTTGTATGTTTTTTTTTTTAATTAATTGATTTGAATACTCAGTCTATTTCTAAAATTTTACATTCTAAATTCTTAGTTGTTCTCTTGTTGGTGATAAAAGTTAAGAGTTGTTGGTATCAACAGTATTTCCTTTCTAAATTTAATGAAGCATGCACATTATGTAGAAATTAGTGGTATAACTTACTTATTGACGAAGTTCTTTATTTTTAAAACCATGTGAATTGTCTTTTAATAAGGCATTAATAGCTTCTATTATATATTAGATGTCTTTGTTATTAAAGCAACTCGATTTTATACATTGGATGTCTTTATTAGTAAAATAATTTGAATTTCTACATTAAAAAAGTCATTATTATATGTATTTTCATATAACTAAGTACAAAAATAAACTAACTAAATGGGAACGTATCTATAAAATTGGTAATAGAAATCTGGAGTGGAAATCAACAGGAAGTCTTACTTTCAAAGTTTTTGCTTTCAAAAACGAAGAAGGAGAATTAAGCAAGGGTTATGGTTTTAACAAGCTCAAGAAACATGATGAAGACTTCAATGGAGAGTTCTTAACATCTGATCAATTGAGCAAATGCAACCAAATTCAAATTGTGGATGAACACAACTCTCCAATTGATAGTGGGAAAATATCCAATGGGGACCTTGTTGTAATTAAGAGTCATATAAGATAGTGGAGAAATTTACGGAAAAATACACACGGAATCAATAAGCATCTCGTCAGTGTTAAGTTGTTGAAGAAGCTTGAAGTTTAAGTGTCTTAATTGTTCTCTTACCATAATGATATATTCTACATAATTTTGTAGTATTATGTTTAGATGATTTTGTAGTATTATATTTAGATGATGTTATAATATCAGTAGCAGTATGATATTATACTTTTAGAAGAAAAAAAATTTAGATTCTATGGAAAACATGTTATTTTTAATAGATGTAATGAATTCTTATAGTCCATTATTTCTTTTATTATTTATGAATAAAATTTCAAAGTTTTCTATTAATTTGATTTTTCTGCTGAAATTATCCCGGATATTCCGGACATTGCTGATATGCAATAAATTGATATAACAATTAAAAGTTTTGCTACAAATTGTCTTTCTAAAGTTCAAATCTGAATCTAATTGAAATATATTGGAGCTTAATAAATTATTAACTCTAAAATATATTTGTTCCTCAAAAGTATTAAATGCATTCATTTTTATTTTATGCCATACATTTGCATTGTTCTTCTAAGATAATTTTTGTTGATAGTAGAAGCATGCACCCATAGTATAAAAAGAATTTGAGTTTTGGAAAAAAAGATATCATAATATGATATAATTTACGGTGATACCACTTCATTTGAGATTTCTACAACCTTAATTTTTTTTTAACACTTGAGGCCGTAGTATGTCAAAAACATATAACTAGTTCAATGGCAAACTTGAAAACTGATTGATGATTTAGTTTAATGTATAATGGTTTGCAAAATTGGTGCACTAAAGATACCACTTAGGTCTAGCTCCAACATATGATTATTCTAAACGCCTTGATAAAATAAGTACTCAACATCAATGTTTTCTTCAAACACCATCTTTGTGATTTTTCAAACTATATTTATTTCATTTTTTAAGTTCATAAATGGTGCAAGTTGTAGAAGATTAAGATTTGATTGTGGTAGAATACAATGCATATATGGTACAACCCACCACTTTCTTATAAAGACCTTGTAGGTAGCCATTGCATCATTATAAGTGTGGAAGGTTCATTATAATTCCTTGAATTTCCTTGTTGTTAAGAGTAGGCCTCATAAAACTTTCAATGGAAGGATAGAGCTATCAGTGGAAATATGGTTAAGGCAGCTGGGATAGTTAGGTAAGGCAGTTGGGATAGTTAAGTAAGTTAGGGAGGTTAAGAGCCAAGGCGGCTCGCAACAGTTATGACGGCTAGTTAGGTAAGTTAGGGAGGTTAAGAGCCAAGGCAGCTCGCAGCAATTATGACTTATGACGGCTAGTTAGGTAAGTTAGAGAGGTTAAGAGCCAGGGCGACTGCAATAGTTATGACGGATAATTAGGTAAGTTAGGGAGGTTAAGAGTCAAGGCAGCTCGCAACAATTATGACTTATAACGGCTAGTTAGGTAAGTTAGAGAGGTTAAGAGCCAAGGCTGCTCGCAACAATTATGACGGATAATTAGGTAAGTTAAAGAGGTTAAGAGCCAAGGCGGCTTGCAATAGTTATGATGGTCGACTAGACAACGTATACCTTGATAGGGTGAGGGTAGCAACCCTCACTCTGCATTCTCTCTTCTTTTGCTACTTTGTAATCAAAATATATTCACCATATGAGTGTCAATAGAAATCTGTTTCCAACACTAGCATGGTTCCAATTGCATACTCTAATATAGTATGAATGAATTTGTGAATGAATTTACATATATAATATGTACGACAAATAAGTAAATTTCATCATGTTTCATTTGTTGTAAATTAATAGTGTTATGAATACTTAAAACATACAATGTTTATATGAATGCATAGTATATGTTTATATAATACATATGTAAACTAACGCATGTTTGATATGTGTTTTTTCATTTGTATTGCAAACATAATTTTTTTGTGTCTTAAATATCATTCCCATCATAGCTATGTCAAATGTATAATAAATGCTTTAAAAACATGACTTTACAAGTTTGAAATGTACATTCTACTTTATGCCTTTTATTTTTATTTTTTTAACTATTGGAATTTGAGACTTTACTTACAAATTTTCATTGCTTTGAAAAATCTAATTGTTGGTAGATCTAACATCTCTGTTCATTGATTATATGGATGAAATATAGACATAGGAGGAAGACTTGAGCTCCAATGCTAATTCTAATTATAATATCTGCATCAATTACAGGTGGCATAAAAGTTTGCGGATGAGTAAATGAGTGCCATTTGGAAGACCATTGGTACCATTGACATTTCTCTTAGCACAATAATAAAACTCTTTTTTTTAATTATTTTCATTAGGAGGAAAGTTGTTTGAAGTTGGATTATTATAAAAATTTGTTGGAAAGAAATAGATTTTTGAAAGAAGATGAAATTCTGTATTGGAATAGCAATAGAGTTGGAACTAAGATATGTATAAGAATCACCCCAATAATGATATAGAATGAATTCTCTTGTTTCATCCACCATAGCATTTGTCAAAGTGAATGTTGCACGACCAACGACATACTCTATGCTATTGTAATAGTTTAGCATGTCGTCATAAAAATCATTTATCAAAGCTTGGAGGACCTCATTTGAAATGCACATGTCACTTGGAATATATAAAGTCTTTTCATCTCCACCTTAATGCATTGTTTTAGTTCCATAGCCAATCAACAAAGTTTAAGCAAACTAACAAAGTCTTGGCGCTCTTTGGCATCATTGCTTTGTAATCTACGGATATGCATGTTGGTAATGAAATGCATCAATGTAATGTGCGTACAAGTGGTAAATTTATTGACATACAAGCTAACATTATTGGTTGTAGATTTGCGCTTTACAATGGATAGTATTTGTTTAAATTATCATTCAATAACAATGATCTCTTTTCAAATGGGCAATTCTTGATTTATAGATTTATGAAATATATGATGTTTTTGAGGAATGAATGTAAGAATGAGCTATGTAACATTTCTATCATATGAGAATTCTAGTGCGCTTAATCAATTCACACAAACTAGGAGATGTATTGCAAGTGGATGCTTTATAAATTTGAATGGGAAACTTGAGTAAAAAGTGGGCATAACCTTCCCTTTCAAAAATAGGATTGCAATCCCTAAAAATGTCATTGCTTGATTAATTTTTCTTTTAAAGCACACATATGTAAGTATGACATTGTACAAGAAAGTTTTTCTTGCATCTCCTAAGCCATCCACAGAGGTAAATGTTCAAAGAATTAAATCATCACAATTTTGAAAGACAAGGGCTATATTGTAGTTGATGTATTGTTTTTTTTTTTAGCAAATTGAGGTTATTTTGTTTTTTTAAGGTTATAAGCTAGGTTTTTTCCATTTAAGGCCAAATAACCAAAAAAAAATTAAAAATATAAGGATAGTTTCTAGTGATTTTTTTAGAAACAAAAAATTTCAAAAATTAAATATTTTATTGCAATTATAATTTTAGTACCTATTACTATAAAAAAAATATTATATCCTTTAGGAATGGATTGCTTTCAGATTACCAAATTCATATTCTATAGAAAAAAAAATCTTAAAATGCCAAAATTACACAAGTTATTGAAAAACAATGCAAAAATATTAAATTTCAACCAGGTTGACAAGGTGATTATTGTCCTATTTTTAACATATTCTTCATAAAAACATATCTTTGTGTACACACAATGGCTAGACTTCCAATCAACCACTTGGGGGTCGCTTTGGAGATTACAGGTTAACACATCCAACTCAACTCAGTGAGATACATACATGCTTGCTCAAGAAGTACTGCTAGTCACCTCTGTGATCAATTTTTAATTAATTTGATTAGATTGCAATGGCAAGTTTTTACAACAAAAATGAATCCTGATGGAATGATAGCCCCTTCTAACCTACTCCTTAGGAAGAGAGTGTCACATCTCCCTCATTACTGTAATTTGACAAGTGAGAATATGGATGAAGCCATGGGAATTTGTTTGTGAACTATTAGAGTGTGGTACTGACGCTGGGCCTTGTTCAATGCAAGTGTTGACCCTGTTTTACTTCTGTTGACCCAACTCAACACACAACTTAGATGGACTCATAGTTTGGAACTGCTCAGACTTTGAGTTTACTTGCACTGAGAAAAACAATACTGTTGCGACCAAAATTTGGAAATTGGTCAACGAATTGAAGGACTATGAGATTGGTCAAGAATGTCCTTATGTTGAACATGGTGTCCTTGATTTACAACCTCTTTTGTCAGTAGGGATGCATGTGACTTGAGCTCAAACCCAAATGCAATTGCCAGTATGGTGTGCCTTGCTTGGTTTCCCGGAGGTGTTGTATTTTGCTTCCTTGCTGGCGGAATTTTCACCATTTGCATCCGATGACTAAAAAAAAACAAAAAACCAAAAGCAAGTTCTGTGCTTGAACTCGCACCCAAGTTCCATTGAATGCCTTGGGCAAGATGGTGAATTTCCAGTGGGTGTGTATACTCATCCCTCCAGAAGGAACAGAAACCTCCTCCGGTAGATCTCCTCCTGAATTTTAGAGGCTCTCAATGTAGAGAACTTGGCTTACAGTCTAAATTTTTTGTGGGAGACTTGCTACATAGTAGATGTATTGTGAGTGGGTTTACACATCCTTCCAAACAGGCGTAGGAAATCTACGCCTGTTGGAAGGATGTGTAAACCCACTCACAATACACCTTGACTTCTTGCTCACAACAATTGCAAAAGAAATATTGGTGGGTGTCTTTGTTAGAAGATGGTTTGATGAATGAGAAGATGAATTCAATGGACTTTGGAAAGGTAGGAAGAAGACCCCGACAAAGTAGGAAATATAGCCTTGGTTGCACATTTACAGACCATTTTTTTATTATTGACAATGGAATTGACATTGAGGAAGCTAGTAATACATGTAACTAGTTTATTTTTCTAAAACTTGCAATAAGTGAATCACTCAATGTGGCACCTACTACACCAAAAATTTGAACTAGTTTGTATTGTTGATTTATCTTAAATGAAATTTTAGCTATGTTGAAGCATTTATGAATTTGAGAACAATTGAAACTTGTAAAGTAAAATGTTAAACCTTCAAAAACTTTGTTTACGACTCTTACAGTTTTAACTTAACCCCTAAGTGCCCAAGCATGTTTTGGGTCTCAAAACCTCCAAAATAGTGATTTTTGACCACCTTGTAGAAACGACGATTTGAACTAAAAAAAAAATCTTTTTTTAGACAAACGGCCGTAAGATCTTGTACTTAACCTTCTTTAGAAGTACTGATAAACTTTTCAGCCGTTGGATGTTTACCATCTTAGAGATTATAATATTCAAAGTTGCAGCAAAACTTTTTTTGGGCATTGGCTGAATGACATAGTCAAAATGGTGCAAAGGGGGAGTTGAAGGTTGTTACCCCAAAAATTTTGCCAATATTTTTTTCCATGTAGGTAATCAAGTTGAGTACCTCCATGGAAAATTTGAGAGACTCATTCCTTTTTTTGGCTCTCATAAAAATTGTATTCTAGAAGCTGGTCTGAAAACGTTGATATAGTAAAACATGCATGACGTCACGTATATTTGGTTTTAGAAAAATCTGAACGGTGGTTAGGTGCCTTTATAAGTTTTTGATTTTTGAGCGAAATTATTTTTGAAAATTTTCAAAATCTCAAATTTTGACGAATTTTGAAAGAAGTAAATAAAAAATTACTGAAAATATTGAAGCTTGTCTTTGTACTTTTTAGAGGCTGCCCTTGTAAAATTGGTATATTTTTTGACTTGGGTCTCTTTGGAATTTGAGTGGTAGTTTGGTTATGAACATATTTCAAGATTTTTTTTTTTAAAAAAGCCTAATTTTAAGCTGCCCGTTTTGGACTTGAAACCTAAGATTTCTAGATGAAGGTCTTAAAATTGGAATTTGGCTTTGAAAATTTTACCACATACACTTTGCAGTACAGGGAGCATCCAGTAAAAATCTTAGGAAAAAATATCAATTTTAACCCCTTTATCTAGACTGACCGAAACAGCAAAAAGCCATTTCGGCTTTCATGGGCACTTAGGGGTTAATATGGGATCTACTTTACATCTATAGGCTAGGCCAGTTCCTCTTGAGGCCAATTGCATAAAAATTTAGACCATTTTGGACTAAAAGCTAAGTACATGAAATTTCAGTTCTTTTTGGATGTGATGGATTCATTCATGATAATAAAGTTATTGAAAGGCCATTTCCTTTATTTCTAAAGCTCTTCAAGCTAGAAAGCCAGGTTGATTCAATAGATCTAGTAAATGCAAAGAAATGAGAGGTTCAAGTCATGTTGAATTAACCCCTAATCGGTCGTGACCATTTCTCACCAAAAACACTTTAGAAACTATCATTTTAGAAGCAAGAGTGAACAAACCAAAAATGAACTTGCTTTTGCAACTCTAACAGTGGGATATAACTTATGATTTTTAAAAGATCATGCACAAATCTCGGATTAGAAGATTATAGAGTTTGAAGTTAGAAACATTGTTCTTTTTTATCCTTTCAGAACATGATTTCAGAGCTGACTTTGACTTCTCTTTGAATATTTTTTTTGCACTATATATGTAGGAGGTTTTGTACTAAAATAATGTACATGATGTTAGTTACTTGTGTACCAAACTTTAAATTTAACAAAAAGGCATAGCATTGTAAAAAACATTGTATAAAGAACACATGTTCATATTATTGTTAATACTCATTCTATTTTTTTGATAAACCATTTTTTGTTAAAAAAACAAATGCATGGGGTCAAAACAAAGGTATATGTCTATTTTTGAAGTAAAAAAAAGAAAAAAGAAAAAAAAAAAAATTCTCTATCTTTTATGTGATAAAGAAAAAACTTTTGTCATACTTGGCTGAAAAAAACGATAAAACTTTAGCTCCTTATAGAATGAAAATCTTCCACAATATAAGATTTTTTTTGAAATTCTCAAAACCAATCATGTTAGTTACTTGCACTAAAAATTCCAAAGGTGCCCGAGAAGTAGGAATAACCGCTTTGGACACCATAAATATTTTTTTCAATGTCTAGTGCAAAAAAAATTATACTCTCGCGAAGCTCTTGCAATTCCCTACCTCTACAAAAAAATTCAGAAACTTACATCCAAAATTGACATTGTAGGAACTTGCCCGAAATTTTGAAAAGCCCATTTTAGGACTTTGGCCGTTTAGGGGTTAAAAAAATCCTTCAGAGTACTATATAATCCAACACATATGGTTTTAAAAAAAATCATATTTTTTTAAAATCAATCATTAAAATATGACATTGGCCATAGAGCCAAAAATCGGCCTTCCATTTTGGAGCAGCCGATACATCAAACTCGGCCATGTTGGACTATGCACTTTTTGACTTAAACATTTACATGAGTAAATCCGCCCAAGCTTAAGGTAGGTTTGAGACATTTTCAATCTTTACACCAATTACAAATGAGGATTTTAGGCGTCTTACACAATAAAATATCCCAATCTCTGGTGTAAAGCGGCCCTAGCGGCTCTAAGGTTAAGTGTCCTAAAACCAACCACTTAAGCAATTTAGGATTTTTTAATTTTTTAATTTTTTAATTTATTTTTTTGATGACATACGGATTACTTTTCGCAATCTGCAGCGAAGCGGACAAGTTGCTTTTCGCAACCCATCGCCGGGGTTTTCCATCCGATACAAGTGAGATTTTACAGCCAATCGGAATCAAACCGCCAACCTCGTGGCAACCCCGGCAACAACCAAAGGGTACCCATGTCCATCATCCGGTAGTTTAATGTCATTCCGGACCAATTTAGGATATTTTGAGCAATGGTAAATTTTGAAGAAATTCAAAATACGAGAGGCTTTGAAATAGGATTTCAGAAGGATTAAAAAAAATTGCAACAAGTAATATGCATTCCCATTTTTTTACAGAGTTTCAAAGTGTAACATATGACCCAAAACCAATCATATGATCCAAAGTGTTACACATTTTTTTATAGAGTTTCATGTGTTACTTTCAGAGTTTCAAAGTAACATATAACCCAAAACCGATCATATGCTCTAATGTATAAATGAGGTACATCTGTTTTTTCACAATCTAGAAAGTAAGCCCAATCGGTTTTGGATCCAACCATAGATTTTGAAAATCTCTACTCTCAAGGATAACATTCATGGACGATGGGCTAAATTATCCTTCTTATATTTATACTTCACTGTGCCAGCTGGCCACCAGTATCATTCCAAGCATCACTTTATGATATGTTCCAATTTTGGGAGGCTTTTTATTCACTACAAAAGCATGAACTGGTAAAAAAAGTAACTGTGATTCTTGTTCAGGTTACACAGATACCTTGTAAAAACTGATCCATTGTGGAGATGTGAGCAAGTACAAGGATATCCCTGGGACCTGCTAAGTTAACTTGCTGTCTACCGACCTGGATCCTTTGATTGATGGACACAGAATGTTGCAAAATACGTCCATGTGATGGTGAGCATCCAAAGAAAAATGATACTCCGAGCATATAGGGAGTTGCGGCTCTTTATAAATGGTCACAATTGTTTGGAACATTGTTAGATGGACGATCATGTTCTTTGTCTGTTGTAGAGAATCAAAGCATCATTGATTTCAACTCTTTGATTCATTTCGTGTCACAACTAATGTTTAGTTCTCTTTATATTAGTTAATATAAAACAAATCAAGTTAACCCTTAAACGTCAGACCCAGCCCGAGGGGCTGGGTTATTTTTTGAGAGAATCTTGCTCATAACTTACACTCCATTATACCAAATTGGATTTTTAGAATGTCAAACTGAGCACCTTAAAGAGATCTATACTTTCTTAGAATAGAGCTCAAGCTAATTAAAAATAGAATAATGCTTAAAATGGAGTTTAAAAGAGATTTTGGGAGTGGTATCAAGAAAACATATGACGTTTAAGGGTTAATATAATTGTTTTATAATTTTTGTAGACAAGCTCATCTCTTTAAATAATATGTTGATCTTCTAATAATCTTCTTGAATGTAGATGTTCAATTATGAATATATCTAATCAAATTTTGGAGCTAAGATATTCATCTTATTCAATTAAACACCCCACATTACACATCAGTCACCCAGATCAAGTCACACTTGCCTCCATGGTAGAACTATTACAACAAAGAACACAACCAACTACAATATATAAAGTCAGAGCACACGCAGATATTGATCGCAACGAACTAGCAGACAAATTAGCAAAACTAGGAACACGCAAAGCTCGTAGAAAGGCTGAATACGCACACAAATTTGCCCATGCAACTCCCTACTACTTCCAAAAAGACGACTGGCCATCCATGATTTCTATTCGAGACAAAGGCCCTGTTCAAACCCTAGAAAAACAAATCAAGAAATATGATAGAGAAAACAATTTAGAAATATTGGCCATGCAAACCCCTAACATTTGCAAATGGACAGAAAATGAAGATGTAGACAATGAACTCTCCAATGAATTTTGGAATAACCCAGTTATTACAGACAAACAAAAATCATGCCTCATCAAATTCCGTACTGGAACTTACATGGGCCAAGCTAAAAAACATATGTTCTTTGGCAGAGATAGATTCCCGTCTATCTCATGCCCAATTTGTAACTCTCTTGAACCAGGCATATGGTTACACGTACTACTCACATGCCAACAACAACACATTCACTCACTCCGAGTCAAAAGACATAACAAAGCAGTATGGGAAATTATAAAACTACTTGTTTCATCTAAAAAATCTCGAAGCTTTATCCTTATGAATGCTGGCACCTTCAACGATAAACCCCCAGAAAATACTGTCCCTAATTGGCTACTACCTTGTACGTGTGGCACACAAAGATGCCATTGTAACTCTCGATTTAGACCAGATCTTCTCTGCGTCAAAGGCTTACCATACCAAAGCGATCTCCCTACAGAAATTGACCCCAATCTCACCATACAATTCATCGAATTTACATACTGCAATGACCGATTCTCCCCAAAACCAAAACCAAAACCAAAAAATACAATCCATTAATTGCCAACATCATTGCTAAAGGTTGGAAAGTTGACCCCCTCATAGTTATTACATCTGGCGCCACAGCCACCACACACATCCCATCAATGAAACTACTAGAAGATCGATTCAAAATTTCCATGCCTACCATCAAAAGCACCTTTAAAAATATTAATACAATTGCCATATAATATGCCATGTCTATCCTTCTTCACAAAAGAAGAATAGAAAACCACCAACCATTACCCAAGACATTGGATTTTTAGTTGCTAAAGCCACTTTATTTATATGTTAGCACACAGGTGCAAAGTCTCTTGTCATTAGGTGGGCTGTTGGTTGGCATAACACATTTCCTGCCTGCGATTTCTCACTTAGCAGTGTCAAGCCACTTCATCCCCCCATCTGTTCAAACGAGTCCATCAGGGTTCAACCCGGACCAGCTATATGAGACAAACGCTCACTTCCAATCAACAATGAGCTCGTGGCTTGGCGTTCAAACTACCACTGCAAACTACCTTATACGCCTGTTTTACTGGTTTTTTGTTGCTGGTCACTTGTGACTAAAGTGTTTACTCTCGAAAGGGGGGAGTAGATCTTTACTTCCATACCTTTGTCCTGAGGACATTGGATTGGGGGTGGATCGAACAGACACTTAATTCAAGTCGGTCTCCTCCGGAGATCAAAGTTTCTCTCTCTTATTCAATTAATATACAACACACTTCATATTTGAGTAAACTGGGTACAAAAAAATCTTTAAATATCCTCTAATTGGAATAATTAAATAATAATTCTGTTAATCATCTCTTTACCAAGGTTATATCTTTTTGATATCTAACATTTTTAGACGTGTTTTATAAATGATTATAGTAGTTGATGATCCACCCCTTTGACATGTATAATTCTCACTTTTGCAATCCCACATTTCATCAACTTCTCTAAATTTTATCATATTCTTTGAGTCTTTATTTCTAAAGAAAGGGTAAATTTAATTCTTATTGTTACCTCTGATCACCACCCTTTATCAAAGATTCCACTTTTGGATCTAAAGCCCACATTATGTTGTGTTCATTTCACTTCAAGGACTTGATATTGATACATTTGTAATGTATATTCATTTCATCCTTGATAATTCATTATGAACTTTGGAGTGGTGACCACTCATTCTCATATTATTTGATGAATGATATGCAAAATATTTATTTTTATCTTTATTTTCATGAAAGAAAAAAATTAGAAAAAAAACTAAATTTTTGTTCATGGCTCATGATTGACAAAATAGCATTCATGGTTGTCAACATAGTAGCACTTTTTGTAAGGAGATTAAATGGAGGTGAAATTCCTCAAGCAGTTCCAAAACCTCAACACACAAGAATTGTAGCTTTAGGAAAACTCAAACTTCTTAAAAAATAACATCTCTAATGATTACGTTTTTAGTTCCTCTCATATGTTGTCATTTTCTTTTTTCAAAGGGGTCTTTAAGTCCCTTGCAACATTTTTTTGATGGTCTTTAACTCTTCTTTTTATGTTAGTTAATACAATGTTCTCACATGTGTTGATTGCTTTTCTTGAATTTATTTCATGATTTTTTGAACTACAGTATTGAAGTTGTCCTTTGGATTTGGTTGTTAAATAGTCTTCTCTTCATGATGTTTATACTATAAATGATCAAACACTCTTGAGATACTAGAGCTATTTGTTAAGGCATCCAATATTTGACTCAAATACCACGAGATGGATTGATAGCAAAAGTAGTTTTGTTAGAGTCTAGATATCACCAAGCTCTTACACACCCAATATAATGGAACAATCAAGATTCTCCATGCATCCCAACTACTTGGAGTAAAATAATAGTAATACAATAAAGCAAAACTCATGGTATCTTTTGATACTTCAAAAATTGGGTCAAATAACTATGACTACTATTCTTTGCCACCATAGTACAAAGCAACCCTTAGGCCAAATCATGGATGTGTAAATGGTATCTTGTTGAAAGAGTACCGAAACACGATAGCAAGTTCACCACTTGGCAAACTAATATTTTATTTTATTTTGGAAAAAGTAAGATTAATCTCAAAAACTAAATTTCTCAATTTTTGGTTTTTTTTAGCAAAAATTCACTAAAAAGGACCTTGAATGGCTTAGAAATAACAAAATATTACAAAAACTAATTTATTCTATTATCATTTTTTCATCTTTAATTTTTATGTTTTTTTTTTTTTTTCTTTTTTATTGATTTTTTTTGGGCGAACTTGCTATGGTAATACTGTAATTTTGATGTCTGATAGATACCATCTCTTTGCATCTTAAACTAACTTAACTCAGCTGGTACTGCTGCTAGTGTGGTGCAGTAAATTTAGTGAATGTGTGTCAACTGTCTTCTGTTATTCAGAGCTTCCACATCATTTAAAATACATGACTTCTGTTGAGCATTGTGATCCTGCTCTGAAGTTTTTAGCAGAAAGATGCCTTCTGGTATTGTAGAATTCATGATGATCAACCCACACCCAGGTTGTACTGTTTGCAAATATTCTAAATGTCATATCAACAAAATTGGCAAACCACAGTTGTTCAGAACTTTAAATACTTCATCGACTATTTTGCTAGCTACATTGTTTTGTTCAATTAATGATACCTCTACCACCATAGTTAATTGCTCAGCAGAACAATCTTTTAGACCACGTGATCATTTTTATGGGAAAAATATAATAGATCATTATGTTTATATAGAAATATTATTGTTAACCCCTAAGTGCCCAGGAAAGCCAAAACGGCTTTTTGTTGTTTCGGTCAGTCTAGATAAAGGGGTTAAAATTGATATTTTTGCTTAATATCTTTACAGGATGCTCCTTGTACTACAAAGTGTATGTGGTAAAATTTGCAAAGCCAAATTCTAATTTTAAGACCTTCATCTAGAAATTTTAGGTTTCAAGTCCAAAACGGGCAGCTTAAAATTAGGCTTTTTTTTTAAATTTTTTTTGAAATATGTTCATAACCAAACTACCACTCAAATTCCAAAGAGACCCAAGTCAAAAAATATACCAATTTTACAAGGGCAACCTCTAAAAAGTATAAAGACAAGCTTCAATATTTTCAGTAATTTTTTATTTACTTCTTTCATAATTTGTCAAAATTTGAGATTTTGAAAAAATTTAAAAATAATTTCGCTCAAAAATCAAAAACTTATAAAGGCACCTAACCACCGTTCAGATTTTTCTAAAACCAAATATACGTGACATCATGCATGTTTTATTATATCAACGTTTTCAGACCAGCTTCTAGAAAACAATTTTTATGAGAGCCAAAAAAAGGAATGAGTCTCTCAAATTTTCCATGGAGGTACTCAACTTGATTACCTACATGGAAAAAAATATTGGCAAAATTTTTGGGGTAACAACCTTCAGCTCCCCCTTTGCACCATTTTGACTATGTCATTTAGCCAATGCCCAAAAGAAGTTTTGCTGCAACTTTGAATATTATAATCTCTAAGATGGTAAACATCCAACGGCCGAAAAGTTTATCAGTACTTCTAAAGAAGGTTTAGTACAAGATCTTACGGCTGGATGTCTAAAAAAAGAAAATTTGTTTGGTTCAAATCGTCGTTTCTACAAGGTGGTCAAAAATCACTGTTTTGGAGGTTTCGAGACCCAAAACATGCTTGGGCACTTAGGGGTTAATATATAGGGTAACTAATAATATTTATATACGATAAGATATTGTAACATTTTGAAATCAACTAATGTAGATAAAATTAATTGAACAAAATAAGATATCTATGTTATGTAATCTATAATCACATAACATAGAGAATGTTGTTTTGGTCAATCTTAATTAATCTAGAGGTGTAAAAATCTTAATGATTATTTTGAAATTAAATTGGAAAGAAAAATCATAAGTTGATGTAAAAATCAAAGTTGTAGATCAATTTTTTTAAGTACGTGTATTATATCTAATCTATAACTCTTATTATGAGTATTTTTAAATATTTTAGATACTAAAATTTAAGATTCCTTTAATAATGTGATAACAGTAAAGATGTCAACAATGTAAGGGTGAAATTTGTTATGATGGATAACAATGTGACACTTAGATTGTGGTGGTTTTCCACAAATCTTACCAAGTTTTGGTGAATCACATCAATATGAAATAAAGTATAAAGAATTTAAAAATCATCCACTCCTTACAAGATTTATGCATACAAATAATCACTAAATCATATAGTTTAATAGAAATATTTTTAGATTTAATGATTGTCACCTATGAGTGTTCAAGAAAATTTTCTTTTTGTGTTTACCTTTTATCACAAATTTTGAAAGTATAGATAAAGTGTTAAAAATAAAGTACTTCACATTTTTGGGCTCCAATGAATTTCACTCTTTTTAAGGTTGGAGAAGCTAGTAGTACGTGACTAACTAATGTATGCAATTTTTAAGCGGAGCCTGAGGGAGGGAGGAGGGGAGAAGCTGCAAGGACATGAGGATTATCAGGGAGGGCCCTCCCCCACCTGCCACGTGTTCCGTCAAGGGGAGCAGACTCACACCCGGTGGCAGTTTAAGAAGGAGTGCTCCCTGCGGTAAGCCCGGGGCACAGTAAAGCCTATGTCCGTTGGCCCTCGTTGAGGGGAACTGGTGGTCATGCCCTTACAACAAAAATAATCTATTTTTAAATTTTTTTTAAAGCAAATGAAGGAAATTCATTGCAAGAAAAAGGGAACAACCCTCATCAGGCCGAGGCCCAGGGCACAGAAACGGACAGACTTCTGGACTTGTAACCCAGATAGCTGGCTAATCAATCTAATTTTTTTCGGTAACAAGCCTCTTTGTACCTGCTAACTTAGTGGCATAAGGAATTAACTTGCACTATTAACTACCCTATTTGAGCTTGTTGGGTTCTTCTGCTTGAAAATTAACTCCAGGAAGGAATCAGCAGCAGCCACAGTTAAATTACGTCAGTAAATTCAGAAGGAACTTTGTTGGTCAACTTTTACTGCCCAAGTCAGCAGTTCACGCAAACAAGATGACAGTTCAGTAATTTATTATACCCATGTACATAACTATCTAGTGGAAGAATTATGCCCCATAGCGCTATGATCACAGTAACTTATTGGTGACAGAACAGAACATGAATCATCCACTCACTGTCACTTGAAGGCTCCCCAAAAATGTACCTGACTAGACCGGGAGGTAATTCATGGGGGCCTATCAACACTGCATGGCAGTAACTCTGTGATAATGGCAAATGGATGTGCTAATGTTGACTATGACCACTCCGCACTCCGGAATGTAAATGGCCACCTCACTTTGGCTTTCAAGTTCGAAAAAAAAAAATTCAGGCTCCAGTACTCGCTACAAGTTATTACGAGACAACAACATGGTTCATCACAGTCACATGGCTGGCTGTTCAATTCCCTGCGGTGTTGTGATGGTTCTGCATTACGGTACCAGTCCCATGTATTCCACAAATCAATCAATCAATCAGATGGAGGTCGCGCTCAATTTTGACAGAGTAGGGCCGGCACTCGAGCTGCAGGGCAGGACTGATACATCTTGTGAGAGGGAAAAACCAAAATGTACCATGGCTCACTCCCAAGAGCCAAGATGGAGGACAAGCTGTGTCCACTGTCCTTAACCATCAGCCATATCAAATCATCAATTTATGACCATTGCAATGACTTTTACATAGCAGTAAACTGTAACTTCACACTCCTTAAAATAATTACTACTAATCATCATATGCCGGCAGTTGCGCGGTGGCACTGTTAAGCAAGATTTCAAAACCCACATCCTTAACACATTAAGGTAAGGTGGAGGTACCCATACCCGAGAGGCTCCCCATGCTCACCATGTAGGCTTCCCGGATGTTGCACATGTCATGACCCAATGTCGACATTTTTTTTTAATATTGGTAAACTGACTGACAGCGCTGGGTAATTGAACAGTGCGGAAATGGCTGCACCCGGGATTAGCATTCAGTTTCTGAGAAAATAGAAATAGGAGAGTTGTTGAAACCATGATGGCAGTGGTGGTGTGGTGGTTTGCATTCACTTAATGACAACTTCCAGTAAATCGAAGGCTCGGTTGTGGAAATGAATGTTAACTGAAAATTGGTGCAAAATTAGCAGCTACTAGTTCCATCTTTGTCAGAATTAAAAATCTGTGACGTCAAGCAAGAAGCAATAAGAAGTCGGGTTTGAGACAACCTTTCCACACATCATTCTAAACACTTCTTCCTCACATTCTCATAGTTTTATTGTGCAATTTCAATAGTTACAAGTGTTGCCTTCACTAGCATATCATGGCACCTCAACTGCATGGTACAGTAGCACTTAGTGATCAGTATGAGGGAACTTGGTCTGATGAGGATAACCATAGTGGGGATGGTTTAGAGGACGAGGATCAGAACATGGAGGGCACTGACGGAGGTAGTAGTGAAGAAGGGGAAGGTGAAGGGAACCAGATGATGGACTACGGCCAACTGAACATGGTCATGCAAAGCCGGCAGAGGCAGCGTGGAGACTCCAGCGGCACATCAAGTCTGCAGGGACGGAGAGGTGCAGCAGGTGAAAGAGCACGGGGTGGCTCCGATGGCGTGGAAGGAAGGGGACTGTCTCAGCAGCCTGGCCGATCAGCAGCGGGCCCTGGGCTCTACAGAAATGTCGGAGGCATTCACCTCTTCACCAGCGGGGTGGTCTCGGGTGGGCCTCCGTTGAGGAGGTCGGCGAGAGCAGCGAGGACGGGAGCGGTCCGGCAGTCACAGGGGCAGTCCATCGAGGACATCACCGCCCTGGACTCCGACCCTCCTTCACAGCCCTCGGCATTTCGGGCTGTCCTTCAAAGCCCCGGTACACTGCCATCACAACCCCGTGGAGCTCGTGAGGGACGGCAGAGAGGTGGCAGCGGCAGTAGCACAAGACGTGAGAGACCATGGACGAGCAGCCAACTCAGAGAAGCAATGGCATGCGTAGATGGAGGTATGAGCATGAAAAAAGCATCTGATATGTATCACATACCTTATTCCACATTTCGAGAGTGGTGTTATGGCGTGAGGAGGACTAGGAAGAGAGGACCTGCTGCAGTTTTAAGTCCAGCTAAGGAGCAACAGTTAGTCGATTACTGCATACGGATGTGCGAATTGGGACTAGGCCTTACACCCACGGCATTAAAGTTGAAGGTCTACGACATAACCAAGTCCAGGCCGACACCCTTCCGCAATGGTATCCCGGGCCAGGGCTGGATGCGTTGGTGGAAGCGCCGCCACCCTGAGCTCACGTTACGAGTAGCACAGGCTCTAGAAACTGCACGGGCAAAGGGATTATGTGCTGCTAACGTCAAACGTTTCTATGACAATTTGGAAAGTCTATGTACCTTGCACAATTACAGTCCAGATCAAATCTGGAACTGTGATGAGTCAGGGGCGCAAGCGGGGCGCAATGGTGGGGGTGTAGTAATCGCTCGCAGAGGTGCACGACATGTCCATTCAATCGTACCGGATCAGAGAGAGTGGCTGTCTGTCCTAGTTTGCATAAACGCAGGGGGGTCAGCTATTCCATCTTTCTACGTTTTTCGGGGCACAAGGTTCAGGCAGAACTACATTGAAAGGTGCGAGCCCGGGGCTACGATGGCAATGCAGCCCCGGGCTTGGATGACTACGTACCTGTTTAGTGCGTGGTTGTCCCACTTCATTGAGAGTGTCCAAGGACAGGGCGGTATTTCCCAAGAACGCAGGCACGTCTTAATTCTTGACGGGCATAATTCGCATGTGACCCTCGATGTCGTCAGAGAGGCTCGTGCAGCAGGGCTGGACATTCTCACGCTACCTGCGCACACATCGCACGCCATGCAGCCACTTGACGTTAGTATCTTCAAGCCATTCAAGCTACATTTCAGAGCCTACCGAGATTATTGGACATCTCGAAACATGTCTCAGCCAGCAAACAAGACTACTCTAGCGCAGTGGGTTTCTCTGGGGTTGCGAAAAGCTCTTACCTCGAGCAACATTCTGAGCGGCTTCCGCGGCACAGGTATATGTCCCATGAACCCTGCAGCCATGAACAGACATCTCACACCGTCAGAAATTTTCTGCGAGACAGGTACTGCACAAGTCGGAGAGGAAACGGCAGAGGGCGGAGGTCCTACGGAGCAAGCACAGTCAGGGCCGCAGAGGATGGGAGACCTTGACATACCGTTAGATGCTGCGAGCTCCCAGTCGATGGAGGCAGAGTTCAGCGAAGTCCCCGACTCCACTGCGGCGCATTTCTTTGTGGCGCCGGATCACACTCACGAAGATGTCGCCAACGAATTGGCGAGGCTGGAGCTCGATGAGGGGGAGCCGGAGACAATCACTCGATTCCTGACGTTGCCCACCATTGCTGCCCGTGCAAATCCCCAAAGGCGCGATCCCATTCTGGATTTCACACAATCCAAGATATTGACATCAGATGAGTATGCAGCGGCAGTTGAAAGACAGAAGGAGGCAAAAGATTTAGCAGCACGAGAGAAAGAGAGGGTACGTGAGGAGAAAGAGGCCACGAAGCGTAGGAAGGCGCTAGAGAAGGAGGCGAGGGCGCTGGAAACAGCTGCAGCGCGCGAGCGGAGAAACGCTGAGAAGGAGCTGGCAGTGCGCATGCGAACTGAGCGCGCTGCTCAGGTCGCAGCGGCGCGAGCGATGAAAGCTGCAGAGAAAGCGAGGTTGGCTGCAGAGCGAGTCGGCCCGCGTCGTCGCGGCGGGAGGGCAACGGCGACAACACAAGGCCAGCAAGTCGGGAGCTCGGAGGAAGCGCACGCAAGCGGGAGCGCTGGGGAGGAGGGCCGCCATGCGTCGGAGCCGTGGCGCAGCGACTTCACCTTCGCTCCAGGTGGAATCCCCAATCAGTTCGCGACCTTCACACCACCATCGCCCCAGATGCATCAACAATTCTACATGGACGCACGCCTCCTGCACAACCAATTTGGTGGCCCAATGATATCGACGATGCCAACCCACCCATCACAACCAATTCTACAGCCAACGCTTGTGCAAAATTTCCACCCTACATTTCGTGTGCCACAATGGGGATCACCATCAGTCTTAGAGCTCCAGGCGCGAGAGCAGCGAGCGGGAGAGCGAGAGTGAGCCAGAGGGCCGTTGGCGGAAAAGCGCGGGCTCGGGTGCTTCATCTTGAACAGGCCGGCCAGGTTGGAAGTTGGAGTGTAGCAACCCAAAATTGGGGTGGTACAGCAGGACATGCGGTCCATGCGGTCATGGCCTTTTGTTTATCTCTGCACAGGCTGTGATCCACTCCTTGCTCACATGAAGGTTCCTGCTTACAGATTTTTAGTTCCCTTCTTCTCAATTTCTAGGGAGTAGGTTTAGCTGAAATTAATGATCTCCTATCACGGGTATTAGTGGTCTTGTGTTCTAGAATTGCTCTTCATGTTATTGGTTATTGGTGAAGCTATATGTTGGTTACCCATTCGGACCAACTTTTCACCTTAAAAATTTGTAGTAATTTCAATTTTGCTCAAAAAAATTTCAAAAAATGCTCATTCTTCATGAACCTTATTTCCCTTCCTTCAAAAAATTTCTCCCAACTTGTAATCTTACTGATACTGTGCCAATCGCCTTAACTTGTCGGGTATGGGTACCTCCACCTTAGTGGGTTGTATTCCCAATTGAATTTCAGATTTGCATACTTAGACCTATGAAAAAAAAAGTTTATTATTTTTGGATGCTCCTTAAAGTTAGTGCAAAGGCATCCCCAAAAAAAACCACATTTTTTGAGCATTTCTACAATTTTCTATGAATTTTTAAGTCCGTGAGCATAGATTGATCATTAATTGTTTATAGAGTCCTGGTTTTCATGATAGGTTGGATTTTAAAGATAAAGAACTTCTGCACCAATTCAAAGCACTAAATTTTCCATAGCATGAATGTAATTAGAGTACTCTTGAGACAATTTTCGAAACTAGGCTAGAAGGTAGCTGAGACCCAATTCTAGAATAGTAGAGAACGGGAATACAACCTGGTCTGAAATCAGTCCTTCTACCTTGGGACAATGGGACCTCATGGAACATAGATCTTCCATGGTAAAATATCATTTAACAATGATACAAAAGTTTTGATGTGTAAACATCAATTTTGTAGAATGTCAAAATATTATGATCGTTGGTTATTTTGGAAATAAATTTGTGCTATAAATATTTTAATTTTATAAATGTATTCAAATATTCATTTCAGTATGAATATTTGAAAGGTTCACTTCTTCCACATTCATTGGTTTCCCACCTTGAAGGGTTAAAAATATTCCTTATTGTCAAAAAAGGACCATGAAGCGATCATTTCCTTGGTCTCTTTTGCAATGCCAACGTAAATAATGCATTCATCTCCTGAAAAATTTATAGTAGTATTTAAGTCTACAAAAAGATAAGCACATCTAGTGTCCATGTAATAATCATCAATATGTTGTTTTAAAAGAAAATACAGGTTTCATATATGAAAAATGGAGCCGGAAAAGGTTGTAATATAGGTTGAAAATTTCCTCCATCTATTTTTATATCCATGTTTGAAAAGATTTTATACCTCAATTCAATTTTTTATTTATTTTTAGTATTTCTATGATTCAGAGGTACTATTAAGTTACAATTATATCAAAACATTAATCTTTGTAATTCCACATATGATCTTTTGTCCTGTTGACTTAGGCCTGGAGCTAAAACAAACAAACACTTAAATCATATGGGCTTCCTTTGGAGACCAAAGTTTTTCTTCTTCTTCTTGCACATGACTTTGAGCTTTGCAAATAGTTTTTGGACTTCATTTAACAACATTCTTTGACGAATTTACATTGTACTTATCTATTACATGTTTTTTTTTTAAGAATGTATCATTATCTCAAGAAATGTTAGTGCATTTTAATGTTTTAAAACCAAGATCTAATTTGTTATTTAGGATTAAAGAAGATGTGTTTGTAATTAATTAATTTTTAGTTAAAATGAATTTGGTGATAAGTCTTAGTGGATATAATCTACATTATATTGTAGCTTCCACAGTAAAGAAGTTCAATTTTTAATTGATTTAATGAAAATCAAGGATATGGTTTTTAACATCTTGCATCTATGGATAATTAGTTAGAAAGTACTACCTTATTTTAAGATTAAATTTCATGACAGTCATTATGCTATAAATACAATCTATACAACAAAATGTTGCCAACAAGACTTTTGCACAAACTAGATATATTTTGCGGAACACAATACAATTATCTAAAAAGATGCCAATACTTTACATGGTGCATTTAGTCTCTTGATAACTTTGTTTTCCAAGTAAACTGTTGATTGGTCTAAGTTTGACATTGTATCTTAACGCAAAACCTCATTTGGGTAATCAACCTAGAAAATCTACTACTATAACACCGTAGCAGAATTGCCACTTGCCAAATGAATATTTATTTCTTTGGAAAACAAACAATAGAAATGACCTTAAATAGCTTAAAAATAAAAATATTACAATAACTAGTTTGTTCTATTTCTATTTCTTTTTTAATCTTAACAATTCTTTATTATTTACATTTTTATTTTTAGAAATATTTTTAGACAAACACGCTATGATATTATGGTATTTGAGGTAAGCTTTGCCAAACAGTTTAGCAACCCTCTTTTTTTCAGAATCTAGACCTAACAATAATGCTAATCAATGAACCAAAATTTTGATTTTCTGTTGTAGCCAACATTGATGAAGGAGGCAGGGCAAGAGACTTGGCCTCTTGGGCGGTGGTAGTCAATGGTTTTGGTGATGCTCTCTTCATGAACCACTACGGTGTACAATCTCATATCTGATCATCATGGATTGCAGCAAGCGAGGCAGCTTCATGATGCATTGGCCGACAGACTGACCGTACTCTCTAGATCCATCCCCCACTAACTTACCCTCTACACAACCATTTTGATCCTCCTTCCGCCCAGTCAAATTCTAGCATATCATATTCCCTAGGAGCTCTAGCTTGAAATTGAAGTAAAGGGAATTCATGAGCATGACAAGGTTTGAATGCAAAATGTATCTAAGCTAACAATATTCTCGGTAGTACTTGTCAATCCGGATGATTTGGTGGATCCACAGGCTGTAAGTAATGGCAACAAACTGCAGCAAAGAGTATCAAAGAACGAGCAGGTAACGATACATATCCCTTTGAAGGACCGTAATGGTGGGTTGGCAGGGGAGTCAGTTTTGACGAGGATCCAGCTAAGTTACAGTGTTTGTTCTTCCTTGCAAGTCACTTCTACTGGGCTGTAATGCTCCTAACAGACAAAACAAATCAGTTGTAATTATTCATGTATTCATGACACTGCCCTTCGCTTTGCTGCTTGAAGTAAAAATGATCAATATTTTACCAGTTTAACTTTTTCCACTGTTTTTCTAAAACTGTGGTAAATGATCATAACAGAAATTAGAGGATGTTTCTTAATCCTCAAAGAATAGTGAGAAAAATAGACTCAAAATATAAAGGAAAAATGTTTTGGTGTTTTTGGTACTCCACTTTTCCACATTTCCTTTGTATGATATCCAATCATCTTTTAGCACATATATCTATTCATTTAATTAATTATTATAGAAGATCAATTTATCATTCATATTATTTCAAATATTTGGTGTGTTTATTTTATATCACCTTTTATTTTTTATTTTTTATTGTAGCACTTAAAGAATTACTTTTTGTAATACATGTGTTCTCATGAATCATCCCCACAATACAAACTACACGGTGTACCTCATAGCAAACTACTGCGGCAATTTTAACATTGATGTTATTATTTGCATTATTTGTGTCACCTGTAATAATCCCTTACGGGTGTTATGTATCCAATTTATGTGTCCCAAAAATCGAGTTGATCACATGTTATTATGAAGTGAAGCTTTAAAAACATGGCCAAAATGAATTACTGTACAAACAAAACAAACATAGGGATAAACTCATTTTCCCTCAATCGTTTATACAAGATCAAGATGGAAATAAAATCAAGTCCTTTTTAACTTTAAAATCTGGATTTACAATTCTCACTCCAATTTCTACCAATGAGTATTATTTTTAGGTGAGGAAATCACTGTTCGAACTGATGGCTTGAACATGGCTGAAACTAGACTGTTTTGAAGCTGCAGTCTGCGAACATGAAACTTAAAACACAACCATCACATGAAACTCAGATTTAACACAAAGCATGCTACGCGGATGTCGAATTGCACAATCCTTAGAATTGCATGATGAAAGGCAGTCACAGAAAAGGAGATCCATGCTTACAACCATAAATTTCAAAATCGACATTTGAGAACGCTCCTGTGGAGCTGTGAATTGGGGACGTAATTCTTTAACGCTTGCATGGAACTAAAACACAGCATAAATTCATCTCAAGCACAGCATGAAACAGCTCAAGCACAGCCTCAAGCACATCACGAAATTTAACAGAACTATGAAGTGTTCAAACTCAACATAGAATTTAAAATACGGTAACAGTGAAGAGCTCAAACACAGCACGAATTAAATTCAAGACGACCGTGAAGTGCTCAAACACAACTTAAATCTGAACACAATGGTACAGAGCTCAAACACAACATAAATCTGAACACAATGCTAAAGAGCTCAAATACAGAATAAAATCCAATACAAGAGTCCATAAGAGCTCAAATACAGCATGGAATCCAACATAATGCTAATCCACGTTTGTCCAAAGATGGGTGCTCACACCAATCCACATGACGATCTCGACGAAGCCAAAATTGTCCGCTTCGGTCAACAAAAACACGAGTCCACTTCATTTCATGGCATTGTAAGCAAGCCATGGAGACGGGCATAGAGATTCATCAAAACCAAACTGATAATCTCAAACAAAATATCCTGTCTACTTGAAGCTTGTAAATCAACAACTATACATAATACGTGACCATGTTTCTCATGCGAGCCATGCAGTAAAAATTCTGCGTCCCTCACCAGTTCTTAGTACTTAGATTTGCGTACCAGGTGGAATTGGCATTTCGGCTTCTGGTGGTGGTTGAATGTTGTCCGAAATCCGTGCCCGTTTTTTAGTCTTGGGATGCTCGTCGAGGTTGCTCACAGAGGGCGCCTCGTGACTCTCTTGCGAAGAACAGCGTGTTTGATTCTCCGCAGCGGCGTTGTTCAATGTCGAAGTGGTCCTCTCGCTGATGTTGCCATCTTCGTCGAAGAGCGTGAAACGGAAGTGGGAATCCGCAACCAGAACGAAAACGACAATGTCCCCAAGTTTGAAGTTGTTTTCAGTCGCAACGCGCTCCCATCCTTGGAGCCACTGCGGGTCTCTTTTGGGTGTACCAAATGAAACCCTCCATGTCCGGCCATCTTCACTCTCCAAGGTAATCACTCTCCCCAACCTCTTGAAGTGTTTTCTCACAAACGGAGACGGCACTGTCTGTTCAGAAACATTTCCACACCGGAACAAATCAGTTTAACAGAACTCACCCAAAACCAAATCACTCTTCTGGATAGTGCAAGACAGGAGGGATTGATTACTTACTATGCTGCTTGCATTCTTCTGTTTGAGTCCAGGCCGACCTTTTGCAGCGCCACTGTTGATGATTTTGATGAAGTGCGGCTTGTCTATGCAGTTGTCTTTAGCCCACTCCAGCACTTTGGGATCCACTTTCGTAGGATCGCAGCTGTTTCCGTTGACACAGCCGATTGCCTCCAAGTCAGGCTCCCACTGGCTCTTCCATTCATCGACATAAGAGTGTGGCTTCCTCGGATTCGGCATTGTGGAGGTAATTCACACTCACTCGCAACGCTGCTGCTAGAGCTGAATTCTGTAGACTGAGCTTGATCCTGCTACAATGTATGTCTAGGAAGAGTGATCGACAGAATCGAAGTGCAATAGTGATAGAATGTTTCGCAAATTCCAGATAAATAGAATATCTTTCGATCACAGAAAGTTGCATTCAATAGGAAGTAAAATCTGCGAGAGACCGACTCTAGTTTGTGAAATGTGCCATTCAGGCACATTTAAGGTCATGTTTAGAAATAAATGTTGATGGGCTGAAATGTTTCAATGGGTTTTTTCAATCTTGAATGCAGTAATACAGTTGGAATTGACATGCTGCATGTTCACAAGGGTGTTCACAGCTACAATGCCATCATTTGGTGATATGAGATTAATGGTGTGAAGGCAAGTGTTGTTGATCCGTTGTAGCCTAATACTAATGCAGGTGTGACATCAATGGCATGTATCCTTTCATTTACCCCGATTTGGAAGGTTGATACAAATTAGCAGCAACAAGAAGCTGTTGTGGAATTCAAGGCTAATCTAAGTATCCGCAGACTGTTGGATCGATCTCAATTGTTTTTCCACGCAGTATGTTCGATTAAAATTGAAAAAGTATCTGAATTTTTGCCTGTCTGATGTCCTAGATTTAAGAATTGGGTGAGGACCAGCTGGGCGAATGCAGAAAGTTTCTTCTGGTGCATATTTAAGTACATGAGCAGTTGAGTATCTCATTGTGCATTTAAACATATGGCAAGAAAGACTCCTAAACGAAGGTATTATAGAACCTGGCATTACTAATGGTGGCTATATTTTTTGTTGCAAAGCAGTTGATGACATTGGATACAATCTTCTGGTATAGGTAATGTGCTCAGAAGCTCCCGTTTGTCTCTTCACTTGCATCAACACAATAGATTCGGAAAGTTTATCCGTCACGCAAACTGATGGAGAATTCGCAGACATGCAAGCACCTTAATGACGATTCATGATCACCACCTCATTGAATTTACACAGCTAACGTATTAAGATTTTCCGCTTTCATTCAAGAGCACAAAATTAGGATCCATTTTTCACGTAGTCCGACTGCGACACCCTCCCATATAGGATCCGCACCTGTTCCGCAAATTCAGTTGTTCAGTCCTGAAGCTGGCGGGTGCTCACCACTTCCAGGACAACCAAAAGATCAAAATAAGTACAGTACTTTCAAAATTCGTCTTCTAAGCTGGTCACCTGTAAACACAGCTCAACATTTCCTTACACTAATCTCTACCTATATGTGATCATATCCTACAGTCTGTACAAATCATTGCAAATCTTGCTGCATTTAGAATACTCCCTCCAGTGAAGCCTCCTCACGACCGACTCGCCTTTTTATGCAGCTCATAATGATCATCAAACGAGTATCCGTCAACCTCCTCAATCTGCACAACTCGGAATATATGAACGAGTATGTGACGAGCTTCTCTGTCAGAGAGCTCAAAGACACAAACGTCCCCCTCCTCAAGAAAATGCTCTAGTGCAAACAAGCCCCACCCTTTGCGGATCAAACCGACTTGGAAATTCACATTCTCTCGGCTGTGCACTTCCCTTTTCCTCCCTGTACGATCCTCAAGAGTTATCCGACAACCCGTGGCTGGCAAGCTCGACTCCTTCACAAACTGGTCCGGTAGAATCTGCAACCAAAGCCACGGCATTCAACTCACAAACCAAGAGTTTCTGCATTAAAATGAATGCATTAGGTCTGGATAACTTACCATCTTAAAGTGCTGGTAGACGTGAACATCTGACATGACAACCAGGAAGTGGGGGCTCGTGGTGACATGGGTATGCGCCTCGGCCAAGTCTTTGGCACGCTGCCTCTCAGCTGCTGTTACTGGCCTCCTCTTGGACGAGATGGTGAAATCAAGAGGGTTGAAGGAGTCAGAAGATGATGCTGCATGATGATGGAGTTGGAATTGCCCACTATCGACCCCACTGCCATCGCAGTCACTCATGTGCCCGAGCGTAGACTTCTCCATGTCGGCTGTTTTGCAAAGCCTTCTTCGTTTCTGGGGAGTTGCCGGAGCTGACAACGAGACTGGTTCAGGCTTGGGGATGATTAACTCCACTGCTGGTCTGTGTCGATCAGGAGACCAAGGGCGAGCTTCTGGGGAATCAGCTTCTGCGTCCGATTCTGTGTCACTTAGTATCACCCTGCTTCGAGTGACCCTGGTATTCCTGCGGTCTGTTTCGGTGGCGGAGGTGGGCTGCTGTTGGCTTTCGGAAGAGTAGCTGGGTTCTCCCTTGACTCTTGGAGCAGAATCATTCTGACGTGTGGAACTATTGCAATTTTGGCCTGTATTGCCGTCCTCGTCGAAGGCGGTGAAACGGAAGTGAGAGTTTCCCACAAGTTCGAAGACCACGACATCCCCGTATTTGAGGTTGTTGTCCTTTGCAAAGCGTCGCCATCCTTGAAGCCAAATCGGATGGTTTGATGTACTCATGAAGGAGACCTTCCACTTCTTCTCAGGCTCTCCGTTTTTTTCCAGAGTGACGACTCTTTGGAGATTGCGGTAGTTTTCTTTCACAAAAGGACCAGGTACGCACTGCAGAGCTCAACACATGAATCCATAGTTCAGAAATGAATACATCGATAGTAGTCTGCAGACTCATCTGCCTCGACAAACAAGTACAAATCTTCAATAGCCCTTAGTATTCAACTACCTACTTCAGGAGCTAATTGTAAGCCTGTATTGATTTGGAAAGGCCATGGAATCAGTTTTGTGCACACAGAAAATCACCGGAGTGGGCATGGACAGAATGAGGTATTTACCATGCAGGCCGACGATCTTGCTTTGAGCCCAGGCTGGTCGTGCACAGCATTTCTGTTGATGACCTTGAGGAAACGGGGCGTATCGCCGCAGTTCCTTTTCACCCAATCCAGCACTTTGGGGTCCACTTTGGTTGGATCGCAGGTGGCTCCATTGTATGCGATGGCCTCCAAATCAGGCTCCCACGAAGCTCTCCAATCATCTACATACGTGTATGTCTGCTTTGTGTTCGGCATGGTGACGGACAACTACTTCACATGCACGCGCAACAAACAGAGAGTCTAGGAAGAGGATGCAACTGTAGTTGGAATAAAAAGTATGTAGTTCGGAGTTGAACATTTGTAACCAAGTGACCTAAACACCAGCCAGGAAGAGTCACTTAATTAATTTCGCTTTAGGCATGACAAGCTGGTTGTGAAGTTGGAACAATAAATGCAACGGCAGAAGCTGGTTTTGTCACAATCTAGTCCACCGTGCATCACAATTGCTGGAGGCCATCATTATGAAATTCGATGGCTAACGTCGTAGCACAGTTCTAAATTCCTAATTGACGATCCGCGTATTCTGTCCATGTCGAATGCCACATATGCATTCCTCAGATTGATTTCATTTCAGAAGCGAATTAGCTGGAAACTTTGTACACCTAATCAGTCTAATCCTTTTCAAGTAACGAGGGAAGTTAAGGGCAACATGTTAAGTGGCTGTAAAAGGCTTGCATTTAAATTCGGGATGAACACACCTAAAGAAATTTGCTGCTTGCCTGGTCATTGAGATAGTTATTCTTTGATGCTCAAAACAACTAGAAGCGAGTCCATTCTTGTTGAACCGAGATGAAGTCTCCTCCATTGATGATTTAAATTGTGAGCAGGATTGTGATAAAAGGAGAGATCTTCAATATAATACGTAAAAAACACATTTTGGACGAGCGTATCAATACTCTTTTCTTAATCGCTGGTAATCTGAGACAACGAGTGGTTGGAATGAGCTGATAAGCCACTAACCTGAGAATGCTCATCACCTCAACATGATCAGTTCTCACCAGCTTCTGCTACTCGTGACATTCTCTAATGTGCACCAAAAACCATCTTCTCAAATTCATGCTAGTGCCACTTTTCCCCATGTCTGTGCATAATGACGTCGGAATCAAATCGTGAAGTAAAAAACGAGATTATTCTGCAGTTGAAATGAAGGGAATTATCGAAAGCACTTTGCTTGATCTCTAACTAGATAGAACAGCAGTCTTGAATGGCAACGTGAGCGGTTATACCTTAAGTCAACACAAGTTAACAGTGATGTCTTATGGCCTACAGCAGGACTAAGAGTCCACAAAGCTATCTGGCTTTGCCAAGAAAGTCCTAATAACAAATAGGAACCTGGATCTTTATACCTGATTCCTCCTCAATCTACCCATTTCTAGAAAGGAGAAGTCCTGTCGAAGATCAAGTAGCAAAAATAGAATAAAGATTGTGACGAAGCTCAATTCAGACCTTTTCAAGTACCTACTCCACGTTTGAAACTACACCATATATGCATTTCCATAGACCTACCATTGACAAAGTGCTTACAACAAGGCGCCAGCAATGGTTGATAGTCAGGTAATCCTTTTGGTCTTTCTAGAAAGTTGACATTGAATATGCACTGCAAGATTCTTTCCACTAGTTTACTTTATGCATAGAGATCTGAAGAGATTGAAGAATGCTGAGTATACAACCGAACGAATTGCGGGTATGATGACTTCGCCACACGTACTTGGTGCGTTGCACATTCGCCATTTCAATTCCTCAGCTCGAGTTTCATTCCCCTACAGTGGGTCTGTAGGTGATCACAGATTCTCTCCAAGGACCTAAGATCTGATCATCACAAGTTTATCGCTTCAAATTAATCACAGACGCCTCAATTACAGGAGAATTACCAACAAAAGTACTCTGTCACTTGGGTGCCAACAATGGTTGGCATATTCAGTTGAGATCGAGGCTGCAAAGAATCCTCAACAAATAGCTTCTCAATGAGAAGGACAACGCGATAAACTTAACAGTTGCAGCTCCAGCTCCACTAATTCCAGATCTGCCTCCTAAATCAGTATACATGTCTCCAGCTACCTCAGGTAGAATCACTACACATGACGTCACATCGACGCTTATTAAATTAATTAATATATACAAACTCTGTATAGTGACTCAGACTCACTTCGATTCAACATGGTTAACATGATGTAATTCTCTACCAGGTGTGATCACATAACCTCTTTAATTGTAACAAGACTGAAACTTCTTCTCTTTGTGATCTCTAAAGATTATGTGGATAGTCGTTTTTCTAACCTAATATTAGTTTATGGTCACATAGAATTTGCATGTCAGGTGTTAAGCTCGCATGGGGCTGACATCCATGGGATAGCTTCCCAAAACTCGTAAGAAAGTGGCAAATTCTTGCAAATGGCCCAGAGCGTTCTGGGCGCGGACATCGGCCATGGAGGCCTCAAAGTCGATGTAGAAGAGGTAATCGAAGTATTTCGCGGTGCCGTTATTGCTGTCGTCCACCACTCGCAGCGGCCGCTTGCGCTGCGGGCGGCTCTCGATCTTGGTGAGGTTGAGCTCGCGGAGCGCGAACACGGAGAGCGCTTTGAAGAGGACACCGGGGCCTTCTTCCAGGGTGAACACAATGCTGGTCTTGAACTTGCGGTCGGTCCGGGGGATGAGTGGTTCGCGGGCGAGCATGAGAAAGCGCGTCACGTTGTCTAGATCGTCTTGGATCCCGTCCATGAGGATTTCAAGCCCGTAAATCTCCGCCGCGCGCGCGCTGGCGACTGCACCCACGTCGCGGAGGTTGTGCGCAGCGATGAACTGAGCGGCACCCGCGGTGTCGTCGACGGCCTCCCGCGTGACGCCCAGCTTGGTAAGCGTCTGTTCGCACTGCGCGAGGGCTTGCGGGTGGCTGACGACGCGCTGAAGCTCTTCAACCTTCACGCCGGGCATGCCCATCAAGCAGTGGTGCACCGCGAGCTGTACTTCGCCTACGATGTGCAACCGATGGCGCAACAGAAGGTCGTAGTTGCGATGGATGCTGCCCCCGAGGGAATTCTCCACGGGCAGCACAGCTCTGTCCACGAGCCAGAGCTCCACGGCCGAGAACGCTGCCTCGAACTGCTCGCAAGGGACCGCTTCACACCGCGGGTACGCCTTAGCAGCCGCCGCTTCGCTGTACGCGCCCGGCACTCCCTGATAGGCCACTCGCAGGTCGGAGGTCTCTCGCGGCGGCAGCGCCAGGTCAGTGATAGACAACGGTTTCGGCAGATGCAAACTCACCATGTGACTAGTTGAGACCTCCATCGCCGACGTCCCATTCCCCGACGCTTGCATGGCCAGATTCTCCTTCTCTTGCACCCTCGTCAACGAACCACTCGCCCCATCTTCCTTACCACTCGCAGCGCCGTTCTGCGTCACCTTCTGCAGAAACGCATCCGACGCCGGCCATGAACTGGAGGACGCCGCAGCCCTTACACATAACTCCTTACCCACCCCATGGCTCCGCCTCACCAACACCTTCTGCGTCGTCGATGACGACGACTTCATCGACCACCCTTCGCCCCCGAATACACATGACCCCATCATCTTATGCCCAGGACATACCTTCAACGCCATTGTCCTATCCCCAACCACAAAAACGCCCGGCAACTCACAAAATTCCTACAAAGAAAGTACTCTCCACCGCAAACTCATGAGTACTTCACCATAAGCGCATAACTTAACAACCGTTCTCCACCAAATATTAAGTACCGTTCGATAAGCAACCTCCAGTACTCCACCTAATTCGCAACCTCCATCTATCTGATCACATCACCGAGAAGTAAGAATCCAGCGAATTCAGACTCACAAGGCTAGACAGCCAAGTGGAGTTTGTTGAGGTTTGGAGACCTGGAGAGACTATGATTGTGATTGCAACAATGGTCCCCCAATGCCAATGGCGTTGAGGTGGTGGTGGTGATGAGATGAGAGGAGTTCCGGTCAATCGGACCTGCTGCACGGAGGCTGTGGTTTGTAAAAGGCGCAGCTTCATCTTGAAAAGCTCACCCGGACACCAGATCGATGTACTCCTGGGTCAACACTCACGACCACTTTTTTAGTTTTTTCCCAACCATCACAACTTCCAGTAACCGCAGCCCCGCTCTTATACCGGTGACTCAAACTTGTATCAATACCGGATGGGTATCCAAATCCTCGAAACCAACCAGAGATCTAATCAGTCGCTCCACACGCCAATTGGATGATATGGAGTCCATTCATTTGGGTTCTCAATTCTCTTGCAACAAACTCTGAGTTGAACCAAAAAAAAAAACACTTGTGAATAGTACCAATGATTCAGTATTCCATACTTGGTTAAATATAAAATAATGGTCATTTCTAAAATTGATCAGTTTCTTAGAACATGTGTCGAGGTCACGTTTGAAAATGGTGGCATATGGTTTTCAGGTCAATTGGTTTCCAGGTGGCGATAGAGCCACTTGTTTCCATCTTACCTTGAAGTCTAGAATTGACCACAAGGAAAAGCACAAAGGGAGTCGACATTCTCATTGACTTAGAAATTCTCACTAACTTGAGCCTGCTTTCTGAATGTTTTATTGTTTTGTGCAGTTCCAAGTTCCAACTCATCCCACTTGCTTCAAACGTTCGTTATGACAATGGAAAGATGGCCAAAAGCGTGGCAAATGGCACTGGCAATCGGGTAGAATGCAACATCATCTACAGTGCTCGATTGAAGCTTACGTTTCTGTTGCTGGGAAGGCTCTGCCCAGATCCATCTTTGTACTGTCACAGAAGGTCAATGACAGATTCTGCCCATATTCCTCACAGCCTCATTTACAAATCTGCAATGATACTGGGTCCACTATATTATAATAGCTGTTTTCTTTGCCCACAGAAGACTGCGAAGTGGTTTGTTCAAGCTGGACACCTGGTCTTGGCCTTTGCGGTAAAGAGAGTAAAGTTGGGTGTAGCAGTTCGACTTGTCACACTGGCAAAACATTATTCATGTTGCAATTCAACTGGGCAAGCAAAGTAAAGAAAAGTGGTATTGCATTTGTTTCCCAAAAAAAGGAAAAAATAAATTCAAGTTAATAAATGGAAGGTAGCATCCAGAAATGAAAATATCCACTTGTAGATAGCCAAGGTTGTTTGTTTGTTGGCTCTCACCTCAAGGAAGAGGCATTGCAGGGGTTATTTTCTACTCTAGAAACCATTATAGCAAAAGTATTACATCCATCTCTAAGTATTCATCCATAAAAAGCAAAATTTCATTTATCTAATGGTAACATGGTGATGCAAGGTTGGTGATAGAGCATAGCAGGGTTGGTAACAGGGAAAGGGAGGGAAAGGGAAGGGAGAGGGAAGGGAAGGGAGAGGAAAAGGGGAAGGGAGAGTAGTATAATGTAAAGGGTGAGGGATGATAACAACGGTATAGTGTAACTTGTAAGGGTTGAGAGAGAGAGAGGAGAGAAGGGAGAGTAGATCTAGGATTTATGATTTAGGGATTGTATTTTTATTTGCTATAATAAATTTTAAGACTATTTTTTTTATGTAATAATTTTGAAGATTGTAATTTTTATGTTATGATAATTTTAAAGATTAATTCAATTATTGATATAAAAAATATACAATAATAATTTTATATGTCATACAATAAAATGGATACTCACTAAATTACAAAAAATTACAAAAATAATAATATACATTTTTACTAATTTGTTTTAACTTTAATCTATGGTAAAAGCTTCTTGTGGTGTAATTGCTTTTTGATTTGATTCTAGACACCAATTTAAACCAGACATTGTGATATAATTTTGGAGGATTTGTCGCACTAGAAAGAATTTAACTTGATTTGAATGATTTAGAAGCAAGAAAAATTTATTATGCCATATATAATATCCTTTTTTGCAATTTAACAACTTCAACAATTCATGACATATTCATTAAAAATCTTAAAAAATGTTATTTTCAAAATTTGATTCTTCTCTAATTCCTAAAAGTCAAGGAGTTCCTAAAAAATCATTATCCTTGAAGTGTCATAGGTATAAATAGAAGTGAGATATGAAATTTTTAATTGTACAACCTTGTAAACCTATGTTTATTGTAGATTATGTGGATTAAATTTGAATTCATGAAGATTTATATATTAAAGATCGTAATGTTCCAATATCAAGATTTGGTTCTAAAATCAAGCTACTAGAAATGAAATTGTACTAAGGTGGGGGATCCTATCAGTGCTAAAATTAGTAGTTTGACTACGATTGACAGAAGATTAAAAGTAGAAACTAATTTTAATGCCTTGGCAAATGTTAAGAAAGAAACATGGAGGTGAAAAATTAAGTTTCCATGAATTGGTGAATTGTTATTAATTATGGAAGGTCGTAGTCATAAAATGCTAATGGGTGCCAAACAATTGCCAGATCAATGCCGACAAAATGTTGATAACCATCAGCCTCTTTGTATGTGCGCTAGTCTTTAGTTTTAGTTAACACTCCTAGATATCATATCCCCGCCAAAAAAACCCACCGCTTTCTAATTAAATCCAAAGGCGAATCTCATACTCAACATAAATTTAGTGTAATGTAGCCATTACAAAATCATATTACCGCCGACTTGTGGTGCATGTCAGATGGTGCTTTGCCTAAATTCTGCCACAAATTAGTGGCGGACAATCTAAGTTATACCCTATTGCCAAGCTAGAGAACTTCTTCTTTTCCCATGAGCTGAATGTCATAGACCGTTAATTTTTGAGCCGCCTTGGACGTGATTCTTGTTTTCCCCGATCTCGGGCTTGTTTTCTCAGATCTCGGTGTTCTTTTTCCCAAATCTCGGACCTCTCCTGCTTCTCCTATCACACCAAGTAAGTTACTTACTACAAATTTGTGCTGGAAGGGCTTTGCGGCATGGTGGAGGTGCATTCGACGCTTTCTAGCTGTGTTGATGTCTTGTTGCTTAGGAAAAAGAGTTTTGGTTATTGCAGCTGTTGTTGGAATTTAATTCGATCATATGGAGATAAAGAGAGGGTGTAAGTACAAATTCTCAGCAAATTTTGCATCAAAACCTTGTCTTTCTTGTAAGTTTGGAGTCTATTCTTTTTGATCTGTGGTTAGGTTGCTAGAGTTTTAGGGATTGCAAGCAATGGCAAGCATGAGGGTGCGGCAAGTGACAAATGAGTCATGTATCCTCCGAACCACATTCGGAAGCAGTGGGAGGTTAGTCCTTATATCACTTGAAGAAATTCAAGAATTCGGCAAAGATCTCTTGCAATAATCTATGTTGCGGTAATCATGTGAATTGAGGACGGCATGGCGGCTTTTATTGTTTTGTCTAGCATGGGTTGTTTCATGTGAATGGTCGTATGGAGAAGAAAATTATTTTTGTTGCAGTGGATGGTAGCTTTACAAATCATGTTGCAAGATTTGTTCGGTTTCAAGGACGAGGCAATCATTAGGAGAAATCTAGGGTCTCCAAAAGGCCTTGTAAGACAGCCCAAGGTAGGTGAACTTGCTGCCCACACATGCCTCTCTAAGTAATCTCATTGGCGGATATCCTGCCCGCTGACAACGTGAGAAGCTACAGTGTTGACAACGTCATTACTGCTAGCACTGTTCACCTGCGCTAACAGCAGTGGCACACGATGTCGCTGGTAGCGATTGGCTAGACCCACAAAATTCTGATTTGGGCAACTTCGTGGCACCATTGGTGCCAGCACATAAAATGCATGGGCTGGCCCAAATTTTCAGGCACGTGGAAAACCCAAAGGCCTTTTGGAGACCCCAGATTTCTCCTAATGATTGCCAAAGAAGCCTTCTTAGCGCTTGTACAAACTCTCCTTTGAAGCATCGACCTCAAAAATCTCGACGGCAAATCACAATTTTCTCGATCCTGATCTAAATCTGCAACAGGCTTGCCACTCATTTTTGTGCATGGCTTCAATGAGAATGAGTGAAATGGCTCTGTCCGCATATCAAATGCTTGATGGAATGCTTGATACGCTTCTGCGATGCTACGATATACTGTGACAGGGTGACGACATGATTCTTACCGCTCTCAACATTGGGTGATGACGTTAGAGCTTTGTTAGACGACATGCTCTTCTTGAGCCAATTTTCAAAGATGACGGGTTTTTAATGTCTATTGGGTCCAAACACACAGTACATAATTGTCAATTTGGTAGACATTCTGTTGCTTTTGGAGATTATACATAGAAGTTTTTAAGCTCTCAAATTTCAATCGTGAAAACTCATATGTTAGCTAGCCTTTCAGTGTTTATAAAAAACATCCTCAGCTTCTTCATCCATCATTTGGTCCAAGAATTGAAAGCACGTAAAAGTCCATTGCGACATATGTTGTGGCTTTGGCCTTTAAAGTGTAGGCCTTGCAAGGACCAACAGATGACACACTTGTTGCTCTTCCGAATGTTGACGCAAACCTCGTCTAGCTTGTTGTGGCTGATCTTGTTTATTGTGTGTTCATCCCAACTTCTTCATCTTGAATTATTGCTTGATATGCTAGAGTTTTCAACTGATGTACACTTTCTTGTTTTGTTAATGGTTGCCATGATGTCAATTGCGATGAATTTCCTCAACAAGAATTATGCAGACAGAGTTGCATGTGAACATGTGGTACAATAGTATACAATTGGATAGTTTGGAAGGAAGTGTGGAAGGAAGTGATTATCATTAATTTTCTAAATTGATCTCGTTATACCACTTCATCAAAAATTTACATATGTCATGGCTGATTACTTCCTGCAATTGCTAATTTACTTTTCTTATCTCCTCTACATGTACAACGTGGCCCCTTTCTTCTACATGATTGTATGCTTCTTGCTTTGCATCATTAATCTGACTCACTATATATTTTATGACAGTAGCTCTAGAATAGAAGAGGATGATGGTGGCCTTGGCCAAAAGTCTTGACCTCTACGCATTGCTCCTTCCTGTTCCATCGTTGACATCCATGTATACGTCCAGGTAATCTCTTTGAGTGATGGAATTGCTAGGACACTTTGTCTTGTTTGTTGTACATGTCTTTTAGCTCCTAGTCGCTCTGTTGCAATACCTTGGTTAATCTTGCATTGTGGATGTGGGTTGAAGCTGTGGACATAACTTTTTCTTGGAGTATCTGCTGATTTGACCAAAGCTTGCAATTCTTCTCATGCTTCACGGATTGCTGTAGCTGTCCATTGAGCATGAAAATCTTTTCATCTCTTCTCTGTGAGCTACTCTCTGACGCCTTATTAGTACTTTGCTTGCTTTTGCTTATGCCATTTTGATTTGTTTCCAGTTGCTACATGTTTTTTTTGTTCTGCTATAGCCTCGAACATCTCAATATAAGTAATCGACACTATAGAAATACATGCCAAGATGGCTCTATCTTCCAATGCGGTGGTGTTACGACTCCAAGTCGTAACAGCTGGACTGCATGGTGACGAGGCTGGAAGTAGATTTAGCGGTTACATTGAAAGTAGCAGTTACTGATAGTTAGGTTCACCATCATCTCTTCGGTTCTGTATAAATCTTCTTCTGCATGAGTCATTATCATGCAACCTCTTGTAATACAAAGAGTCTGAAGGTCTACTTCCTTATGTCTGGGTGAACTTGTTTCCTGTGTCGATTGCCATGCATGTGACTTGGTTTGATTGAGTCCTGAAGCATCGACAGAGAAGCTTAGACTTTGCAAGTTATAGCTGGTCCGTAACATTAGGTTGCATCCTTATAATTACTGTCCACGCTTTGGGAAGGAACTCGATTCTGTTTTTTTTTAAAACAAGGATTGTGTTATTCTCGCTTTCTAAGTGAAGTAGACTTATGGAAAGAGAACGGCCAGAGTTGGGAGGAGGGTCGAGGGTACCGGCAGAAATTGGATCTGAATGGACTGAGTTTATTCAACAGCAAATACAGAGTGTGTTTCAATCTGCACTGCCTCACATGGTACAGCAGATTTCAGAGCGAGCGATAGCACCTCAAGCTTCACCTTCTACCACAATTCACAATCTTGAACAAGGACAACAGAGACAGGAAAAAGATGATTGGATGGATAGGGAATCGAAAGTAGCTGCGCCGGATAAGTTTGCGGGAAAGAAAGGTGGGGAAGTATACCGATGGTTTGCCCAGATTCGGTTGGTATTTAGAAGCAAACCTCGAACGTACAGGCATGATGAAGACAAGGTAAGCTATGCTCTCTCCTACATGAGTGGAGCTGCTCAAAATTGGGCCATGCCACTCTTACAGGCGTTAGATGAAGGGCGACAACATGAATTATTGACAAATTACAACGTTTTTCGTGAAGCAGTCATTTCTGTTTATGGAGATTTGGACCGGAGAGGAAATGCAGAAGATCGTCTTGCTAGGATAAAACAGACGGGATCAGTGGCAACATATGTTTCGAGTTTCAACGAGCATGCTGCCCAGGTTGATTGGAACGAGCCCAGTTTGGTAGCGAGGTTCCGTGCGGGGCTTAAAGACGAGATTCTTGACTCCGTGGCTACAGCAGAAACTCAGCCACGAGGATTACAAGATTGGATTGCCATGGCATCTCGAATTGACGAGAGATTGTGGGCGCGACGACAGGCTCGACGACCGTCAAGCATGTACTCCAGTGCACACCAAGGTCCCTCTTTAAATCCCAAAACTCAACCTTTTGTCCCCAGAGATCATGCAGGACGTTCTCAAACATTCAGTGAAGGACCAGGGCCTGTACCGATGGAGCTTGATGCCACTCATGTGAATACTACAGCACTTGCAAAAACTGCTGCAGAACGACTTGATTACCAACGCCAAGGGCGGTGCTGGGGTTGTGGAGAAATTGGCCATGTTCGTGCTAAATGCCCTGTTAATCCGTCTAAACCTTTATCCTTAGCAGCATTGGAAGTGAGCAAGGTGGAGTCGGGAAAAGGTCCAACCCGGGACTGAGAAAGAAGGCTCAGTACCCGGGGCCTTTGGAACTTGCAACATTATTCGCGGTGGAAGGGCCGCAATCAAAAATGTACAATCAAAGAAATTTGCAATGTATGACCGAAAACAAGAAGCCAGATCCGTTATATTTAACAGCTACGGTGGATCTAGGGGCGCATTTAACTTTATCCGGCCACATCAATTCAATGAAGGTTGAGTTGTTGATAGACTCGGGGGCCACTGGGGTGTTCATGCATCCTGACTTTGCTCAGAGATGTCAAGCTGTGGTTCGGCTCAAAAGTGTGCCTCGAGAAGTGCGAGTCATCGATGGAAGACTAATCAATTCAGGCCTCATTACACATGAAGCTACGGTTGAGTTGGTTGTGGCTGACCATAAAGAAAAATTATTGGTGGACCTCACGAACACTGGACGGTATTCCTGCATCTTGGGAACTCCATGGCTCGTCCGCCATGATCCCACAATTCTTTGGTCAACGAAACAAGTGAATTTTAATTCATCCTATTGTAAGGCTAATTGCAAGCAATGGGGTGTGAAGGAACAGGCAGAAAAGGTGATTAAAGACCTTGCATCAAAGGAGCTCGAGGTTCGGGCTTGTGAATGCAGGCTACAAAGAAAAGGGAACCAAATTCCAAGAAAGGGAATTCAATTGAATCATAAGTTAAAAGTTAAAGGAATCAGAACTTCTCAGAATAAAATATGTCAATCAATAAAGTTGGCTCCAAAGCATGCTATTGTGTCAGAGGCAGCATTCAAACTTTCTGTGAAAGGGGCTGAACTCTACACTTTAGAGATATCTGAAACGAATAGCAATGGGTTGTCAAGCTCAATTCCTACTGAGTACCAAGATCTGGAGAAAGTTTTTAGTGAGGAATCAGCTAATGAATTACCCAACCATGGACCATCTGACATGAAAATCGAATTTAAAGATGGACAAGAACCTAAGAATACCGGACTACGACCTATGTCTCCCACAGAATTAGAAGAACTAAGAAGATATTTGGAAGAGCATTTGGGCGGGAATTCTGGTGTGGCAGCGGTGAGCGGTGAGCAGGTGAGCGGTGAGCAGAAAATTTCACCGCCGGCCACCAAAATTTCGTGAAATGGGACCTATTTCCGTGGCACCGGGGAGCGAGAAAATTAGCAGGGTACCCCTCCTGAACGAATCCGTGGATTTGAATATCCGATCCGACACGTGCCAAAATTAGGAGGGTACCCCTCTTGAACATGTCCGTGGATTTTAATATCCGATCCGACACTTGCCAAAATTGAACTAGAAGTGGCACTTGATGGAGAGGGTAGAGAAGGAAACTGATGTTTGGGTTCCCAACGTGGAGGAATGTGAGGTCATCGACATCCTCTCAAACTTGGGTGACTATTCGGTGGTGAGTACATATGTAGGTCCGACTGTGGATAGAGCTGAAAACATGCATGATGATTCCGCGGTTCTTCCAGGAGTTGGATCATACTGCGAGCTTCGCGCTTTCGGAGTACTTCCAAAGATTTCAAGTCCGTCGTGGAAACCGAAGAGCTTCACTCCAAGCCAACCAAAGAAAGTCTGGAATGTGTCAAATCCATACAGAGGTGCGGTTGGGGACGGAAAGATGTACGTGTTACTGCTGCGTAAGCCTTTTGTGCGACCCAGTGTGCCTGCTTCGACGGAGACTGAGATTGCAATTAACCTTCAAGATCATGAAGGCTGGGAGAGGCTAGATTTCTTGGAAGAGTACACAGAGAACGACGAAGTTGAGCAATAGCGCATAGGGTAGCGTATGTAAATCACTGCTGTGGTGAGGCCTGGTAATAGACTTGGAAAGCTTCATGTTATCACAAGAATAGGTTGCAATGAGTGATGACATTTTGGCAATGTCTTGTTAGATTCCCAAATGGCCGGACTGCGACGATTTGTAACAACTGTGTCGACGAGCAATAAAGGAATGCTTAAGGCTTTAAAGAATATGTCCTCCATTATATTCCATCATATCATAAGCCACCGTTGCAATTGGGAAGGAATTAGAAGAGGTTTAGGGGGTACCCATAATCAACTTGGGGGCCGGAAACCCTTGTCGGATCAGACATTGACGTTGCATACATTATAGACACTGGGTGTTGCGGACATGGATGAGAAGCAACCCACGAGATGGGCAATATAATTGGCTCCGTGAAGGAAGGCTCCAAGCCCACTAGAATCCAGAATTACACTGTGTGGACCGGAAAGAAATTGATCAATGTGGGGCACCCACGACATTGTTGAGTGGTCTAAACCCACTATAGGATCCGACAGCCACATTCAGGGAGTGGTCCAGCTGGGGTAGTGTGGTCAAGGGGATGGAGGTGGAGTGGCATGGGAATCCGACAACCTACTTACTACATCATCCGGAGTGGGTGGTACCCGGTCAATTATTAGAGAATATTTGAGTATTGCCCGCACGGGTGCTGGTTCGGTTCGGGGATGAAGAATTCAACATAGACGGCCGCCTGGTGTTCGGAATGGTGCTAGATGATGCTTACTTTGTTGTCAATTTGAAAACAAAAAACTTCTTGCCCTTAGTCTCCTTTCATTCTTTGATGCCTTTTATTTTTTATTCACTTATATCATGCTTCCATTCATTCAATCTTTCAATCTTTTAATCTTCCAATGTTTGATGTTTATTTTCTTTTGCTTTTCAATTTGGATCAAAATTTATCATGCTCTCATTCATTATTACTTGCATTCTTTTGGTATTGGACTCACTAAATCTTCTGTTGGCTTAAATTTTATCATGTATTCATTTTTTCTTTGCTTCATTGTTCAAATTTTTTATGTGGTCAACGTTTTATATTCGAAGATAAAGTTTTACATTAATATATTGTTTTGGAAGGATTTAGTTTAGTACTATAATAACTGGTAGGATTGGCACTATTAGAAGTAGCCGTAATAAGCAAATGCAAGAATCTGCTACTTCAAAAATTGGATTTCATATATAATATATAAAATCTGAAATACACATAATGACCTCATACTTGATGTCATACTTTATGCACATAGTATATGGAAGTGAAACTCATTAGACATTGCCTCTTACAAAAAATATCCAATATGTTAATTCAACTATACCACCTAAGCACCAAGATCAACATCAAAATACTCATTCTCGATGATGATTGGATAGCGGCAATTGCAAAGTTCCTCATCTGGAATGAGCTTGAGACCCGTGACACGCTCAAAGATATCTCGTGGGGGCACACAACAAGGCATAATTAGAATGTCAAAGACATCATCCATCGAACTCATAAAGTCTTGGGCGCCATTGGAGATGTCCACTACCTTTGAAAGCTCTGCAATTGCTCTTCAAAATTCATCCCGCTCGTGCTGAACAAAAACTGTATCATGTCACCTGACCTCTAACTTGACCTTTAAGTCCTCACAATAGTATGCGCACACTCAAGCTTGATTTTGTGTTGTTCCATCTAGTGCACAATCTACAGAATTAAGGTACAAAGAGGCTATGACAACTTGCCGCTTGAATCTTCAAATGAGTTCTACACAACGAAACTTGGGGCGCCCAGGCAAAGCCATCGACATCTTAATACAGATTGCTCACAAATTACATATTTCTAAACTCAAGAGCATCCAATAATATTAACAAACTTTAAAATCATCTGACCATTTTAACCCCACTGCCGCAAACACCAAATAGTACGCATGACCTCACATTTACCCTCAATCTAACCTTTACCCTCGACCTAACATATACCCTCAACCTAACCCTCAATTAGCAAATATCACGGACCTAACATACACCCTCAAATAACAAGGATATCACACACACTCTCACAAGTAACCCTACGGTAGTCCGGACGTCTGAACTCCGGGTATGCATCCGCTCTCCACCCGGCGGCATTGGACACTTGCTAAAACTCATTGTCGGATCCGACAGACCTCTGAGGACACATCTCCAAACCACCGGGGTAGTTATGAAGCGCGGCGGACGCCCCCGAGGAGCTTCATTTTCGCAGCAGAGCGATCGCATGATGCTGCTGCTGCCTTGACAGCGCCATCGCCGCCTCTCGGACGCCCCCACTGTGAAGAAAGAGGAAACTAGAAGCAGAGCATCTTAATTGCTGCTACTACTGAGTTTTCACTGCAGCCTGGTCTTTAGTCCAACTTTTCAGTCACGCTGAGTGGGGGTGGCGAGAGTGCATACCGAGGTTCATCAAGTTGGCGCTCTTCGAGACGCCCGCTGGGTTCGCTCTCTTCGAGATGCTCATCGAGGGCAAGCTCGATGCCTCTGAGGTAAGTGTCCAGGTGTGGAAACTCGTTTTTGAATTGGGATTGGTGAGTTTCGGTCGTGGGTTTTGGTTGATGGGGTTGCTTATCGGGGTTTTGGGTTTGGGTTTGCAGGAGTTGTACAAGGAGTTTGAGACTGCGGAGGCTGCTCGGAAGGTATGTTGGGATGGTGATTTGATGAGTGTTTGTTTGTGGGTTTTGTGAAGGATGTTGTGGTTGGAATTGATGGTGGTGGGCTTTAGGGTTTTGGTTTTGGTGTTGATGAGTCTTGTTTTTGGGGCTGATCATTGAAGAAGTTCTTCGGTTTTGTTCATGATGGTTGATTTTAAGGTTTCAGCTGTGATACTAGGTTTGCATTTCCTTTTTCTTGAGATCGGTATGGGTGCGGACGTGTGTGGGATCCGGGGATTACTCTTCAGGAATGCTGAAGGATGCTTTGCTCTTCACTGCAGAGTCATGCGGGGCTGTTCAATCTCTGTATTGTGGTTTTGATTGCTTTCAACAGCCGGCTTATTTTTGAGAATTTAATGAAGGTGAGTGGTCTTCTTTATGGCTTGGTTATGACGTGTTTTGGTCACAATGTTGTTATTTCTTAAATCCGTGAAGATGCTGACGTTTTGATTATTCCGATTCTGATTTGAGTCTGGGTTTTTGACAGTATGGATTGCTGATCAATTCCGGTTTTTGGTTGAGCTCTAAGAGTGCTCGCGATTGGCCACTCTTGATATGTTGGTGGATACTACTGACATATGAAGAATAATAACGATACATGTGTGCCCCTTGGGAGAAAAGAGGCATTGCTGGGTCTTCAGTGAGAGCTTTAACCTGAATGCAGCACAAGGCAAACTTAATCATGGACAGAGTGCGCAAAAACAGAAACGAATATACTCAGAAGGCAAAGAGTGCTAGTGCTCATGTCAACAGTACAGGACCTAAATGATAGATTGAGAGGGATGTTAACCTTGTCACGAATAAGATGCAAAATCGCCAGCCGTACCAAGACATCTAATACGAAGACCTTCCTTGAGGACACCATCTGCAACGAACCCAAAATATAAGCATTTTAACATTTAGTTTCGTGGCGTTAATTATATAAGCAGATGTTCATACATAAATCTTTCCAACATAGAAGATACGAAGAAATAGACTAGTTGGAATAGCAAGTACTACTTCTTACCAGAGAGAAAGGGAGACTTGTTGATATCCTCCGCAATGTGACTTAAGAACAAAGTTCCGTATCTGTCAAACCCAAATTGATTGCGGAAGGCTATTGTCACAAACAATCCAAACCAAAATACTTTAAGACCATGTGATTGAGAGTGCACGAGACATACGACTACAATCTCAGAAAGGCAAATCAGGGTTGTGATAATCTCTTACTCCTTGATTTCTTCAGGTGTTTTCGGCTTCAGACGAGGAATAAACTCGGACCAGCTGAAATCCCCTAAACCAAACCTGTGCACATGAATGATACATTGTTTCGAGTTTTAGATCAAGAGGGCATCTATTAATGAATAACTCATTGCTTGAAAACACAAGTTCCTTCACAAGATATCCTTCGACTCATCTAACTACCTATCTCTGGTACATCCATACTCAAGCTCACCTCATCAAGACATTCACAAACACAGAGCGTTGCCTATGGTTGAAGCCCAGGACCCTGAAGTCTCGGCCTTCTCCTTCCATTAACGGAGCTGGTTCACCTGTGGCACGTTCTACACATGTAGCGATCAAACCAAAAATTTAATAACCGTGGGAATCATTAAAACCAATTCATGGCACTGGCACTAGCTAAAAACCAAGACGAAACTTGTCCCTCTCAAGCTCTATCCAAATGAACATAAGCCATTAACTAAATTGAAACTGTGACCTCTTTGATTTGTTTCATGTAGAAGCAAATAACATAGCAGCAGAATATCAATAAATACTTCAATAGTGGCAGTACAGTAACAAAAAGAATTCCAGAGCGTACCACTCTTTTCTTTGATGGTTGCAACTTTTTACTACTTCCCACAACTTCACCAGGTTCTCCATATGAGTTAGTGACTGCTCTCTTAAAATTACATTATGGTTGAAAAGTGTGCTTGAATGGTGGCAGGGTGCAATCCGCATTGTTGCCAGGTCTTGTATTCATTGCACTAACTGGGTGGATGAAGCTTTTGTCTTACGCTCACGCTAACAAGGACTTGCGAGAAATACTGAAAGATGGGGAAAAGGTATGTTGATGTTTTTCATTATCTATATTTGCTAGCTGCTCGAATATTATTGTCAAATGTGAGTTTTACTTGATCTTCTCTACTTTCGACACTTTTAACATTTGGACCGCTATCTAGAGTCATGACCATGCACAAGTGGCTGGATTTTTTTTGGTAGCTGATAAGTTTTGTTGGGTTTGTTGCAGCCCGACATACCGCAGCATGCAGAAAATGTTGAGTATCCGGATAATCTCACAATAAAAAATATTGCTTACTTCATGCTTGCTCCCACTCTGTGTTATCAGGAATTTATTTTAAAACCTATACGCAGCGAAAAATGTGATCAATTGATTTTTGGGCAAGGTTTGTGTCTGTAGTCTAGGTGCTCTGAGTATAAATCAATTTGAGATGTGGTTACGAATTGTATGTTTTTTTTCGAACAGTTGCCATTTCTGTCATTTCTGTCATTCTAGTATCTGTCATAGAGATGTTTTCTGACAAGAACAATTCTCTCTACGCACTCGTACTAAGTTGGTGATTTGTTGTATTTTCAGTTGAGCTACCCCGTTCTGAAACAGTTCGAAAAGGCTGGGTGCTACGGCAAGCGGGGAAGTTGGTTGTATTTTTGGGTTTGATAGGTTTGAGCAGGTACAGTTTTTCTGGTCATTTCCTAGTCTATCCTGCATTTTAGAGTTGATATTAGAGTGAACTTCCTTTTGCAGTCACTTCCTGTAGATTTTCTTTGACTTTGGGTTTTAACCAGGAAATTCTTAATGCACAGCTTAATTTCTGAAGAGTGGAATTTCCACTGAATTTTTTGACCGGAATCATTATGATGGTTTTTATTTTTATTTTTTGAAGTTCTATAGTTCTCTAATAATATCCGCAATTGCATGGTACCATGCATGGATTCTGGGTGTCCTTGTTTGTAGGTTGCTTAATCTTACGTTGATGTTTACTTCATAACTCTCTATACCTGTCTTGCAGTATATAAACCCCAGTGTGTCCAAATCTCAGCACCCACTCAAGGGCAATTATCTTTATGCAGCAAAAAGGATATTGAAGCTTTCCATTCCAGTGCTCTATGTTTGGCTTTGCATGTTCTACTGCTTGTTTCATCTTTGGTACGTCTACGAATGTCGCACCTTGCTTCTTAAACGCCTATATGAATTAGACCTGGAGATTTTTTGCAATGTTGAGTTTTACGAATGAAATTCCTATCAATTTGGGTGAAATATTTGACTTATCATACCCAACCCGTTATTGGGGCTGGCATGAATAAAGTGTCCGTTCGTGGTGCCTTTGACCTGGTGCCTTTGACCCGGTGCATCTACTTCACAAGATCCACTCTTAATCCAAGGCCCTTCTTCAACATTATGAAAACAAAAAACTTCTTGCCTTTGTGCCTTGTCCAAGAAATTTATTCTCTTAGAGCTCAATTTAGCGCTACAACTTTACCTATACCTATGAGAAAATTAGCTACAATATTTGAACAAGTGCTTCAAAAATTGTACAAATGAACACAAATTTTCCACATCTCCACAAAATCACAAGTGCCAAAAAATGGTTGTCCGATCCTAAAGCTCAATTTAGCGCTACAACTTTACCTATACCTATGAGAAAATTAGCTACAATATTTGAACAAGTGCTTCAAAAATTGTACAAATGAACACAAATTTTCCACATCCCGATGAAATCACAAGTGCCAAAAAATGGAATATTGACATGTCGATTTACTCAGGAGACAATGGCCCGAGTCGCTGAGGAGGCAGTGCAGCTCTGGATAACAGACCACCCTGACCAAGACACCGGGGCTGAGATGAAGAATGCTGTAGAGAAAGCAGTCAAATATGCAAAGGATAAGCTGCAAAGCAAGTTCAATAAGGAGCAGTTGGTGGCGAATTTGGCGCACGGAAAGGCGTTTCATGCTGAGGTATGTCTCCAAATTTGGGCAAGGGTCCCGTAAAACTCAGAGCTTAAAAGAGCATTGTCGGATCCGACATTCGTATTTTTTTTGAAGTAATATCGTGGTATTGTGTGTTTCTTAAATATTATTGTGGAAAATCTTTGCTGTTAAGTGAGGTATTCTTATAAATTTGGGCAAGGGTCTTGTAAAACTGAGAGCTTAAAAGAGCATTGTCGGATCCGACATTTGTAATTTTGTTCAAGTAATATTGTGGTATTGTGTGTCCCTCAAAATTTATTGTCAAAAAAAAGTGTTGTCTCGTGAGGTATGTCTCCAAATTTGGGCAAGGGTCTTGTAAAACTGAGAGCTTAAAAGAGCATTGTCGGATCCGACATTCGTATTTTTGTTCAAGTAATATCGTGGTATGGTGTGTTCCTCAAAATTTATTGTCAAAAAAAGTGTTGTCCCGTGAGGTATGTCTCCGAATTTGGGCAAGGGTCTTGTAAAACTGAGAGCTTAAAAGAGCATTGTCGGATCCGACATTCGTATTTTTGTTCAAGTAATATCGCGGTACTGTCTGTCCCTCAAATTTTATTGTCAAAAATCTCTGTTGTTTAGTGAACTATTTTTATAAATTTGGGCAAGGGTCTTATAAAACTGAGAGCTTAAAAGAGCATTGTCGGATCCGACAGTCGTAATTTGGTTCAAGTAATATCGCTGTACTGTGTGTCCAGGAAATTTTATTCTCCAAATTCTCTGCTGTTCAGTGAGCTATTTTTATAAATTTGGGCAAGGATCTCGTAAAACTGAGAGGTCAAAATGCATTGTCGGATCCGACAGTCGTAATTTGGTTCAAGTAATATCGCGGTACTATGTGTCCAGGAAATTTTATTCTCCAAATTCTCTGCTGTTCAGTGAGCTATTTTTATAAATTTGGGCAAGGATCTCGTAAAACTGAGAGGTCAAAAATACATTGTCGGATCCGACAATCGTAATTTGGTTCAAGTAATATCGCTGTACTGTGTGTCCAGGAAATTTTATTCTCCAAATTCTCTGCTGTTCAGTGAGCTATTTTTATAAATTTGGGCAAGGATCTCGTAAAACTGAGAGGTCAAAAATGCATTGTCGGATCCGACAGTCGTAATTTGGTTCAAGTAATATCGCTGTACTGTGTGTCCAGGAAATTTTATTCTCCAAATTCTCTGCTGTTCAGTGAGCTATTTTTATAAATTTGGGCAAGGATCTCGTAAAACTGAGAGGTCAAAAATGCATTGTCGGATCCGACAGTCGTAATTTGGTTCAAGTAATATCGCTGTACTGTGTGTCCAGGAAATTTTATTCTCCAAATTCTCTGCTGTTCAGTGAGCTATTTTTATAAATTTGGGCAAGGATCTCGTAAAACTGAGAGGTCAAAAATGCATTGTCGGATCCGACAGTCGTAATTTGGTTCAAGTAATATCGCTGTACTGTGTGTCCAGGAAATTTTATTCTCCAAATTCTCTGCTGTTCAGTGAGCTATTTTTATAAATTTGGGCAAGGATCTCGTAAAACTGAGAGGTCAAAAATGCATTGTCGGATCCGACAGTCGTAATTTTGTTCAAGTAATATCGCGGTACTGTGTGTCCAGGAAATTTTATTCTCCAAATTCTCTACTGTTCAGTGAGCTATTTTTATAAATTTGGGCACGGGACTCGTAAAACTGATAGGTCAAAAATGCATTGTCGGATCCGACAGTCGTAATTTGGTTCAAGTAATATCGTGGTACTGTGTGTCCAGGAAATTTTATTCTCGAAATTCTCTGCTGTTCAGTGAGCTTTTTTTATAAATTTGGGCAAGGGTCTTGTAAAACTAAGAGGTCAAAAATGCATTGTCGGATCCGACAGTCGTAATTTGGTTCAAGTAATATCGCGGTAACATGTTAAATTGTATGGTTAAATGTCTATTATCACCCAATTATTGGACAAATGAGCTTATATTCATGATACCGGCGTTAAAAACTAACTCTACATGCTAGAATTCGCGAAAATAGTGCAAGTCCGGTGATATTTGAACTACCACGAATCGTATTGTAGGATCCGACAATGGTTTTCGGGAAACTAAAAAACCACGGGTCATCAAAAAGTTTGATCTTCAAAATGCTCTGTAGGATCCGACAGCGGTTTTTTCGGTTTTCAAATGTTGAGGGGATGTCGTTTTTTTCCACATGCATGTCGCGAAACTTTGATAATCGGTGACAATCAACTAAGACTTTTGCGAGGGGTCTTCAAAAAGTTTGATCTTCAAAATGCTCTGTAGGATCCGACAGCCGTTTTTTCGGTTTTCAAATGTTGAAGGGATGTCGTTTTTTTCCGGATACATGTCGCGTAACTTTGATAATCGGTGACAATCAACTAAGATTTTTGCGAGGGGTCTTCAAAAAGTTTGATCTTCAAAATGCTCTGTAGGATCCGACAGCGGTTTTTTCGGTGCTCAAATGTTGAAGGGATGTTGTTTTTTTCCGGATACATGTCGCGTAACTTTGATAATCGGTGACAATCAACTAAGATTTTTGCAAGGGGTTTTCAAAAAGTTTGATCTTCAAAATGCTCTCCAGGATCCAACAACGATTTTTTTGATTTTAAAAAGTTGAGGGGATGTCGTTTTTTTCCGCATGCATGTCGCGTAACTTTGATAATCGGTGACAATCAACTAAGATTTTTGCGAGGGGTCTTCAAAAAGTTTGATCTTCAAAATGCTCTCTAGGATCCGACAATGATTTTTTTGATTTTAAAATGTTGAGGGGATGTCGTTTTTTTCCGGATACATGTCGTGTAACTTTGATAGTCGGTGTTTAAATGTTGTGGGGATGTTCTTCTTTTCCAGATGCATGTCGTGTAACTTTGATAATCGGTGACAATCAATTGAGATTTTTGTGAGGGGTCAACAGAAAGTTTGATCTCAAAACTCCTTTGTAGAATCTGACGACAGTTTTTTAGTGCTCAAATGTTGTGGGGATGTCGTTTTTTTCTAGATGCATGTCGTGTTACTTTGATGATCGGTGACAATCAATTGAGATTATTGTCACGGATGATCAAAAAGTTTGATCTCTAAACTACTCTATAGGATCGGACAACGGTTTTTTCGGTACTCAAATGTTGTGGGGATGTCGTTTTTTTCTAAATGCATGTCGTGTTACTTTGATAATCGGTGACAATCAATTGAGATTATTGTCAGGGATGATCAGAAAGTTTGATCTCAAAACTGCTATGTAGGATCGGACAACGGTTTTTTCGGTGCTCAAATGTTGTGGGGATGTCGTTTTTTTCTAGATGCATGTCGTGTTACTTTGATGATCGGTGACAATCAATTGAGATTTTTGTGAGGGGTCATCAGAAAGTCTGATCTCCAAACTGCTATGTTGGAGCCGACAACGGTTTTTTGGTGCTCAAATGTTGTGGGGATGTTGTTTTTTTCTAGATGCATGTCGTGTTACTTTGATAATCGGTGACAATCAATTGAGATTTTTGTCAGGGATGATCAGAAAGTTTGATCTCGAAACTCCTATGTTGGAGCCGACAACGGTTTTTTGGTGCTCAAATGTTGTGGGGATGTCGTTTTTTTCTAGATGCATGTCGTGTTACTTTGATGATCGGTGACAATCAATTGAGATTTTTGTGAGGGGTCATCAGAAAGTTTGATCTCGAAACTGCTCCGTAGGAGCCGACAACGGTTTTTTGGTGCTCAAATGTTGTGGGGATGTCGTTTTTTTCTAGATGCATGTCGTGTTACTTTGATAATCGGTGACAATCAATTGAGATTTTTGTCAGGGATGATCAGAAAGTTTGATCTCGAAACTGCTATGTTGGAGCCGACAACGGTGTTTTGGTGCTCAAATGTTGTGGGGATGTCGTTTTTTTCTAGATGCATGTCGTGTTACTTTGATGATCGGTGACAGTCAATTGAGATTTTTGTGAGGGGTCATCAGAAAGTTTGATCTCGAAACTGCTCCGTAGGAGCGGACAACGGTTTTTTGGTGTTCAAATGTTGTGGGGATGTTGTTTTTTTCTAGATGCATGTCGTGTTACTTTGATAATCGGTGACAATCAATTGAGATTTTTGTCAGGGATGATCAGAAAGTTTGATCTCGAAACTGCTATGTTGGAGCCGACAACGGTTTTTTGGTGCTCAAATGTTGTGGGGATGTCGTTTTTTTCTAGATGCATGTCGTGTTACTTTGATGATCGGTGACAATCAATTGAGATTTTTGTAAGGGGTCAACAAAAAGTTTGATCTCAAAACTCCTTTGTAGAATCTGACGACAGTTTTTTCAGTGCTCAAATGTTGTGGGGATGTCGTTTTTTTCCGGATGCATGTCGTGTAACTTTGATGATCGGTGACAATCAATTGAGATTATTGTCAGGGATGATCAAAAAGTTTGATCTCTAAACTGCTCTATAGAATCAGACAACGGTTTTTTGGTGCTCAAATGTTGTGGGGATGTCGTTTTTTTCTAGATGCATGTCGTGTAACTTTGATAATCGGTGACAATCAATTGAGATTATTGTCAGGGATGATCAGAAAGTTTGATCTCGGAACTGCTCCGTAGGATCGGACAACGATTTTTTCAATGCTCAAATGTTGTGAGGATGTCGTATTTTTCTAGATGCATGTCGTGTAACTTTGATGATCGGTGACAGTCAATTGAGATTTTTGTCAGGGATGATCAGAAAGTTTGATCTCGAAACTGCTATGTAGGAGCCGACAACGGTTTTTTGGTGCTCAAATGTTGTGGGGATGTCATTTTTTTCTAGATGCATGTCGTGTAACTTTGATAATCGGTGACAATCAATTGAGATTATTGTCAGGGATGATCAGAAAGTTTGATCTCGAAACTCCTATGTTGGAGCCGACAACGGTTTTTTGGTACTCAAATGTTGTGGGGATGTCGTTTTTTTCTAGATGCATGTCGTGTAACTTTGATGATCGGTGACAATCAATTGAGATTATTGTCAGGGATGATCAGAAAGTTTGATCTCTAAATTGCTCTGTAGGATCGGACAACGGTTTTTTGGTGCTCAAATGTTGTGGGGATGTCGTTTTATTCTGGATGCATGTCGTGTAACTTTGATGATTGGTTACAATCAATTGAGATTTTTGTGAGGGGTCATCAGAAAGTCTGATCTCCAAACTGCTATGTTGGAGCCGACAACGGTTTTTTGGTGCTCAAATGTTGTGGGGATGTCGTTTTTTTCTAGATGCATGTCGTGTAACTTTGATGATTGGTTACAATCAATTGAGATTTTTGTGAGGGGTCATCAGAAAGTCTGATCTCCAAACTGCTATGTTGGAGCCGACAACGGTTTTTTGGTGCTCAAATGTTGTGGGGATGTCGTTTTTTTCTAGATGCATGTCGTGTAACTTTGATAATCGGTGACAATCAATTGAGATTATTGTGAGGGGTCATCAGAAATTTTGATTTGGAAATTGCTATGTTGGAGCCGACAACGGTTTTTTGGTACTCAAATGTTGTGGGGATGTCATTTTTTTTTGGAATCCATGTCGTGTAAGTGTGAATAAGTTGGATGGATTTGCAGATAAAGAATCACTTTGACAAAGATCCGGCGAAGGTGGAGATGATTTTGGACAAGTTGCTTATGGTGGCCAGTGCTGTAGCATCACCAAAAGCGAAGGCAAAGTGGTTGAGGATGTGGAACGGGTCAGAAAGTTTGCGAAAGACATTATAGTTTCTTGCGACTCTGTGCTCGGAGAATGTGCTCGGCCCATGGCTTTCGAGAGCTGCTTTCTGGGCTTATGTAATAATCTCCTGCTTAGCTTTGTAAACGTCCACCTTCGTTACTTTGTTTTATATGGGAGATCCTATTAATGATTCTGTCTTAATCTCTTTCTGTGGGCTTATAAATTCTACAGATTGACAAATCCGCGGAAGCTGAGTGCGTTATTTGGCTTGAATCGATTCGAAAGGAAGAAGAGGCGTCTGAAACGCGCCCTACGGTAAGGCCGAAACGAGTCCCCATGGAGACTTACGTGGAGAAGTAGCGAGTGCTCCTATGGGAGAAGGCTTACGGGGCATTCTTTACAGGTGCTAATGCTTACTCCAGATCACTTCCCTTCGCGTCTCAGGCCGGAACAGGCATGGCCATGAATAGGCTGGTCTATAGGTACTTTAAGCGGGAGCTCATTCCAACTGCAATGGTAGATGCGTACCCAACAGCCTGGGAGATCTAGAAGGAGACCAATAATTTGGAGTATATGTTTACAGTGGACCAAAGAAAGGTATACAACTTGCAGCACCTCAATGAGGGATGCTGGTACCTCGAGTGCCCGAAGACTATGGTCACTGAAGAGGAGAAGGCAATCAAGGAACAGTACACAAAGAAGAAAGATGGCGAAGAGGAGGTGAATGAGTTCGTTGAGGACATCCTCCCCCCAAATTTAGACAGTCTACCCAACTCGGATGCGCATGCTATGTCCGCAGAGATGGAGGCTGGAGATGTAAGCGCGCGAAAATGAAAGAGAGGAGGTCAGCCGAAGACGACGTCAAAGGAAACATAGCCATGAATGCGAAAGGGAGAAATTTAGGTTGTTAGATCTGACAACAAGGATTTGGTACCTCTCAAAATCGCCAAAGGTGGCAAAACAACGATAGAAAACAAAGTCTGAGAATATAAATTATAGCATCCATTACAAGTTTTTACAAAATACCTTTGGATTCAGAAGGAAGGGATTCTAACTGTCGATTTGATAGGAAGAATTTGGTAGCTCTCAAAATTGCCGGAGGCGACAAAACCGCTAAAAATACTAAGTCTAAGAACTTGAAGGATAGCACCTATCAAGATTTTTTTGACATACCCATGAATTTAGAAGCAAGCCATTTTGACTATAAGACCCGATAGATGTAATAAATCTTCCAATTTTGGACATAGCCGTCAAAATTTTAGTAAAAAAAAGACCGATTCATCCTGCTTGTGTGAAATTGCACAACATTTTTAGTCATTTCTATGAAATAATAAGCGCCAAAAAAGGATTGTTTGATTCGAGAGCCAAAATCAACATGAGAAATTCGGATATACCTATGGAAATACTAGGGAATAAAAATGACCAATTGATGTTCCAGCAGTGGAGTTCAACAATAGTATTAGACATCACCCTGGAATCAAAGGGGCCAAAAAAAGGCTGACTGATCCGGCCGCTGAAATCAACATAAGGATTATGGTATATCCATTGAAATATGGATGAATAAAAATGACTGTGTTATCAAGTAGATCCAAATTCACTCAACAATTTGGCATCCCCATGTTTTACAAGTGTCAAAACATTGCTGTAGGATCCGACAGCTAAATTTTGCCACACAAATTTTGGCATATCCATAGAAAAGCATCATGCAAAAGATACAGATCGAGTTCAAAAGTAAAAATCCGCATCAATATTACTGCCATACCTATAGAGAGTACTGAAAATTATTGACCAAATGATCTAGCAAATGTGAATACCTTCAACAATTTCAAACATCCGAAGAAATTCCGAAGTGTCAAAACACTCTATACGATCCGGCAGCTAAAATCCGCGTTACAAATTTTGACATACCCATGGACAAACTTCATTAAAAAAGGGACCAATCACAATTTATAGCTGACATCTGCGTCACAATATATCACATATCCATGCACAAAGAAGAGTTATTAAGAGACGAGTTGATCCAGCATACGCGAACTTGCCTAACAAATCTAGACATCCCCATGTATATGTATCACGTGAAGCTTGTACAAACTGCATTTGAACCATATTATCCTTGTAATGAATCAAAAACCTACATCTTGCATCTTCTATAGATTTTCAAATATGAACTTGCATAATGGTTTTGATATTCCGCAACATTAATGATTACTCTCTCAAACTTAAATGTTATTATCCATCTTGAGGAACATGCAATTAGCAATACAAATTAAATTTGAAGATGCCTAGGATGTATATTATGTAGACCGTAAAGTCAATTTGTATGGCATGTAATCAATATTATGATTGCCTAGCTTCGACGTTTGAATACCAAAATAAAGATTTATATTTGAAAATTGAATTTTTTGTTTCAATGTAGGCCTATAATTTGTGGCATAAACTTATAACGTGTCAATCCGATTTCCTTGGATTACGGTAAAGTGATCAATACATACAACTGCCATACATTACTGTCTCGACGTCTCCCCGGGAGGAGAGAATTTTACAAAATTTAGTAATTTTAGGACCAATTTCCTAGAAGAAAATTGCTACATTTGCTCTTAAAGTGGGCAAAGTGGGCAGCACATAGGACGCACAGGGAGCACACGGGGCGGTTGGAGGCGAACAAATCCGGACACAAAGGATATCAAATGGGTATTCAGGTTCCCGGGTCCGGTCCCCTCAAGATCACAAGGTAGCCAAAACGTATTGTCGGATCCGACAATCACATTTTGAGTTCAAAGAAACTCGCCGACCTCGGTTCCAACCCTGATTATCTCCCCGGTTTCCAAACCTAGGGTGAGCCACAGTGACTAGATTGTAAGCAGAGCAGCACTCGATGTTTAACATCGAAGGTACTGCTCTTCGGCAGGGGTCGGGGGTCTCGTCCTAAACTGCAAAGTAGGCGGGGGACTCTACACGTAGTTCCTAAGTGGTGCGGGGTTCGATTCCCAGCTGCACGATACCACTTCACTCCACGTGGAGCTTCTACGGAATTGCTCCTCATGCCCGACGATTCTCGCCCCGCTGGCTTTTTCTCAGGGCGGGTTTTTGGGGCAAGGGGGTCTTCTTTGGTCTAAAAAACGCTGGTTTGAAGCTCCGTCTCGCATCATGGATGTCTACTTTTTCAGCATCTAGAATTTACTTCTGCAACAAATTTATTACCCGTTTTTACAGTTTTGCACGTTTACTTGAAGCTGAATATGTTCTTTCTCAAAGCGGGTGCACAGCCATGTGTCTTTGAGAAGAGGCACCGTGAGCAAGCTCTACAAGCGGAGAGTAGTTGGCCAGGTGGCTTACAAGGCTGACAGCGTGGAGTTGACAACAAACATGCGCAATGTCCTCACCTATGTCCAATTTAGGTAGTTTTGCAAAGATGCATTATAAAATGCAATTAATATGAATATTTAGAACTTGATGTATGAATAAAAATTATACATTTTGAATTTTAGATTCTATCTATACGGTTAGATCTATGACTACTATTACTAATCTTATTTATTAATCTTGAAACATAAAATAAAAAATTAGTTTGTATTTCATTTACGAATAAGATATTGATAATAAGTAGATGGAATTTGTTGTGATGGATCATAATGTAGTACTTTAGTTGTAGTGATTGTTTAGGAGTCTGAGCGTAGTGCCTCACCCCACCCATTCACCTTCCAAAACCAAGACAGACCGGAGGAGTAAGACTAGAACGTGATGCTAGTATATGCTAGTTTTTACTAGACAGCTCAACCTTACCGACATTCAAATTTTGTATTAAAAATATTATATAACGAAAGTACTACGACAATTTTCCACGGTAATAGGCTCCGCATTATAGACCCCGGCGGTCAATTTTGCAACCCCGGCGGCAAAAAATTCTGCTCACTTTTGAACCCCGGCGGTGAAATTCTCTGCTCTCTGCTCACTGCTCACTGCTCACCGCTGCCACAGTAGCATCGCTGAGCATTTGGGTAAGGGATGGATTCGTCGATCCAAATCTCCCGTATCAGCCCCTATAGTTTTTGCCAAGAAAAAGGATGGATCTATAAGGGTGTGTATTGATTATCGAAACCTCAATAAAGTGACCATAAAAAATCGTTATCCTCTTCCACTTATCCCAGAGTTAACGGACCGATTAGTGGGAGCAAAAATTTTCACAAAATTGGATGTAAGAACAGCATATCATCGTATAAGGATGGCACCGGGCCACGAATATAAGACTGCTTTTAAGACCCGTTATGGGTTGTTCGAATACCTAGTAATGCCTTTTGGTCTTACAAACGCTCCAGCACAATTTCAATCTCATATGCAGAGTATCTTTTCGGATCTATTGGACATTTCAGTTGTCATTTATTTAGATGATATTTTAATATTTTCAAAAAATATGGACGATCATCAAAAAGTAGTACGAGATGTTCTCCAACGACTTTATGAACATGGGCTCTATGTTAAAGCTTCCAAGTGCCAGTTTCACTGTCAATCAGTGGAATTTTTAGGAATGGTTGTCTCATCACATGGGTTAGAAATGTGTGCAGATAAAGTACAAATTATTAAAGATTGGCCAATACCGAAAAATTTAAAAGAAGTTCAGTCATTTTTGGGATTCGCAAATTTTTATCGTCGTTTCATACCCAATTATTCACGTATAGCAATTCCTCTTATAACTTTAACTCGTAAAGATCAACCATTTTATTGGAATTCTGAAGCCGATAATGCTTTTAATGATCTCCGGGTAAGATTTTGTCGAGCACCAGTATTATTGCATCCAGATTTCGAACGACCCTTCATTATTGAAACTGATGCATCCGATTTTGCTATAGGCGGAATTCTTTCTCAACATGGCGATGACGGCCATCTACATCCCTGTGCATATAGAAGTTCCAAAATGTCTCCAGCTGAACAGAATTACGACATTTACGACAAAGAGCTTTTAAGTATTGTGCACGCATTTCAGGATTGGCGTGTTTATTTGGAAGGGTCACCGCATGAGGTGAAGGTTATTTCAGACCATAAAAATCTTGAATATTTTTTAACTACCAAACACTTAAACCGACGACAAGCGCGTTGGTCAGAATTTTTATCAGCATTTCACTTCGTTATTCAGCATCGACCAGGTTCTATGAACATGCGAGCTGATGCTCTATCTAGGCTACCTGGTGTCACTGATCAAGACTTGCAAGAACCAAGACCGTTGTTAAAATTGGCTGCTTTAGAAACTTTTGAACCAGTTTGGAGGGACGACCAAATCATGGAGCAGATTCGGCTTAAGTCAACCACAGACCCTACAATGCGGCCTATATTAGCATATTTTGAAAATGGAGCTCACAAGGCCCCATCAGACATTCGTCATCGTTTCCAATCCTATAGCATGAATGAGGGAATTCTGTATTTCCGTGGACTTGTTTTTGTACCAGACGACCAGGAACTTCGCCGTCAAATTCTCAGATCACGACACGATTCTCCAAGTGCAGGTCATCAAGGTCGTGCTAAAACATTAGATTTGGTAGCAAGAAGGTTTTATTGGCCATCACTTCGAGGATATGTCCATCGATACGTCGACGGATGTGATTTATGCCAACGCTCAAAACCTTCTCGACATGCACCGTATGGGTTACTGCAACCTATTCCAGCAGCTAACGCACCTTGGAAACGCATTTCAGCAGATTTTATAGTAAAATTACCTCCAAGTAATGGTTATGATGCAATACTAGTAGTGGTGGATAAAAACACGAAACTGGCTCATTTCATAGCTACTACGGAGAAAGTTGATTCTATTGGAACTGCAAACCTCTACCTTCATCATGTTTGGAAACACCACGGTTTACCTGATGAAATCATTTCCGACCGTGGACCGGTTTTTGTTTCTAAATTCACAAGGAGACTTTATGAGCTTTTACGCATTCGACCTTGTTTGACAACGGCTTTCCATCCTCAAGCTGACGGCCAGACGGAGCGTGTCAATCAGATTCTCGAACAGTATCTTCGCATGTTCACGACTAGGCAGCAAGATGACTGGGCGGATCTCTTGCCAATAGCAGAATTCGCCTATAATAATGCAGTTCACTCAGCCACAGGGCTATCTCCATTTTATGCGACCTACGGATATCACCCCTCTATATCTTTTGCAACTTCAACAATATCAACAGTCCCAGCTGCGGAGGACAGAATTCGGTATCTCCAATATATCCATGAAGAAATTAAAACTCTACTTCAAATTGCTGGAGACCAAGCAAAGAGAAAGTATGATAGCACAAAACATTTACATCACGTTTTTAAAGTGGGTGATATGGTGCTGCTTCGCCATGACCATATTTCTTTATCAGTTCCATCGAAAAAATTGACATCAAAGTTCTTAGGACCATTCCCGATTATAAGTAAACTCTCTGACGTTGTATATGGCCTAAAGTTACCTAAGACACTACGAATTCACGATGTATTTCACATCTCGCTATTAGAAGTATATCGACAGGACACCATTCCCGGGCGAAAACAACAACCACCTCCACCCATTATAACAGCCGATGGTGAAATTGAGTGGGAAGTGGATAAGGTACTCGCTTCAAGACGGTTTGGACGATGGAGAAAACTACAATATCTTGTTTCATGGACTGGATATGGATCGGAACAAAACTCTTGGGAACCTGCCTCAAACTTACAAAATGCCCCTCTTGCAATAAAGGATTTTCACCGACGTCATCCCACGGCACCCACATAAGGAGGGGGTAATGTTACGACTCCAAGTCGTAACAGCTGGACTGCATGGTGACGAGGCTGGAAGTAGATTCAGCGGTTACATTGAAAGTAGCAGTTACTGATAGTTAGGTTCACCATCATCTCTTCGGTTCTGTATAAATCTTCTTCTGCATGAGTCATTATCATGCAACCTCTTGTAATACAAAGAGTCTGAAGGTCTACTTCCTTATGTCCGGGTGAACTTGTTTCCTGTGTCGATTGCCATGCATGTGACTTGGTTTGATTGAGTCCTGAAGCATCGACAGAGAAGCTTAGACTTTGCAAGTTATAGCTGGTCCGTAACAGTTGCTACATGTTTTTTTTGTTCTGCTATAGCCTCGAACATCTCAATATAAGTAATCGACACTATAGAAATACATGCCAAGATGGCTCTATCTTCCAATGCGGTGGCTCTTCTTTCTGCTATAGCCCCGACCATCTCGATATGTTGGTCCAATATTAAAAGATATGACTTTGAATAGTCCACTAATGGGTGGGACCTGACTCTTGGTTGGGATATGACTTATTGTGGTAATCTCAGAAATTTGGAGTAATGTCTTGGTTGCACATGTTGCCCTTTACCTAATGGTAAATTTTCTTCGTCACTACCTTCCACATCCACATAATAATGGATTAAATCCTCAGTAGGGCTTGTGACCTCTTCCTCTAAGATTTCAGTAATTGAAACTTCTAGTGACCTTGAAATGAACCCTTCACTAAGTTGCATTCTATTTGCTATGGCACTATTGTTTAAAGGCTAAATCCAACCTTTATATTACTTGGTGTCATTGCTTTCTGGAGTGCTAATGATACTCATTGAGCAAGATTCTCCTTCCTTGCAGTGATACCTTTGTGTGACATGACCAGATGTCCATGTATGCTCTGAAAGTAGTCTTCAACGGTTTGAAAACAAAAACATCTAAAGGCTGAAGAGTATGTGATGGAAGAGTCAACAAATCTAAACCAGCTTCTCTAGCTTTAACAACTACCTCCAAAGTAACATGTGAATTGTGCCCATCTAAAATCATTAGATGTCTGCGGGAGGAACTCATACCTCCTTTTTGTTGGATCGCTGCAATAAAGTGGTCTATCTACTTTGAAAATAAGAATGATGTCATCCATGCATTCCGCTCCATTGCCATAGTAGCACCTTTCTCACACAAAGCGATGTAGCCCCTCCTTCTTTGTTTGCCTTTGAAAATGTAGAAGTTAGGAATGGATTCACCTACTGCGTTTACTATAGAAAGTTCTATTAGGCTCTCTCTTTCATTTGGAACCAACGTATGTACATTCTTACTTCCTCTTTTAGCTAGTACTTAGGCTCCGCCATTCCTAGATGCTTGTGCTCCATTCTCATCTACATTCCATATTTGATTTTATAGGTTTGTGTGTTTGGAGAAAAGGTGCGTCAAGTTTTCATAAAAACTTGTCACAAGTTCTCTGGGCAAAGACCTTTTTCTCTACTCATCTCTAAACCTAAGGAAGTTCTTAAACTGAATTGAGGATGTCTAATTTCCACCACTTCATCCAGCTTAGCCCTAACACAACATTTTTGAAAGGTATTACTCTTTCTTGTATCATCTGGGCGACCTTCAACTTCAGGTGCATGGGACTCAATGGACGGCCTAATGCCGACATATCTTCTAGGTATTTTACAAGTGCCTAATCCTCTTCCTCTATGAGTATATGTTGTGGCTTTATTTTCCTTGATCTAACATTTCCTTCATAGTGGCTTTCAAAGATGTTCTTGGTATATTATAGGACTCATATACTTGATTGTTTGCAACCCCATCGTCCAAAGCCTAGAATGCAAGCTGGAGTTGATTGTTTGTCTAAGATCTCCTTTTCTTCTTTGTAAAATTTTGACATTTTGTATGTGGCAGCATATTCTCTTCAATGGATTGTGGTTGCTGCAGGTTTCTTGATTTTCTTTCTCTAGGTTGTCGAAGATATGCATGGCTTTTCTCTAGCCTCTCCACTTCTTCTATGACGTCTCTGCTCTTGTCATATCCCTTAAACCTTGATTCTACCCTCAATGCCCTTACATGATACAAATCATGATAAACCATATCCTCCGGTTGTATGTCTCTCTCACTCTCTTCCGGCTCTGCAAATTTTTATGAAGGTGTGCGTTGGCAATGCTCAGACCACTCTTCAACAGGCTTTCTTTTTTTTGCCTTGTTGCATGTTGCTCTTCTCTGTTGCTCCATCTTCTTGGTTCATCCCTTTCCAACTAGATACTTACACGTTTCCTTTCCTATGATTTTGATAAATAACACTTGTAGGAATATCTAACTGGTCTTTGCCCTCATATCCATCTATTGCAGGTAATGGACTATCAGTCTGCTTTAGTGAAGCCGTTCAATGAATACCTAGTGCTTCACTCCCTCTTTGTTCAAAAACAAATGTGCCATCATGTGCAACTCCGAGTACATACCTTGAAAGATGTGTGTCTTCATTGTTATTGCGCCATTGTTGATATTGACTATGCGTTCTAAGCTGGTCTCCAAATATGGTCTTTGAAGTGGTTGCTTGTATTGTACTAGTTTTCTTGCATCCCATTGGAAGTGCACCTCTTTGCTTCAACTCAATGTTTGCCTGAGTGTCCAAATCATCTATCCTTTATCCTTGTTGATACTCCTATAACCAGCTTCCATTTGACATTTTTATGTGCTTGCGTGCTTCATAAGATTCTCTACATTCTGCTTCATCATCCTCCTCTTCAAGGACATTGTCTACGCTTTCGACATAACTATCACTCTCATTTGCCCTGTCATATATGAAACTTTCGCTGCTCTCATTCATGTTGCTCTCGCTAAACATACTATTGTCCTCCTCCTTTTCTTTTCTTTTCATTCTTGCTCCTCCTTCTCTTTTCCTTTCATTCATGCTCACTCTTGAAATTTTCAAAGAAATAGTATATTTGGAAATTGCTAAGTAGATCTTCACTAAAACTGTATCTCAACTACTCATCATACAAAGATTTAAATTGGCTAGACAACTACTTATGTTTGTATATTATCCATCTCAACTCTCACTAGCTGTCGTATTTACTTCTGTAACCGCCATTCTCATAGTCCATATCTATTGATTATCAGTTAGGTGACTATCAAATTAGTTGTAGTTATTGGTTTAAACAGTTAGTGCATAGAATTTTAAGATAGCCACCCAATTACTTATAAGCGCCAGCATTCATTATTAAACCCCGTCTCTTTTAGCCCATAACCACCATTTTATTTAGAAGACGGTTTAATGGGAGAAAAGTGACGTTTCTAGACTCATTTGGCTCCAACAATCATGGGAAAATGGCGCTCATTGGGCAATCCGCCTTACGAAAAAAATTCCAATAAAATAACATGCAATCAAAAAAATCTTCAAAACCGTTCAAAAATAGAATTCTATGAAAAAGCTTAAATTTAATATTAATATGTGTTAAAATGGCCTTATAATGTCATGTAATAACTAAAATTTTACAAAGAAAAGATGTCAAAAAATGCCCATGTTCCTTTTTTGTGGTATAAATTAAATAAAAATATCTTATGGTACAATAAAATAGTCATGGCTTATTCATAGAATTTCATTTTAAATATTTTGATTCTTTAAGAATTGTCTTATATTATATTCAATCAAAAAACCACTTTCAATCGAGCTATGTTTTCAAAGTAACTTTATTGACAACCCAAACTAATTCCAAATTTTGGTGTATCTTGTGCCTAGTGTATGGCCTACCATCCAGTGACAAAAGCAGGCCGGCACTTCATGATTCGATTCCCATCTTTTGTACCTGGACTCATCTGAGAAAATTCTGTCTGTGATCCGATTTCTGCTCACCAACACTCCGCATTGTTGTTCAAACTCCTCAAAGACCAAGCAAGCAAACTACTCTTCCTCCCCATGGCAACACAGAACAAAAAATACAGCAATACACTAACGCCCACTTCACATCATAGGCAACAGCAGGCAGAAGCTGTGGATTCTGGAAGAGTGGAAGTGCATTTATAATATGGAACATCATTTTAAAGTACATGGCTGAGACAAAACAAAAATACTTTGAGAGAGCATAATATAGAAAGCCCAAATTTCAGGGAGTACCTGGTAAATATGATTTCTTTTCATCCATGATGAAGACAATGTCTTTGCCATTAGTGTGAAGGCACAAGAGGCAATTTCAGCTCCGTGAACCAATTATCTTCAAGGAAATGTGCAATCTCTCCCAAGTCTGAAGTGGGCCTAACTTAGCCCTGATTTGCGGCACATCAACCCAAGGAATTGGTACTGTCGGTAAGTTACTCTGCAGACAGTGGAAAGGTACACGTTTTCCTTCGAACACAAGTATTTCGGCTGCCTTGCCTTGCCTTGATCATCACGTTGCTTGCAGGATGATATGTGATGGTTTCTAGATATTTGTCCAAGTTGTGATTAGCAATTTGAGTCTAGAGCTTTCTCACTTCATTTCTCACATGGGCATGTATATCCTTCAGGTCAGGTCAGGTTCTCTTCGGTGAACTCATTTCACGACAATTTGGGAGCTTGTTGAGTTTGGGTTTAAGAGGTAGGTTCTTGCTGTGAAGACCAATTTGTAACTACCGTCGTTAGGAACACTTGTTGGTTTTGCTAGCAATGATTGCGTTGTAGTGATTGACGAGCTAGACTGTTGGTATTTGTGATCTCTTAGGAAAACTGTTACTTTTAGGTCGTTTGTGGAGAGTGATAGTTTGGCCAATATGGTTGTTGTTATTTTTGCAGAGTGTGATCATCAACCAATCAATTCTTGTAATAGGTGCTTTCTCTCTGTGAATTCAGCAGACCATGGCTCTGGAGATGGAAGAGGAGGCTGAGAGGGTGAGCAGAGACGAGGAGGGTACGTTCGTGTGGTCCGAATTGCCCAAGGATGTGCAACACAAGGTGCTCAGCTGCTTGCCAATTCAGGATTTGTGCCAAATGCGATGCGTGTGCAAGCAATGGCGCGACGTGATCCACCGACGTGAGTTTCGCAGTATGTATGACATAGTGAACAGTGGGTCACAGAACCCTAGCCCTGTGATATGTTACATGGAGTCGTCTTATCCGATTCGTCTCGAATGGGCTGCTTACGATTACGCTGGAAGGACGTGGAAGAAGATGAACAGCTTTCCTTCTCTACCTCAGAGTATCCTTACCCAGCTCAGTGTTCGTCGTCACTACAGTTTATCTTCAGTAGGAGGACTTCTATGTTTGTACTTCTGGAAGGAAGAGAAAAGCCCGAAGGGATATCGAAATTATGCCCATAATGCACCACCGGGTGTGAGTTCGTGGACAGTGTGGCATCCTTTTCGGAACAAATGGAAGAGGCTGCCCCCCTGCAAGCACAGAGTGAGCGACAGAGCCCCTCTCTTCGTGCATGCTTTTGTCTCGGATGAACAAGCGAAGACTTACAAGATCTTGATGGCTCATCACCCTAAGAGCCACCGGTACCAATTCGATGAGGGGGACCCTGACCGAAGATTGGTGACCGAGATCTATGATTCTGCAACTGGAGTTTGGACCGATGGAGCTGAATTTTCTGAGTTTTCCCAAGGCTTTCGAACGTATCCGCAAGCCGGGCTGATTAGGAGAGGCGTGCGTTGCAATGACATGATCTACTTCTTGACTGGGGGATACACTTCAATAGGCCAGAATGCGCTCTTGTCTTACGACATCAAAAACGATCGATGGCACGAGGAGAGCTACAGCACTCGCTATCCAATTTTCGAGTGGGACGGTCGTCTGATGTCAATCACATTGCGAACCTCTGAACCTGATGAGTGGAACAGGATGCTTAGAACATATTCCTTCGTCGAAATGAACCCTGATACGAGAAGGTGGGAGGATACCGGGATCGAGATACCTTGGAATAAGATACTAATCAAGTTTCGAAATATGGACAGTCTCGCAATAGTTGCTAGTGGAAATGAACTTGCTTTTACTGGTAGCGCAACAGGTGGAGGCTTCAAGATTGCAGTTTATAAAAGAGCCGAAAATTATTGGAGACTTCCTCCGACTGGAGCTTTCTCTGATAAGATGGAGCGTAGTAAGGTTGAAGGATTGCTTCTGCACACGCCATTGTTGGATTGGAGACCTTGATTGGGCTCAGAGATTGTATCACTGAAGAAGTTAAGCAAAGTTTTAAGTTCACCGCTCTGTTTCTCTTTTAGGTCTACCATTCGATCTCATCTCTTCCTCCACAACCAGGGTCAAAGAATGAAACTCCTGCTGCAGTACACCTTTTCATTACACTCTGATGCATCAAAAGGAGTTGATCCAGAACCAAATTGTGTTGATTCACTGATTAGAGCAACACACCGTTACACAGAATCAATTCAATACTATCTCTTGCCAATTTTTTTATATGGATGAGTAGTCACTCGACCATTTATTCACATGATATGCAATACGACTTGTAATGATAGCATATTTTTGGAACTTCTTAAAAACCATGCCTCATATACAAGATGAGGGGTTAATACTGGGTATCAGAGTCATTTGTAAAGTCATCCAGTATCCAGTTAACTTTGTGATTTTTTTATCAAACATAATCTAATTAATTTACTTTAAATAAATAATAAACATAGATGTGCTTGGTGGTTTCTCCATATTTAATGTCTAAGACTTTGATGGTCTCTAAATACAAGGAAAATTAGTTTTAAAGGATAGTTGACGATAGAATTGATTTTTCATGAATTTAGAGACCACATAGCTCCTACAAATCAAACATGAAACGACCATCAACAACTTGTATGTCTCTTAGCTGTTTGGAGTAAGAGAAAATAACACTATGAAGCAAAACACATTATGCATTTTTAAAACTCAAGGTGCATTAAGAACAACTCTTGGGTTCTCAGACGAGGGAATGCACTCAGGTTAAGTGGAAGGGTATGCAGTGTTTAGACATGTCCATCTTTCTCTAATGGGGAGAAACCACTCCAACGCGTGAACAAGCATAGCCAAGTCTGATGGAAGTTACCAGACAATCACATATTTCGTTCTCTGCTCTCCTGTAAAATCAACCAGAGTTCTTCATTCATTCTTCCTTCCTTTCCGAATTCTAGAAAATTTTGAGAGTAGGGATATGTTTGATAGAAGCCAACACAATTTGATAATTTATATGTGCATTGTATGAGTTGATATACGATTATTTTTTCTACTGTGTAGAACGTGGGTCGGTTAAGCAATAAGATTCTACAAACAAGGCAATTTAGACCTGCAACGTCCAGGAGATCATTAATTTATCATAGGGGAATCACAATGAATGGAGCCGCTAAACTGATCCAATCAAGGCATCACACATTAATAGCCCATACGAATCCAGACTCGAAAAAATCATAACAGTCTCCGAAATGCATCGCAATAAAAATGGCGGTTAATTTCCAACTAAGAGCCTAAATTCTAGAAGACTGTCCAAATGCGGACGTCTTAGCGTATAAAGTCTCGTTCGAGACTTAAATACATAGTACACCTGTGCAGCTTCTTTGAAGCTCACACTAAAATAATTGACTGGCGAACACCTGGTAACAGGCAAGCAATTTGAAATGCAGTCCCACAGTCAAGCTAAAAAAACTTCATCCACCATGGAGAAAAGGGTTTCCTGCGGATAAAATAACTGGACCACTTCCCACAATTTAGTAGGTAGTGCAGCTGCCATTGCCTTACAAGAGCAAAGAGTACTACCAGCAATACAGGGAGGGTGAACAGGCCTTCATGATGTCACGTGAAGTGTGATGAGTACTAGAGTATGTAAGGACCGCCACTCTGAACACAGCCAAAACGAAGCGCACATCCACCGGTTACATCAGCTGTAAGGTATGGAAGATTTGAAAAGACACCAGGAATTCACAATCTTAGAACAAGGTCGGTGTTTAGCAAAGCTCTCAAAGAAAGCACCTCTAAATCCTAAAAACTCAAGTCACTGTTTTCCCATGTTCAAGCAACAACCTGCGTCATGGCTTCCTTGCCACTCTTCCAGAGGTTCGAGTCACCCTTGGACCTTATTTTGCTGATGAGCCTGGTGCATTGACTAGTCTCCGCTCGAGGAACCTTTCCAGGAGGAGCTGCAACTGTTTCTGATCAAGTGGCTGACACCACCACAACAATACATCCAAAACGGCGTTAGGCGGAAGCTTCTAGATTCGACATAAACAGAGGGTAAAAGAGTAATTGTATGCTCTGTGAGAATCAGGGAGTGGCGAAATCTAACAGAAGTACAAGCTTTGTAAACACATACCTTAGGAATGTAATCGTCCATCCCAGCACTAAAACACATCTCATGAGTCCCCTTCATGACATCGGCTGTAACTGCCACTATAGGGATTCGATGATGCGAGCACTCTTTTATTTCTTCATAATCATACTCTATCTTCTCCAGAGCTCGGCATTGCTCACATTTGTCAACCTCCCACTTTCTAATGAGTCGTGTGGCTTCATACCCGTCCATCTATGGATTATAATTCAATTTGCAGCAAACCATGGTAAGTGATGATCACAACGTCCACTGAAAACTAACCAGTATGGATTATAATTCAATTTGCAGCAAACCATGGTAAGTGATGATCACAACGTCCACTGAAAACTAACCAGGTTGACCAAGTTTAATGTTTTATAATAACTGCCAAGCAAACCGACAGAACACACTACGAAATAAATGGGACGAATTAAAAATCAAGATGCTTACCTCTGGCATTTGAATGTCCATCAAGATCATGTCGAACTGCTTCTCAGGTGGTTGATTTCTGACAGCATTAATGGCCTGGTTTCCACCATTCACAGTGACGACGGTCGCACCATACCGTTGAAGCATGGAGCTCGCAACTCTTCTATTTACCATGTTATCGTCCACCACAAGCAGCCGCTTGTTCGAGAGCATCTCAGCATTGGTGTTCTGCTTCCTGGACGGATTCGTCACTTGCATGCCAAGGCTTTGTATCAATCCAGCTATCAAAGTGGTGCACCGCAGTGGCTTGTGAACTATGTGCAAGTAACCAGCTTCATGTAACTCACTTTGCAGTGAGCTATCCGGTGGAATAGAAAGAGCCAACACAGGGATTCTCTTAAACGTCGACTCCTTCAATCGTTGCACCAGCCGAATTGAAGAATTGTGATCCATGCCTTGCAAATCCACAATCACTGCTTGGAATGGGGGCCCGTCATTCCTGTGTTCCAGAAGCAAGTATCGACCCATGTATAATTCGTCAGAGAACTTAACCAATGCAACGCTTATTCAAAATTGTACACTAAGATTCTACTTCGCAAATACAGTTATGTGATTCCAAAATGGGTCGTAGTGATAATTTACCTTGCTAATAATTCTAGAGCAATACGGGCATCCTCGGCATACTCGATCAACGCTCCAACTCTCCGCAAATACGTCGCTGCAACTTCCTGCTCCACGTCAAACAAATTTGTCAGAAAGAAAAACTAAACAATTACAAAAAGAAAGCAAAAACATATCAATCAAACAGAATGCGTAGGCTTGAAGCTCGAGCACCAGGAAATCATCAACCATAAATTTTGAAAATGCATAGCAAATCAAATTGAAGCAGTAAAAATCATACCTGTCGCACAGGGTTAGCATCCACCAGAAGAACCTTAATTCCGGAAACTCGCTCGTCTTGCAAGCCCGACGGCGTGCGCTTCATGGCGAAGGCTAGCTTCTGCAAATCACCCCTTTGTCCTGACGTCGGCAATACCTGTGAAAACTTGAAGACACTGCCTTCTCCAGGTTCGCTTTCAACGATTATATCTCCCCTCGTCAACCTTACCAACTTCTGCAAATTCATACCAAACATCACAACGTTAAATTCAATACCTAAATGCTCGTCTACACCCTGGACCCTAAACCCCTAGGAACATGGTAACTGTTAAGAAACAAGCTATGATGGATCTGTTGCTCAAAAATTTGCAGCACAATGCAGATAATACCCGCTGTGGTCCTAGATTGATTACCTGGCAAATAGATAAACCGATGCCAGTGCCGCCATACTCTCTGGAGGTGCTGCTGTCGGCTTGCACAAAAGGCTCAAAGAGCCTGCTCTGCATGAACTTGGGGATCCCTATTCCTGAGTCTTCGATGGATATGACGCAAGTCACTTCGTCGAAGCCCAGATCACCAATGGGCTTCCAGTTGCGCCACTCTGCCACACAAGATGATGAGCTCAGAGGACCCGGTTTCATGCTCAACCTTGGAGGAGCCATGTGTTGGTGCCGTGCCCGGAATAAGCTGCTGCGCACAGCTATGGCGCCTTTGAGGCTAGTCTGATCCTGCTGGCTGTCCACCCCTTCCACCTCTACAATACTATGCTTCCGCTTGATATCCACCAGGTCGAAAAATTGCTCACTTGTAGGCGGGGAGATGGTCTCGTAGAAAAAGGGATCCACAAGGCGCACGCACAGGAAGATGTGCCCTTGCTTTGTAAACTGCACACAATGCAAGATTAGGCTTATATCCTTGCATAAACCCTTGAATGATCGCTAATACCCTAAATTCAGATTCCACACTAACGCGATTAAGGTGGTTGGAAGTCAAATTGTGCAAGGTCGATGCACCAGTAGTGTACCTTGATAGCGTTTCCCACAAGGTTGATCAAAACTTGCCGCAATCTGCCAGGGTCACCGTACATCCACTGGGGCACAGAGTCATGAACTAAAGCTGATATTTCTAGCTTCTTCTGATGCACTTTCTCTTCAAAGAGAGACAATATGTTGTCTAACTCCTCCCGCATATCAAAAGGCACTGTTTCTATTTCCATTCTTCCCGCCTCAATCTTGGAAAGGTCCAGCACGTCACTTATCAAAGCCCTGCAAATGGAATAGCGTAGCCCCCGCTTATCACCAACTGCAGTGATCTATCCTACTTCAAGATGATGCTTTTCATAACCCCAAAGCCCAATAACCAGACGTGGTTGCGAGAGAAGAGTACTTACACGAGAGCGTTGCCGCTGGCCTGGGCAATCTTCACATACTCAAGCTGCTGGGGTGTCAAGTCGGTTCCCATTAGAAGATTTGTCATTCCTGCACATAACAAAAAGAAAAAACCTTTCGTAACTAGATGTACATTCGAAGATGTTACAATTATAGACAGTTTCAGTTGAATCTGCGAAATATTCAAAAAAACTGAAGCACATCCTGGTGTTCAGAAATGGGCAATCGTACCTATTACACCGTTCATCGGAGTCCTGCAGAAGTCGAAAGTACAGTTGGTTAAAAACTAATCAGATATCTTCAATAAGCTACCCGAAACTTAACCAAATTAATATCCAACGACCAATACAGATAGCAACCAACAAATCAACAAGATGTCAATCCATTTTGTAACAGAGACGACATTCATAGATGAGCCGTATCCTTGCCAATTTCAAGGCCTGAAACCAAGTTACGACTCCAGAAGTGAATGAGCAGTGCAATGGTATGAGAAGACGGTGAAGCCATCCTACCTGATCTCATGTGAAACAGTAGCAAGAAAACTGGACTTGGCAGTATCCGCAGCCTCTGCTATGAGCTTAGCCTCTCGAAGCTTCGCGTGGATCTTCTCCCTTTCGTCCACATCTTTTTCAGCAGTAGACATCCTCTTCAGCACGAGATACACAGCCACAATGCAGAATACCACCACTGCTAACATCAGCAGTGGCCATGCGATCATTTCTCGCAGGACATGTAAGTGTATATTATGAGTGTACCAGCATTGGAGTTCGATATCCTGCGACCCGTACGTAAACGGGACGCTGACTCCCTCGGAGTTTTTAGGCTTCGGTCGGTTCCCAAAAAACCGAACTTCACAAGGATTTTGGTCTTTGGTACAATTGTAGTAATCATTCAGTTCCAAGGATGGAGACACTCTGGTGATAGCACTAATATATAGGTCTGAGTCTTTGAATCTGTGCAAAAAAAAGTTCACTTAGTTCATGAAAACTGCGTCCCTCTTTCAATCAATCAATTTTCAAACAAACTACGAATAATTTTGACACCATCTTTCAACCCAAGCCACTCAAAACCTTCTAAACGTAACCATTAATTTAATTTCTAAAACTCTCGTTATAAACCGCAATAAACTTTTGTACTATTTTTCAGAGTGTCAAGTGACACAAAACTGTACGCGTCTAATCAAATGAATTCAAATGACCCAGGTGCTAGAAACTAAGATTCAGTACCTTGAGATGACACTTCCAAAGACTTCCTCAACATTGAGAACGGTCACCACGTAGCCTACACAAGTGGCATTCCTGGCTTCAACAGTAGTGAGAAGATTGGGGTCTACGTCACCATAATGGGGCAGGAACGACCCCATTCGCCAGTGCCCTTGCTGCAGGAAAGGTGGGGACATGGAGAAGTTGCCACTCTGCCTGACCTGGTTGATGGCAGCTCTCCAGATAGGGTACCCGTAAACGTCCATAAGGTATGAAGAAATATTGAAAGACTGGAGGACTACAGGGGCATATTCCTCAGCAGGTCCTCGAGGAATTTTCGAACCATTGCTGTAAATATAAAAAGTGCCGTTGTACCGGCGCTCCACTTCTGCTCTCTGGGGTGGCATCACACGCAGGCAGTACGCCAGGCTTCTCACATGCGGACGCAGAAACAGTGTCTGATTTGTGAATGTCATCCATGTCGGCTGGTCTACCGTCGGTACACTGGTCACCAAACCCAGAATGACAAACGAAGCGCCTAGATTGTTGTCCACTTCCGACTTGAAAACCTGCATTCATGGTGTCATCCATTGCCAACAAGTGAATCCCACTTCAGACCAAATCAACTCCTGCTTTTCCAAGGCCAATTCATTAGTTAACACCGGTATGATAGACTACCTGGTAGAACTAAAGTTCAGAACTGTGTAATGGTGGTAAGCACCTCAACATAACAACCACATTGCATACCATGGAAATCATAGATTGTCTACCAATTTACTTGTAACACAATTCCAGACCATCTTGAATAAATCTCCACATGTAACTCTAAGTTGCGTTTGCCTAGAGGTTGTGTCATGAACTTGTGATTTGCAAGGTCCGTTCAAAAACAGAAGATTCTGAAGAGAACCTAAAACACAGCCCGAGCTAAACGCCATTTCGCCGCCAGTGCGTGAAAGCTGGTATGTTGATATGAGAAACCGATATTAGCTTGAAAAAACTAAGACTGAGAGACCGATATCAACTTCAAAATCCCATCATGTCATCGCCAAGCTCGCTCCTAACATGACACTCAAAAGTTGAACTGGTAATGATGTTTCAACATCAAAAGAGCCCTAAAGCCGTTGCATCCGATCCATAAAAGCCCTGCCCATGTTGCCGGCCATGATACCTACGACTAAACTAGAAACGCCCTGGCACCATGAAACTTGACGCACCCTGGCTCCATGAATGTGCTAAGTCGAAAGAAAGGTAATCCATTCCGCCACTGGTGGGCTGACAATATTCTACTCCCCTTTCACCGTAAAAGAGATTCCACAATGATTGCACACTGGTCAACCGAAACGCAATTATGGAGGTGGGACACTCGTAAACATCATGACAACAACCCACACAGAGTCTAGACCGACTCACTTCTTTCCGATTCTCGCACTTAAGCAGAATCTCCTGGCGCTTGTTGATCATCGCACTCCGGTACACCACCACGCCAACCACAATGACCATGGCAAGCGCGCACAAGATACAAATCACCTGCATCCACCAGAACCGCAGCAGGTTCAGCTTACACCACTGCCCCATGATGCGCATTCTCGGCCCTCCAGTGATCCGCCTCTCGTGATCCCCATCCTCCGACGCCATGGACTCGTCCCGCTCATCCCGCTCCCGCACCGTCTCCATCCTCCTCGCCCTCTGGTGAATCTCCATCGCCCTCATCCTCACCTGCCGCCCGCCCGTAGGCGCCCCTCTCTCACCCCACTCCACTGCCTCCCCACCCTGCTGCATCCGCCCCCCTCCTCCCCATCTCCAACCAGTCACCTCCGAAAAACAACCCCACCAGTCATCTCTGCAAACGGAATCTAACTTAGCTCCACCTGCGCGACCTCGACCTCGAGTCAGACCGGTGAAACTTCCTGGACAACCCACCGCGAAGTCGTCGCTCCAGCGAGCCCAACTAGTACTAGGTGAGATGAGAGATAAGCATGCAACCGAATGATGGCCACAATCGTGTAACCCAGTTAACTTCACGTCATTGTTTCACTGTCGCTCCATCAACTTGGCACTGGCCAGTCAAGTTAACCGTCTCGCCCAGTTACTGACTCAGCTACAGTGTTCACCTTCCGTGGCGCATTTCGATCACCGCATCGCCCTGCATGTGTGTCCCTGGAAACCAGCTCGCCGCGCCAATGCCGACAAGCCACAGCGCCTCCGCCGTCGCCGCTCCCGTCTCGCAATCAAACCAGTCCCCGGACTCCAATATCTACATCACTTCTAAACTTTCTTGCAAGATGGACTCCACGTGAACATATTCGGAGTAGTAACGGTTTTGGATACGTGGCTCTTCGCTGATACCCGGGACCATGTCCCGTGCCACCGGTTACGGTGCCGGCACCAGGTTGTGTGATGTTTATATTTGCTGACTTACAAATTTAGTGCTTATGGAATTTGGAATTTATGGAACTTCTAGAATTTAGTGTGATCTTTTTATGATTCGTGTTCCTGGTACAGTAACAGAAATGGAGCAATTTGGTGGTACAGTAATTGGGAGTACTGGATGAGTACTGTACGGTAATTTTTCTTGAGGGGTAAATAAGGTGGGTGTTGTTGGTTAGGTGGTGAGTGACTCATGGATCTGGAATTAGTACTGCCACGCAAGCATTCCACGAGAGTTCTGTCCCCAGTCTCACAAGTGTCAGAAGGGTTCCGCGTCTTTGACACTGAGCACGTTCCCAGTTTGTTATTTTGTTTCCCTCTCTTGTTCTTTTCCAAGTTTGTGATGGTTTTTCCCCTTTTTTTTCTCCTTTCTGAAAATGAGAGAAATATTTATTTTAATGCCTAAACTACGTGGAACGACATGGCAGGCTCTACGAAGGTAGAAGTCAACAGGAAATAAGGTTAATTTGAAGATTGAAGTAAATGAACTGATAGTTTTATGATGAAATATAATTAGTTGTGAATTTTCATAGGTGTTTATGCAAATTTCAAAAACAATCGTGCACGTTATATTGCACATATAAACAAGGCAATTTTTTTTATTCTAAATATCATACAACAAAACCTGTTAAGAGACTATCAAACAGTTTGTTTAATGCATTCTATATACAAATGAATGACAATATTTGACATTTGGAGTTAGTTTACATTTACTAAATGAATGTATAAATATGAAATATTAGTTATTAATCCTTATCATTAATAGACATCATTAATTTTAATTAGTCAAAACTAATTTGTGCATCCAAAATAACTGCACATTTATATGTAAGGTTCCATTACAAAGGATGTGTAATGTATTTCAATTGAACCAAAAAAAAATTAAAAAATCATAGATTCTCTCTCAATATATATATAATAAATTTGTTGCCATAATACTTTTTGAAACTTGAGATGAAAAGCAACACATAAATAGGAAGTTTTGGGTTATATTTGAAACAATAACAACAACTATTTGTCCTTGCTTAAGATTTTTTATTTTTTTGAATTTTTTAAATTTTAATGCAAATACATCTACTGTACAAAAATATGATTTGTCCTTAACTAGATAGGTCCCTCAAAATGATCAACAATTAAGGTTATTTGTTCATGTTTTTTGAATATATATGTGCACAAAATAGTCAAGAACAAACCATCCTCCATTAGCTTGTTATTAGACGAAGAAGGTGATTATTTTCTTTTCCTTTTTAGTAAAATGGTGAAAATTCCACTGCAAAGATGATTCTACCCCTTTCAACTTAGACAATGTTGTATTTTATTCTGGATTTAAACTGATGTTTTAAATTCAATAATCTTGGAGTCGAGGAAGTACATCTATGAATTTGGTCAAAGTAGCTTGATAACATCTACAAGAAGAGAAAAGAAAAAAAAGATTGATAATAAGAGAGAAGTCAATGAAGAGTGAGAAATATAGAGCAATGAGAGGTGAAGAGAATTTATAGAGTTAAGGTTTTGAATGAAAAGAAACTATCTCTGCTTTATATAAATCAACACCTAATTTAAATCATCAACTCTAATCACTTCTAAAATACTTCTTGCAAAGATCGTCAGCCAGTGCATGCCATGGTTGTATGACCTTTTAGCTATTGTCCTCGTGTATACTACACGGCCTTCACCTTTTGGCACAATAAAAGAACTTTCAAGCCTCTCTATATTTCCCCCCAACAAGCGTGGCTTGGTTGCCAAGTTCGGTTGATTCCAATTTTTGGCCACTTTCTGTTTTGGAGTTTTAGAGGTTGCGGGTCTTTTTTGATTGTTTTTGCTTTATTTGGGGCTGCATGCCCTAAATTTATTTATGTAGTAAATGACGAGGTCTCAGATTCAAGCGGCTGCAAATACTTGATGTTGCATGCGCCTCACCACCTGATGCAATGCTACCAGCCAAAAAGTGCCATGTGTGCCAAAATAAATAAATAAATAAATAAATAAATAATTACTCTATGTAGATCCACTGAGATTAGTAGGGCCCATTCAAACATAATAATAGGAGCAGAGATTTGCCCCAGCCCTTCCAAGCTTGGGCTCCGAGCCACGCTCATAGGGGAATTTAGAGTCTAGACACTTCCCTCCAGAAGTTCAAAGTTTTATCTAGGATGTCTGTAATGTAATCCTACAAGCATTTTTCGGGGGCAAGGTTGATGAGCCCCCTAGTTTTTGGTTTTTTAGTTTAAAGTCTCTAGAGGGATGCTTCTAAAGTAGTTTGGGGCCGCAAGTCCCATTTCTGAATTCAAAATCACCAAAAATGGTCTTGGGGGGGCCGAACTGAGAATTTCACGGTTTTGGAAGAAAAAAGCCCATTGGCTCCTGTAAACGCTCGTAGCACTAAAATACGTGGATCCCTTTATCTAGAGTGTCAGTCATAGTCTTCATGCAATTTGATATAAAATTCAAACTCTTGTGAAATTTCTTGTGCAAGCAATGTGATTATGTTTACTTGACTGAAACTGCTTTGATGCAGTCAGCTAGATATTGTGTCAATTAATAACTTAGGAGATAGAAGACTCAATAGCTTTAGAGGAATCAAGGGTTCAGTTATCCTGAGGTTTATTGATTGAACTTTCTTGCTCACGCCTGCTGTATGTTTTCATCGAAAATATTTCTTCAGAGAAATACAAGCATACAATGAGAATTTTAAAAAGTGCATAAATTTGACATTGAATAGAGGAGTATTAATTTAGTATTTTTGACCATTCACTTGCATGAATGAATACAATCATTGCATATAACTTAGTTATCATGAATACTGAGTTTGTTTTAAGGAATGCATTGCGTATTTTGTAAATTGAGTGAATGCAGTTGTTGCATAGAGTTATCATGAATGCTGAGTTTGTTTGAAGGAATCCATCGCGTAGTTTGCACATTGAGTGAATATAATCATTGCATAGAGTTATCACAGATGTTGAGTTTGCTTGAAACAATGCATTGCTGAATTTGCACAAATGAATACAATTATTGTGTAAACTTATTATAAATGTTGAGTTAGTTTGAAGCAATGCATTGCAGAGTTTGCACATTTAGTACAATCATTACGTAGAGTTATCATGAAAGTTAATTTGATAAAGTTCCATGACTATGTTTCACCAAAAAATGCTCCAAAACTGCCATTTCCAATGTAAAAAGCATGAATGACTAAAAAATCATTTTTTTCATATTCTACCCATAAGATCTTCAACTAGATTATTGTAACAAACAGCTCAAAAAATTTCAAAATAATCGACCGGAAAGATTAGAAGGTTATAGCAATTGAAATTTGAAAACTAAATTTTTTGACAAGATTTTTGACTAGATTGACACACTCTAACTTTTTTTTTCTTAAGTTTTTTGCATTATGGATTTTGGGGGTTTTGATGCATGTCAAATTAGACTAGGTTAGCTAATTTTATTTAAAAAATTACTCTCAAAAGTCAAGTGTAGCATGTTGAAAACAATATTTTTATGAAGTTGAATACACAAGAATGCTAAATCTTATTTCTTTCCTAGAAATTCTATTGTTTAATAAAGTTATAATCCAAACGGTCAAAGTAAAGATTGATGTCCATCCTTTCACTGGAAAAAAGAAAAAACCTAAAATAATACTTTTTAATGAAGGAAAGAAGATTTTTTTTTTAGTACACTGCCTAAAATGGTGAAAAAACTTTGATATTTTGTGGAGTGGACATTATGCACTCAAAGTCGTTTTTTTTGGAGAAACCTCAAAGATGACATCATGAAGTATTTATAGAAATATTTGCAGAGGAAACAGATGTATTTAGCATGGCTGCCCGAATTGCCCCTATTATAGCTTTTTCCACTTTGGGTACTATAACTATTTTTATAAATGTCTAATTGAAAAAAAAAAAAAAAAAAAAAAAAAAAAAAAAAAAAAAACTCCTTCAAAGTTCTTGTTATGGCCTTCATTCACAAAAAGGTTTCAAAAAAATCTCGACTTCAATTGAAGTCACAAGTACATGCCCAAATTCCAAAAAGCCCTTTCTAGGACAATTGTCCTTTAGAGGTTAAACAATGCATTGCAAAGTTATACTAAAAAGTCATTGATAGGAAAATATGTTTTTAAAGAATAAATGTAAATATTACCTAGAATGTGGACTTCTTTGACATAATATAAGTGTGCCATTAATCAAAATGAAAATAATTTGAAGGTGGTGTTAAATGAATCATCATATCTCTATCGTATAATAAAAGTTCATTGGGTAGCCTAGCAAACTAGTTACTTGATAAAAGTAAATGGGTAAGTTTAAGTAAACATATATTATACTTCTCACGAATGAATTCATACAAGAGATGATTTCCACCATATCACTCAATGATTTATCACTGTTGAACACATTGAATTTGTTTTTTTTTTTTTTGGGGGTAAAAATAACATTTGTTTAGAAGAGTGTGCTTAATGTCATTGTACTATTATTTAGATTTGTTGTTTATAAGTTTACATTATGTAGATACTTGAGATTCATAGTTACTACATTGTTAAATGGAACACAATAATTTTTTTGCTGCTAATTAACATCACGTAGAATGTGTAAGATTATAAGAAGAGCAAAATAATTGAACAAGAGTTTGATGCATGTAAATACTTAAATCATAACATCCATCAGACATTATTCTATTACAATATTTTTTTGTAATTGATAATCTTAAATAGTAATTAGATATAGTCCAGGAATTGACAAACTTGAGTTTATTGATTACCATGCATCTCAATTTGATCATGGATGTGAAAAATGATAGTATGAAAATATATCATATCGTTTTAGTAATTATGGAAAGAAATAAATTTAAATAATAAAATTTTAGAAATTACTTTTGAAAGATTATTGTTAAATTAAATTTTCTAAAATACTTAAAATAATAACCTTGAAATACAAAATTAATTAATAATTCCAAATAAGTTCAAACTAGCCAAAGTTGTCCGGCAAATTGTTTGCTTTACATTGATGGTTACAATCTTTGGAGACTAGATTTTACAAGTTCAATTTTATGAAGTTGATCTAGAGGTTGTACACTAAGAGTTGATTGCCAGGTCTGTTATGCACTCTATGATGGTAAATATGTAATAATTTTATATTAGTACCACTGCACTAACTTCTGGATGAAAAACAGATTTCTAAAAAATGTTGTTTCAAATTTATCTGAGATCAAGTTGCTTATTTTTCAAATTTATTGTCTATTTTAGTTTTTAGAAATTTTTTATGTTGATAAATATTAGTAGAGAACTTCTTGAAAATTAAAAGTAATTGATTCCACTTTCTAACAATTTGCCCTTTGCGGACATTTGAAAAATATGAAATTCAATTAAAGTCTGATTTTTTGAGAATAACGTTAATTTTGATTTCCTTATATTTTCGGGTTTCTACATGTTCTTTGGAATTTAATGCAGCTTCTTCCACTTGTTATATACATATTTTTTATTTTCTATGATTTAATGGATCAACTGATGAATTTCAGACCTCCAAGATCGTGAACCTCAAACACCATTTAAGTCCCAATTGCCACGTAGAGTATATTTTATTGTAATCGGTTCCTGCAACCCAAACATTTGACTGCTCCTGGTTAGTGTCAGTCTGTCCGGGGCCAGGCCACTTGTGGCTGGTCCGTCATGTATTCTGTTTCCTTCTGCAATGAATCCCGTTCATTTATTTTCAAAAAAAAAAAAAAAAAAAAAAAAAAAAAAAAACAAAACATTTGACTGCCATCCTTACTGGGAGAGGCACGTTGGAGTTTGAGCTGAGCATTGGGTCTAAATCCTCTGCAAACCAAAACAAGAATAGAATATAATTCAATTTAATTCAATATTTCTTGACACAGTAAATATGGAATTCATTCCTCTCAAGAATTTAAACGTTATTCTTCCAAAAAAAGGAACTTATATACAGTAATCCTCCACTGGACCCGGGAGCCGTACTCATCACAATGACAACATAAAATATAATAAACTATTGACAGTTAAAATACTGGTTTCCAGTACCGTACGGTATAAGATTCGGCTACAATATGTACAGTTTTCGACCCAAGCTTCACCAATGAAAGAGCAGATTCCTGCACGTACCACATGAAGGTGCGCAACGACTTTAGAGAAAGGCTCCATCTGATGGCTCGCAGTGTAAGTTAGCTTGCTGCTTTGTAAGCTCAAAGGCATCATTAGAGCATCACCTCCGAAACTATTTCTGATTGTTTCACAAAGTCAGCCGAATGGGATCCCGAAGTGGGGTGCACCGTTCGAACGTTTGAACTCGGCTGTGTTTTATTGAAGAAGTTGCATACCTTTCGACCTGGCTTGGCTTCAAAGTGCCGGAGTTAGACCCGGATGCCACGCCGTCGATCAGATTGATAGTCCACGCACCTAAAGAAAGGGTGAGCGAGCAAGATCCAATCCGGAAAAGTTTTACTTTGTGTTTTATGCGTTATTGGTGGTGTAATGGAATGGGATTACAGTGCTCGTCCCAGGAACTCGGAGTTGCTTTGTCCCGGATCTGACCTTTCTCTGAGTATGGAACAATTTAGATCCATAACAATTTATCAATTTAGATCCATCACAATTTATACTTAGATAGAGGAATTCGAAGTTGTATAATTTGAAATAGTTCATCATGAATTAGATTATATTGTTAAGATTAACTTGCTCGTCTTTGTGCCAAAACTCTCCAAAAGAGTTGCCATGTGAATACAATGCAAGGGAATGGCCTTTGGACCTTAGAAAGATGAGTGTTTGAACTTTGAACACACTTGGATTAATTGGTAGAATTTGACTACTTTTGACCTTTGGTCATAATGTGAAGCGGCGTTGAAGTCCTTGAAAAATATTATACTTCTTCACATTCATATAATTACAAGGATTCATTATAAAATGTAAGTAAAAAGAAAAATTAAATAGAGAACTCTGGTCCGGAGGACCAATGTGAATACTGTGTCCGTTCATCTATTCCATGAAACCATGTCCACAAGACAAAGTATCATTAGGGGGAGAAAAAACTATAAGCGGATGTTGAAAATGAAGTTATACGTCATGAGGTTTAGGTTACATCTATACAGTTATATTCAGGATTGCTCAATATTTATTTATGATTTTTGGAAATAAAACAAAAAAAATCAAGGATTAATTAAAACAAAACAAAATCGACAATCAACAGCTGAAATTTATTTCAATGGGTTGAAATGTGACACATTTATAATGGCAATCTTACTCCATCTAAATTTATATGTGATTACTCAATTTTACGTGTAAATTTTTTAAGGACATATAAAAAAACTTAAATCTCAAGAATTTTTTGTGAATCACTTTAGCATGAATCAAAGTATAAAAAAATCATTTATGATCTCCTTTCTGTAGATTTAATTTGTGCCACAAAGCTAACAAACCGTTGGATTTCATATCATATATTTTGGAGATAGATGAATGGCATACACGAGAAATCTGCCACTTTCTCGAACGTCGACGCTGGGACCGTCAAGAGTGCAGAGACAAAATAAAATATAAATAAAGTCGACGATAAGAAGACCGGTAACGAACAAGACACGACCTGCGTCGCACGACGTTCCCAGCGCCCCCGACCACCCGCTCCCCGCTCCCCTCCCAAGCTCCCATGTTCCCAATCCAAGTTCCCTCGATATGGTTCCCCAACCCCACGTCCGATCGCAGCCCTCCGTCCCCGCCCCCCCCATCCAACGACCCGAAATGGACGCACACCCCACTCCGAGAACGCATCCGGCCGCGGCGGTGACGAAGGCGAGAGTTGGGTCGGAGCAGGCCGATTTTTTCACGAATCCCAGATTTGTTGCCAAAAGCTCACTCCAGTGCAAGAGGGCTAGTAATGCCCCCCACTGATCATTCCACGTGGGATGGATTCTTCTGCCGCGCCTACATTCCTGCGCCCAGTACCCTCCCACTTCACGTCCACTGCACATAGCAACTTCGCCCCACATCTTCGTCTCGACTAGATTCATCTAGACACAGTACTCGTCTCCTGCCGCGTCTCCGACTGTTGCTTCGTACGTCGACTGCGCGCTGCTGCACGCACTTCCTGCAACTTCACTCAATCCATACAACTTGCGTGCAGATCATGCTACAGTGGTACTAGATTGTTCGTATTCGAGTTGACTGATCAGTGTATCGATGTTCGTTGCGGGAGGAGTGATGGTTGATGGACTTACTGCAGGACTGTGTTGAGGTTTTGTGTGTGTTAGTTTTTGGGCTGGATCGGGAGTGGAGAGAGTGAAGTGGGTGGGGAGTGGTGAAGGAGGTTTTCTAGTGGGACAGCAGGTGGGAAGGGAGTTCGGAGTGTTTGCAGGTTTGTGGAGGATTTTGTTTATGTAGGTGGGTGAAGTTGGCGCGTTGTCGACGTGCAGGTCGGAATGTAGGTCTTTGTTGACGTTGGTGTGGGAAAAGGTGGAGACTTTATCTGGGCCGGAGGGGCATGCATCAGATTGCCACACTTGGCGAATGTTAGTTGTTGAATTTCTGGTTGTACAAGGAATGTGATTTGTCATAAATTCTCCATCTAGAAAAGTACGTGATGTATGTCAGACCCATTCAGGTCGCCTGCATCTAGCTCGGAATTTGCAGAATGAATCGGCGGCGGTTGGTGACTCGCTCCGAGTTTGAGCTTCACTCACAACCGTGCTTCATATCTACCTAGTCGTGACACGCTGCCGACGTTAATACTCGATTTGCCGACATAAAGAACCGATGCTTGGGAGCTGGAGACGAAGGTAGCAACGAATAGTGGTAGATGGGAAAGCTGATACCCATGTCGATGCTTCATGATAGTAGATTCACTTCTTTGGTTGCGAATGGGTCCGAGTGATCTAGTTCGAGAGATGGTCTCGATGGATCGCAGCATCAGTAAAAGATGGAGTTCGCGGAAATCCTTGCTTCCTTCCTGGCACAAAAAGTCGAGCACGTGCATGCGCAACAAGCCGTTGCGGTTGGTGTTACTAGTCTTAGGGTGGATGCTGGCTTGCGGCGTCGGCGCAGTTTTGTGGAAAAGTTCTATACATTCCATGGAAGATGAGTTTTATCTCAAGTGTGAGAATCGGAAGGAGGTGAGCCCAATCAATTCCGCTGCGAATTCGTCGATTTTCCCTTTCCTACAGGAGAATAATCCTTCTAACCCACATTGTTTCTTCGCGCAGATTTTGAAGTCAGATTTGGAGAACAACCTGAATGCTTCTTTTGTAATCGTAGGCCTGGTAGCAAGCGTGCCAAATCTCAACGAGGGCATATGGCGTGAGTACTGTTCCCAAACCCTATTCCTCCGGCCAAATGTGGAGCGTTTGGTTTACATGGAGCGAGTATTGCAAAACGACCGACCTGCCTTTGAGAGGAGATGGAATGGCAGCATCAGTTACGTCAAAGGCAACAATTCGTATGTGAGGGGTAACGACACAGAGTACGCGCCTATCGTGTTCGAAACGGCTAACGTGCCGTTTACCCTTATAGATCCCGGAGCCTACCCTGTCCTTGCGAATGCCATCCGTGCTGCCCGAGATACTGGCCTCTTCACTCTCTCCCCCGCGACCTTAGCCCACTCTTCATGGACAATGGGCGGTTATCTTGCATACTACGGCCCAGGTAAAGAAGGCTCCTCGTTCGCCACCACACAAGAGCGCCAGCAGGCGTGCCGGGGATATGTTGGAACCATGCTGAATATTTCAGAAATCTTCGCCAGAGTGTTGTCAAGGTTGGAGCCAAAACCATCATTTTTAGGGTTTGGTGGTTTTGTGTCTGTTTTCACCCATTCCCTTTCTTTGGGTTGTCTTATCTACGACGCAAATTGTGCAAGTTTGTTTGATCTTTTTCAGGATTGCAAGTTTTTTTAAAGATTGGTCTTGAGGTACACTTGTGTTTTCGGTTTAGAACTTGTTTTAAGTTCTACTACGTGCAGCTGGTTTTCATAGAACTTGATAAATTTGCGATGGTTTGAACTCTGTAATTTGGAGTTTTGATTTGCAATTGTAGTTGCTTTACAAGTCTCTTAGCTGATTATGTGCGTTCGGTTGGTTTTCAGGTTTGTAGACGACTTGGACATGGATGTGGTGGCTGTTTATGTTGTGGATCAATCAGCAGGGTTAAACGGCGAGTACAACTGCAGCGCTTCAGCGCCTACTTGTGCATTACCTCTTTATGATCCAGCCGGTCGGACGCCAAATGCTAAGAGTGTGGCTTCTGTTAGTTGGAGTTATGGCACCCAGCAGTTTCAACTTCGGTGTATTTCGAAGCACAATTTGAAGTTGTTGGCACTCCGGAATATCATAGCATGGCCCCTGCTCATGTCACTCGTAGTGCTCTTCTTCTCCATCATCGTCTTCCTTGTTATGAAGAGAATGGAGGCCATTGAGAAAGACGTGAGCCTTATAGAGAAGATGAATGTCGACCTCAAGGCCGCCAAAGTGGCCGCTGAAGCTGCCGACAAAGCGAAATCAAGCTTTTTGGCGACGGTATCTCATGAAATCAGGTACTACTCCACATTGCCCTAACGGTGATAGAGAAAAGTTTGTACTTAATACTGCATGCATTTCTTTAAAACTTGTCAGTGAGATGACCATGTTAAGATGTTGAAGTGCGGAACAACGTAATTCATTAGTATTTCTAGCGTAGAAGAGAGGAACATGGTTTAGTTGGAACTCGTTTTTCTGAGTTCTCTCTGTCTTCATGCCTGTAACTTGCAAATTTAAGCTTTACTAACCACCTTATTATATTCTGGCTGTTTGGTGTAGGACCCCCATGAATGGAGTAATTGGTAAGTATTCCTATCTGCTTCAAGAGTTGAAATAAATTATGATTGAAGTTTAGTTTATGAGTTTGATTAGTGCTATTGTGGAAGTATCTAAGTCAGTTGATCAGTGTGTTTTGTAATAATTTTGTGCAGGGATGACCAATTTGCTGATGGGAACAGACTTAACAGCTCAACAGCTTGATTATGTTAAAGTTGCACAATCAAGTGGAAACGCGCTCATGTAAAACACCATCACTGAACCACCGCTAGTGAGAACTGATTTTGAACCGGAATTTCCATGTGATCTAGAACGGGAGATAGGATTTTTATCAACTTGCAATCTATTTAGAAATGTCACAGGTTTTGCTTCTAGAGTTTTGGTATTCGCTTACAGGATGTGCGGTTCCTCTGTTGGCTCTTCTATCAGTGCGCTCATCAACGATGTTCTGGACTTATCAAAGATTGAGGCTGGAAAGATGGAGCTTGAGTCTGTGACCTTCAACCTTCGTAAGGAGGTTGACAGTGTCTTCACATTGTTTGATGAGAAACTGCAACAAAAGAAGCTTGAGGTCTTCATGCTTGTTCATGAAGCTGTGCCAACTTGTGTAGTTGGTGATCCTGGACGATTTCGTCAGGTACTGAACTTCGTGGATTTGCTTTTCTTTATATTTTTAAGAATTTACGACCTGAACGAAGTCTCAAGAAAAATCAATTGCTAATCGTTGCACATGATCTTACATTTTTGACGTGATGGAGTGTTTAATTTGTGCAGATTCTGGTGAACCTTGTAAGTAACGCACTGAAGGTGAGTGTTGTCCAGAACTTTTCAACCTACTGTGGTTTAGAGATAATTTTTATTTTTTTCTGTGTTTCGGCTTCATATTAGATCATTCCTTAATTCTATTGTGTTTTCCATGTTCTCAGTTTACCAAGGAGGGTAGCATTCTTGTTTCCGTACGCGTGATGGACCCTCATTCTGAAAACGACGAAAGTTTTCCAGCTTCTGAGTCTGTCTACATAGTAGGCTCTAGAGATTCAGCTCCAAGACCTGCATCTATACAACTTTCACAGGTGCTGCCCAACTCTAGCCCACAGTCGAGCTACAATTTGCGGTCTGGACAGTCAACAAGAGATGAAGCAGACTTGGCAAGAGGGAATACTGCTCCAAGATTAAGCATGCATCCTGGAGATGAAGCCAACACTAGAGAAGCCGTGGCAGCGTGGAGGGCTTGGAAATTAACAACAATTTCTGGCAGGAACTGCAAGCCTCCCAAAGATTTCACAGTAATAGTTTCGGTTGAAGACACAGGTGTTACTTCACCCCAAGGTTTACTTGATCTTGTAAATTGTGTGATAATGTTACGTGATTATTGATATTTTGCAATTACTTTTAGTCATTCATCCCAAGTTTACTTTGCTTTTTTTTAGGTATTGGTATCCCACTTCATCTGCAGCATCGTTTGTTTCAACCCTTTTCACAAGCTGATAGCAGCACTTCAAGGGAGTATGGAGGGACTGGCATTGGATTGTCTATTTGTCAGGTAAATTTCTGTCACGTGAGGATGTTTACCTTGCCAGACCATTGGATTCAGTTTTGTGATTTAATTCTTTAGCAACTCCATCAAACTCTTTCCCTTATTGATGCATTCCTAGATATCAAGGATCTGTAATCATTCTTTAACACACTCATTCTTTGATGTTTGTCACAGAAATTAATTAAGCTGATGAACGGAGCTCTCACTGTGAAGAGCAAGCCGGGAGTGGGCAGTGTTTTTGAATTTACTCTTCCTTTGTCTGTTCCGGAGACGGCTGATGCGAAGCTGAGTAGCTGCGTCAGAACTTCCATGGCAGAGAGGACTAAATTGAAAGGAATGCGGGTGGCTCTCGTTGATAGTAATATTGTTCGACAGGTACTGAAATCATCATTCGAGGTTTCATTGATATCTTTCTGGGTTGTTAACTAACGAATAACAAAAACTTCATATGTATTAAACCGGTAAAGTAGAACTGTAGGTCTTGTGATGATTTTCAATTGTTAGTCATTGATGTGAATATGCTGAAATGCTATGTGTTGTGGTGCAGGAAGTGACAGCTAGCTATTTGCGATGTCTAGACATTATCATTGATTCGTTTACGGAGGACGTGGAATCCACTATGAATTTTCTGCTAAGGTATGGAATTTTCATCTTGCTACTGTGGACAGTTTTTTGCAAGATATACATGATTTTCGTCATGTTATTCTCGGGTATTTACAGAGCTTGAGAGCCAAGATGTTACTTTTCTCTCGTGAATATAAGAAATATATTATTGATTCACATTCTGGCCAATATTCTAATAACATTATGATTTGCCCATGTCGAGCATTAGTTGATGTCTCATAAAACGACGTTATGTTCCTCTGTTTCTTTGACATCTTTTAGGAGTACTAAAATTCGGAATTTTTATTAATAATCATCGCTGATTCTACCGATATGCTTGGATTTGTAGCGACCGAAGCCCGAAGGTGCAAGGAGTTGTAGTTGATCTTAAGGGAATGCCGCATGAATCTATTCTGGAGCTAGCGTCTTCGATTCGCAGGGTCCCAAGTTTAAAAACTCTTCCTGTTCTAGCGCTCTCAATGGGCCTGACGCCATCCGGAGAGAAGGAACTAAAGGATGCCGGGATATCGCACATCATCAACAAGCCACTTCGCTATACTACTCTTGCTACTGTTTTGTTGGAAACGGTTGGTGTACCAGCCAGAGCTCCCATGAAGAAACCAAATGCCAACGCCAATATGCTCAATGGCAGAAAGCTCTTAGTGGTAAGTCAATTTTCGTTGTAGTTAACCGCTTTGAAATTTGGGGTATAGCTGACTTCTCTGCCAATTGTAGGTATATGTTTTAAACTCCTTGATTTGTGTATTTTGATGTCCAGGTGGACGACAACATGGTCAATAGAAGAGTAGCATCTTCAATGCTTTCACGGTATGGAGCAATTGTCACGAGTGTTGATGGTGGCGGGGAGGCTGTAAATGCTGTAAAGAACCAAAAGGAAGGCGAGGAGTTTGATCTGATACTAATGGATATTCAGATGCCAGAGGTATGTGAACGGTTACTTCTAGTCTTGGCTATTTCTGTGATGCTATATGCTTTGGGTGAGTACTAATGGTGTCTGCATCGACAGATGGATGGTTGGGAGGCCACACGTCGGATTCGAAGATGGGAGCTGGAGGTTTGTGAGTTGTGTCAAGATTCTGGCGAGGATTTCTGCCCTCATCATCGACTCCCCATCGTTGCTGTGACAGCAGATGTTGTTGTGAAAACTCGGTCTATGTGCTTTAGCTCGGGGATGGACGACTATATAACTAAGGTAATCTAACAGCAGCCTTTGCTGTAAGCAATCAACTATTGCTGTTTTGTCCATAACTTGTCATGGGTTGATTAGCATATGTGCACCTTGTTAGTTTCATAGTGACTGATGAGAACGTTTATGTGGCAGCCGTTGGATCAGAAGCAGCTGCATGCTTTGCTGGAGAGGTTTCTGAAGAAAGATTTGGTGAATGCACCTCTTGCAATTAAAACTGGAGCGGCTAATGGAGGACCGATTCGAACCGCGTCAAATTCTTCTGACCTCTCATGTTAGTCAAGGCATCTCATAGCGAGATAAACTCGTGTTTCTAGTCAGGAGTAGAACAAGAGTAATTTTATTACTTGATTTGTGAGGCACTGATCTAAATTTAGTGGCACAGTAGCCTGTATTCAATTAATGGTATAGTGTCAGAACGCAGGGAGAGTGCTTCCGGGGTGAATGCGATGTTTTTGGATATTTGTATCCAACATGGCCTTCGTAGTGTACAGAAAATTGCAAATCCCCGGAAGAGATTTTGAAGGAAAGGTAACCATCTGTATAGCGGAATTTTTTTAATGGAAAAGAAGAATTCAATTCCCATGGTAGCAGTCCCTGGTGTTCTAGTCTCACAATTTTGCAGCCAGTTCGCCAACTCCCCAAGTGACTTTAAAGATAGATGTGATGTTAAACTGAATGTTTTCAAGTCTACAGATCTTATGGAAACGATGTCATTTTCTTCTAATTATGAAAAGGCTTCAATTCCTGAACACGGAAAGAGAATCAGATTTACTTCCATTTTGACTTCAGCTTCCTGGCCATCTCAGATGATTACTTGCAATTTTACTAGCCTCTACAAGTACTCTGCAATGAGCTTCTATTCCTCGAATACTCGCATCTTCAAATTTGATAGGAAATAAGCACTTGGACAGAACCCAGTTCACCTTCAATTCTTAAAAGGAACCATACCTTCAAACAAAACCCATCGTAAGATAGGATGGTGAAAACCGACAATGGCCAAATTGGAATGTTTAAATGTACTGATCTTGATCATTTAAGAGCCGAACTGTAGCTCTACATTACATGGCTTATTCTTTCATGCTCCGACATGGTGTCTCCTGGCGGAGCACACGAAGACTCAATTTCCGGACATTCCAATGGATAAAGCTTGGCAGAATGTAACTTCGAGATTTGAGGCAGATTCCCACACCTGGGTGTGATTGGTGAGGTCTTCGAGGCCATTCATTCTGCGATCGCCAAGGGAATTCTGGCAACTGAGGGAGGCGGATCACAAGCACCGGGAAGGAGTTTTGAACAAGACGATCGATCGGTTGAGACAGAGAAAAATTGTAGAAGTGTAGGACAGTTTTCGGAATGGCGTCGCTGCAATACTTTTCCGGGTCAACCACGCGGAGGCATCGAACATCCTTGCCGACAAGAGGGAAGCTACAGATGGACAAGGATCGCAAGTCCATTTATCATCTCGATGCCGACACCCTTGAATGCCCTCTCTGCACAGAGCCACTCACATCGCCTGTCTACCAGGTACAATATGATCATAACATTTCTCATCTTACTCGTCCAATTGTTGAATCACGAACTCGCATTGTACACTTCAAACGTTCACCCAATTGTCGCGCCCATTAGTTGCGTACCATGCTGAGAATTGACCGCATTCAGCAAGAGTTGGTTGTATAAACCCAAAACCCTAACCCTAAATAACTTGGGGAGATGATCTGTTGTTGTTTTGTGGGTCGAGACAGTGCGAGAATGGTCACATTGCGTGTGGCCCGTGTTGCGAGAAACTCACCAAGGGATGCCCATCATGCTCCCAACCCACGGGCCGGATTCGGTGCTTGGCGGTTGAGAAGATCATAGAGTCGCTCCAAGTGGCCTGCAAGCACGCTCACCATGGCTGCAAGGAGATGCTGCGCTACAACAAGAAAGATGAGAGGGACGAGCACGAGCAAGAGGAGTGTAAGTATAAGCCCGTCCCGTGTTACATCCCTTGTTGCATGCACGAAGGGCCTAAGTTCACATTGCCCGACCATCTTGCCAAAGATCACAAGGTAGGGAAAATGCAACTCGACCCGGTGACTGGAAGCGTGAATTTCATCATGTCTGGCTCGAATTACTTCATGATGGTAGCTTTCGACGACGAGGACTCTATCGATGGAGGGCTGCTGCTTGTCCATCGTGAGAGCAAGAGCTTTCTGGGCGATGCGTTCTACTGCACCACCATCTCTGGGCCGTCCAAAGTGTACAACCTCCGAGTCAAGTGCAGAGCCGGGTCATCGCTCTACATCCTGGAGACAACCGCCCCTGACATCGCCAAGAATGTGCCCAAGTTCTCCGTTTCCAAAGAGTATCTCCTCATTCCGTCATCTGGTGATAATGCCAATCCCCGGGAGTTTGATCTGCAATTGTCTTTTCCTAATTCGAACCTCCCGTCGTCTACTCAGAAATTAATACCTCCCGTTGTCTAGTAGTTGAAAGAATTCCGACCAGTGTCTTGGTAACCAGTGCATAATGGATTGAAGATTTAGATCATTAGAGTGTATGGTTTTATGTTTCGCCTCGGTTGATATGGAACTGGGCCAAAGGCTTGTACTCGAAATTAGAGCATGGGACATACAGATTAGAGACAACAAAGAGTCTCAGTTTTTGACAGTAGATAATGGGCCCTTGTAAATGCGTTCTGCAATTTGATGTATCATTGCAGCAACAGGATTAGCATGAAGTAATGGATTCGGATGGATTTGCTTCTTCTCTGAATCGAATCTGGATTGTGGTTGTGAGTAAATAAAAAAACGGCTTCTACAGTTTTGTTTTTGAGACTTCTAGATGAAATGACATTGTGAGAGCCAGCTTGGTTACCTTGCTCGGTTCGCAGCGGTGTGCTTTTCTATCTTGCAATGGAATTTCACCATTTGACTCAAAAAGTAAAAGAAAAAAAATGACACTGTGAGCCGAGAGAGGTTCGAGCCAGTGTTGACCTTGGGATTTCTCATGTGTACTGTACCACTGAGCGTTTTTCATAATTGGTTTTTATTTCCAGTAATGAAGATTCCAGGAAACGGAAAGCGAACGAGGGAAAACAAAGATGGGAAGTCGTGGGAACAATGTGAGAACGGAAGCCATAGCAATCAATATTTAGCAAACCCGAAAATCGAGCAAACGTCATACACTAATCTCGGGTAATCTTCGCACAGTACTAACACTTTGGAGGCCTTAACTCGGCAGGAATATTCTCAAATTTACTAAAGACCAAGATTCTACAGGTCACAAGTGGATTAGCCATAAAGCAATCTTCACTAGAAAAAAGGACCAAATGTCTCTAGAACCGCTTAGTTTTGCAGAAACACTTGGATATTCCCACGCAATACGCGGCAGGATCTCTAGGCTCTCTGCTATTCTGGTAATGTTCCAAATCTCCACACCCTCTGCAACTAATAATTGACAACTTATCTGGGATCCGATACTTATAAAGAGTTTAGGTGCGCCGGAGCCTACTCAAACTCTTGACAAGGTCTGATGCGAACATTCACATATGCTCGATACTGCAGTCTGCAAGCTAAACAGGAAAGCTAAGAGGCACCAAAAAGAGGTTAGACTAGAATGTAAGAAAAGCTAATGAATGTCTCTACGAATGCACAGCGCGAGAAGTCAGCCCGACTCCCTTGCATACAAAACCGAACAAAACTCCACGACTGACTATTAAAACGATGCAAGATCGGAACGACGCATCCATTTGCCAGGTTAGATTGAAAACACAAGAGACGATCTATTTACGCCCCAACTTCTGAACACTTGCTTTCACCCAGCCACTGCCAGATTCTAGGGAGCTAAAGCCTCCCAATTCAGCAGATTAGAAGATTATTCGATAATTTGCGATCTGTCTAACCTCAAAGGAAATATAGCAATGCCTGCATATCAGACTAAACCAGTGCGCAAGATTTCGATGACCTAAGCATTTTCCAAGGCGTTTTCAACATCCAAGTCCACCTGTTTACTTCCAACTCAAGAATAGAGTTTAAAGAAAGAATCGAGCGAACTTAGTCTAGTTGCAAAGTTAGCAACTGAGGGATGTCGAGAATGAGCACAGTCGATAACACTGGAATCTAATTGCGTAATAATAACCCCGCAATCATTGTAATTTTGGGCTCCATCTGGATTATTAGGCAACGAAATAGGACGCTTAAGGATACATTTGATTAAGCATGACTTAGAAAGTCTTTAATTTTAGGCTCCTAAATTGTAAATTAAGTCCTACAAAATCTAAGAAAGGACAGGTTGGGGAAAAACTGAGTACCTGGTATCTTAAAAGGCAGTAGAATTTTGACAGTTCTCCCACCACCAGCGCATGTTTTCATTGCAGCGAACGCTTCCGCTCAGGATGTAGGTCACAAAAAACAACCTGGACGAGGGATCAATCTTGAATTGCCGCAGTCTGAATTATGTCAACATAAAGTATCCATCCACCACTTTGAACTGACACAATAAGTTCACATAATAGAGAGTGATTGTATATAAGAATCGAGAACACAAGGTAGTACAGACATCAGTCAACGGTGTATCCACCACGTAGCCATTTGAATTTGAATTCACGATATTCGTGAAATTCAGAATCATCAAGAACACTAGTCGCTAAGTAACCAGATGTAAGCTCCTGCGCATATCCACAACTCACAATCCGCAAGCAATGAGCAATACACAGTCGGACATGCCGTAGGAAACCCTAAGGAGTGTTCAGCATGCAGGAACCAAGATCAGTTCGAATGAATACAATCTTACCCTAAGTATGTCAGAAATAATATCAGTAGCTGTGCTACATTTCCTAAAAGTTCAAATTCGACCTGCAACCCTTCCAAATCCTAACCCTCAATTTCAGTCACCACCCTGCATCTATTCAGCGAGTGAAATAGTCTCCCATTTCTATAACTAGGCTGACTGGCAGCTGGTGCTCGTCACTTGAATCCCAAGAAACTATAGAACGGTTTAGGTTAAATTAAACACTTTGAAACAGTGCTAAATTCACACCTGCACTAAGCATGGATTTCACGATCGTAATGTAACTCCAGACCACGTACAACAGAGGTAATTTCAAGAACCTTCAGAATCCTAGGTCAAGAAGTACATTTTGAAGTTAAATTATTGCAAAGAAGTAGAAGCAACTGCCAAACCATCCTACAAATCCCATAAGAAGCACTTAAATGTGCATCGGGAGGTCAATAAATGCACACGAGTATCACAACCATCCCACAGAAGCCATGTATAAAAAGTAACAAAAAAGGCTGCAAAGTTTAAATGACGGACTTTGTCCATAAGAGTGATTACAAGAGCCACAAATGGCAGCAGACAAGCTGCACTGTGAGCTCAAGAGTCGGCGCTATCTGAACCCAAACCATACAAAACACCAGCATACTTTTCTGTGGAACCGTTAAAGAAGCCATCCTTTAACTTGCGGAAGGTGCGAGAAGTGACCAAGCTATCAGACCCAGCCTGATGGCAAGGCCCAATCCGCTCCACGTCCAACACCTCCGCCAGCCGGTTCAGCCCACCGTGCAAATTGTCACAGAACTTCATGAGGTACTTGATATCATACAGAGTGGGGAAATACGTCCGCAACAAGTTGAAGAACTCGTCCTCCACTGTCGGCAAATTCTGGCATGTGAGCAGCTTCAACAAGTAGCCAAAGTCATACCCACTATGGAAAGTGATCCAATGCACATTCTCATTCAACACAATCCCAGACGACATCATGAGCTCCCCAAACCTCTGCGAATCGATCCCCCTCTCCTCATTCTGCTGGAAATCGATCCCGCTCTGCTTCAGCAACTCAATTGAGTCATGCGCGTACACATCCTCCCGCAGATTAAACTCCCGGAAATTGAATTGCCACACGCACGAATCCCGGCTCCCACACCGCGGCAGCACCCCATTCTCGTCCGAAAACGTGAGCCCCAACTGTATGAGCTTGAGCATGTCCACATTTGCCCTCAGCATCTGGTACTGATACTCCGCATTGTTCTTGAACGTCCCCACCGGCCTCACCACCACGCCCGGAAACTCCGTATCCATAGCCACATACGGATACTCATCCACTATGTCGCGTATCAGCTCGAACTCATCCTCCAGGTTATCGGCCCATACCTCCCGGATGCGGAGGGACCCTCCGTTTGCCACAATTGACATGTAGTTGCGGTTTCCTCCTTAGGGTTCTCCTTCCCTCCTCCTCCTCCTCGCTGCTAATCCTCCTCCTCCTCCCCCGCCGTTGCATACACTCCCCCTCTCCCCTCTCTTGCCCTTCTCCCCCCCACCACATAAGAAACCCCCGTCCCACGCCCCTCTCCCTCACTCCACCCTCCCCTCACTCATCCTCCCACTCAACCCCACTCCCCTCCCAAACTCACCAAACTCACGCAACTCCCCGAACTCCACAAAACACAACAACACTCCCCCAAAAACACTCCAAAATACTAACACCCGGAAGATGATCTAGACATCAAAACAAAGTTGGGTATGTGTGAAACCAGCACAGGAGCGTCGTTCCTGGCTTCAGCACCTGAGCTATGGTGGGAAATCGGAGACGCGACCACGGAATCGTTGCCAAAAACACAACCAAACACAACCAAAAACACAAGAAAAATACCACGCTTCTACTACAGTCCTTCCAAGCGACCTTTCTTCCTCGAGGCTACACCCCAACCTCCCCCGAGCCACGCCCGAACGTGTCCCGAGCCTCGGCAACCTTCTGCCGAGCCTGTCCCGAACGGGCCCAGTCAGACTTGGGCAGCAAATTCCTTCGTGGAGCTCCCCCCGAGCCTGAACCGAGCCTGAACCGAGGCGGGGCTTGGTCAGAGGAGGGCAGCGGGTGCCGGTTGGGAAAGTGAGGGGAGTGAGTTTGATCCCGTTACTGTGCAGAAACGCGTTTATTGTCGCTGAATGGCGAATGGGAGGTGAGTTGGAATGTAGGGGCGGTGTAGATGCTGACGGGTTTGGGGGTTGGGTGGCGGTGATAGGGTGGGGACTGTGGAGTGTAGCGGGTGAAAGTGGCGCTCGCGGCACGGGGCAACTTGCGGGGTGTCAGAGAGGGGGGCGAATGGGGGCCGTGCGATGGGGGGAGCGGGCGCCGTGGATGGGGTTGGTCGGTCTGGTGGTGGGGTAGGCCCTGGGGGAGGGTCCGTGTGAGACTGTCCGGCATTAGCAAATTGGTCTGGAAACCGAACAGCATCTTCTTCATCGTGAAACTAGCCTACAACATTCTATTTGTGTTGTGCAGTGGGGCGCTTTTCGGACCCCCCTGCCCCTTTGTGCCCTGTGGGAATCTTGTTGTGGACAACTAGCCTGGAATTCAATGTTGTTCCAGGGAATTGCCTCTGTCTCTACTGATGTTGAAATGCTTTGTCAAAGGCTGTGTCCACTTCTGTGAGATTCACATGTAGGTACAAGTTTGGACACGAAGAATTAATTTCATGAAGTTCGATTCTATATATGAATGGTGAATTTATAGTTGGTGTAATTAACTTCTGTGAAATTCAGCTGCGTGAGATTCTGAAGGGACTGTCCCTTTGAATGCCCTCACTGAAAAACTCCTTTGGAAAGGTATTTGAAAGGAGTTTGAAGTGAACAGGAGTGGCTATAGGTGAGCCACCCCATAAATACTCGTTTTTAAAAAAAAATCAAGGGGCCGGGAATACGCTAATTGCGTGAGGTGTGATTAGCTTAGGTGGCTCTTTCCCATACGGTATCCTCCGTATTTTGGCTACTTTCATGCAATCCAAGAAGCTAGTAGCGTCCATCTAAAAATATATATATATTTTACAAAAAAACTCAAAATGTTTAAATCGTGTAGCGAGGGAAAGATGATTAAGTGTGTACATGTGGCGACGGAGTGTTCTCTCAAGTGCCAAAATGATGACCTCACGTTCATCTAGTGGCGGGAGAATTTAGAAAGGCTAAAGTCCAAAACAAAGTTTTTTTTAAAATCAAAATTCTCCTAAAAGAATTGAACCATAGCGGAAATTGGCCTTACCTAGCGTAGGTAATAGACCTGCGTCTCCACCGAAGTTAGTACACTTTAATAAAGAATCTAAAATCAGAAACTTGTTGTCATGTTGAAAATAGAGTATCTGCGCCCCTTCTCATTGTGTCTTCATACCATGAAGTTATGGTTACATTAAAAGGAAAGTTATGAAATGTTAAGAATTGCTATGCAAACACCTTTACATACAAATCCAAGCGCCTATCAAGGTCGTTTTGTAGTTTAGGTCTTATGAAACTTCAAAGTAGAGAGTGTCCTTTCATCTTTAACACTATCCAAGACACTAGTGATGGCCACTTCAACCACCTTGATGAACTCCGAGAGACGGTTGACCACTAGAGCATTTTGCTCAGGTAATGTCCACCAATTAGTTTGTAGATTCTCATTGTGGACTCCTTTATGGATGGTTTAGCGCAAGAGTTTATTGTTAGTTAAACAAACTAGATTGCAAACTAAGTGTGCGTCTATCAATGGTAGAATTGATATTTTTCATAAGGGGCGCATCTTTGGTTCTAAAATCAAATGTGCGAAAAACATAGTATCGAGACTTTAGAGTTTTTGTATGCAAAAGAAAAAAGTTGTCACAATTAGCTGCAACCAATATTGAAAGAACACAACCTTTAGCGCATTCATCAACTCTAACTTGGAAAAATTGTAGTCAAGTTCAAGCCGTAAGAGCTCCGCAACATCCTTGCACTATTTCTACACCAAGGTGATTATGGACTGCAAGTCACCCCGTGACAATGACAACTTTTTGCTGTTAATTCCACAAATTGAGTAAGCACGGTAAATATGGTCTCTATTCCAAAACGACAAGTGCACATAACCTTTTTTAGGTTGTTAAATCACCTTTAAGCAATAATGTAGGAATGATTATTGACAATGTTATGAAACATTAGAAAATGTTGCTGCTACCAAGCCATGACGTCATTATTAATTCATTCAACATTATGTACGATCAACCATAGAAAATCTGCACAACAACCACATAGTGAGACACAAAAACATGGTCAGATTGAACAATAAGAAGTTCCACATATTCTAGCATAGGCAAGATACACAATATGGCGAGCAAAATGAATTCCACATTGCACAATGAGATGTATGATGATGTTTTAGTTAAAGAACTAGACATAACATTGAAACAGATGGCCGAGAGGGAGAGAGCACGTCGTAAATACATCTTTGCCAAGAGAGTTTTGTATTCTTCCACGATCCAACAATGAAATCCACTATGCCTTTATGTTGCAAAGCATTTAGAGCCCTTTTATTTCGACAATATCAATGAGTCTTTGAAATTCCAAATGGCGTTTGAGGCTCACATTAAAGCAGGCATACATGGCCTGACACAGTGATTCTAGTTTTGCTACTTTAGGCAAATTTGATAATGGCTCTACGGCTAGATTAATTTGGTGTGCCATGGACTACACATCAAATATGAGCGCGTCAGCGTAAACCTTTACAATCATAGTGAATCTATTCCAACGACTCTAAAAAACGGAGTTCCTATCCACCCCAAAAGACACAAGCTGTCTAGTAAGGGCAAGATCATTGAAGCCCAAATGGTGTAAGACCATGGCTTACATGGCCCTAGCTAATGCGTCAATTGTATTACCTTCATTGAATCTACTTGGATTCAACATGAGAGGGATGTGCTTAAAATCCGCACATACATAAAAATGGATTGAAAGTCAAAATTGTGAGTCAATAGTGTCTACTTCGTCTACAAATATTGAGAGAAACTTTGCCTTTGCAATCACAGACTTTGTGTGTGTGGCCAAGGTCATCGCAGCTAGATAATTAACCATATTCCATCCAAATTCTGGTGACCAATGTTTTTTGGGTACTTTAGTGACATACACAATTTCAAAAAGCTCAGAAAACAATTTAGATTTATCTTAGCATGATTCTCATTCTTCAATGAGGACATTTTTTCGTCCTTCTTTTTACTTCAATTCGATCTCTTTGAAGAATGTTTGCAATATTGAGCACTTTAATAATGTCCTATAGAAAGGCAAACAAGCAAGTTCGAAACAAGTATGAATTCATTTAATTGTTTTTCATATTGCTTTATTTCAAAGTAATGTCTTTATCACATGCATTAAAGCATAAATAATTAATACATGTAGTATAGATAGAATTGTTAGTATGGTATATTTTTTTTAAATGAACTTACTGCATTGTATATGACGCTTAATTTCCTAAGCGCATTAGTCTTGTATGGTTTCAGAGTGGTTGAAGCATCAATTAGCTCCTCCTTTATACGACCTCCATGAAGTAGTGATGCATTACAAAGACCCAGAGAAGGCTTTCACAGAGATTTTTTCCAATTTAGCTAATACTAACAATTTCTTTAGAAAACGTTGCTTGTGAAAACTAACCCCTTCCGCAAGGCCATACTCTTCTTGCAATATTGCCGGTCTTAACGTCAAGTAAGTTTTTGTTTGCATTAGAATTTGTTTACTTGGTATTAATAGGATCATTGTATTTGATAAAGCAAGAAGAAATATTAAATCCTATAATCAAAGTTTGAATTTATGATTGAAAATATTGCCCTGAATGTTTTTGCATGCAAGTTAGAAGTCTTATAAGAATGTTTGGCTTGGATCATGGAGCCTTTAAAACAAGCAAGCTTCAAATCCTAACTGAATTTATTTATTTAATTTAATATAGGTTTTATTTCCAGATCTTAACTTTATCCTATGAAAAGATGTTTTATAGTTTTTTGTATTGTGAATATTTAATGGACTTTGACTTTATACCATTGTATAAACAATACAAAGGCCTTAATGACATCATATTTGTAGATACCAACAAGGCATAAAATAATCACCTGAAAATGACACAATAATACAAAAAAAAAAACTTTAATACCAAAATGATATTTAATAAGATTTTTTTTACAAATATGTTCAATATTCATGAAGGTAGTAAAAAACAAATGCAAACTTGCATAATTGTTCCATGTTCAAAACCAGCATAATTTGCATTTGATCCAGTTCCTTATCAATTCCTAGAATCCTGAAAAAATAATAACTAAAAAAGTCAATTAAATCAATCAAACATTATGTTTCTTACTTGAAAATAATTTATTCAAAATCATTCATCTTCTACAAAAAAAAAAAAAAAAAAAAAAAAAACATCAAAATCATAAATTCAAGATTAAAAAAACTTTAAATTAAAAAAAGCCTAAGCAGACAAGCTACAATAAATTAATGATATTTCATTCAAATAACTTTAGGGATGAAATAAATACTTGAAATGAGTACAACGGGCTTCATTTTTTATGACAAGAAGGCATTGGTCAAGCTTTTTAATTGCCTTTGAGTGCATAATATCACCATCAATTGTCATAGATCTCAAAATTCCTACAAGCATCTTGAATATACCAACATCTTTTTCATGGAGGATGTCAACTTGAATGGCCAAGTAAGAATTGCCAAATAAATATTTCCACCATTGAATTGTCAAAAAGTGCACTATAATAAAACAAACTAACTCATTTAGACTAAATAATTAAAGTAGCACATTAAAAAATTGGGTTATTTAAATCAGATCCATTGATAAAAACATAGAATGATATGAGATCGATAGGCACCGGTGTAAAGTAAGTTCATCCCGGAGCTTAGGCTGGAGCCCTTTAGAAAAGATGTAGACAAGGTGAATGAAGAGAGAAACATTTGGCTTCCTACACCCATGGGTTTCCGATCGTATCGCTACGCACGTGGTAAACCGTGATCATCATGTAATGGAGCGAAAGGTACGGTAACCGTGGAGCAAATGGTTTACAGTGGAATGTTGTATGTTTTGAAGTTACCAAGTGATTGACATCCTCCATGAAAAAGATGTTGGTATATTCAAGATGCTTGTACTACCATGTTTGCCGGTGAGGTGACCATTCCTCCGACCATTCCTCTGACCATTCCTCCTATGGTGATCAACCCTGTTAGTGGCGCACAATCAGAGTTCTCGTTTTCGTGGAGAGTGGCACTAATGTTGCAGGAGGAGGACCTTCGAGCGACACATGTGGAGATGCTCGATGAGGCAACACAATTGGGAGATATGCCTATACCGAATGTCCTTGGCGTCTTCAACCCTCTCACAATCCAAGGCATGCTTGAAGGTCTCACCTCTTAAAGAACTGATAGAAACATTTTGTACCAGTTTAGTGCATTTGCATCGTTAGTGCATTGTTCAGGTAGATCTCTTAAGAACCTTGTGGTGAGCTTCCATGACTCAGATGGCCTCTCTCTTCATTCATCCGATTTTGAGAGTTCGAGGGGTCCACATACACTGTTCGGTGGTCCCATAGAAATGAATAAAGCATGTTTTTCTGTTTAGTATCATCGACTTCAAGTGGTAAACATGACTGACCGAAGGGGCTTCATCTTCTGCGGACGTGCAAGGTTTGCTCCAAATTTGATTTATTTAGAAACATGCTTAGATCAACCTTTTAGTTGTCATGGCCACCACATCTCAGAATGATAACACAATATCAAACAAATATGAGACTAAACACAGGACCTAGATGTGCAATTTGTAACATAAAAGTAGTCATCTGGGGTTTGAGGGTTCCTGAGAATACAATAGAGTTTCAGCATGACACAATGCAGATCTTGGAACAAGAACAATTCCTTCCAATGATCAAATCTCAGGGTTAGTATTTTCATCTCTTGTTTTCGTCTGAAAGCATCCAAAGCCCCTGGGGCATTTTTGTTGTTACAGAACATATTGTTTTCATTGTACAATACTTGTACTGACGAATAGCATGCAGGTGCCTAATTTACCCAATTTCAACATAAAGAAATTTCCATGCATTGGGGTGGAAGACTTTGTATAGTGTTTGTAGGTTTTTTGGAATGGGTTTTGGTAATCATAGCGTGGGAGCAGGTTTCTTACGTATGATATTCATGATGTGGAGTGATTTGGATTTCTTTCTCGAGGATAATGAGAAAGTCGGGTCCAGATGAGTTGTCCGAGTTGAATCGGGATAGGGTTTCATATAATTATCTGAAGAAATTGTTAGGTTTCAATCAATGGAAACAGGACAGGATTGGGGGGCATGGATTGGAGACGCTAATAATGTGTGAAGTTGATTGAGCATTCCCATGGTTCATCTCAACTGAACATAAGAAGTTCGGGATTGCCAGTCTGCGGAGTGACGCTACGGAATGGCAGGCAGAGAAGTCAAAGATTTCACCAATTTGAGTGACCCTAAAGGTATGATTCCTTTATTTGCGTTAATTTTTGTTGCGACTCCAGTTTCAGACTGACGTGGTTTGATACTATGTGAGTTTTGGGAGTGATTATTTACGTATTGCTGTGCTAGAGTGAAGGCTTCAATTTCTATTCAGACTTCTTAGTACCTAATTTACAAAAGTTATCTCAACTGGCTGAGTTACTGCAGATGTGCAAGTTATATTAGTCAATAGCCTTTGCTTCTTTGACAAATACTAAGTTCAAGTTATCTCACACGCTTACGCAGGTACATGAACTTGGCGCCTATGCTGTTGCAGCGAGGGCAAGTCTTCGTGATATTGACCAGGTGTGCGGGCTCCGGCGCCATGGCGATCGACGTACGGGAGACAGCTAGCGACTAGGGACGGAGAGCTACATGTATGTAGATACCTGCTGAGCCCAAAAACGATCAAGAACCCTACAAATATTCAATTATAAATAACATCAATATTGTCCTGAACATGAACCTTTACATGAGCTTCATAAGCAATACATATGATTACAAATATTATGTATGTTATCCATGGGTCATCAACGGAGCTTTTTGAGACATTTTGCTCCAAATTGTGGCTGTGAATACACTCAAGCAGCTGTGAATCTAAATGCTCTCGGTGCACAACTGTGAATCTGCACTTTGGTTATGCAGCTGTGAATCTAACTTAACTAGGAATTTTGAGATCTATGACAATTGATGGTGATATTATGCACTCAAAGGCAATTAAAAAGCTTGACCAATGCCTTCTTGTCATAAAAAATGAAGCCCGTTGTACTCATTTCAAGTATTTATTTCATCCCTAAAGTTATTTGAATGAAATATCATTAATTTATTGTAGCTTGTCTGCTTAGGCTTTTTTTAATTTAAAGTTTTTTTAATCTTGAATTTATGATTTTGATGTTTTTTTTTTTTTTATTTTTTTTTTATATTTTTTTTTTTTATTTTTTTTATTTTTTTAGAAGATGAATGATTTTGAATAAATTATTTTCAAGTAAGAAACATAATGTTTGATTGATTTAATTGACTTTTTTAGTTATTATTTTTTCAGGATTCTAGGAATTGATAAGGAACTGGATCAAATGCAAATTATGCTGGTTTTGAACATGGAACAATTATGCAAGTTTGCATTTGTTTTTTACTACCTTCATGAATATTGAACATATTTGTAAAAAAAATCTTATTAAATATCATTTTGGTATTAAAGTTTTTTTTTTTTGTATTATTGTGTCATTTTCAGGTGATTATTTTATGCCTTGTTGGTATCTACAAATATGATGTCATTAAGGCCTTTGTATTGTTTATACAATGGTACAAGGTTGCCACTTGTAGTCCAAGACACACATGAGATTCATTAGTGGAAAAAGATGAGTTTATAATGTGGTTTGTTTTTTTTTTTTTTTGTTTTTTTTTTTTTTTTAATTTATTTTTAACCTCTTTAATGATTATGTTGGATTTAAAGTTGAATGCATTATTTTCTTGAACTGAATTGTAATGTTTAATAAACTAAAGTTTTCCTGCGGTCAAGTCATATTGTTTATTGATTATATTTGTTTTAAGAATGAAACATTTTGATTATAAATAAAGAAATTATGTTCTAGATGTTTTTATTTTTAGTAATAAAAGAGATAAAATCTGGCAGTAATCTTCAAATAATTTGTGGCTAATCAAGTTTGTACAAGCTATGAAGAGATCCATGTTGGAATGTCAAAAGTTGGGACTTAACACGGTGAAAATTCATGCCATGTCACATTTTAATGATTGTATCCGCCGATGTGGACTTCCTTGGGAATATAGTAACAATATGTATGAACAAATGCATATAACTTTGATGAAGGATGGATACCAAAATAGCAATAAGAGGTAATCTATTCCTCATATTGTCCAACATAATCAAAGGCTTATAGCCTTACGAAAGTTGCAAGACACTATGGAGGTGCTTGATTATCCTAGATAGAAATGAAGTATACTTCAGTAGATTAAGTAAGTTTTCAATCATTTGGTTCTACCTTTGTTTAAAAAGTCATTTTTAATCATGTTTTTAAAGTTGGCTAAAATATGGCATTTTTTAATTATAGAAGTTAAAGTGGTTTTAAACTTGATTTTTATTTTTTTTAATGTAATGTCGGTTTGAACTTTTGAATCTAGTCTAAATGTTTTATGGAGAGCAAAAGTCAACTTGCAGAGTTCATGCTTGGATCCAGCTTTTGGATTTTCATTTGACTCCACACAACTTTTTGTATTCAAGAATGCTTACAATCTCAATTATGGGCAATCAAAGTTACAAACCAATTTCTATGAAACTTTCAATACCTTTGAGGTTGAGAACAATTTTCCAGGTGGAGAGGTACGCTTATATAGCTTTGTTTGCAATTGATGCTAATCACAATTTAAATTTTATTTGGGTGATCCATGTTTTGGGTGATAATTAATTTCTTGATTTGAACAAGTTTTTCATGTTTTTACTTCTATAGCCATCTTTGCTGGTCCCGGTGACAGCTTTGGTAGTATGCCACAATATGTACGGGCAACAAACAACTTTTTTGATTTAACATAGTTTAGGAGTGCTGCCACTTTTTTGGTTTAGTGTTGTTGCCATTTAGATGGAGGCACCTGGTGACTTTGAATTAACCTATTATGGTCAACTTCTATTGATTTTGAAATTGTCTGTTAGAAATAAAGTGCAAAATTGAGTTATAAAAGATTTAGGATTACTTAAAATGTATGAAGTTCATGCCATACTGCCACTTTGCTTAGTAGGCTAGTTGAATGTCCCCAACTCATCTGGGTCAAAATAAAATCTCAAATTAGTAATTCAAAGAACAAGAGTATTATAGAAAAATATGAATCTTGCATGATTTTTGATGTTCAAAATCTTCTTAGAGCCATTCATGTGCTTCTAAATTTCAGCAAGAAAGGCTTTTTTTTCATAAACTCCTTCAATACCGTAGATGCAAAGTAGCCTAGTCCTGTTGGAAAGCTCATTGATCTAACTAGCATGTGTGCAAGAGTATTGTAGCAATGGTTAAGCGGAGAGGAATGCGATAGATTGTGTCTGAGACGAAGCTATTTTGCAAGCGGTGAGTAGTAAGTTCTGGAATTTTTGATGAAAGATAATTACGAGGAGTAAATTTAGGGTTCTTTTTAAACTAACATTCTTTTTGGCAAATTTTTCAAAATATAGTATAAAGTTGGACCTATGACTATGGACAATATGGAGCTAAAACCGTGGAGAATTTAGTTCTATGGCTGTGGAAAATTGGAATTATTGCTGTGGAGAGTTAGGGTTTATGACTCTATGGTCATGGGAAGTTTGGATGTATGATGTGGAATTTTTGGCCATAATAATTAGTGACTAGGGTTTTTTGTGATATACATTATAGGATGAAAATGATTTGCTCAGCATGGACTTGGTTACAGTTCTCCAATCGTACGAGAAAGACACATATCGTCTCAGTAAATTACAATAAAATGATTCTTATTGTTTCAAGGTTGGGAATTACTACAAAAATTAAATCATCAAATAGATTGGCTTATTGACAAGCTCTTGTCTTTTTTATTTTTTTTATTTTTTTTATTTTTTATTTTTTATCAATACTAGTATCTATTGGAAATATAATTTTTGTTTTTGTTTCTAACTATTCAAGATAATAGTTTTTACAATCATCAAATGAATTTAAGTAGCTTCCTTTCCTCATCTTTGAATCTTTTCTTCAATCTCTAGATTATCCAAGTTAGTTGTATTAATTTTCTACATGGTCATTGAATTCTATTTACACATCTTGACTTTGTATCTTTCTTATCTTAGCTACAGAAATGGATTATAGAAATGTAATTGTATTGGCACCTTAGGTACACAAGCTTTGAAGTTACCAACTAAGTTAGTAAATATAATTCATTTTAGGTTATTTCAAGTATAAACTTCAGACCTAATTAACATAAAATCTATTTGTTTAAATCTTTTAATTAAGACTTGCAGCAAGTTTCGTATTACAACAAGGAATCACTATGCCAGGTTCTTGCAAATGGTGTAACTGCCCTGTATTGAACCTTGCTAGAAACACGAAGTTCTAAGAATGTTGCCATTATCCCAGTTTTGAACCGATTTCGCATCTCCGATGCTCAGGCATTGCTTTCGGCGACTACATTGCTTCTTAGACGTTGCTTGACCCACCTGAATCGTGTACTGTTAGTTTTACAAACTTGTTATTGTATGAACCATTTAGTATATGGACTCATAACTTTCTAATTCATTCACAGCCGATAGTGGCAAGTTTTTGCTCTTCTGTGCACGGCAGCGGAGGTGGACGTATCCTTACTGAAGTTGTCTGTACAGCATTGTATGATAAAAAAAAAGGCTAATGGTGAGAGAAGCTCGGTGAGATACCAGCACTCACTGTTAAGATTTCCTGATGACTCCCATCCAACTGTGTCTTGTGCTTGCTTTCCGATTTTATGGAGCGTTGAGTAGTATCAATTAAGAGCGGTGATCATCTTTGAATCTGGATATCTATCCCTGTAATGCTTCTGATCATCAAACCATCGCAGGAAAAGAATTCGATATTGAGCTAGAAGCGTCGGCAAAATATTAGCTTGGCACCCAACCGGGTTAAATTTGGATGTCTAGGATCAGGTTTCTGGATGCAGTTTCTCTTCCATCAAATTTAATATGTTCTAATGGGTCCCTCGATCATTTCTCCAACCTAAAAATATTTGTGGACAACTCAATGTACTTTTGGTGTCTCAGTTGTACTCAGTGACGTGGGTGTTCGTGGTGTTAGGTTTCTAACTGAAGATAAAGCTTCTGAATCTCTTGGTTCAAATCACTGGGCATGGATTTGGTTTTTTGATTGCAGCTCAGATTGCTGCTTTTCGATCTCACATTTGAAGGGTCTTGTTGATCGAATGTTTGTAACTCGAAGCAGGTATGGTTGCAGACCTACGAATGATACCTTCGTAATTATAATTGTCATCAAAATTGTAAGTATTGTATGTCTTTTTATCTTCTAAACGGTCCATTGAATGACCATGGCCAGACTGCAAATGACCATATCTGCTTGGAAAAATGATTGCCTTATCTCTGCCAACTGCGTCAGACTAGGGGTTTTGAATTCTCTCATATTTCTTTCTTTCCTTCTTCCTTTCCCCATGTGAAAGACCATGATTCACTGCAATCGTTCTGGACGTGAAATTCAGCAGCATTTGGATGTGCACTTGATTGAGCATGGGAGTAAGAAAGATCACGTCCATGCACGTCAGGCCGGCCTGCTGCAGGTATGTATGTCAATACAAGTGACTGTTTCCCTCCCACGTGTAATTCACCGAGGGCTGCACTTCGAATCTGACAAGCCCGCTTCGTTTTGATTCTTCACAACAAGTCTAATTGCTCATTCATATCAATGGCAATTGCAATTGGTACCCAGCACATGCGGTGTTCTGGATGAGCCATCATAATTTAGAGTCGTCTTGTCCTCTTTGGTTTGCGTCTGGGCAGTCTCGCTGGTCAGAAATCCACTGAACGAAACCAACCTGATCCTCTGCAAAGGAATCAAGAACAATTCTAAGCCCTCTCATGCGTCTCATCATTTCTTTGTCAACGAGATCATCAACATGTAGTGTCCGTGCGGGTGACACCCTGCAGCGGAATCACTCAACATTTGTCCTTGCTCAAATCATGCATGATGATTAGAGTCTGCCACCAAATTCATCAACACTTTTTTCTGCGCGATTTAATCCTCTCCGAACAGCTCAGACCTGAGATCGAATCTGACCCTTAGGTGCGCCGGAGGTGATGAGTGACATTAGCAATTTCGTTCTTCAGAGACACGTGAGGCTGGCGTTGTTAGATAAGAAGTCCTCTGCTTCCTTGAATGAATATGGCGAAAGTGATCAATTGCTGAGACTGTGCGCGTCCAGAGATCTCATTTTTACATGTGTATTATGACAAAAAAACAATTATTGAGCTGCACTATGATCATCACTTTACCAAGATAGTAAAACTTAATGGCTAGCGTCAATCTCTTGTGGAAGGTGCAAGCATTTATCACCCTTATAGATTGAGTTGTGCACATGTCGGTTGAGATTGGGCAGTGAAGATGAAGAGGCTGCAAAATCATGATGTTGGAGGTGTCCTGGGGTTGGACTCTTCGGAAGCTCGTCGGAGCCAAACCTTTCTCTGGCTGAAGAATTTGGAGACAATACATGCAACTAACCATGACAACCAACCTTCGGAGGTCACTTAAAGAACATTTTCATATCTTGCTTTTCACTTGGCGCTGGTAACGTTTCGCCGGATTCTTGCACACCTTCAAAAAAGATCCAGTCAAGAATTTATTGATCATGCAACGACTTCACAGGTCGAAATGAATTTCTCCGACGACCTGCACCTTCACAGTAGAACGCATATGTTGCAGATATACTTGAAGCCCAAAAATTGCAAACTGGTGCGGCAGTTGACTATTTCGTGTGAAAAGAATTTGACAGGATTCATTACCATTCTTAGGCACTTTCCCAGCAGGCTCTAAATATGTTGAAATTGCATATCAGAAAGTTTGATTGCGAGGATCTTATTGTGTATCCACATTTACAGTTGGTCTAGGATCCTTCTTCAGAAATGGTGATTCTCTTCCATGAATATTTTTTGTATGTCAGTTTGGGACTCCACTTAGGAGCAATTGGAAGACCGGTAAGAGCTGACTTGATAGCATATATGTGCATTTCCTCCGTCCTAGTTCAACAATACTTGTCCCTATACAGTGTAGTATTTTACAGCTCAATCAGTATGTTTGGTTCATGCTGGTGTCAACCCATCTTCAATTTAAAGCTTGACCTAGGTCCTAGACAGAGAAAGAAGTTTCAAAGTCGGATTGCAAATTTCAAGTGCATATTGCAAAATGGTTGGAAGTTACAATCTGCAGTATTTGTGCAGAGCCATGTTCACCACTCTAACTGAGTACATTTCATGAGGGCTACAGTATGCTGAGTCACACTATGTCAGTGACATGACATCTTTGCAGATTAATTAATTATAAGATTCATTCTGATACTTGCTTCTTTTACTTTCTGCCTTCCATTCAGTGTTCATGCCAGGCAACTTATGTGAGAGGGTACTAATTTAGATATGCACCAAATCGGAGGTACAACAGAGCAGGTCAAATATCTGTTGAGAGTGAAGGCTGTGTTAGGACACCATAATGACATCCTGAAGGAAATTTGAGCAAGATTTGCCTCATAGCAAAAATCATAACGCGCCATGCACCATGCTGGGAGCTCCAGATCACTTCGGACTAAGGTATGAACCCAAAAACCATCAGGTATCGTAAACCCATGCAGTCCTGGCTCGGTTATCATTTAGGGACTTGAAATGAATTATACCTTGGGTTCATGTTGTTAGTTTCTGATGCCTGTCATTTTGGGGTTTTCAGATCTAAATTAAAAGTGAAATAAACTCTCCACGTACTGTCTCAACTTGGATAGACAATTTGCTGTAAAAACCTACCTGAATCCATGTGTGGATACACAATGTGCTTACGAAGAGTGCTCCTAGATACATGATCTGTTACACACCATTCAAAGTTGTGACGTTCTGTCCTAAGCACCAATGCATGAATGAAATCAATTTACAAGTTCATACATTCAAATTCTCAGGTCATTTGCAAGCCTAAAACTTAAGGCTTTCAGGTTTTCATTGTTCTGGATTATGATGAGTTACGCACGAGCAGACCACCATTGCCGTATGCATAGAGTATTTGTAGTAGAGTCTAGAAGTTAAGAGATTTCTCCAGCAAAAATTAGCTACAGTAACAAGTTCTGAGATTTCCCTTTAACGATATATTGCCCCTTCCTTTTCTTGTTGCTCAAGAGACACAAGTGCTTCCACAAGTTGATTTCTAACAACCAAGTTTGGGACCTCTTTCTGTCTTGAGAATCAGAATCTTGTATTCTGTTCGTGCTGCACTGGCCTAGTGCACTGTAACAAACCTCGCTGTGCACGTTGGGCCCATCAAGTGCATATTTTTATTGTATATTGTATATTTTATTTGTTTGATTGATTTTTTCTTTTTGACACCTGCGGCACGCTTTATCACCACTGCAACAAGGAAGGTAGATTCTGAAGCTAACCGCTATCTCTTTGATAAATAACTAATTTTCTACACCATTTAGTGTCAAAGTCCTTAAGAGCACTCTGACCTATTTCTTCTGTATTTTACCGGACTGTATTCTTCATGTTGGACCAGTCAATCCTTGCGTAATCCAGGTGCCCATGTCAGATGAGCTCCTTCATGTAGGCTTCGCTCCATGTCGCTTGAGTGACAAAGCTTGCATTTCTTGTAATCTAGAAAACCCATATGGTAACCGCCCTAAGCAAGTCCCAAACCCTGGTGATGGATTTATGTTGAAATCATACTCTTTTTGCAAAGGTGTGCTATTTGATAAAAAAAATGTTTTTATACTTTGACACTAGCTCTACCTTGATTGAGGCATCATATGACATTGAAGGCAAACTTCCAGGCAGTTTGGCCATAAGAAAAAGATAGAATGTGTAAAAGAAGGTTTCTTCCTCTTTAAGAGTACAACGTTCACAAATGTATTGACATCCTAGATATTTGAGCTTCATGAATTATAGTAAGTGGCTCACAAACCGCTCAAATTTCTGATTGGGAGGCTTGGTGGGGAGTTATTAAGGGAATCAATTTTTGGAACGTGTGCAAAGTAGGTGGCTCAAAAACCGCTCGGCTTAAAATGTATACCATGATTACATAGAAATTTGAATTTGGAGGCTATAATGTACCTCCTGCTTGGATAGGTGTAGACTGCGGTTTCTGGTGTTGCGTGGGTTTTGAGCCACCCACTCTAGTTGCAGATGCCCTTTGCCGAATGGACTATATAAATCCTCCTTCATTTTCCCTCCCTAACATCTTTCCATTCCTATCATAAAATTTAATCCACATGTATTCCAGGTTTATGAAGTAGTAATTAATAATTATAGCTAGATTTCATTAAAAATCCTAATTTCCTTATCCCTCTTTATCTCTCTAAGCCTCTCTGAGCCTCTTTTAGCCTCTTAGATTACAAGTCAAACAATATTCACTAACTACATGGGATAACCTTTTTATAAGTATGGAAATGAGCTCAATCTTTTTTTGCTAAATAATGTAGGAATTTAAAGCCATCAATCCAATTCCAAATGAATGAAATCAAATTCATCAGGCCTTCCCTGAAATGTATAATTGCCTCTCTCATATTCTTCAAAATGAATGTATTTAATTCAAATCCTAGAACTCCTCATAAATGCCAAGCACACCATTCCGAGGATCTAGCTCTCATCTCCATCTTCAGAAGCATAAGTGCACGACTGACTTCACAGACCCGAAAACCAAAGTTGATATTCTTCGATCAAATCATGCTGCGACATGGTTGAACATCGTCATATTATTGTTCCCACGACAGCGAATGCTCGTCGTCTTGCATGAACATGTCCAACTGCAAGTCGAAAATGCGGACTACATGTTTGGGCTAGATGGCGCAGGAAGGCAGAGATGTGCCGAGAAGGAAAGGAAAAGAGAGCCATGAAGGATGCAAGAGAGGAGATCGAGCCGGCCCAACTGCCCATGAGATCAACATGGCCCCATGCGATGCGCCAACTCGGACCGAGGATGTTGTCCGGGAAATGGACAACCGAAATCCCACCTCGGCTGCACCGAGCGACAGGCGTCTGCAACTGTTGCCACGGTTTGTCATGGAGCGTGACCTGGCCATGGGCCATGGCTGCCTACTCCTCCCTCCACAATGCAGCCTCGACCTGCAATACTCGTGCCAGTGTTATTATCATCGCCACCACCACTACCTCGTGCGACGTTCTCTGATCGTGCTGATCAGTGTATTCCGTCGTCGAGCCCGTCGCCCAACCACTGGCATGGTAGTTCATACTCCTTTGCTGCTCTGCTCAGCTAGTGCTCTGCACAGCTCGTGCGACAGAGTCAAAACGTGATTAGAGCTAGTATTGATTACAGGTTTTAGAACAGTAACGGAGCTGCTGCAAGAGGGCCCTGTTCTGGATTAGTAAGTCAGAGGAGAAGCTACTACGCTAGTTTAATTCATGTGAGGAAGTTGGGTGTATAACAGCCTGATCGAGCTATGTTGGGTACTGCATCTCCGGAGTCCGGCCGCTTCCCGTTGCATCGTGTCTTTGGAGTCCTCCGAGTAGTCCTCCCAGGAGCGATTCATGTCCTGGATTTTTTTCTTTAAATTAGGCAGTGGATTGTCCCACGACGAAGTTGCTTAAGTTTGGAAGATCGCTAGGACTTAAAATATGAGGAGCGAGGCCAGAGGATTCATAGTAAAGAAAGCATTGGGTGATGCAGGAGCAGGCGGCCTAGGAGTGAAACATGGGAAGCGTTCAGTATGTGCCAAGACAAACTTAAAAAAAAGAGCAGCGTCCTGGGAATCACGTGAAAACCACGTGGGGAAGGCATCTAAGGATCCAAACGTTGCATTGGATTGGCTGCAGCAGTAGGCCCCATGTGCCTCGTTTCAACACGTCATTACCGGTCCCCCTTCCACCCCTGACTGTAGCATCCGACATGTCTGTCAGATTATTTTTAAAATGATAACGAAAAAATCGAAGGAAATTTAGAGAAACACCTGGACCGGCCGAGGCTAATTTGTCAGATTACCATCATAAACGCTGCTTGTTGCATGCATTTACTATGCACTGTTCCTTGCACAAGAGTCCAAACCTCGCCTTTGGCCAGACTCTGGGTGAAATGTTTATCCTTAGTCTTTCAGCCATTGATATGGATACAATATTGGAACCGGAATGGTGAAAACATAGGAAATGGATACAATATTGAAACGTTTTCTGGATCTCCAAAAAACCACCCATTACAAGTTAGTTGACATTCTTTTCTCCGTCTGTTTACGGTTGTCCCGGTCACGCTGTCAGCAACGTTAGGTATGCCACCTGACAACAGGATCTTGGCCTGAACAGTGGAGTTGTAAAATCAAGGAAGAATAATTTTCTTTTTGGACGATTGGGTCATTTACAGGAAAAGCGAGGACACAAGATGATTTTGTCTGGGATTTTTGAAAAAGAGACAAAGAGAAAAAGCGGAATTTGCAATATGTATGCTCTTAGGCAACCAGGATTGAATGCCACTGCTCCCGCTGCTCACTTGGCACCGTTAGGTGTCACTTCAGTTCACCTAAAAGACGGTCTGAGGTGCGGAAATAGTGAGTTGCTCAAATACTGGGCATCTTCTAGTGCCAATTTTCTTCTAATGTGCACCGCTGTACTGCAAGGTTTGCATGATACATGTTGCAAACATGCACCCTGGCTTCTTATACTCTTGGCTGGAATATATGATGAGCCCCTTGAGCACTCCTCTTCAAGAGGAGTTAAGTTTGTGAGCTTTTCGGCAGATCCTCAGATCATCGAGTACCGCAGGTACTATTTTGGTAATCTCGCAGACGCCTACTGGGCACACGTATAGCTTGTCGAGAGGTGACATCGCAATCAACAGCAAAGTGACTGGTGCAGCAGGAGGGTGACGAACCAGGAGCCTCGTACACTAGGGTATTTGATGTCGGTGTTGACGTACGAACTCAGTCTCAGTGAGAACCGTATAGTGCATTAATGAGCCCACATTATGTTCGATGTGCCCACCAGTGAGGCCTCAAGCACTGCAACAGTCATCTAAGTTAGATCTCTCACACTCTCTAAGTTCAGGTTCAAGTGATCTGGAAGTTAACTTAACATAGTACTAGTGCGCCGTCTTCATCATCGCGTGCTGCACACTCTATCCATCTGAGTGTCTTGTCCCAAGACTAACTTTCTTAGTTTTAAGTGTTCATGTGCCTACTTCCTAAGAGTCCGATAATGCGTGCGTTTGAAGGGTATGAGTGATTTTCCTGGTGTCCTCTGAGATGGTTTGATTCAGATTGATTGGTAGTAAGGCACAGTATCATGTAGCTGCCGGCTAATTCCTGGAGGTCGCAGCAAAGATCACAGTCGATCGCAGCGAGCGATCGGGGGCCGGCGCGCCTCAAATGAACTTGAGTGACGATGAAGAAGCTCCAGTTGCGGTACTGCTACTATTACTCGGCTCTCCTTTGTTTTGATCACTTTGTTTAGGTTCCTCATGAGGATGTACTGCTCTAGACTACTACTCCATTAAGGTTGCTCTTTTGATGGGGGCTCATGATCAAGTGGCCGTACGCTGTACGACCAGTTTGAAATCTCTAGGGTTTAGTGCAATCTGAAGAATCGTAATCGGAGTGACAGACAGTTATGTTAGGGTTTAAATTCTCGTCGAATTAGTCACTACAGTCTCTATTTGGAATGAGGCCCTCTTTGAAGTGCATATCCTGCATGCCACTGTCTCCCATAGCAGTAGTCTGAAGGATCACAATCAGGTGCACGCAGATCAGTGCAGGTTTGGTAGAGGCAGACAGTGAAACGCCAGGAGCGTCAGTTTACGGGATATTATCAGAAACTTGGCTGAGTGGATAACTGACTCAAAGCGCAGGCTCTGGCCTAGAGGCACTTACATTTTCTAGTGTCGAATGATTAGCTAGACTAAACTCCTTCAGTTCCCCTCTTGTGTTAACACTTCTTCCAAGCCCGGACTTGAAATAGAGCCCTTGCTAGTCATGGGCCTGAAAGGTGTATTCTCAGACTGATAAGGTGTCAAAGGTAGCATCGGGGGAAGCCTTCTCCTATCTTCTAGTGTTCTAACTAATTGGTGCACTAGATGCATGTGGCCGTCTTCTGCCTTCCCAAAAGACGCTACCTACAGCTGCTGCTGGGAATATAACTGAATGAGTTGACAAGTTTCGATTATTTTCTGTCTGCAAGGGAAAGGAACCTCGTAAACGAAAAATCGGCGAAGTTGAGCCATTACATCTGTCTTCGTTAGCTCCTGACAAGTTTGGTGCACTCCGAGACCAGGAAGCCGAAAGACCCAGTGTCCACCGCCGTGTGCAAACCACGGCAGACTCCAGCACCGGATCTTTTACCCCGTTCGAGCAGCACAGTATCGAAGGAGGTGGAGGTGGTGGTGGTGGTGGCAGGCAGCAACATCAAGGCGTGAGAGCGTTGGAGGATCAAACTTGCAGCACGTGGGGCAGGTACATCGAATTCGATTTGGAGAACGAAGGTACAAGCCAGCCTGTTGTTGGTGGCAGTCAACGTCTTGACGATCCGTCATCGCATTCTTCGATACCCATCTCTTGCACCCTTCACGAGAGGACGTCCATCAGCAGTGCAGGAGGAGGACCAACATTGCAACTGCAGCAATTCTTTGCAGTTGAACCACCTTCTGAACATGTGAGTGACTTCTGTGCTTCAAGTCTCACGGTCGAAAGTCATTCTTTTTGATGTTAGGACTTCTTTTTGACGAATAGACTGTAATTCGGAAACTTGGGACTACGCGCACTAGTGTTGGTAAATGTCCGCCATGAACTTTAGTTGATATCTTAGCAGAGCAGTCTAAAGACAAAGATACGGTTCAAATTGCCTTGGGAATACGCTCAGTCCTTGTGTACTAAGATAACTCCTGTTGTAAGTCACTGGCTACAGTACTTTTGATCAGTGAGGGTACATCGAAGGTCCAATGAGGCAGCCAATGACGTCCAATAGTACAATTCATTGATACAGATTATAGAGCGTCAAGTTTGGACACTGGGTAATTGAAGCGCCATTGTCTTTCTTCGTATTAAGTTGACCGTCGAGAATTCTCTGAACAACTAGTTGGGAAATGCTACAAGAACCTATGACCAGAAATATGTTTCCAATATTGATCAGATCGTCTTTCACAAGATTACTATAATTTCTTGTTTGTGAGATGGGAGGAATAACTACTTAAAATTCATGCCGGAGTATCAGACTTAATGTAGAGCAGCGAAATAGACGTACATTTAGGAACGGCGATGAGAAGGAGTTCAACGTCACCAATATAGATATATCGCAACTATTTAGTTAGCCAAAGCAAAAAAAGCTGCAGCTAAGTTCTTTGAGTGCAGCTTAATGCAGATGGATTTCGTACTCTTGGTTAATTGCGGCTAAATATATTCGCAGAGAGGCAGGAGTTAGGCTTTCAGCGTTGGATCTTCAATGGATTGCTGATGATATGATGCTGGAATATTTAGCTTCATTGATAGGATAGGAGCTGTAGCAGCGTCTTTTGAAGGGAAACCGCCGGATCACGGTGCAAAAAATGATTTTGCAAAAGCTTCTGAAATAATTCTCTTTTGGCAATGTTTTATCCTTTCATTTGGGTCCAGAACAGAATGTGGACGAATCTACTCGCGTAGAGCCATCTGAGCCCTCTCAAAATGAGCTGCAGCAGGCAGTAGAAGAGCACAATGAATCCGAGCAAGGGTTCAATGCAGGATCTATGCCCACAGCTCTCTCCAGAATATACTCCATTCAAGATCGCACCACCAGGACAGCAGCAGCACCACCATCCACTTCAGCAGACCCGAGGCCAACTATTCGCTTCAACATTGAAGGTGATCAACCTGCAACTATCCTGGAACGTGCAGGCTCATCTGAGCTACACAGCCTGGACGACCTCCCAAGGTTTGCACCCATGGGCGACTACACCGAAAGCTCGGACGACGCATGGCACTCTCGCCAGTCAACCGACCAATATCCCGTGAGGATCAACTATCGCTTTGCTTCAGCAAGACTAGAAGCGTCCTTGCTTGAGCGCATGGAACAACGACAAAGAGTGCAGGTACGTAGTTTCTCTCAGTCCATTTCAACTAATCAACCAAAACTTACACCCAGTTCCTTCTGACCTTCGGCCGTAAATTCCCAAATTATTAACTTGATTAAAATGTACAGTTACTTGACTTTGTGGACGTACGTTGGTACTGCTTTTAGGATGAAGACCATCGAGAGGAAAGAATTTGTGGTCATGTCATTTCACCAGAGGTATACATTGCAACCATCAAATGATTTTTATGCAATTTTGGTTTTAAAAACATATATTTCTCCTGCATAGTACTGACGATGTTGTTACGATCAAGTGTAATTGTATGTACAGTTTCAGTTTTATCAAGTTTTGGTTGGCAAAGATTTCTCATGTTTGGATTGAATGCAGGACTTGGTGTGGGGAAGTGTGAAGCACTATTGCGGAATGGTGCTAGACAGAGAAACCAGCGCTGTGCTAGGCACTGCTATTCTATTCATGCCCCCGGATCAGGCAAACATACCTCCTGAACGGAAAGCCGAGACTTCATCTCGGCCTGCATCAGGCTCCAAGTCGGCGTGGGTGACGAGTGTGAAAGTGGTGGAAGGGCGCACGGAGGTGCTCATCAAGAACAGTAGGGGCAACGTTCACGTTGCGCAGCTGATGCTCACAAGCACCGTCCTGGGATTAGCCCTGTTTAGCCTTCATGTGGGGCAAGGCACATTTGCGCTAGCCTTCCTGAGCAGAGTGATTGGGCCGGCGAGCCTCCCCCATCGACTCTTCGTGGACGTCGATCGGAGCGACCGCGTCTATGTCGTTGGGTAAGCTCTTATCTCAATTTCTAATTTCACTTTGTTTACCTTTGTCATGCTATACAAACCGTGCCAGTTGGTTGCAATCATCAATTCCTTCTAGGTGATTTCAAGGTTTAGGATTAAGGTTTCGTTAAAAGATTCTGCTTGATTAACAAAATTGATGATTAGTGGAATTGCGTGTATGATATGGAAAGAGTTCAGTAAGAATCCAGTGCGGAAGGTTGTTTTTTGAATTTAGTGTTTCGAGGTACAGTTCAGTTTTGATGTGCTCTGATTTTTGGGGTTACAATTTTTTGTGTCACGGGAGTTGATTTTGAAGTTGGTTTTGGAATAAGAGGAATTTATGAGAATAAGATGTTGGTCACCATAGAGATCGAATACAGTAACTTGCAGATTGTAGGTACTAATCGATTGAAATTGGTGCAACGCAGATACGAGGAGCCATGGGAGTCCGAGGTTGGGACAATATCAGATGTCAGAGTGCGACCAGGAAGAATAATCGATGCGGGGAGGCATGCGATTGTTGAGATCGACTTCACTTCGGGTCAATTGGGCGGTTCTATCAATTCTCCAGTAGGATTCCGAGGCGGATTGGTGGTTCGAGCAGATGGGCTTCTGGCAGGTGTTGTAACCGGTGATGTCTTGGGCAATCATCCAACCAATATTGATTTTTCTCCGGCTTTTAATGTTTACTCCCTTCTTGAGGAGCTATAGTTAAATCTATTCAAGGTGATCTAGTTCATACATGTCGATCCCGTGATAGAAATTATATGATCTGTAATGGTCATTAGTATTATTCCACTATGATCTCTACCAAAAAGCTTGATAGAAATTATATGATCTGTAATGGTCATTAGTATTATTCCACTATGATCTCTACCAAAAAGCTTGATAGAAATTATATGATCTGTAATGGTCATTAGTATTATTCCACTATGATCTCTACCGAAAAGCTTGAAAAGACTTTGTTCACTCTCGAAGTTTCAGTGCACACTCCAGAAGTTGGAGTTCAATGTTCAAGAAAATATAATATGTACACCATTAGATATAAATATCGAAAGTAGAAGTGGGGTTTTTCGATAACAATTGTAATCCAAAACTTGTTTGCAATTTTAAGCTGATGTATTCTTGTAGCGGTGGCTATCTCTAATTATTTTATGTGAAAGATTACTCGAGCATGTTGTGGTAACTGTCACGAGTTAGCTGCGATGTTCAATTAGGTTCTTTCCAATCTGTGTATATGGTGTTACGGTTTGACAAAAGAGTTAGAAACCGTGTCCATGTGAAATCAACCCAGGCCATTTCCTTTGACGAAGAGGTCTGTTTGTGTGTTTTGACTGATCAATAACTGATGTTTTTTTCAAGTGTAAGTAGAATTCTAAAGATGTCACTCATACTGTAAATCAAACCATGGAATCATCTTAGTCTACGATTAAAAAAGCAATAGTGAGTATGTAGTGACCCTATACTCTGTCCGAATTCCGGACTTACATATGGGTCTCGTGTGATGGCAAATGTGTTAACAAGCCTACTCTAAAAATTAATCCACTGTTTTCCCTAAAAATCAGACTTAATTCATCACGATGTTGTGATAGTTGGTAACCACCTGGGCAGATACAGTTTTGGATTAACTCAACTTACGGCATCAATGTTGCACATGCGATTATATTGTGAACAGAAAGTTAATTACTCGAACAGGATGTACTGGTATTCAATACTACTTTTATTCTCACTCTTCAACAAAGTCGACTCAGTTTGTCTCAATTATATAGACTACATTTCCTGGAGAGGAGTAGGTCGCACTTTTGGAGTCATGTATGATCATTGAACCAGAAGGCTACCGGTAACCTTATAGGAACTGACAGTAGGAGTGAGCACAAATGTTGTCCCTACGACGTGGATCATTACTGATTTAATACTCCGGCGCAGAAAAAACCATTAAATCCCGCATTCTGGCAGAATCAGTATGTTCGAAATTCTAGTTGTCACAATCCCCTAGAAATGTGTACAGGGATTGAAAGAATCGTGCCTAGAGCCGGTTCTTTCTTCTACAGTGCTTGTGTAGACAATCCCGGCCTTGTTGGGGTTTCAAGCCTCTTAATTACCAGCCTCCAGGCACTTTCATTCCTGAGGTAAACAACAAGAGATCGAGCAAAATCAGAAACAAATATAGTGCATCCAGTCACTGCAATGATCACTTCGAAATTCAGCAAAATCTTCCACGAAATGCTGAGGAGAAAATACAAGAGTTCATGGCCTGTATTACGAAGTGATTCAATCAAGAAAAAGAGTCCAACTTGAAACAAAAGGAGGATATTATATAAAATTCACTCACCGTTGCACGTTTCATGCCAAGGCACAGGCAGGCCACATCTGTAAGGCATACCAACAGCGTATTGTGGAATTACTCCATATTGATATGCTATTTGAGAAGTCATCAACGAGCAAAGACATTGGGAACCCATCACTCCGCCCCCAAGAGACCCCAATGCGTTGCAGCAAGCTCTGCTGGGCACCTGCGTAGACTTGGCATAAGCAATGCACGAATACAACGCGTAGATGTTGCAGGCTGAGCCCTGGGCTTTGAGTGCTCCCGAGCTAAGGATAACGAGGAACAGCAACACATACGTCTTGGGCACGAGGTGGGGCCGTCGTTCTGCCATTTCCAAAAAAAATTGAGCAACGACAAGTCAAGAAAGCTAGAGGATGAGTTGCATTAGAAGCTGGCTTGGTGAGCACCTCAGAGGGATCTTTCATTTGAGGAAAGATGCGAATGGGGAAGTAATAATGTAGTTTGTTAGCTGTGGTAGGTGAGCAAAGGATGGCGTGATGGATAATAAACAAACACAGGACTCCAAGTTGACACGACATTGAAGTTTTTGGGGGAAATACCGACTAGTTAGATGGACAGAGTTGGAGATGAACTGAACCTGAGTCTCGTGTCTAGTCAAATAGAAGTTCACATAAATGACATTGCAGGCATGTTCTGCCGGTTAGCCAAAGAAAACGAGACATAGTGACAGATGGAACTTCAGGCAAGGACAAAACAGCCCAGGGAGGCTACAGTACAAAACCTACCCATTTCAGAAGTACACCATGTAGATGGGAGTAATAAATCCGGTTCAATGAAGGAGCTGCGTGTGCACCAGCACGCTGATCATCTGACATTTGTCAAAGCAAACTATATGCTATCCAGGAACTTGAGGCAACCTGCAAAACAAATCAATAGACACTACGCATCCTGCATTTCGGTAGACAGGCAGCACGAAATTTATTGTGAAACCCTGTGAAACTAACTTCAAAGACAACTTACGCAAAAATGGAGGAACACGGAGGGGAAACTGAGTCTCAGGTCTTACCAGAACCGAACGAAAAATTGACCAGTAAGCTAAAAGCCCAGCCGATGGCAGAGCTCCAGAATTATAAGCAGTGACGCTTTGAATGATACAAACACCATTTTGCTGGCAATGGTGGTTAATAAACTGTTTAATAAACATCTCAAACTTGAGAGAAATAAACCAATTGGTAGATGGTACAAGGATAAGCCTGTCGTTTATTTTGGCAGGCTCAGACTAGGGCGCCTGGATGATGGCTGCGATTGGGTAAGGGTAGCATTCGTCTTCATCACGTCTTTACAAGCTTGCTCCAACATCGCAAGAAACTCCCGCATGACCACAAACACTTTCAAAGGCTGTGGGCTCTTCGCAGTATCTGCCTCCCCGTAAAAATATATACTAATATCCTTTACACTCGCTAACACTACGTCTAAATTCTTTTGAACTACACCCACCTCTGCCTCCGCCTCATCAACAAAGGCCAACATCTTCTCCCTAAATACGTCATCTGTAAGCTCATAAGTGGTGGTTTTAGTTTTTATTACGCTCTCATCACTCGACACTTGCAGCTTCTCCAACGTTATTTTCATGTCGTCCAACCCAGAGTGGAGTCTGCTTACAGCAAGCCTCAGAGATAAAATGTCAAGACCCCCTGCCTTCCTGACATGATCTAACTCGATGGGAATCCCTCTTACTACGTCCATTCCTATCTTCCTGAAGTCATCTTTACCGTCGCTAATGCTAATTTCATTTTGACACCTCTCCAACTCAGCTTCCATGGTTCGGGCAAAATGAGAAAGGGGTGAGGAAGGAGATGTTGTACTGTTGGGCGTGGTGCACGCCGAGCTCATGCTTGTTGGGGTAGTAGCATCATAGAAGCCGGCCAACCGCGCAGCTCGAGCTCCTTCAGCCTTGACGATCTCTTGGATCACGAAATGCAGTAGCGTGGTCTTCCCATCCACGCCTTTCACGTCCGCAAGTTTCAACAATGTGTCGAGCTTGAAAGCCTTGGCATCACCTCGAAATGTCCCCATATTGAGCCTGTTCCCGGTTTTCAAGACTGCTTCAAGAAGTTTAGTGAAGGTGCGGCTTCCTCGTAGCTCCTTGCAGGCCATCTTCACCATTCAACGTCACGCAGACTAAGTTAGGATTTATGGCACCACAAATGAAAGGAGGAATAAAGACTGAAGAACGCAGTTCATAGAAGGTTTACACGGGAGTTAGGAAGACATGGGCTTCATTACCTCAAGTGTAAGTATTGTATCTTGGATGTGCTGCAGCTCTTCCTCGAAAGATGCTCTGTAAAGCATAGCGTCAAGGCGCTCAAACGCATTAGGAATTTGAAGTATTCCCAGGATGAAGCGATCTGCTGGACCAAGTAAGGATGGGTCGCCTTGATACTCATGAAACTTGGTGGTCTCTTCATCCGTAGGAGACATTTTCACCAGAAGCTCCAAGATTTCCTGACCCAGATCGTCGCCTGCAAAAATGAACGATTTCAATCGTTGTCATTGCGGAATTATGAAGATGTGAGAGTTATGTTTTTATCTTTGAAACAAGAGACATAAGAATATGGCATGGTTAAGATTCTTGAACAGCCTCTAACGGTCATTTAAGCGGAGAAAAGGAAACTCACCCTCTATCAAAGCATCACATATTTCGACCCTCGATAAGCCCCGCGCACGTAGCTGTATGCCGATATTGTGAGCTTTTCTTGGATCAAGAATCTCATTCTTCTCAGTTGGAGTTGTAGAAGCCAACCTCTTGACACTACTTGCTGTGGCATTTGAACTCAAACCAAATAAATTCTCGATCATTTCTTCATCCAGCCTGCGCACGCCACAATCACAATCAAACATAAAACTGATCAGTGACAGCCTCTTTGACACAATTCAATGCATATCGTGTCAACAACTGAGGAATGAAATATGCCATGACAAGGCAACCAGGAGACTCACTCCATGGAGTTGCTGATGTTATCCCACACTGTCTGATCAGAGTCAGGCTTCAACTTATCCCAATGCAGGGGCCTCATCTTCTGATGCCGTTTCAATGACCGCTGCTCCACCCTGAACTCCTCCAGATTTTCTCCCAGATCAGGCCTTCCAGGCACAATCAACGGAGTCAACTTCGGCCTCGACGCACTGCTTGCACCACTGCCAGCTCCACCCACAGGCAGTGGCGGGGGAGGAGGTGATGGAGGCGGCGTCGGAGGTGATGGAGGAGATGGTGGTGGTGTAAACTTCCTCCCGGTATCTGGAAGTGGTGGAGGGGATGGAGGTGGTGTATACTTCCTTCCGGGGAGGGATGGCAATGAAGATGGAGGAGGTGGAGGAGGAGGCGGAGGAGGAGGATCACTTCTACCTTCACAGCCATTTGCAGCTAGCAGCTTCGAAGGGAGAGTAACGGAACGACGAGGGGGAGGAGGAGGTGGTGGAGGTGGAGGAGCCGGTGCTTGAAACAGAGCACGGAAAGGAGGAGGGCTATTTACATCAGGCAGAGATCCTAGTCCTAATGGCGAACGGCGTGGGGGAGGTGCAGGAGAAGCTGGTGCCTGAAATGGAACCGGGAGAGGAGGCGGAGGAGCGGAAGGGCAATAAGGCGCAATCGTCCACTTCGACTCAGCATGCTTCAGATCCCGACGCAGCTCCTTCAAAGTCTTCTCCTTCCCATCCGTCTCGTCCAGCGTCACAGGGAGAGGAAGAGGAGGGGGAGGGGTGGAAGGCGGTACAACGAAAGTAGGGCTATGTATCGCTGCACTGGATTGAATGGAGAGGCGAGATGGTTTCCGAGCCCACAAGGCAGGAGTGAGATTGTTACCATGAGTAGAAGGGAAGAAACTATGAGCTGGGGACGCTGGCAACGAACTAGGCTGCGGTGTAAGAGGACTGACAGGCTTCCTCAACAATTCCAGCCTGCTATCTCCTTTCAAGCCCCAGCTTGTAAGCACGGATTCTGGCGATGGTTTGCGATGGTAAGCAGGCAGGGAGAATGTTCGCAACGACCATCCACCGAGCTTGTTCCCTTCCTCCCTGGTTGGTGTCGCTGCAATGGTGTGTGATCTGTTGAGATTTCCCAATAAGCTCGCCGACTCGCTCTCAGCTTTTCGTTTCTTTGGAGTCGATACTCGCGTCAAGATCTCAATGCTGGCCAGCTCGGCTCTGCTGAAACGAAACGCTCCCATCTGGGAGCCTTCTTCGCCGGTGTAAAACACTTCCCCCACAGGGGAACCAGGACTGTCACAATGGTTCATGTGCTTGTCCCTGAAACTCCCTGGTACAATTCTGTCCCTGAAGCCCCGTGATGGTTTCGTCGCTCTCGTGTAGACAGGTATGTCCAGCTCCACACTCTTCTCCTCAGTCCTCTCCACAGATGTTGGACTGTCTCCGAAGAACGGATTAACCGCTCCATTGGATTGCTTGGGAGCCCAATCTGGAAGAGCCCAATCTACAAGGGTCATCTGTCCCCTCTTGCTGCGGTTCTGTTCCTCATCATCAGATGCGTCCGAATGTATTCTGGCGGCATTCTGAATGTAGTAATTCCGTTGCTCCTGCAAGGCCTTCCTGTATGCGTTTCGCTTGTGCCAGAAACAGACGAGGGCGATGATTGCCAGCACGAGGAACGCTGCGAGTATGCCAACAATGCCAAACCATGATATATAGAATGATGATTGGGACTTGGAAGCAGGCGAAGTGCCTCCAGGAGATGGTGCAGGAGGCACAGAGTATGCAGGAGATGGAGATGAAAATGGGCCTGGAACTGGAGCATTAACAGGAGCTTTGGGAAAAGCCTCCACAGTCGAATTTGACATGGCAGAAGGCTTCCGACACGATAGATCCAATCCTTGAGAGACTAAAATGTGGTAGCTCGAGATCGAAAGCTGCACGCTGCATCGCTACGGACAAAAAATCCTGCTTCTGTAATGCGAGGTGTTTCATGGTTTTACTCTGCCCTTGCACATCTTCCCCGCACACTAGTGACGACGACGGAGGCTCTGTGGGAGTAGGCTTCTTCCTTGTCATAATAAGCCACCCCAGCTGCACACCAGAAAAGCAAACCCCACTTTCATCATAAAAGGCCCAAATGTAGCAACACAGCAAACTCACAGCGAAGAGAGCCATAACATTTTTCATGGGAGCTTTCTCTACCCCCAAAATCTCCCACCTACATAACAAAATCTACAAACCTACACATGTTGAGAAAGTATGTAGAGGTGATACTTTCACCCCCAAAGAATGTTATCATTGCGAGCATCCAGTATGTAACGCATTTGCAAGGTAGAATCATGGTATTGCTCACCATTCCGGGCAGAGCAGAAAGTGCGACGCGCCACCTGACATACTCCACCAGTAATCATACCTGTCATCAGCAAACGAGTGCGTGTCAAGGCAACTTCCTCCGATAGATTTGATCACAGGCTCAGAGTTTACAGGACCTCCTAGAACTGGTGTTTATCACCTGATCCTTAGAACGTACTGCGGAAGCACATCATATCTCCCTTTTGGGAAAACGAAACCCTATGCGGAACATTCTTCAGGAGATTCTTCAGAACAAGGGGATACGAGTCTAGAGCAAATTCACGCGAGCGACCAGGTTTCAGAATTCCATGCCGAATTCGTCTTCGTGACAAAAACAACCTACCCGAAGATGTTCGCGGCTGCAGAACAGAGGATGTTACAACCTCCAGAAACTAGGTGTGAGCTGCGCTTGAGTAGGGGAAGAACAAGGTAGTTTGAGAATGGCTCACAAGAGGGGAATGACCGTCACTCTAATGAGAAAGGGTTGAGAAAACTACAGCCACTTGCGGAACCTGGCATTCCCAAAACAACGACAATAACCCCAATGACGCAATCAAGGTATGCTCGCGGTTCTACCTAGATCTGGGTTGCCCTCACGAAAGACCGTTCCCCTTCTCTTAAGTGCTGCTCCAAGCTCTTCAACCGTATCCAGATCCCCAATCATAACTACACATTGCCAGCATTCTCAAACGCAACTCGTTACAAGCCCCCGGAAGAAAATGCGAGCGCCTTTCAAGGAGTCACCTCTTCGGAAGGCTAGCAAAAGTCGAGAATGGAGAGGAAACCAATTCACCTGCAGCCCAGATCATTTCAAGTCGAGTGGCAACGCTTCCTAGCGATGTTGAACATCATCACCTCGCTCCCGAAGCGTTTGTCCATCTCCGAATCCCTTCACATGACATCTAGTTTTCCGACAATGCCACCGGTTAACTTACCACGCTTCCGGCAGTCAATATTGCAGATCAGCGTCTGTGTGGACAGAGTAACAAAGAGCAGCAAACTCCGAGAGAGGGCTGATTGGTGTTATATTTTATGAAAGCAGGACGCCTTTTTCCGCAGCTCCTGACACGGAGAGCGGGAAAACAACCGCGACCGGATGACAAGGTCCTGGCACGCGAGTTTTCTATGCTTTTGCTGCTCCTCTCGCACCAACAGTGGTGACACTTCATGGCCACCTCTCGTGGAGGAGATAAGTTAGGCGCTTCTCTTTCTATCTATAGCGCACCTCGATTCCCCGTCTTCGCTTTAGAATTTACCAATTGTTTTCTTCTCCAGCAAACAATAATCACGGTGCTAAGTTGGGTGGTGGTGGCAGTTATAACAATACTTCATTCGTGTCCCAAAATGAAACATCTGATCATGGTGGATGGATCCATCGTAGTCTTCATTGACATCAGGTCAGGTGGTTTCAGAAGTTACCATCAAGTCAAGGAAGAGTAGGCGACGTGTTTTTTTCATGAGAATCAATCACTGAAATGCTGGCAATGGATCTGAAACTTTGAATGATCGTTGGAAGTTGGGAGTGACCACTTCAACCGACCATGTCACATTTTTCCAGTGGATTTGAATGTGATCGATCAGAAGTCTTGGAATAGTAAGAAGTTCTTTGGTCAGCGATCACTTGGTCAGCAGCGCTTGGTGTTTCAAAATTATAGATTACTAGGAGTCAACTGGAGTCCAATACACGCCCAACTGCCATTTGGGGCCTGAATACACAGCAGATTGACTCATATGATTGCAGATCCAAATATAATTTTCTAGCGCTAGTGAGAGAAAATTTAAGATTTGAGAAGTTTCAGTGATGGTCGGCAGCAGGTTTCTTTTGCAGACATGTGGTTAGTTGTGTGTTGCAAATGATGTCAAGGACAAAGTCTTGAGATGATGAAGGAGTTCATCCAATGATGCAAAATGACGTCGAAGAGACGCGGCAAGGAACAGGTTCCACTGCTCCTGCTCAAATCCAATGATAGTATGGCCTTTGCCACCCCCTTTTGGGGTAAGTTAACGCGCTTGCTAAATAAACATGTGACCATAGTTTCCTCCACAGTTGCATCTCCCACGTCTCTCTGTGTGCAGTGACTGCAGTCGCTTGAGTGCAGTAGCAATGCCAAGGAGCAATGCTTGTGTTAAGGGATGGCTAAGCATTCAATTCATGTGCCCGAATGAGACCCGAATCGGCCCCGGCTGGAAGCTTCTGTTTGGCACCTACACAGTTCCAGATCCTTTTTCGCATGATTACTAGAAGTTTGGAGACGACATGTGAGTTACAGTGAACATCTTTTTCTATTTGCTACTTTCTGCCAACTTGCAAGGTCTGCAATCATGGGGAAATATATGTTCTCAAAGGGGCAGATTGTTTGATGAGAGCTGCATATCTTGTAGTCATGCTTGATTGAGTTCGACCATCGTGAGGAGCCGTAAATAAGTCTTGAACCTGGTGTTCTTACCTGCTTCACAGAGGAGGAATTATAACTCTCAGTGCACACAGGAATTGTGGGAATAGCACTGGGCTAGGGAAAGACATACTCAGAGAAGCGTTTACAGAACAGGCTGAGAAAAAACTTACAGAACTCCCAGATCAAAAAAAGGTTAAACATGTGTGAATGGTGAACAGAAAACACAGCTCTTCAGCCAGAGCAGCTGCCATCACAAAACACACCACAAAATCTTCACAAAAAGCCACCACTCTTCACAACTCCAGTTTCCACACACCCCCAATACTCACCAATATCCCAAGTCCTTCGCTTCTCAACCCAATCGAATATACGATATCCTTCACAGCTCCATTTCAACGAAGAACACAGATCCAACAAAAACATAAACTTCCATATCTCACTCCAATCTAGTCACAGAACACACATCTGGTTCAAAGATTGCAACATAAGGTGCCATACGCAAAACCATCACTGCAACTAAAACCACGATTATCCACCAAAAACAATACATCAGTGTAGAAAATCTACAAGTGGACAGCTGATGTTGGTTCTGCATTCAGTGACGGTTTTTGGCGATATCCTTATCCATGCCCTGGTTTCGTGTTCACCATCCTGGAGGCGGCGCCCGGTGGTCACCCACAATCTTAAACCCTGGGAAGGGTTGAGAAGGCTGAGTGAGTGAGTGTGTGTGTGTTTTGTTTTTGTATGTCTATGGAAGAGAATTAGGGGTTTTGGGGATTCATTCGCGGGTGCAGCGATGGCGATGGCATCTCTGGCATCGTCACATCTCGCTTCACACAAGTAAGTGGATTGCAGCTCAACCTGGAACGGAATTTCTTCGTTATGTTGTTTTTTATTCCTAGCGGAGTTTGTCGTTGTCTCGGGGGTTTTGTTTTTGGATTGGTTTTCTGGATTGGTTTGTGAGCGAGAGACGATGTGGGTTCACATTTCGTGCACTGTGTCATGTGTTTTGTGAGCTGGTGGAAGGTGGTTGTGAGTGATTGTGGTGATGAGAGCGTTGGTTTGTGAGAGAGGAGTGGTGGGAACAGGTGGGGAGAGGAATGGGGTGGGAATTGGGTGGTGGGTTGTTGTGTGTGCGTGATCGGGTGAAGCTTTCTCTGAGAATTTCGGGAGTGGAAGCGGAGGATTGGAGAAGTGGAATACGGAGGAGGGGAATAGGATGAGCCTGGCGGGTGGGTGAGGGTGTCTGGGATGACCTATTAGTTAATTGATGCACAGAAGCATTTATTACTCTGAGCACCCGCTAAGATGTGTAACTCTGTGCGATGTGGAACTTGTAGGATTCGCCATGGCTTGGTATCTGGGTTATGTGCTTCAGAGATACCTTCCTCTTTCGTGGCTCGTCCAATGCGAAGACATCAGCTGCAACAGAATGGAACCCTTGCAGTACATGCTGAAGCTGTAAGATCGTCATACATTCGAGTTGACACTATCTGGCTGTGACTGTATGCTGCTTGTAGAGGAAATGATAATGCTTGAGACATCCATTTGAGGCAACAATTCAGTTTTCTTTAACTTCTGTTGTGCTTTTTTCGTGATGCAGCTGACGAGCAGCAGGAGGGTTTTCACATCCTTGCAGAGTTGCACACCTTTCAATGGGCGTTTACAGAGCCATATTGCAGGGAAAACTGGAAATTATGAACGATTGGTTGTCAGAGCTGGCAGTTCCAGAAGGGGAGTAGGTAGTGCAGATGGAGGACAAACTCTTGATATTCCATTTCTGGGCGAGTTTCCGCTTCCTGATTTCAGAAACATTAAGCAAAACCTGTCTGAAGTAACCCCTCTGAAGGCGGCGAAATGGACGACAATCGTGGCGTTAGCTTATGCAGCCATGTCTACCGTTGCAGGCGTGACCGTATTTAATGCCAATTTCTGGATGTACGCGAGTTGGCTCGGAGTGATATGGCCATGGCCAGCAGCGGTTATTGTGGGAATATTGACATTGCTTGGAGCAATAAGACAGGCAAAATCAGGAACCAAGGAGGAAGAGCAGGTCTTAATCATGGGTGGAGGCCTGATTTGGTTGATTCTGGTACCACTTGCCCACGTACACGGGTTCGTAGATGGATTACCGATCCTTCTCTTCACTTTGTATTACTTCTTCTTCTCCATAAGCGCTATTGTTCGGGATCGTATGTATGGAACACTCAGCACTGTACCTGAAGACAAAAAGTGGCAGTGCAGTCCTGCTCAGGGGATTCAAATTGCATTCGTGATGGCCATTGTTGGGGGTCACTGGGCTGCAGCTTTTGAGTCTCCGGGACTGGTAGAAGCATGGAATTGGGCATGGCAATCTAAGTTGGCTGCAGCGCTTGTTGGCCTCGCAGTAGTAGCTCAATGGAATGCGATTTACTTTCTAGGAAAATACTCCGACCGATTAGTAAACCCTTTTTCTGTTGTAATGTTTGGGCCGTACAGATGGGTGCGTCATCCCATGTATGGAAGCTACATACTTTTGTGTGCAGGCTATTGTCTCGCGCTGAGGTCGTACTTTAGCCTTCTGTTCCTTGCGATTTCCTGTATTGTCTACTACGATCAGCGGACAAAGCTGGAAGAGAAGAATTTGGTAGAGGCTTTTGGAACTACTTACACCTCTTACAGGGAAAAAACTAAGTATAAATATCTGCCTTGGTTGTACTGATTCCTGAGCAGCATTTTGTAAAGCAGACATTCTGAAACTTCATCTCTATTTCTTTCTGCCTATTCTATCTAAATGCTCGAGTGTACGTGTCTCCTATTCTTTGTGTCCCAACATTCCTGTTTCATTGTTGTCTTCACTTGTGGCATCAGTGGACAACTTACTTTCTCAGACGAGTAGAGTAGAATTACCAATTTCATTGTTGTGTAGCTGCTGTAACCTTGCAGAATTTCTTGAGAAACTTACTTATCTCCCTGGTACCTGTGCCTCAAGCTAACTGAAGTTGTAATGCAAGTTTTCATGCAGCTACGGAACAAAGTGAAAATTGACATAGCTGTACACTGAAATTTATTGTTGCAGTTTACAGTAATCCATCCCTTTTGGAGCGGGGACAACGAGTCGGATACATATGTCCGTCAGTTTGATATTAGTTGCAGCTGGAAGACTTACTTTCATTCAGGAGAGATAGTTGATAGATGCCACTGCAAGCAGCTGCATAAAGGGATCTTACGACTGGTGTTGTTCCATATTGCATATCGATCTGCGTCTTGCATTTACTGAATTGCAGCAGCTGTTCCTACAAGCGTACGTCTGGTAGACTCCACAGAAGACATGTTGCGTCTCCTTGTCAAATGGTTTTGCTGCAACTCAGTTCATGTCGGTATACTATTCATTTTGCGTGATTTTTTCATGTGCTCCACATGTTGGATAGCCATTTCATGTTGCGCAAGCACAACAATCTGCGGCATGTATAGAAACTCCGATTTCTACGCTATGGAGTTGGATGTTGCAAAGCTTTAAATTGGTTTCCAGTACTGTGTCTGATTAAGTTTCTCTCTCATGTAATGTTTTCACGGGCATGATGCGCGAGGCCGGCTCTGAGAGATACAAGGTGTTTTCAGTGACATGATCCGAACCGAGCTCCGATGTCAACATTGCGCTTCACTACTTCATGTATGATTCTGTTTTTAATTCTTGAAAGACGATTCATGCTTTTGAGCAACGCCCACCATCTCCTAAATGCAGTATCATATTCGAAGGTTCTTGTCTACCGATTACCTTGGCTGCACGATACCGCCCTTCTGACTTATATGACATTGCATAAGGCTCTTGCTTCATTTAAGACCTCATGAAAGGAGTGGACACTACATCGTCGTCTGTAGTGTCACAAACGGCGTCATCACAATAATAACCAGGTCAACTTTGACATGAAAGCACTCTTCCACACCCAACTAGTTTTCGTCAAGCCACAGAAACGAAGCGTGCATTCATGTCCTGGTGATCCGTCGTGCCTTAAGCATCAACCTTTTGGCAGTACACATTTAAAACTTTGACACAGCGGGAAATGGACGGAGCATCTTTTGTCGCAACAACTAAACATGAAACAATCCATGAAAACCTTCCAGTCTGTTGAAAAGTACGGTTCATCGAGATTTTTAAAGATATCTGTTCTCCATAGAATAATGCACTCACCAGCAACCCTTCCTTCAAAGAAAAATGCACTTACTGGTCTCTACAGTACTACATCCATTGGCGTTCATAAAACTGAACATGACCGCCACCACAGTCGTATAATTTTTGCAGGTAATTGCATGTATAACTCATGGTCGAATCACGAAGCCCCAGTTAATTCGAATCCAAGTTGGGACGTGTAATGGTGTAATTGGCACGTTAATATCACAAATGATTGGCACTTACTCTACCTGAGATTAGCAAATCTTCAAAGATCACACCATTACACCTCCCGCCAAGACAAGGTAGAGTGGATATTCATATTATATCAATACTGCTGACATGATTCACGCTCTACAGTGATTCAAATTCGTCTTTCTCAAGGAACACAGCATGACCAGAACTTGAGATGCTCCTTAAAGATCACGGAAACTTGGAATATTAAAGTGCAAGACCGTACCAAAACTTGAAAAGCTCAAATATTGTCCATTCAATCTCAAAACAACAAAACCTACTAGACAGCGCAACGAACTCATGGGACAGACAGAAAGGACGTCGCATGTGTTGATAAGACACGAACTAGATAATTCGTTTCTTGAAACCAGTCTAATTCGCGGACTCCAAACTCGACACACGACCCCTTTCACTGATCCAGTGCACACTCTCAATCCAAAAACAACTGTCAAAGCAAGAATCATCAGAGAAGTAGGTCTAATTATCCGGCTCAAAAGGCCATCACTCAATTGATCGGAGAGGAGTGAATATTCCACATCTCACACTGCCTTCCTTTCAGCAGGGTCTCCAAATACTACTCTCAACCGGCACTTGTTTGAGCTCAAGTTTTATTCGCTAAACTAAACTCTTGCAGGCTTCACATACATATATTGATCCTACAAGCTGCAGAAAAGTATGAAAATATACTCTGAAACGTTCTCCTTGAAACGTTGCATGAGTGAGTTGGGTTACTTAGTAGGGACGCTCTCCGACGTAGTTGCCAGGGGGATTGTAGCTGCAGATAATGTAGACGGCGTTGTCATTGCACAGCACCGACGCGCAACCAACCTCGGTCGTCTTCTTCCACACCACCTGAGTGTAGTGTCCGCACACCTTCCCTGCATTGCAAGAGTTGGTGGAGTACTTGTAGTCCTTTCCTTCGTCCACCCAACTCGTCACGGCGTCATTCGGTGTATACGGCTTCCCCTTCCCCCAGAACAGATTCTCCCCGTACGGCCCCTTGGAGTGTGTCAGCGGGATGCACTTCGACCTCTGCGAGTTCGCGTAGTTGAGAGCGTACTGCGCGAGGGTAGTGCTCCACTTCAACGGTGGCACGCCCACCTTGCTCCGCGCTGCATTGTGCGGAGTGAGGAACGCTTGGGGCGAGTTAGCATCCGTCGGTAGCTGCGCATTCGCAACGGCGAGCACTGTGAGCACGGCAACGAGGAAGTAAATGAAGCTGGCCATGACGCCTGGTATCGAGTGTCTGAGTTCTGAATCTGCAGTGGGCTGAATGACTGAATGAGATTCCTTCGTGTTCTAGAAAGATGAAGAACTGGTGTTGTGAGTCTCTTGCACCAAGAGGCTGGTTCTTATAGGAATGGTGATGGTCCAGCTGATGGAGATTAAGTGAGAAGATTAATGCGTTGAACCATTCAGCTGCGTAATCGAAGCTATTTCGGGGAGTCCAGTAAATTGTCTGAAAGCGCCGGGAGACGTAAGTTCCCTAGCTGAGTTGTGCGACGTTGCCAGTGCCGATGGCGGCCCTCCGATCGATGCCAACTTGGAGGGGCTTCTCTTCCTCTTCCTTGCAGAGATCAGTTCATGCCGGTACACTCAACCATGACACGATGCGGAATGCTGGACCAATGTTTTCTTCGCCTCGAAGAGCCAGACTCTTCAGTCATGACACGACGCAATGCTTGACCAAGATTTTTGTTGGACCTCGGCTTAGATCAGCCAGACAAGAGCAGTATGGAGGTGCTTCATGCAGGATCGACAACTTGCTCAGATTGAGGGTACAATATGACGAGATCTCGAGTTCATGAACTTTGAAGATTGTTGCCATATTCGCCGTACAAGACGCTGGCAAGGCAACTTGGACTGATCTGCATGCGTTTTGGAATTAATACATGAACTCGTACTTGTTAGTACTTGTTCGAACGGATGATCTTGTGCGGTGTTGATCTTGATCTAATTCTGAGACTGTTGTGTAGGGCCGCGTAGTTGCCGCAGGATCAGTTGCGGGAGTGGAGTGGAGTGGAGCAGAGGAAGGCTGTTGATGCGGATGGCGGATTTCCGGATGGACGAGGCGGCTTGGAAGCGGCGGTGCTTGTTTGCACTCCCGACAATATTACGGACCGTGTGATTGGATGGATCATGGGATACAACTTCCTATAATTCTAGTATAATTCTATTTGTGGAACTCGTTACAAGATGGAGTTAGAGGCGTTTCACACATGTGACATAGCCCAAGGGCCAAACTTTCTTAATCACCAAACTTTCTTAATCACCAAACTTTCTTAATCACCAAACTTTCTTAATCACCAAATCATGATCATTGATTCATGTCGAAGGGCAAAGTTTTGGAGTTGCAAAAAAGTTAATTAAAATTATATTGAATTGGCAATTTTCTGGATGTTTTATTGACGAGGAGTCTCCTCAAGGGGCCAAACTCTTGGCGCCAAAACTCTTTTTTAAAGAAGTGGTACTATGTAGACATTTTCAAGACCTACGGCCCTTGGCCTTTAGTGTGTTGAGCTCAACATGTCGATCTTCACCTCCAGACCAATGAAATTGCTGGAATTGCTCAGTTTTTGGCTCTTGACTTTTAATTTGAAACGCCCCTTATAATGCCAACTCTTCTCATTGGTCAAAATTCTCTCCCCTCTAGGCTCTCTCTGTTACATAATTGCTAACACCAACTGTAACACTTCTTATTGGAAATCCTGAAATAACATAGTTAGTCGTGATTTTTTACAACGTCCTTAACATGTCTAGAGTCTAGATACATATGTTTTTTTTTTTTTTAATTTAAAAACGCATTAGTTTTTGGACATCTCAAATGCATATTAGAAATGTTCTAAAATAATTAAATGATTCAAATAAAGAAATAATGCAAATACCATCGTTGATGTGTGAATATAAATATAGATACTTTAAACTATTAAATTGAATTTTAGAAAGTAATTGAATGTGCTTAATTCACTTATATAAATTGATACAATGGCCATATATTTAAAACCAAGTTTTACATGACTTCTAGGATAATGATTGAAGATATACTTATCAATCAAATAAGAACTAGCATAAAAAATATGTTTCACATATGAAATAAGAGAATAATTTGTCATTTAATGGAAAGTATGACTTTTCTTGTTTTTCATATTTTTCCAAATAACCATCAGTGTATTTTAGCTAATTTTTTCAACTAGAACACCTGCAAACAAAATGTGCATTAGCATTGACCATTTCTCTCCATTAGAATTGCAATTTTCAATGTATAGGGGAAAATTCTAAAAAGTATAATATGAAACTTTAACCCCATGATCTTTGAGGATATTATTGTAAAGATGTGTCATAATTTTTTCATCATTTTTAATTACATAGATGATAAGATTATAGCATTCAAAGTTCAAAAAATTAAAAAAAAATCCATACTGTCCTAGAGGATGAAGAGAGTTTGACTACTCGGGGAGAAAATGTTTTGCACCACAATAGTTGGAGGTTTTTGACATTTAAAAAGAAGGAAATAAAGTGAATGATTCTAACATATTCAAAAAATCATTGCAAAGGTCATAGGGATGAAATTGCTCTGCATCCATGGTTTGGTCTACAATTTCTTGTAAATTACATTTTTCAAAAGATAGCAATCCAAACAGTGAATAGATTATTATATTTATACTTCAAATTAAAAAATTAAAAAAATTAAAAATTATAATAAGCATCTGTTCTAGTATCATAAACATATGATTTCAAGAAGGGGCATAGAATCAACTTCAACTAGGCTAATGTGTAGATAATGTATTTTACCCGCCTCCAACTTCTTCCTCCATCCGTCTCTTTCCTCCTTCCATCTTTGAATACTCATTAGCCCATCTTTACCCAACAATCTTCTAATGCAACAAACCCTGCTTGGGTTTGGCTGATTCGTGCGTGCCAATATAATACCTTCAATGCTCCCAACCTTGTTTCCCCCTCAGAACTTAGAAGAGTGTTTGAAGGGAACAGTGCTTGCAGAGCTACTACGCTGACCTCTCTTCTTATGCATCCACCTCCTCTTCTTTTCTTTGTCTGTCTTGAAATCAATATCTCCTCCTTCAGGCCTTGTCCTACGTACACCTAAATTCATCTTCGTATTCAAACATTTGGCTTTAAGAACATTCAAACATCCTATTTTCTCCTACATCATCCTTTATAATTACAAATCCCAAAAATATAGTGGAATTTAAATTTTTTAGAATTCATTTCGCTCATAGAGCATAATTGAATTATAAGCATATGTGGATTATAGAGATGCATTAAAAATTGCAAAAAAGAAATATAGAAACCGCAATAACAACTAAAGCACACAAGCACTATATGAGGTCAAATTTTTAGTTTGCTCTATTCATCTTCATAGACATCATTAGAAAATTAAAGACATAGAGGTTTAGAGTCCTTACATTTCCAAGGTTTTAGAGGTGTAGATCCTCATGATATTTTTGAAAATAAGAAGCATTTTTCAGACACATATACTTTTTACTTAATACTACATGGCAAACAATAATAATGTGGTCTTTTATCCTTATTATTTTTGCCTTCATTGCATAACTTACAAGGATTTTTTATTTATTTTTTTGATGTACTAGAAAGCATAAATTGCAACCATGTGGTGTTAGAACAAAGTCATTGTGTTGATTAATTGTTTAAAAAATCTTTAAACTAGTACTTAATATGATTCTTTTGAGAGTATTTAAAAAATCTTTAATGATGGAAAATGTTTCATTCTATGAAGAATCAAAGTTGAAAATTTTCCCCTTGCCAAGTCCGTAAGGGGCTCAAACTTTGTAAGCGTAAACGTAACTTGCACACCTATAAGAATTGATGACCTTCAATTGATCAAATTTCTTTGCAATATATACTTTTTGGGCATTGAAACTTAGGTATAGTGCCGGGGCTTTATTCAAAAGACTTTCACATTGAGTTCAAACCTTGTAATCTTAAATCTATATGTTGAAATGAGCTGAAATTTGATATACACCTTTTTGGACAAGGTGGTACAAGATCCTGCATTTACATATCTCAATTTATATTTAATTTTAGAAATAAGTAGGTTGCTACAAGTAGTTTACAATTTTGGCTCCATAAACACCAAGAGCCTTTAAAAATTAGGGGTGAATAACGTACACTGTTTGATACAGTTGCACTTTTGATTGGTCAAGGTAGTGCACCTTCAAAACATGGTAACATGGAGCAATGTTCTTAATTGCAAAGCATGCCATGTAGGCTTGAACTTTGAAATACAGTCTAGGACAAAGTGATTTGATTGCAGTACACAGTGGCATAGGTTTGTTGTGAACATCAGGGAATGATAAACAACGTCACCCAGCACCTCCCTGCAATGCTCCAGAGTCTAGTTGCACCAGATCATTGCATCATCAGTGAACTAAGGGCACATTTTTCTTATTTCATGTGGAGTCATCATCTGTCATGTTGACAACATATTCACATACTCCTTACAGTCTATGTGCTACGAATTTTGCAACCTATCATCTTCTTTCACATTGATGGCATTCTACTCTGAGGTGATCAATGTGAACGTAGCATCAGAACGTGGCATCAGTTTGATGCTAAATTGAAAATTCTGATTTTGATTATCATAGGGCTGACATATAATATTTTAATGTCAATTTAATATTATTACAAATTACAATATTATTCTAATGAATGTTATTCCAGCACCAAATGTGTAGATGTCATTTGATGTCATTTAAAAAAATACCATAGTAATATCACATTAAAATATTATTTTGATGTCATTTGGGTGTTATTTAGGTGTCTTTTTAACAAATCACAAAGTCATTGTGGTGACATTTTGACATGTACTATTTTGATGTCATTTTAATGAATATCATAAATTATAATTCATTGTGATGCCATATTTTTCATATAGTACTGTAATGTCATTTCAATGTCCCTTTCATCAATATTATCATGATGTCATTTTGACATAAAATATTTTGAACCTTTGATGTTAAAATGACGTTGATGCCAATTTTATTTCAATTTCATGTAGTTTGCCGCCATGTGATGGCATTCTCATGAATGTCAATTTATAACCATTTTATATGCTCTATTTTAATGTCATTTTAATACCAATTCAATGACAACTGCTCTTGCATCAATTAGAATGGAACGTGCAAAAGCTATTTTGTGTTGTATTTGTATTATTTTTGTGATATGAAAAATAGAAAATAATAAATAAATACTTAAATAAATAATTTACAATATCTATGTATACTAGATGATTTCACAATTGATTGTTGTAATATAGTATACAAATATAGATGGATACTACCAAAAGGTTAACTTTGAATTTTGAATAACTCTCTTGAACTGACTTCACTTGTGAATAGAGCTTGTGTGTTCCTTTTCTTCTACAAGTTTGTTGACAAAGTCGAAATAAATTAGTACTTTCATATGCAATATAGAAATGGCGCAAATGCAGATATTTTTTAACCAAATTAGTAAAGTACTAAATCCAATTGGTATCAAGTGTTTTATTAGACAAGTCATCCTTAATTAACATTGGACTTATACTTGTTGGAAACACTTCAGGTAAATATTGGTTAGTATATGTTATAATTTATAAATTGCAAAATTACTACCAGTAACCAATGATGGGTGTTATTTCGAATGTAAGTTGCATGATAAGTCTTCTTACCAATCTGCAACAATACAAGTTCTAACAAAAATTCTATTGTCTGACCGCTCATGCTACACCATAAAACTCTCAAACCTAAAAGACTTTTGAAGACAAACAAGTGGTATAGTATATCCTTCATGATCTTCATGTCTATCTGGTTCTAAGCCCCCTTACTAATTAAAACACAATGTTAATTAAAACACAATGTTAATTTGTAGTAACTCTTTGCAAGTGCAAAAGCTTATAAGCAATAAAAGCTCCAAATATATTTGCCCTTGAATTCAAGTGACTGATTCTGCAGCTAGCTTCTGTTTGTTTTCATTCTTTGCCAAAAAATTGTCTGAAATGGCAAGACACCTTGAGACCTGGTTCTTTGACTCTGAGCTCAATGCAGTTGTCTGCATTTTCAGATTGAGAATTGTACATTCAGAGCTTTTTCATTGTCTTGAGTGCCTCATTGAATTATACTTGAGCACTGTACTGGAGCTTCTGGATTTCTGCTAGAGTGCTGTTCTCATAAGTTGAACAAAATAAATTCAAATTCGTAGTCTTTACTTTGTATATTATCAAATGCTTTACACGTAGAGGTCAGGCCAATCCTCCTTTAGATTAGTTGCACAAAATTTTAGCCCATTTTGGGATAAAGGCCGATCTCCCATTATATTAAGGCCTTAGGGCCAATTCTCCATGTGTATAGGTGTTGGGGCCAATCCAATAAATCCATCGGAAGAGAAGGGAGGAGAAGATGAAATTATGATGAGCTAAAGTAGCTGTTCAGATTTCCACATAGTCCACTGAATCCTATTTGTTAAAATAAAACCATACTTTATAAAAGAGGGTTTTTTTTATTTGAAATTTTACATTGAGCTCAAGGCCAAGAGTTGACCTTCCATTTTGAGTGCACCCAATTTTATGTGCTTAGGCCATGTTAGACCATGCTTTTTTTTCATTAGAGAATTCATACCACCAAATCATCTAGAACTCTATGACCAAAGGGGTTGACGTAGATTTAACCCCTAAAGCTCTTTGAGACCACATTGAGGTAGTAGCAATTCTGAGCAGACTATTTTAAGTTTTATATTTTTGGAATTTTCTAATATTTTTATTACACATAGCTTTCACCTATAGGTCTCTAATGGCACAATTTTCAAAGCATTTGGAGTTACAAGCAAAAGTTATGGATTTTAGAAGAATCTACTTTAAATCTGAGCAGCCACTAATCAATCAAAATCTTCCATTTTTTGCCCAAGTTGCCCGTCATTCACAAGGGCAGAAAGTCGCAAGACTAAATTTCAAAATGTTGGCACTTGCAAAATAGCGGGTTCAATATTTTTTCATCCTATACATTAATGACAATTTTCATCCAATATATACTTTTCATTTAACTAACCGTTTCCATCTAAAGGGATTGTCTTCATTCCTAAAAACAATTCATCTAAATAATAGTTATCATTCATATTTTAGTTAGCATCCACAAAGTATTTTCTAAAAGAACTCGGCAGACATGATAGTGGTCTCTATTTGTTATACCACTAAGCCTATATACATATGACATAGGTTAAACATATAAAATTACAATTTTATTTTTAAAACATACACTTCAAACCATTAAAAAGTAGCTAGTAATATGTAGTTCAAAATATGGCTTTGACAATTGAGATTTTCTATGGTAATTCATGCGATTAAGGAAGTGATTGGTTGTTTTTAAGTCTTCAATTGTAAAAACAAATGAAAATAGTATGGTGGATGATTTTGTTTTTGGTATTTTTGAAGGTGTTTCTAATGTAGGTTTTAGAAATCTTGAATTTCTACTTTGACAATTCTATTGGAGGTTACTTACAATTGTTCTTACTCTCACTATAATAGCTATTAGTGGATCCATATTTTGTTTATAGCAAGAATTTTGTTGAAATTTATCATTTTTATCCTAAAATGTTTTGGATGATATTTAGTCATAAAAATATTTGAAGTCAATACATAAAATATGTGGTTTAAATCTAGCATTGCAATGGTATCTTTGATTACAATAATTGTAAGGTAATAGCAAGGAAAGTATTATATTTTAGTTCTAGAAGGTTATTATTAAATACACTGCTATTTATGAAAAAATAGAACAAAAAGCTTTCTAATTTTTCAAACCACTTTATTATGATGTTTGACTTATAGGACATGTATGTTATGTCTACATTCAAGTAAGATATATAATTATGTGTTATGATCAATTAAGCTGCATATTAGCCATATAATAGAAGGGCAAAATTCTTTTCCGAAGAAGAACTATAGACCATACATTTACATGGTCCATTATTTGGCCCCCTTAAACCATAATGCATTTGAAGTTTTAGTTCTCTAGAATTACAGTTATTGACAGTAGGTGCTTTAAACCTTAATTGACCATGACCATTTTTTCATCAAAAGTACTAAAAAAACTTCCATTTCTAAATGATAATAAAAGAACCAAAACTAAAGATTTATTTATATCTCTAAATGTAGTATCTTACCAAAGATTTGTAAAAGATCAAAAGTCAAATCATTCAATAAGTTTAACGGAATGGATGAGAAGAATCACAAAATTATAGAATTCAAAGTAGCAAACAAAAGCAGGAATGCTATCTTGTGAGCGGTGAGCAGTGAGCAGTGAGCGGTGAGCACTAAATTTTCAAAATTTCGACTATTTATTTGATATTTTGATATGATTTTGCATGCCATGGCATATATGGGACCTATGACCGTGGAAAGTCTTTTAGGATATATTCTAAAAAGAATGGCTTCTAAATTGATAAATGTAGAAATTTACACCCGATTCATACCCGAATAAATTGTGATTTATTTTCCATATATCCTATCAATCCCACGCCATGACGACCAAGAGGGAAAAAAAAAAATAAAGAAAAAAAAAATTAAAAAAAAAATAAATAAATGAAAGAAAGAAAATAGATTAAAAAAAGATAATGAAAAGGAATATAGGGAAAACAAATTAAAAAAATAAGGAAAATAAGAAGAAAAGAAAGAAATATAAATAAAACAACGAAAGATAAAAAACAACTAATAAATAAAAAAATAAATTAAAAAAAAATAAAAGATAAAACATAAAAACGAATTAACTAAAAAAGAAAAATAAAATAAAAAATGACATTAATACACATAGGAGAGAAAGAAGGAAGAAAAAATGACATTAATACACATAGACATCTCGTCATCGCTACAAGTACCAATCCAACCATCATAAGAATCGCTATCACTATCACTAGATAATACCACTCTGGCAACTTCTGCAGCTATGTCAAGATAAATCTCAGCATCACGACAAATGCTATCTCTGTCAGATGAAATAGATGGAGAAGGAGCAGCTAAATAAGCTTGAGCCTGCATCTCTGCATAATGTGGAAGCTCTAAAGGTCTAACTGGACTCCTTATCTTGCTAAGATGGCGCGAGATAATAGAGCCACCAATGTCATTCTTCAACGCTTTCTTCCGACTGCACATGACAATTTCACAGTTTAATAAATCTGAACTAATTTTTTTTTAAAAAATAAACAAATGTCAAATGAATGTAAAGACTTACTTACAAGAACGCTTGGGGGCAGTCTTCCTCTCAGGTTCATCGTCTGACTCAACCGAACGTTTCTTCCTCGGTGAAGGCATAGGAATTCGAGTAGACTCAACCTCCTCCGTGCTTGGAAGCAGAGGAAACAACACTTGATTGTACAAGGTGGTGTCAGACTCAAAGCCTATGACATGACGCCGGAGACTCTTGGATGCTCGAATGGAGGCACCTGCACAAAAATTAGAGATCCAAAACATAAATAAAAATTATTAAATGAAATACAGAATACTTTTAAACAAAAAAAAAAACAAATTAATACCTGTAGAAGCTGTGAGATCCATAACAATGTCATTCTCAACCGTGCACAAATCAATTAGAGCCTGCAAGAGGTTAGAAGTCTTCTCCCGTGCTCCTCTGAATGGCTCACCAGACTCTGAATTAAATGTGAGAGAATCTGCAGTAATCAAGTTAGTGCAATGTCCATCAGAGGAGAGCTTGATGCCTTGGGCACCAAGCTCAGCCCTATCATGAAACTGGAACTTAGACCTTGGAACTTCCTCCTCCACATTCTCCATCTTGATGAAGCACTTGACCATGAAAGTCTTGTGCTGGCGTGGATAACGGTCTGGAATAGTCAATGGCAGACCATTGATTGCAAACCACTTGGCCTCCTCCTGAAAGTTAGCCCACTCTGCCCAGGAAATAAGCTCATTCGAAATGAACTTTGAATCAGGGTAAAATACAATCAAAGCTCCATCATCCTGTAGAAACTGCGTAGCAAACTCAAAATGGGCCTTAATCCATGAAGACTCCATTTTCTTCCCTGCTGGAATCTTGAGGTGCTTGTTCCAGGAGGGAATCTCACCATCTTGCCCTAAATCTGGAACTGGTAAATCCTCTGGAACATCAAAAATGATGAGGTCCACAGCAGCCTCAGCCTCCTCACCTCCAAAATTCCTAGCCTTGCTACCGAGATTCCCCTTGATCCAATGCTTGATCCTGCTCCAAATCTCAGGCTCATCCCCCTCCGATAAAGAAGTAAACAAATCCAAAATGCCCATAGGGCAATCATTGATGATCTCAACACTAGTGTCTACCTCATCCAACTGCGAGCATGGAATGGTGTAGATAGTCTGGGAAGGCATGGGGGTAGAAAAAAAAGGCACCTGAGGAGCTAAAGGAACTATGGCAGCCTGCAAGCTACTGCCTGAAGGAGAAATGCCAACATGAGACATCAACTTCTCTGGCCCTTCCTTCAGAACTAACTTGGCCAATTCTTTGTTCCTTGCTGCCACTTCCTTCTTGAGCTTAGCTTCCTGCTCCTTCTCCTTCTTCTTGTCTTCCTTCTCCTTCATCTTAGCCTCTGTCCTTGCCTTCCTCTCAGCCACCTTCTTCTTCTGTTTCTCTGAAAGATCAGCATCATCACCAACCTGCGAGGTATCCTCCTCCAAACCCACCATGTTCTCATCCACAAGCTGCTTCATCAAATTCTCACAACTTGCCTTAAGACCTCTCTCTTCCCCCGGGCATTGATCATTCTCCTTGAGCTCGAGGTACCAACGACACTGAAGGAGATGAGGAGCTCCAAAATGCCTCCTCTGATAATCTGTAAAAATGCACTCACTGCTAGAAACATCCACCCACTTCTTAAACCGTTGAGGAATATCCTTCCTGTCAATGGCACCCTTTACAACCAATTCCCTCCAGAAATACCTCAAAATTGCCCGCTTCATAGCATTCTCTGCACCAGCCTGATGAAGAAATGGCTCATTCTTGGTATAAGTTCCAGCCTTGGGAAAAAATGACTTAAAGGCCTTGCCCCACAAAGTAATGGAATGGGCCTCAATCCATGAGCCAATATCATCTACAGGATTAGGTAAATCCTGTGTCCTCAAAACTATGATATCCTCCTCTACAATCTTCTCATAACGAATGACTGCCTCCTCTTCTAACTGAAAAAATGATCAATTACAAAACACATAAGAATACAGGACATTTTTTTGGTTGAAACAATATGTGACATTGAGGAAAGCAACAACTGTAAAACAAATTCATAAAGCTTAACTTATTGAAACTTACCCCGGCCCAGAAAGCAGCTTGATCCACCCAAGGCCTGAGAGCTAAATCTGAAGCTGGATGTGGAGGGAAGTTGTACTCCTGCCGACTCTCCTTGCTCATATTCCACCACCTCAACCACCTCTCCTTATGCTTGGCACTCACCTTAGCAGAGACAATGAGCTGCAACTTCTCTGGAGTCATCCATGGATCCGCATAATAGATGTCAAAGTGGCGAATAATCTGCACATAATGTAATGAAAATTAATAATGATATTATTGCCCATTGTATAAACAGACCCACTAAAAAGACAGAACTGAAAATTGCCAAACATAAAGTTAAAATGAACACTGCCGAAAAACTACCAAAGCAACCACAACCGGTGAATACTACACCTCCAGAAATCCAGTCAGCCTTTCAACCTTACGAATTTGCTTGCCAACAATAAACCAACTGAGTATTAACTCAAAAAACCGAGAACCATATATATTATGTTAGAAACAAAATGGTCAACATACAATACATTGAGCAGCAACTACCAGACTGATCTAGGGTCATGCAGAAGACGGTACGAAAAAGTCATCGAACTGGTGCCAATTCAGTTTTATAAAACTATCATGACTGAACGACTAGGAAGACACGAAACCAACTGCCCAGAGTGACCAAAACAAATTACTAAGCAAGGTCTACTGAGTTCAATTAACAGCTACCAGGTTCGAATCCGATTCACAATGTACAAAGCGTGGCCTACAATGCATGATGTTGAAATTGAATTAAGAAACCAAATTGAGAACAAAACAAAAAATCAAAGCACTGCGTAGGTGAGGCATGCAGAACATCTGCACCGAGCCTCGGTGCAGGAACATATGCCTTGGGCTGGCCATTGACCTCGATGCAAGCTGCAAATACGAGCTATCAAGTTCGAACCACATTAACAATAACTGGGACTCAATGGCATGATGATCCAGCAGAAAGCTTGAAAAAAGCAAAACACATTGGGATGATGGGGGCACCTCTCGGATCCGAGAGATGGATCCGGGGTGCCTCCCCCACACACTTTTCCTGACACCCCCATCAAATAACTTCAAGCCTCAAAACGAAAAACGAAATTCAAAACAAAACAATAAGCGATACACTGCCTGGTTGAGGCCGTGCAGCACATCTGCAACGAGCCTTGGTGCTAGCACATAAGCCTCGGGCTGGCCATTAAGGTCGAGGCAAGCTGCAAATACCACCTACCAAGTTCGATCCGCATTAACAGAAATGAATCACAGGGACTCAAATGGGTAATGATTCAGCACAAAGTTCAAAAAAACCAAAAATATTCGGGATGATGGGGGCACCTCTCGGATCCGAGAGATGGATCCGGGGTGCCTCCCCCACACACTTTTTCTCACACATCCACCAAATAACTCCAAGCCTCAGTTTCGGAATTTTTAAAAAAGAATCAAAAAAAGAATCGTCAAGAGATCCTCCTCTCGGATCCGAGACCGGAATATTCCATGGGAATAAAAACGAAATTCAATACACAAAAAAAGCGAAGCTCTGCCTGGGTGAGGCCCTGCAGCACATCAACAAGGAGCCTCGGTGCTCGCACATATGCCATGGGCAAGCTATTCAGCTCGATGCAAGCTGCAAAGACGAGCTACCAGGTTCGAACCGCATCAACAATCATGAATCACAGGGACTCAATGGCATGATGATCCACCACAAAAATAAAAAATTGTGAAACCATTTGGGATGATGGGGGCACCTCTCGGATCCGAGACATGGATCCGGGGTGCCTCCCCCACACACTTTTTCTCACACCCACAGCACAAAACTCCAAGCCTCAAAACGAAAACGTTACTGAAAAGCAAAAAGAATGAGATCCTCTGCCTGGGTGAGGCCCTGCAGCACATCTGCAAGGAGCCTCGGTGCTCGCACATATGCCTTGGGCAGGCCATTGAGCACGATGCAAGCTGCAAAGACGAGCTACCAGGTTCAAACCGCATTAATAATCAAGAATCACCGGGACTCAATTGCATGTTCCACCACAGACTTCAAAAAAAGCAAAACCATTTGGGATGATGGGGGCACCTCTCGGATCCGAGAGATGGATCCGGGGTGTCTCACCCACACACTTTTTCTCACACCAGCATCAAATAACTCCAAGCCTCAAGAATTAAAACCAAAGTCAAAATGAAAAAAAGAACAATCCACGGCCTGGGTGAGGCCCTGCAACACATCTGCTACGAATCTCCGTGCTAATACATAAGCCTTCGGCTGGCCATTAAGGTCGATGCAAGCTGCAAATACCAGCTACCACGTTCGAACAGCATTAACAAAAATGAGTTACCGGGTCTCAAATGGATGATGATCTAGCACAAAGTTCAAAAAAAGCTAAATCATTTGGGATGATGGGGGCACCTCTCGGATCCGAGAGATGGATCCGGGGTGCCTCCCCCACACACTTTTTATCACAACCACAGCACAAAACTCCAAGCCTCAGTTTCGGAATTTCCAAAAAAGAATCAAGAAAAGAATCCTTTCAAGATCCTCCTCTCGGATCCGAGACCAGAATATTCCTGAATTCTATGAGACCCATCGAGAACAAGATTCCATGGGAATAAAAACGAAATTCAATACACAAAAAAAGCGAAGCTCTGCCTGGGTGAGGCCCTGCAGCACATCAACAAGGAGCCTCGGTGCTCGCACATATGCTATGGGCAAGCTATTCAGCTCGATGCAAGCTGCAAAGACGAGCTACCAGGTTCGAACCGCATCAACAATCATGAATCACAGGGACTCAATGGCATGATGATCCACCACAAAAATAAAAAATTGTGAAACCATTTGGGATGATGGGGGCACCTCTCGGATCCGAGACATGGATCCGGGGTGCCTCCCCCACACACTTTTTCTCACACCCGCAGCAAAAGAATCCAAGTCTCAGAACGAAAACGAAATTCAAAATAAAAAAGAACGAGGCCCTCTGCTTGGGTGAGGCCCTGCAGTTACACTGCAACGAGCCTCGGTGCTGTGAGATATGCCTTGGGCTGGCCATCAAGGTCGAAGCAAGATGCAAATAGCAGCTACCAGCATGGAACCGCATTAACAATTAGCAATCACCGGGACTCAATGACATGATGATCCAGCACATAATCTAGAAAAAGCAAAACATGACAGGTGCATGGGGGCACCTCTCGGATCCGAGAGATGGACCTGGGGTGTCCCCTGCAAACACTTTTTTGCAATCCTTGATTAACAATCTCAACCTCATTGAGAGGCATGTACCTTGAAAATAAAAAGAATCAAATACCAACGTACCTCTTTTAAAAAACCTTCACCATTGCTCGGGTTGGCAATAGCAATAAACCGATCCAAATGTGTTGAAAGCTGGGTCTTCTTCTTATCCACTGCCTTAGCAGCCATGGCCTTTAGTTCAGATGCACTTCCTCGCCTGTCTTCTCCAGTGCCTGTTATGAGCGTGTCTTTATAGCCTCGAATAGCCTCCTCCTGGGCCGCTGAAACCTCCCTCTTCAATCACAAAAAAGAAATGTCAACTTTTTGTAACTCGAGAGCTCTTAAAAAATATTGAGTATTTTATAGAAGGGGTAGCTTACCTCGTATAAGAAGTTGATAAATGAATCATTCGTGAGGTGAAACCATTTTCTATTTTTTGTCCGTGCCCTCTCGAGTATACTGGCTTGTAAATCGTCCTCATTCACGAGACCCTTGAGTTGGTCAAAATTCAGCAAACCAAGTTGTTGGACACGCTTCACCTCGTGTGTCCAATGCTGTTCAACGTGGTCCACTTGATTTTTTCTGAATCAATAGTGCATTGGAAAACATGAAATCACAGCAATTTATGTTAAATAACGAAGTATACACAGATCCTAATGAACGCAGTTATGACTTGTTAGAGGTCATATAAGAGAAATAAACATGAAAAGACATAAGATATCAAAACATGCCTTGACATGCCTAACAATGAACATTGTACAAACTAAGGAAAATAGTAATGCCATCGACTACAAGCAGCTCGAAGCAACCAGCCAGAGCTGGTCACAGACATGAGCCACGGAGCCTAACTCACATATCAAATTTAATAAAAAATAAAATACCTTCGATCAGGCTTGTAGCTGGAGCTCTTGTTTTAATCAAAGTACAGGCAATACCAGACGCTAATTACTGACATCCAGAATATGACAAAGACTGATACGCCTCCAAGGGAGGTCGCTAAATACAAGCAGCATCACCAGGATACAGTAGGCAACCAGAAATCCATTCCCGTAAATTAAAATGCGACATCAGAAAAATTATGATAATATGTACTTACTTATTCCAGTCGGTCATGGCGTGCAAGAGCATATTGCAGTTTGCAGGAGTGACATTGATAACAACCGATCGAACTGCAACATGAAATGACGGATCATGCTTCCGAATGGTGTTGATAATCTCTGACCAAGCAATGTGGCGATGATTTCCATCCCACACGTAAAAGTACTTGTTGGAGTACTTCTGAAAAGCTGGATTTTGTGACAATCTCCTCTCAAATTCGTCATCCTCCTTCTGCCATAGCTCAGACCATGACGCTCTGTCTGCTTCAGAAACACTACACTCTTCCATCCTGAAACTCCTCAGAGAAAGGTAGAAGCATGATGATGCCCTCCTGTATCCACGTGAGAACTCAGCCTTCAGGCTTCAGCCTATGAATGTCATTCTTCAAAGGCTCTCTGACGTCCTTCATTGGAATCATCCGGCATAGAGGAACATCAATCTCCACACCGGGCATGTCCAACGCGCTTTGTAAAGCAATATGTGAATTGCCTATCACTGCTCTGCGCAGTTGGTCCTCAACTTCAGCCAAGCCATCATCATCTTGATCCATCGCAGTAGACGGACTGATCACCTCTGCTACAGGTGCTCCAGAGTTCAGGACCTGTCAAAGTCCATCTCATAAATTTTAGTTTCCATTGGGACTGAATGCTTCCCATCAATGTATCGATTAGTATGAGGCTCATCAGATATTATGCATTAGCTATTAGCTTCAGCTATTATGCATCAAACCAAAATAAATTCCCAAATTGCGCACAGAAAGAGGAAGGTATTTTACATTTTAAAAACAAGGTTTACAAAGCGTACCTCCAAGAGCTGTCGCTCAGACGATTCTGCCCCTTGACCGTGATCCATATCTTCGGAAATCTGCAATTAATTTTAATCTTGTGAGACCCGTAATACTTCTGATATGGGCTGACTTAATTGATTTTCACCCGTAATCCTCCAATGCATGATGCTGGAATTGAATTAAGTAACCAAATTCAAAACAAAAAAAAACCAAATCACTGCCTAGGTGAGGCATGCAGCACATCTGCACCGAGCCTCGGTGCTCGAACATATGCATTGAGCTCAATGCATACTGCAAATACCAGCTACCAAGATCGAACCGCATGAACAATAACCGGGACTCAATGGCATGATGATCGAACACAAAGTTTGAAAAAAGCAAAACAAATTGGGAAGATGGGGCACCTCTCGGATCCGAGAGATGGATCCGGGGTGCCTCCCCCACACACTTTTTCTCACACACCCACCAAATAACTCCAAGCCTCAAAACGAAAAACGAAATAAAAAACGAAATTAATTGCGCTCCACTGCCTGGTTGAGGCCATGCAGCACATCTGCAACGAGCGTCGGTGCTAGCACATAAGCCTTGGGCTGGCCATTAAGGTCGATGCAAGCTGCAAATACTGCTGACAAAATTAACAAACGGTGCTGGTCAATTGACCGTGCTTTGCAAGTTCCGTGGGCGGGGCCTTACCTCCTCGGCTTGTTTGCAATCAGTCGAAATACTCTCCAAGGCCAGAAGTTCTGGGATCCCCCCTCTCGCACCCAGTACTTCTAGATCGGCACCCACTTCGAGCTCGACTTCTGAAATCCCGTGTCTCGCACCCAGTACTTCAAAATCCTCACCCACTTCGACTCTCTGAGACCCTAGTTTCTGCACCAGGTTTTAGGTTTAAGATTCCACAACCTTCTGATAACACAAAACTGAATTCAAAGGTGCGGTCTTCATAGAACAATCAGCATCAAAAAAATAAAATGCAAAACAACTTAGAAGAGATGGAAGGTACCGGTCAGGGAACTTACTGTTACGCTCTGCGGGCTTGTGCAGATGACGATTTTTGCGACGGCCCCAGCTTCAAGTGCGTCGCTTCCTCCCTCTCCCGACGGCAACCTGACCTGCAAACCCTCCTTTGCAATTAACAGAAAAGTCAACCCATCGTACTTGGGAGATTCTCGATATTCATGGAGTCCGTCCACTCAATAATTAAAATTCTCCTAGATTTTACAAACGCATAATTAATTTTTTGTGGATATTATGTGCCCCGGCTCTCCATGACCCCGACCAATAGACTGAATTAACAGAATTGAACCCGAAGCCATTCAACAAATACATATTAATTATCATCATACATTGAATTACTCAATTACACAAAGCAAACAGCATGGTCTGGTATACCTGGCATATAGTGGCCAATGCTCTGATTTTGAGATGCTTGGAATCATCTGAACTATAATCCACCTCTGCAATACGGCCAAGTGCGATTTTCTCCTTGCGTCTCTTCTGGGCCGCCACCTGCTTCGGATTACTAAAACCTGAACCTCGCCTTCTCCCTCTACCTCTAGTCGTACATGATCTAGGAGCCCTCGGCACTCTTGGGCTTGGCTCTTCCTCTTCCCTCATAGGTCTCAGTAACGCTCTCCCGTAAACATAATTCTAACTAAGACGTATGCTTTGAAATCGACAATTGCTTAGTACCAGTTTTATAGTGGACTCTTAGTACCTTAAACCTTTCATACCTATAATACATGCATGAGCATTCTGTGATTGCTAATGTTCGTGTCAGTATCTTCGATATATATAATAGTAGTATATATTTAAATTCTTAGGTGCAGACCATTTTAGAATGGCCACCAAATCTATGTAAAGGGACTGACATGATCTTATGTTGAAATGGATGAACACCTCTCATTGATCTGGTATGATATCTCTCCTTAATATAAAGTAAGTTATGGAACTCTTCCTCCAAACAAAATAACCATTTAAATTAAAGTTGCCCTTGTCACGTTAACATTGACGGCTAATTGTTATAAATATATTGGTGCACATCTGTGACGGTTGAATTTCACTGCTGAATCATATAATAGTACTAGCTAAACATGATGTGGTTGGCGGTCTCAGCCGCCTAAGCATTTCAATTTGTCAGATACATTCGAACTTAAATTAACCTATACAGGTCATGGTGAAATCGTCAGTACACTCTATTTCATATTAGAGTATGTTAGCTGTCCCACCACACTAAGCACTAACAACTATATAATCTCTACAACCTGGAACACACCAAGCACATCTTCTTACACTCTAGTTGCACAAGCTCTCCTCCAATGCATGATTGTACTTCTTCTATCTTCTATAGTACACTTAGAATGGCCTCTCTACGGTCTCATGATGGAGGTATTCCTTTTGTGATGTCTGTAGGTCCAGACAATAAGGTAGTTGTGGAGGAGCGATTACTTAGCCTCAGGTTTGGGTTTAGAGCTGGGACTATTTACGTGGAAGAAGAGATCTTTGATGATAACGGTGAGATTCTTGAGTGTGTATTTCAAGTGAAAGATAGTACACCCGATGGTTACGTCTGGACTCTTAGTACTGGAACTTTCAAGGTTTATGGGTTATCACATGCACAGATGTCTGAGTCTACTGTCCTTTTGACCCCTCCCCCCTCCACGTCAACAGTTCAAGTTCCTGGTCTTGCATCTGTCAAAATTGAACCCAGTGACAACTCAGTACATTTGTTGAGTGACTCGGATGATGACACTCACAGTGAGATCAAGCTAGGAGACACTAGGTCAAATCCATTCCAGAGTCGTGGATCCCAAGACTCAGGTCGTCCATCTCGACAGGGTAGTCGTTCTAGTATGTCTGCCTCATTGTCTACAGGGCGTCCACCTATTCACCCTGCTTCGAAAAAAAACAGGAGCATTATGTTTTCCATCAGAATGACAGCATCAAGAAGGGGCTCCCGATCAAAATTATCGAAGATTGATTTTGACACTATTGAACAGGAACAAGTGAAGTATTTACCGCCAGTTTACGATGGAGACAAGATTTTCGAGCTGCCCCCTGTACCTGAAGGAGTTCCAAATCCATTCGGAGGTGGAATGGATGGGATGAGCAAGCAGTATGATGGCCACACCTGGTGCAAGACCATGACCACAAACATCAAGAACGAGTATGGCCTCACATATCGTAAGTCATCCTGTACTGGACACTTACAATGCCCCAACATGAGTTGTGATTACATCTGCAGGAATAATGGGATGGTAAATAGCACTGAATGGTCAGGCGTAGCTTTAGTACCTTTCTCTGTGGGAGGCTCCCCCACAGAGAAATCTACTTTAGCATGCAAAGTATGTCAGACACCTCCTACTTGTCTAGCATTGTGCGAGGCTAGGATCTATCATGTGTCGTCTTTAGACAATGATATGACCCGTGCGGCCATTCATTTAGGACGTCATAGACATCCTGTATCTCAGGGCAGATGTCAAGATTCTATGGATATCATGTTTGACTGCATAGCTAAGGAGGTTCAGAGGACACCTAACGCCAAGAACTCTGCTATCGTTCTAGCGGCCAGCAAGCAGTACCTTGCCGATGCTCTGATCCGTCCTATTGCCGGGGGCAGTCATCTTCGGGGAGCATCTATGGATGCTGTAATGGACCAATTTGAGACTCTTTCTTCACCGAATATACGGAATTTTGTTTCTGGATCGAAGAGGTTTTTCCGTCAAGGGAGAGGAGTCACAGATAGCATCCTCGAGCTGAAGGATTACTCCAACTTTGATTTCATCCACCGTAATCAGTTCCCTGGACAGAATGAAGGCAAGGTGTTTCTGTTCAAGATGTCCACTGATCGTCCAGGAAGCGGTGTGGATCTGGTGAAGCGCATGCAGGCTGGAGGTGATCTTCAAGACTGCTGGATCATGTTCGACCATGTTAGGCGTGTAGCTGACTGGACCACTATGGCATGCCACGTTTATGACAGTAAGTATTGTATAGTAATGACAATTGCCCTTTGTGACATGCAATCCGAAGATGCTGCTGCTCAAGAGTTATTTTGGCTCCAGCTCAATGAAGTTATGCGCAAGAACGGCCTTGAAAATACTAATTTCAAAGGATTCATGGCTGACAATGCTGGAGCGAACTGGCACGCTGTTCGGAAGGTGTATGGGAACGGAGACCCCAATGATCCTATGGAAGAACGGGAGCGCACTTGTCTTTTCCACTGGACAAAGTGCCTTCAGAGGGCTACTTCTCGGAATATCTTGCCAAGCTTTCAGGACCAACACAAAGCTTTGTGCAAAGTATGGAAGGACGCAAAGACTCAGGAGGAAGCAGAAGCGCAGTACAATGTCATCCGCGGGTGGTGGCTTTCGTCAGGCGCTACAACTGAAGAAGGAAGGCGTCATCTAAATGATTGGATGGTTTTCTGGCACTATCGATATAGACAATGGGGAGGGTCGATGCAGCTTGTAAGTTCATTCATTTCTAAACCTCCCATCAAGTAGTAGTACACTTTGCTTTTTATCTATATTCCCAAAAATGACCTGATTTACTTTATTAAATTTCCCAGGATCTTACCCTTGACGAGAGAGCCGACATGCCTTCCTGCAACCTTGCGGAAACTGTGCATAACAGATGGCTTCAACAATCAGGAAATACAATGACCTGTTTGTACGAGGCAACAGTGGATGATATGATCCGAGCATTCATGCAGATCACAAGTTACCGGTCATGGCTGAAGGGAGGAAAGGGCGGTAAAGGTCCGGACAGAGCAGAACTTCGTTTACGCCACGCTCAACGCTCTGGTGATCCGAAGTTGATTGCTGAGGCAGTGAATTCGTACCCGGGAGCTGAGGATTTACTGACGAAGAAAGGAGGCTTGGAAGGTGCAGAGATCTTTGGATCTACAAAACGGAAGTTAGATTTGCCGCCTGGATCGAGTCATGACTCGCATCGTTATGATACAGTGAATTATTCCATTCCTCGTGATGGCACGAGATCCACCAGAGCACGCATTGAGGAGGCTCTTTCTCAACCTGACTCCGGTATTGAACACACTACTTCAGTGCAGGAGACAGATTGCGACCCGTCTAAGTGGCACATTGCCAGACTGTCCGGCAAGTCTAACCGAAAATGCCAAGCAATGCAAGCTCATACGAATGAGAAGTGCGATACCCGAGTGCGCCGAGGTACGCATGGTACACCTGCTCCTACCTATGTAGGGCTGAAGAAGGAGTTCAGAACCGATCGCCAGATTTCTACTGACTTTTGGTTTTGCGCCGATGACATTAATAGATGTGTGAAGGGCACAAAGAAGTCGTTTGTGATCGATTGGCCATCTATCCCGCAGACTTGGCCTGTGAAAATGGGCACGAACTTGACCATCAAAGAGATTTTGGCTCTTGAAGAGGCCGGCTTTCAACTTCAACAACGTGGAGTACTATCACCTCGTCGTCAGTTCCAAGTTTCTGCTAATATGCCGCTTCCAAGGAGTCATTTCCCGATTCCTGTTGATCCGGATACACACCCGACGACTCGAAACGGATATGCCATCAGGAGAAGTTCTGACGCTCCTACCTCCGACCACCGCAACAAGTGGAGCAGCGCGGGTCTCATGAACAACTATTGGATTACAAATGTCACATTGATTCCGTATCCAGGATTTGGCTGCGTCATCTCCTTGAAGAGTCCAAGTGAAACGATATATTGTATCACCATCACGGACTTCCCTGGATGTACTTGCCCCGACTTCATGAAAATGACTTCGGAAACCCTTGGGAAAAGAGGCCAGTGGAAGTACTGTAAGCATGTTTATTATATCTTCCGCTATCTATGTGAGATGGATTACAAGGTTGATACTTTTATGCACGCCCCTAGCTTCAGCTTCAACGAAGTTATGCGTGTTCTGGAGATGGCCAAAGTTGCTGAACCGCTTCAGTAGTTTCTTATGGTTAGACTGTGAAATTAAGTGACCAATACAGTTCAAGAATACATTATATGAGTAGCGGATTTGATTTGTTTTGAGTTTGTGATGGATTTGGAATCCGCAGAACAGAAATAAAGGTCACTATTTAGTTTTATATTGTCCACCTCTCGGATGTGTTTGTGTTGAAATGAAAACAGAAAAAGAATATTTCCAAGGTATGAAGGAATATTCCCCTCTGGGATCCGAGAGGAGAATATTCCTTCATACCTTGGAAATATTCCTCTCTCGTATCCGCGACCACAAAAATGTAATAAATTTTTTTTAAAAAAAGATTGGATATACATTCTGTATGTGACTTAAACAGTAAAATTTTCCCTCCAACCATTCACATTTTATTGATTCCACGGTTATAGGGTCTACTTTATTTGCATTCATATATTCCAACGAAGTGTCCTAAATTGCACATCATTGTTTGATTGTTCTCCAAAAAATTCAAAAAAAAAAAAAAAAATTCAAATTTTTACCTAAAAATTTGAAAATTTAGTGCTCACCGCTCACTGCTCACCGCTCACCGCTCACAAGATAGCGTCGCTGCAAACAAAAGTAATCTCTATAAATATAAATATTAATTATAAATACATATATAAATATAATTTAAATATAATAACTATAATTTGACTTTCTTTGTATTAAAATTCATATATTAAATAAGTAGGAGGTTTTATTCTAGTATAGTATAACTGAGGTTATTTCCTTAACTATAAATTTTTAGACGTAGCGAATATAATTTCTGTATTTATATTCACATATCAACGATGGTATTTGCATTATTTCTTTATTTGAATCATTTAATTATTTTAGAACATTTCTAATATGCATTTGAGATGTCCAGAAACTAAAACGTTTATAAATAAATAAATAAACATGTGTATCTAGACATGTTAAGGATGTAAAAAATCACGACTAACTATGCTATTTCAGGATTTCCAATAAGAAGTGTTACAGTTGGTGTTAGCAATTATGTAACAGAGAGAGGGGAGAGAATTTTGACCAATGAGAAGAGTTGGCATTGTAAGGGGCGTTTCAAATTAAAAGTCAAGAGCCAAAAACTGAGCAATTCCAGCAATTTCATTGGTCTCGAGGTGAAGATCGACATGTTGAGCTCAACACACTAAAGGCCAAGGGCCGTAGGTCTTGAAAATGTCTACATAGTACCACTTCTTTAAAAAAGAGTTTTGGCGCCAAGAGTTTGGCCCCTTGAGGAGACTCCTCGTCAATAAAACATCCAAAAAATTGCCAATTCAATATAATTTTAATTAACTTTTTTGCAACTCCAAAACTTTGCCCTTCGACATGAATCAATGATCATGATTTGGTGATTAAGAAAGTTTGGTGATTAAGAAAGTTTGGTGATTAAGAAAGTTTGGTGATTAAGAAAGTTTGGCCCTTGGGCTATGTCACATGTGTGAAACGCCTCTAACTCCATCTTGTAACGAGTTCCACAAATAGAATTATACTAGAATTATAGGAAGTTGTATCCCATGATCCATCCAAATTGGTGGTGATTTTTCACAAGGTCCCCAACATGTCCAGGGACATGTTATGAAAAAAAAAACATTTCCAGTGGACAGGTTCTTTGAAAATGAACCGGTTTCTGGACGTGTAAAATTCACTTTGGACGGGTTCTAAAAATAATTTCTTTTTTGACGATTTTTCCTCAAAAAATGAAAGATGTAAATATCAATTACATCATGTCATATATAGTTATTTGATGTGATTGTGCATTTTTATTTTATTTATTGCAAATTATGGAGTGAAAATTAAAAATTTCAAAATTTTGGGATCATTTTTCAATCAGTAAAATCTTAATGAATAAAAAATCCAAAATTCATGAAACTTTAACATGTGACTCAAGTCAAGATGTACATTCTTCCTATGAAAAGAAGTGTCACATTTTGGCTTTTCACAACAAGTTTTTTTTTTCCATATAAATTTCATTCAAATAATAATGGGTCTTAAAATAGTCTATTTAAAGTGAAATTTCACATGAAGGTAGATTCCCTTATGTACTACAACTCGTCTAAATTTCACTTCATAATTTTTATTTCTCAATTTATGAGACCAATTTTTAGGGCGTCCCACAACTTTTGTGAGCAACTGTATGTTAATTTCTTCTACACATTACTTGTTTAACACTTGAAAGAAGATAAAATAATAAAACGTCACCAAACATACCTCAAAGGCTACAACGTGCTCAAAGAAACCAACTGAAGAAGTCCCTTTGGAGAAATCACCTTGCTCCCAAATCAGCTGTGCCAGTGCACCCAGCTCAGAGCGTGCTCATGCTTACTGTTTGCGAGCATGGGCAGAGCAGAGCCGGCAGAGCAGCTTGGGCCCTGCAGAGCAACGTGAGCGGGACTCAAAGGCCAGGCCAGGCCGGGTCGGGCTTTTGGGCCGGTCCAGGCCAAGCCAAGGTCAAGGCCCAGGTTCAGCGAATAAGTTTGCTGCAGCCTTTGGCTCTGTTTTTTTATTTTTTGTTATTATTTTTCTTTTTTTGTTTTTATTTTTTTTATAAAAAATTTACAACTACTACGGGACGGGTACTATTTTTTTGAGCCGGTTTTGGGACGAGTTGTTTTTTTTTTAACCTTCCCATGGACGGGTTGGTTTTGTGATTACCGGTCTTGGGACGGGTTTCATTTTTTTTTGCCTTTCAATTCGAGGTTTTTGGACATGGACGGGTTGGGACTTTGTGAAAAATCAGCCCTGCATCCAATCACACGGTCCGTAATATTGTCGGGAGTGCAAACAAGCACCGCCGCTTCCAAGCCGCCTCGTCCATCCGGAAATCCGCCATCCGCATCAACAGCCTTCCTCTGCTCCACTCCACTCCACTCCCGCAACTGATCCTGCGGCAACTACGCGGCCCTACACAACAGTCTCAGAATTAGATCAAGATCAACACCGCACAAGATCATCCGTTCGAACAAGTACTAACAAGTACGAGTTCATGTATTAATTCCAAAACGCATGCAGATCAGTCCAAGTTGCCTTGCCAGCGTCTTGTACGGCGAATATGGCAACAATCTTCAAAGTTCATGAACTCGAGATCTCGTCATATTGTACCCTCAATCTGAGCAAGTTGTCGATCCTGCATGAAGCACCTCCATACTGCTCTTGTCTGGCTGATCTAAGCCGAGGTCCAACAAAAATCTTGGTCAAGCATTGCGTCGTGTCATGACTGAAGAGTCTGGCTCTTCGAGGCGAAGAAAACATTGGTCCAGCATTCCGCATCGTGTCATGGTTGAGTGTACCGGCATGAACTGATCTCTGCAAGGAAGAGGAAGAGAAGCCCCTCCAAGTTGGCATCGATCGGAGGGCCGCCATCGGCACTGGCAACGTCGCACAACTCAGCTAGGGAACTTACGTCTCCCGGCGCTTTCAGACAATTTACTGGACTCCCCGAAATAGCTTCGATTACGCAGCTGAATGGTTCAACGCATTAATCTTCTCACTTAATCTCCATCAGCTGGACCATCACCATTCCTATAAGAACCAGCCTCTTGGTGCAAGAGACTCACAACACCAGTTCTTCATCTTTCTAGAACACGAAGGAATCTCATTCAGTCATTCAGCCCACTGCAGATTCAGAACTCAGACACTCGATACCAGGCGTCATGGCCAGCTTCATTTACTTCCTCGTTGCCGTGCTCACAGTGCTCGCCGTTGCGAATGCGCAGCTACCGACGGATGCTAACTCGCCCCAAGCGTTCCTCACTCCGCACAATGCAGCGCGGAGCAAGGTGGGCGTGCCACCGTTGAAGTGGAGCACTACCCTCGCGCAGTACGCTCTCAACTACGCGAACTCGCAGAGGTCGAAGTGCATCCCGCTGACACACTCCAAGGGGCCGTACGGGGAGAATCTGTTCTGGGGGAAGGGGAAGCCGTATACACCGAATGACGCCGTGACGAGTTGGGTGGACGAAGGAAAGGACTACAAGTACTCCACCAACTCTTGCAATGCAGGGAAGGTGTGCGGACACTACACTCAGGTGGTGTGGAAGAAGACGACCGAGGTTGGTTGCGCGTCGGTGCTGTGCAATGACAACGCCGTCTACATTATCTGCAGCTACAATCCCCCTGGCAACTACGTCGGAGAGCGTCCCTACTAAGTAACCCAACTCACTCATGCAACGTTTCAAGGAGAACGTTTCAGAGTATATTTTCATACTTTTCTGCAGCTTGTAGGATCAATATATGTATGTGAAGCCTGCAAGAGTTTAGTTTAGCGAATAAAACTTGAGCTCAAACAAGTGCCGGCTGAGAGTAGTATTTGGAGTCCCTGCTGAAAGGAAGGCAGTGTGACATGCATGTGGAATATTCACTCCTCTCCGATCAATTGAGTGATGGCCTTTTGAGCCGGATAATTAGACCTACTTCTCTGATGATTCTTGCTTTTACAGTGATTTTTTGATTGAGAGTGTGCACTGGATCAGTGAAAGAGGTCGTGTGTCGGGTTTGGAGTCCGCGAATGAGACTGGTTTGTTTCAAGAAACGAATTATCTAGTTCGGGTCTTATCAACACATGCGACGTCCTTTCTGTCTGTCCCATGAGTTCGTTGCGCTGTCTAGTAGGTTTTGTTGTTTTGAGATTGAATGGACAATATTTGAGCTTTTGATATGATCCAGCACTTTGATACTCCAAGTTTCCGTGATCCTGAGGAGCATCTCAAGTTCTGTTTATGCTGGGTTCATAGAGGAAGACGAAACTGTATTACCTAGTTACTGTTGTGACGACGCCGTTTGGCGGCACTACAGACGACGAGGTAATGTCCAATACTCCTTTCATAAGGTCATAAATGAATCAAGAGCCTTATGCAATGTCATGAGTGGGAAGGGCGGTATCGAGCAGCCCAAGTTAATTGGTAGACAAGTGGAAAAGACACCTTCAAAAATGATACTACATTTAGGAGATGGTGGACGTTGCTTAGTAGCATGAATCATCTTCCAAGAGTTAGAAATAGAATCATACATGGAGTAGTGAAGCGCAACGGAGCTCGGTTCGGATTATGTCGCTGAAAACACTATGTATCTCTCAGAGCCGGCCACAGATATAACTGCCGGCACCATGTCAGTTTGGACTCCAAGCTATCGATTGTCATGCACCAAGGTGAGATCGGCGGGCTGTTTAGTGGGGTACACAAATTCCAGTCGCAGTCACAGTACTGTTACTAGATTGAGAAAGATAATTAGTTGATCCATGTGAAGCCTTTCAAATTTCATGATTCAGCCAGTTGAAAGAAAGATAAAAATTCTTTAACAGCTCTGAAAGGCAACATATAAATGATACTCTCCATAAAATCATGATGTGATATACTTCAGAAGCATAACTAACCATTCCCAAGACACAACTGCTTGAAACATCTCCATTTATTGCAGTATACACCAAGCCGCCCGTAAATTCGTGCTTCCTGAAATCGACGATACCGGGTTCCACAGACAACATTCGAGATTTATCTCGGATAAGAAAGGACTACCAAAACTTGAGATATTAAACTACATCTCTGGCTTCATCGCCTCAGCTTCTTCCCGGATGGATTGGAACAACACTGATGACAGATATCGTTCTCCAAAGCTAGGAAGAATCACCTGCATTCATGAATCAACGATTGCAAGGTTTTAGTACTTGTAGATCTTTATCCATAACTTAAAAGGCGAGAAAGCTTGTCATACAGGAGGAGGGGGAAAGAAGCATTAAACAGAATCGTGTCATATAAAATAGAAACTCGAGCAAGACCTAAGAGCAGTAACCGTAGGGAGATTGGAAGGAGTTACGTACAGCAATCAGTTTGCCCTTGTTTTCTGGCCTCTTGGCGACCTCGATAGCCGCAGCTGTAGCAGCTCCAGATGAAATTCCAACCTATTATTCAGAGAATTACACAAGTTATACATAGTGCTGGTGATATCTACCAGTATCCACACCGACTAGTTCTCGACAAGCCACAGAAACGAACCGTGCATCCGTCGTGCCTTAAGCATCAGCCTTTTGGCAGTACACATCTAAAACTTTGACACAGCCGGAAATGGACGGAGCATCTTTTGTCGCAACAACTAAACATGAAACAATCCATGAAAAACTTCCAGTCTGTTGAAATCGGTTAATCGAGATTAAAGATATCTGTTCCCCACAAAATAATCCACTCACCAGCAAACCTTCCTTCAAAGCAAGCTGCTTAGCCATCTCCACAGCATCATTGCTGGATATCTGGCAAAACAGAAATTTGCAACGTTAGGCTAGAGTAGAAGAGTGCTGTACTGCATGCTGATATCACCTTCTTCTTTGACATACTCCAAGAAAGCTAGAATGTAATGGCTTAAGTGAAATAGAAAAGAACCTGAATAATCTCGTCGAGAATCTCAACATCTAGGATACCGGGAATAAATCCTGCTCCGATTCCTTGAATCTTGTGAGGTCCTGCCAAGGAAATATGTTAACTATTGACATCATATACACGATGATCTCGTTGAACTCCTTGTCCAGCACTCAATGGTCTCATATCCGTCAGCACCATCAATTAGAAGCTTTGGAATTGTCTAATGATGTCCCTACAAGGGCTTAAGTTACGCTGCTAAATTATAATATAGGCAACATAGGAAGGCATAATAATGTAACTATTACCACAAATGAATTTCACTTTCACCACAAACCAAATAGTCTCGAAATAAATATACTGCTCATTTAAATGCCGTATAATGTCGAATATAAATTGTACCTGGCTTGCCTCCCGAAAGGACGCTGCTCTCAGCTGGCTCAACACCAATAATCTGCAGATAAATATGATGGTTAATACTTATTAACCACAACTTGCACACGGGGTCTGCCAAACGTGATCAAACGATGATATAAATAGTCCACAAATTGATGCTGTAAGGAAATTAAACAAACTTTTGAAATCTTCAAGTAGCATCTATACTCACTTTGACGTCGGGGTTTTTGCTCTTCAAGTAGCGACCAGCTCCAGTGACAGTTCCACCGGTACCAATGCCGGCGACAAAAATGTCAACCTTTCCAGCAGTATCTTCCCAGATCTCTGGTCCAGTAGTCTCAAAATGCACCTGCACGTCAGATACATGTATCAGCCAACTCCAGTCTCTTTTACAAAACATGAGCAAAATCTTTGTTAGATGAGCTATTATGTGAAAAAATATCGAAGATTTTAGTCATAACAGACACTTGAAGCTATATGCGATACCTTCGGGTTTGCAGGATTCTCGAACTGTTGAAGCATGTAGGCATTGGGAGTTTTCTTCACAATTTCCTCTGCCTTCTGAACAGCACCTTTCATTCCCTTGGCTGGGTCGGTAAGGATGAGCTCAGCACCGAAGGCCCTCAACAAAATACGCCGTTCCATACTCATTGATGCAGGCATAGTGAGGATAAGCTTGTAACCTTTGGCGGCAGCAATGAAAGCCAAACCAATACCAGTATTCCCACTGGTTGGTTCAACAAGAACACTCTGTTTACAGGAAGTAAAAAAACGATATTATCAAAATACGTATATATATTATGAAACCAAACTGGAAGAAGATGGGCAAGGATGTTGAAATGTAAAGCACAAAGACTTAATCCAGATTATAACTACGATTGAGCTACTTCAAGACACCCAGGTCTACCCATAAGAGCACCGGGGGCCAACGTGGAGTTCTTAACAAACTAAAAGCTAGATCCAAAGGCATGTACTACCAAAGACCTCGCTTAGACTTATGCCAAAAATAAAAAATAAAACACTACAACGTCAACTAGTCTAATCACAAACTGAGAAACTATCGCTAACAAAGCGGCGGAAAAGAGCTAAACATGGAGATTATAAATGAAGGTTAAAAATGAAGATTCTGCTGAGCATTGCACAGATCACATACCTTTCCAGGAGTAATAGCACCCTTAGCCTCAGCGTCAGTAATCATACTGTTGCCAATCCTGTCCTTGACACTGCAGCAAGGCTCCATGATCTCCAACTTGGCCGCAATATTGGCAACACATCCTTCAACCACTGTGTTGAGGTAAACCATAGGAGTCTTGCCAATCAACTGCAGTAACCCACAGGCATAACAGAAAAACAGATGAGAAGACAATTACATCAAACATGTCCCTCGAACAAACCACTCAATGACAACTCAAAATCAAATCTCCAAGAACATACAGACTATGCTACATATTGTTTCCGCTAGATTTCTCCGAACATTGTCACACATGCTCATAGGCAAAGAGCAGAAGCGAGCCTTTCAGTTGGTGGCTTCCATTGATATAGTACAGCCCTAATGCAATCCTAAAATATGAGGATTCCGATCCTATCTAAGGAGATTTTATTCTTTCAGTGTTAAGATAAGCTCTTAGTTCAATACTTGCCTTGGGTTTGGTTCATTTACAATATCCTCTCCAACCTGCCCTTAGTCAACCAAAACCCCCAACCTTCTCACAACCCCTATATTTCATTCCAGCTGAACTAATACGTATCCAGTACACAGAGTCCTGTATCCAATTCACGTTCAAAGACAGCAATCCCTTACGACATCCCTAAAATGCCTGACAATGAACACGTTCCTGTCCCACAAAGCACGAAGAGACATGAACAGCAACAGAAACAGAGCAAACCCACACGAATTTGAGCTTCTGCCAAACAATCCTAGAACCCAAAACCCCGGATTCGCCACCAACCATAACTTCGAAACATCAAGCACCCACAACAATGCATGAAAACACAAACGTGTACGCAAACTTGCAGAGAAACAAACACAACCCGAGCCAAACCCTCCCTCCCACAAAACCCAAACGCAAACCTAAACCCCAGAAAGCTGATAAAACATAAGTGATTGCATTGGAAAAACTCAGAATCTGATTACCTGAGTGACATCGTCGGCGATGTTCAATTCGAGCTCCTTCTCAGCCTCCACAGACACAGCCCGGCTAACGACGCTCATCCTCTGGGGCCTCTCGACCGCGCTCGCGCTCTCCTTCAAGCCCAAGCTCGCCATCCCAGACTCCAAACCCGCCATCCTCACGCTCCTCGCCGGCGCAGCTCGAGCCTTCACAAGACGGGGCGCAGCGACGCAGCCCAAACCCACATTGGTCGATTGCCGGAGAGCCGCCATGATGATCCCGAGCGCCTAAACTTATGGGTCACCAATCCCAGCACCAGCACAACCAGCGCAAGAGCGGCTGCGGCGAGCAGAGCAAGGTTCCGAAGAATGAGCGAGCGCACCGACGGAAGCACAACGGTGAAGTTCCGCAATTCCCCAACTACAAGACAAGCTGAGCCCGGCCCACCCCACCCACTGCCCAACCCCACTCTCACTCGCAGACGCCCCGAATATTCGGCCCTCCCTCTGACGACCCCGCATTCGTCACGCCGGCTGCCCGCTCAAACTTGGCCCGTCATCGCCTGGCCTAACTTAGGGCTGGGCCTTGTATGCAGCGTCGTTTCTCCCACTCCAGTGTCAGTTTTCTTCGTGGTTTGCCATCCTGAGTGATGTGTTGTTCCTTCAGATGGGTTGAGCTTGATTATAGTTCTTGGGCTTGGGTTTTCTGATGGATCTGGGAGTTGGATTGCAGATGTGGAGGGTTCTGAGTGAGCTGAATTGGGTGTTCTTGGTGGGTTTTCTTGTGTGGAGTTGGAGTGGTTGTGTTTGTGGGTGGATGTGGTGAGATTGAGGATGTGATGCGTGAGTTTATGAGAGTTTTTTGTTGTTGTGTAAGGTGTGAGGAGTAGGGGTGCTTTTTGGGTGGGTTTGCTGGACGGGGTCGAGGTGAGGCTTCTTTGGATGTTTGTTTGTGGTGGGTTGTTCTGCAGCGTCGTGAGCAACTAGAGTTTTTTGAGTCATTTGCATGTGCACCGGAGACATGTCTTGCGTTGAGAGGTAAGGAGTTTTTGTGAGGAGGCATTTTTCTCTTTTAGGATTTGTATGTTTGGTTCTGTTTTATGCTGTAGATGAGCTCTGGTGTGTAGGAGTATGACAAGTTTACTTATGGCGTAGTAGCGTCTTATTCCCATTATTCATGGGTTCCTGAACCTGCAGGTCACTTAGTGTGTTGAGCAGGATTATAAATCTGCCTGAAATGCTCATACTAGTGTTTGAGAGTATGTCTTGTCGGTTTGCGGAGGAGGTTTGAAGATTGAAGTACAAAATGAGTCATGCGTAAATTTTCTGGTTGTCATAAAATTTTGTAGTAGAAACTCTGAGGTCTTCTACCGGTGCCTGCTTCGATGTCTTCCACCTTGAAGCCCTTGTAGCCACTTTCGTGTGTTGGTGCGATGCAGACGTCAAACATTTTCTTCAACATCTTCCTCTGTTTCAGATATTCTTGGTCTCTGAATTTAGCTAGCGGCGTCCACCAGACCACATGGGATCAGCCCGTCAATGTGCAGTACGTTGTTACATTAGCAATGGGCTTCCAAATGTGAACTTGACTTGAATCATGAAGTTTTACAGCATTTGTGGATCAAGGAAGAGAATCCGTGATTTTGCCGATCTAAGTACCAGAGGATGGTCTCAATTTACCTTAGCAACGGTTAATTCGGTGTCCTGAATAATGATGTCGGAGACCAGAGCTCGTAGTACACATAAGAAGATGCCTGATTTTTCGAAAGCCACTTTGTGCTCTTGTCTGGTATATGTACTGTACTGTACAGCATATGTCAAATCGGGAAGAAGCTGAACTCGGAAGTGCGAAAGGCTTAGCAGAGCTTGGAAAGGAGAACTACTCATGTGAAGGCCATATGATGAAAAGGGCATGAACGTGCAAAGTTGATATATGTTCAGAGTGGTGCAAATCAGGAAACAATAATGTAGACTATACATGAATCCTACTACAGTACTCCGACAAATTCCGTGTCAAACTGCAAAATGACAATGCAATCATGTGTCGTATGGTTAAGTGTGTGTATTGTTAAATGATAATACAGCAGACAATCAAGTCACGTCTCTTTGGTATGTACTATGTAGCTCAAGAGAACTTGATGATCAATGTGTGAACGGTCCACATGCCGAAATTGGACAATCTTGTAAGAATGCAATTAAGCACAAAACCGTGAGCACCTCCTGCGCATCCTTGCTAACTTACATCATTCGCTTCGGGCAGAATTGCAGTACTTGTGCATGGCCATTGATCAACACAATATGGAGAATCTACTTCACCTAGCCCATGGCCCAGGTGGATCAAATGGAGACTTTGGATGTAGCATGAATTTGGATTCTTCCTTCATTTTTTCCTTCAACTTTCTTGCTGCTCCTTCTGTGGGCATATGTTAAGATATGGTGGGATCTTTTCATGCACCGGACTCCTTTAACCAACTCAAATGCATTCAATTAGGAGGAAGAATCAGAATTTCAATATCAGTTACAGAACGTACTCTGGCTTTGGTAGTTGTTGGAAAGAAATTTTGGTTCATACCTGGAGTCCACTTATATAGAGCGGGGATACTCTACTCATTTGTAGCCCTAATTTTGTGCCTTTTCTCTACCTCTCTTGGAGCTCCCTTCCAATCAGATTACTAGTCAAGCTACTTTTGACTTGTGAACGGAGTAACTTATTGTCTTCACCCCGGACTTCCCCTTTAATTATTCATTGGGAGACATTGATCAAATCCATTGTTGGGCAAAGAAAGGTCACTAGTGGGAAAGGTGTTCTGTTACAACAAAAATGAACACCAAGCAGGGACCAATTGCACTAAAAAATTAAAAAAATTTGTGTAATCAGTCACTGCTTGGTGTTCAATTTTGGTGTAAGAGAACACCTTTTCTACTAGTGGGTGAAATATTTCTATATTTTGATATATTCAATAATTCATAACTCATGATATATTCAATTTTTTCCACTTATTCTAAACGCTAAAAGGCTTTTTCATAATTTTTATAGAATTCTTGGGTCATTGTCCATTTTTTTTCCACAATTTTTCATTTCCATGTAACTCCGTTTTTTCTACTCAATGTCTAATTTTTTACTAAATTTGACAGTATTGCTAAAAGTGTTAATTAAAATGAAGAAAACTAAAGATTTTAGTACTATAGTTTCAATTATGATTTCGACCATGGCTCTCGGGCGGCATTTGGCTAGGGGTTGCGCCTAAGGTTCTTTAGCGCTCCGAACCACTGTTCGAGAAGGTTTCTAAGCCAACCAGCCTATGTCCTCTATTTTCAAAAAGCAGCCGGTTTTTTTAGATTATACCTAGTGTGTCATGTCTATGAATACTAAATATAATTCTTTTTCTATCATTTCATCCGGTGATTTGCCTCTATCCTTGAAAATCTACCAGCTATTTTCAAAATCCATTCGGTAGCCTTGTAACTAACCGCCGGCTCTTCTCGGACAGTGCTCCGAACATGGCAAACGCGTCACGACTCCTCATAATGCAAATGATGGTCATGGTTCAAGTTTTTCCATGTTCTTAGAGCGGTCTAAAAGATTATTTTTCATTTTTTTCTTTGACGTTGTTGCTTTCAGGTTTATGATAAGTATGTTTGGTGCTTGTTTTATGGGATTGTAAAGATTGCCTTCCTTGCAGTTCTGTAAAAATGGAAAAAAAGTAGCAATAAGGCTATTTGGCCACTTATTGCATGTGACGATGATTCATATAAATTTTAAAATAATAAATGAACTAAAATTTCATTTTAAAGATGTAATTTATGTGCACTCAAGATTGTTTAAACATGATGTATAATATGAAATTTATCAACAATTCAAAAAAATATATTATCTAATAATATGATTTACTTTTATTTTATTATTTAATTAATAAAAAAATTAAAAATTAAATGAGATGAAAACATTAAAAGAATCTAAAATATATGATTATAAAATTCTAATAAAATCATAGGATTTGTTTTTTTAATTAAAAAAAAATTTAAATCAAATTTTATTATATTCAATTTTAATTTTAATTCAATTATTAAATATAAATAATTGAAATTTGTTAAAATAAAAATACGATCTTTCTCTCTTTTTCTTTCAACATTGAGAGTGTAGTAACACATCGAAAATCCGAAAACTATTGATGCGGAAGGAAGTATGAAACAAATGTATAAGTGCCAAGTGGTGTTTAATATGAGATTGACCTACTACAATCCAATGTTACATAGTACATCAATAGAAAAAAACTCAAATGTTTTTTAAATTTTATCAATTTTCATTCTTTATTTTAAAGTTGCACATACATCGTGCACATTTAAATACATGACATTCTTGATTGCATATTCTCAATTCCAACACTTATTTATTATTCCATACAATGCTTTATCAAAAACAATAGAGCTCCATTACAAAATTATTTTTTTAATTTTTTTTTGAAGCAAATGGTGGCTTTATTCCATCGCATAGTAACAAATAAAAACACCGCCGCGCAAACCAGACAGGGGAGACCCTGCCGGCAATACCAATTTAAGTTTTTTAATTACCTAATAACACCTGACCTGGTACCTAATAAAACCAAACCAAAACCAACTAAGATTAGAGCAGAGGCCGCTCGTAATTCCAGTGAAGCCCACGGTCGTCGGAGTCAAAGAAGAGCCCGTCATAGTCCCAAGTAGCAAAGAATGTGCGAGAAGCCTTTGGAATCCCTTGCGGTTCGTGGTAAAAATCATATTTTTAATGCTTTCAACATTAATATAAGAGACATTCTTAGTTTTGCAAATCTTGTTTATTGACGTTGCTCAAGTACCAAACCTCAATGTATCATTTTTATAAACTCATAACATCGTTATAGAATTAATACAATAAAATGCCGCATTCAACAAGTCTTGTCGCAACAGCACTATCTGTAATCTATCTTTTGATTATTATAAGTAGTTATCAATGAAAATTCTTGCCATGAGCAACACATCCCTTGTACATTTAAGCAAGAATTAGTACTTTTCATCTGTAAATAATAATTTCAAAGTACAAACAGCGGTTTCATTATTTCTCTCATCTCACAAACAAAAAATAATAATTGTGTCAAAAATGATTTCATTGAAAAAATATTTATAGCAATTAATTCCAAATGTAACAAGAATTATTTTTTGCAATTAGATCAAAAAGTATATTAAACTCATGCACTTTAACAATATAATATACTCAAGCAACCCATATACAGAGGCACAGTGTTCCACTACAGTTTTGTCATGTTTTGAACAAAGCTTGTGGATTAATTTTGGGCCTTGCTATCTTGTGAGGCAATACTTTGTTTTCTAAACCAATACTTCAATGGAAGCAACTTTGGATCATTGTAACGTACAAGCATCCATAACACTACCTTCATTCAAGTTCATTGTTCAAGAAGTTTAGAGAAGAGATCCCCACACTACCTTTATTGTTCAACAAGTTGGGAAAAGATTTCCATGGTGTCATGGAAGGTCCAATTAAAATTAGTAGAAGCATGACATTGCATTTCAAACAATGTCATCTCCTCCCAATCATGGGGCAATTCCACAACACAATGAGAAAAAACCAATTGATTCAAGTCCTTATTCCAAACATGGAGGCGTCTCGCTATTAGTTATGGTGGGCTCAATTCATCCATTTTAGAACACGTAGTTTGTTCAGCCCATTTAATGGAGGATAACTTAAGGCACGGACCAACAAACGTTTATTAGTGCTATCAGTTTGAATAAGAAGTAAATACATATATGCAAATTGCACAAAATACAAACTTTTATTTATATGACTTCACATGTGCAACAAATATATCTCGTACCCTATTTACACAAACTATGACTTTTCTCGATCTTGATCTCGACGGCATGTATCCTCATGATCGAGCTTTGAAAAGATTACACTGCAATCTATTCAAATCCAAAAAATGCCCACATGTGATTAAGCTTACAAGTCAATGTTATGATTGAGCATATTTAGTAACGCGAAATTTAATTTCAACCAAAAACATCATCTCTAAGGTGGACCATCTAAAATATTGAAGATTATAATCATTAAAATGAAGATTTAGAAAATAATACTAACCAACTTTTTTATAATGGTATCATTATCAAGCATTTTTTGCATTCCAAATTGATTAATATAGAAAATTAATACAAAAATATAATCAAAATAGAAGATTGTATTATAAAGACACAATTTATATGTTTGGAAATTTTCTTAAACATAAAATGTAATATGAGAGTAGTCACTAAAATCAAAATATGTATAACAAAATATAATACGAATAAATTATATATAAATTTATAAAATATAATTAAAGGATTTTTTTAATTGTTTTTAGAATAAATAAACATTGATATATTCCTTCATATTTTGTAATTCAGTTAACAACTATAAAAGAAAAAAATTAAAAGAATTTTTTTATATATATCACGAAACAATAGATTGAACAAAACAATATCTTATTTAAAATATTAAAAGAAAACTAAAGACTATTTATGTTTCTTCTTAGATATGGCCTGCAAGATGGTCGTGCGGAGGTCTTTTTGCTTCGTCTTTAGAGTTATCTAATCTTGGATGAAGTAAATCGAAGGATTGAAGATAAGAATTGGTGTAAGGTTTGTCAATTGATGGGCACGTTGTTATTACAACTTTTATCATTATTTAATAAGAGCAACAACAAAATCAGGGATTGTAAAGGCCTTAAATTTACTTAGATGAATTCTTTAAATCTCTTGCTAATTGGCTTGGAGAATTATGACTTGAGTTTCATTATTTGAAAATATGTGTACAGGATGATTGAGCGTATTTGTATTATTTGTGGGGAGAAAGAATACAAGTTCAAATTAGGCTCATTGGCCAGAAGTGTCCTTGATACATTGGCTAGGATGCATTGCTTCAAATCGGCAACTATCAACAATATGAAATCTGTCATAGCCTCCAACAATGATGTCTTTGTATCTATCTTATCCTCCAACAATGATATCTTCGTTACTTTGGCAATAGTATAGGAATACATAACACTTCATATGATTATAATTGTTTCATTATAATTGTAGAAATAGGTAATTTTTTATATGTATTAAGAGTTTATATTGAAAATCAAAATCTTTAATTCCAAAAGTCCCTTAATGTCTTTGAAGCAAAAATTGTCAAACCCCATTTTGTTTTACTTGAGGTTTGATAAATCTCAATCTAAGCATTCTTTAGAAGATTTGGTCATACGATCTTAAAATTAACTTGACATACTACTTGTATACTAAAATTAGATTATTGATTTTTAAAAAAAATTGTGAGATTCTAAAGATAAAAAAAGACTATTTGTTTTAAAAAATTAATTAATTCAATGTGATATAAGGGAAGGATACATTAGGAGAAGGAATAACCTTCACCATCTTGTTGAAGGGAGTAGAAAATAGGTTCATCCACGTGGAAATTTGTCCAAATGTAATTGTAGAGTTTTTTTTTCATCAATTGCACATTTTTTACATTTTTTCCTTGTCAAACTTTCGGAAGTGTGCCCTTGTAAAACTCATATAAACTCCAATTTGGATAGCTTGGTAATCTGAGTAATAATTTGGTTAAGAATACATTACAATAAAAAGAATAAAAAGAATATCCTAAAATAAATTGTTTTTTGTTGCCTAAATTTGAAGAGAAAATGAATTCATCAATGATAATTTTTACAAAAAATCGTAAATTCACCAAAAAATCACAGAGTTAGTTTGTGTTAAATCTTTCCTCCTCCCAAATTTAGATGCCAAAACATTACTTTCTACTACTTAATCTAATTTTAAAATCCAAATTGGGTTTAAAAAAACACTATGGATTTAAATTATCAAAGATAAGATAAAAATCCAATTTTTTTTATAATTCATAAAATTTTATCACATTCTCGGCTTCGTGCTTTTTAATCTTTTATTATTTATATTATTTACGATGGCCAATATTTAATCTATTCCAATCTATATTTCATTCCGTGATCTAATACATGCTTAAATTTTAATTTCTTATCAACCAATTTAGTTAAGATGACCACAATGCTAATTTATATGCTTTTAGATTATTTTACGATAGTATAACTTTTCAATGCAAGTTTAGTAATAAATGATGCTAGTCCAATTTATAAAATATGATACGTGCACATATCAAAGGCTTAGAATCAAACAAGCATTTGAAACACATGTTTTAATGATCAACAAAGGGTTTGATAACCACATATGTATATAAATTTCTTAACATTCACTACAAACATGTATTATTAAAAACTTGAAATAAATATCCAAAACACAAAACAACAAAATTCAAATATTCTATAATGTTCTCTATATAGAACCCCAATAGAAATCTAATGAAGTGCCTTTTGTATCATATTATTTTTTTTAAAGAAATTTTTTCATCCCACTTCAACATAAAAACACATGATATTCACTAATATTCAAAATCCAATACATATTCGGTATTTCAAGTATGTCCAAAATCACATTTCCATACACTGCTCTGTATCGTAGGTATGGGCCACCCAACTACGGAGCACGGCAACTTACTACTGTAACGCCCGGCAACAACAACAGCAACAGAGCGCGGACTTACCAGAACCGATACCCTCGTACATACCTACCAACCCACAACACCGACCGCCCAACCAACAGAACACTGATCTCTTCCAGACAGTGACTTACTACGGTAACTTGCTTACAAATGCCTGCTCACTGCACGCTGTTCCATGCGGCACCGTGCAACTCACCCAGGGGCCAAACCCAACCACGGTCACACCCCCCAAACAACACAACAAGCTCCCATACCCAGCGGCATCCCCGCCCGCCGCTGCAGACGCCGCACTCGCCCGCCATCCCCGCTGCGCGAATCTCCCATATACCGGGCACGACAAGGAACCCAAACCAAGACCACGGTCTCACACCCCCACGGTCACACCCACCAAACCCAGCCCGTCGAGGCCACGATACCGCCCCCCCCGCTGCAGATGCCGCGCACGACCGCTATAATGCTAGCGCGCATCGCGAACATAGAGTTCCGGAGAAGGAAAGGCAGAGTAGAGTGCCGATCGCAAGAAAGGAGGGGCATCATCATCATCGTCATCATCATCGCCAGGTTCCGGGGTGTCGTGGTCGGCGAGGAGTGCGCATGGCATGCAGCAAAACCAGCAGTGGCGATGTGCCGCACATAAGCTCACACCCATCTGCAACTACCACTTCACCCAAGTGTTTGCCTTAAAAGCCCACCTTGTCGCATGGCAGCCGTTTTCTTTCCATAACCTTCGGTGCCTGGGGTTTGGAGGTTTGGAGGTTTGCAGTTCGAGCATGGGTTGAAACCTGGAACAAGTTCGTGGAGATCATGGCAGGGTGAGGAGGTGAGGGTGGTGGAGGTGGAGGTGGAGGTGGAGGTGATGGTGGAGTTGGAGTTGGAGTTTTTGGCAAGAAGTTGGGCATGTGAGGGAGTTTCTTGACGTGGCCTGGAGCCGGAGCGTTACCATCTGGCGGTGCTCATGTGCGTCCGCAAGTCTGGAGCAGGTGGGTTTTTCTATGTGGTGGTGCATTTGGGAGGTTTGGGTTTGGGGTGGTTTTTTTTTTTTTTTTTTTTATGATTTTTTTTTTTAATGTTGGGTTGTGGATGTGGGTATGGTTTTGGTGATGTTGTGTATGGGGTGTGGGTTCTTGCAAGATGGGCGTTTTTTGCATGGGATTTGGGGGTGTGGGTTCTTGACATGTATGGGGTGTTGTCTTTTGGAGGCGATCGGTGAGGTGATGTTGTTTTTTTGGTTTTGGGGAATTTTTCTTGATTGTGTGAGTTTTGAGGTGTTGGTTTTGAAAGAGTGGGTTGGGTTTTGGAGCAGGCGATACTTTGCTGAGAGGGCTGGCGCATCCACTGGTAGCGAAGATAGGAAAGGTAGAGTTGGTAGAGGTGACTGGTGGGGAGAGGAAGGTGAGCGGGTTGCAGGAGCATTTGGATTCGGGCAGCAGGTGCGAGGCCAAGGAGCAGGAGGCGAAGAATGGTCGCGTCAGTATTGGAAATGGACACGGTATGCACCAGGGCGAGGAGAACGTTGTTGTACCAAAAGAGACCAATCTTTCTGGCGTCTTGGAATCCTTAATGAGGTATTAGGTCACTTTAATTGAGTTGCTACTGTATCCCTCATTCTCTTTTTCGGGTGATGAATTTCTCTGCCTTTGAGTTGGTCTTTTTGGGCCTTTCGGGGCTACTTATGTCGACCTGTGTCGCCTCAGTTCCGTTTGGGATTCAAAGAAAACAGGTAGCAAGTTCCGCTTTCCTCCGCTTGCATTTTCTCATGAGCATACCGAACGTCTTTTCAAAAGAAGCTGTGTCATCTCGTTGTAAATGTGTGTGTATTGTATTAATTTTAGAATGTGGCTTCTTAGCGTTTCGAAGTCTGTAAAATAGAATTGTTTGCGAGGGTACAACACAGTTGAGAACTTAATTTTATTGTTTGGGGTGGGCATTTCGCGCTGCCAAAACATGGGAACTACTAATTCATTCATTAATGTGCCCTACGTTCTTGACATTTATACATGGCGAGATTGTTCGGGACATGTTTGCTTCGTTCAAGAATTAGTGCTTCGGTTAGTGCGTATTCTAGATTTTCTTGGAAATGTTTGAACAAGCCGGAGTTTTTCGATATGTTTCGGTCATGATAGGGTCCTCAGTGCTTCTTTTAGGGCCCGCTCTTTGGCTGTTACCTCTATTAGAGTGTCAGCTCAGGACGCATGGATAGATTGCCGATCTACTTGTTGGATAGCTACTTGAAGTGAGTAAATTTTGTGAGCTGCTGTTCCCATTTGCAGTTATTTATGTAGTCGAGTCGTTTCGGTCACTACGCGAGAGTGGATGCGAATTAGAAATTACAGATGTCTTGCAGTAATATGACAACCTTTTACACGGCGCATTTTGGATAGGAGCATGAGCACCTTTATGTGGGGTTCGTATGATGAGCCCATTTTGAATGTTATCGTTTATGCTCGCTTCTGAAAGCGACACAGAACACCTAGTTTGTGAAGACAGGGAATCTTTCATGATGATTCTGATATCTCCGTGTGTGGTTGGTGTAGAGCAGCTTGGATCCCAGAGGAGATTTTATGGGTCCTTTGGATGGATTCTCCGCACCCAATCACTCAAAGGTTATCGAGACTCCAATGTGCTTTGCAATGATGCAAGAAAAGATCCGGACTCAACAGTATTCCACTTGGCGCGTATTTGTGGTATGTTCAATGAACCTTTTTTCTGGAAATAAGAATCCGTCACCCAACTCTCTAATGTCTGCTGGAGATTCTATCCCCTTACAATTATATCAACTATTCGATGTATTCTCACGAGATTTTGTTAAAAGACCTTCTGAAGAATGAGTTTGTTAAGCAAGCAAGATGACCGTTGTGGAATTTTACTGCATCTATGAGTGTCTGGATTAATCCTAGTTGATTTTGCATTGATGTAAATCTTGGACAATTCTTCTTGACACGTTTGAATACTCTGATTGTACAAGTAGTTTTGCTTGTTAACTTATGATAGGGATAGCTACTGATCCGGCTAACTGGGGGTACTTTTAATTTACTGGGGATACTTTTAATTTACTGGGGATACTTTTAATTTACTGGGGATACTTTTAATTTACTGGGGATACTTTTAATTTACTGGGGATACTTTTAATTTACTGGGGATACTTTTAATATACTGGGGATACTTTTAATTTATTTACCTTCGTCTGCAGGGAGATTTTGAGCGAATATGCTACAATGCCCTCCGGTGCAATCAGAAGCGTAGTATTATATGGGCTGCCGCTGATGATCTTCTAAGGCGAGGCAAGAAGCGATTGGAGCAGTATGAGGGATTGGGGGAGAGTTTGATTGCACTGAACAAGACTGGTGGATCTCTTGCTAGTTTTGATTCTAAAACTGGTGTTTTGATAAAATCCAAGTCTGAGAATGTGGAGGCTAGGGTTCGTTCGGACGATAAGTCTCTGGTTCCTAAAGGTCTGAAGATGGCTATAACTAGTGCTACCAGCGATTCTGCTGAAAGTAAGCCATCATCTTCTGGAGCTACTCCGCTTTCCAAGGATGTCCCTGTTGGAAAGGATGTTTGTTTGATACAGCGTTTGAAAGAGGAGAAACGGGAAGATCAGATGTCTAGAAATGCTACGCCTTTTCTAGCTCCTTCGTTAGATGTTGTTTCAGAAGAAGGTTCAACGCAAAAGAATGCTCTTAAAGCAATAGTTAGCGAGGAAGTGCGTAGTGTAGAAAGCAGTCGCAGGTTTTCTGAAGGCGGACCTGCGAAGATTTCATCAGCCCTTGGACACACAGATGAAGACATTGATGTAGAAGGAGAGAGGAATGTCAAGTCAGAGGATCACCGCTTTGATGCGGACGGTGATGCGACTGAATCTTCAAGCTCATATGGCTCGGCTGGAAGTGCAATGGACGGTGAAGCCGATTCTGACAAGATGCAGTCAATGTTTGAAGCTGAGTCAAATTTGCGTGATGGCAATGGAGCAGTTGGGCTTTTGGAAGATGATGATGGACTTCCTATAAGTGAAAGGTATAGCCCTGTCTTTTGATGTTGTGGAAAAAGTGTTTTTGACCAGAGTCTAGAAGAACAATATTCATCATCAGTTGCTTACATTATATTAAAAATCTGAAGACAGAAGCATTGTTGCTGTGAACAGAGGAAAAAAGGCATTAGATACAGACTGGAAGCAGTACAGACGTGGCATTGAGTGGAGGTGTCATTGGTTGGAGCTGCGAACACAGGCGATCAAGGCTAAAATAGGCCTGTATGACAAACTATTGAGGAGTGCTCAAAGTGAGAAAATCTGGAAGTGGGAAGGAGCGGTTGGAGAAGGGACATCAGCTCGGACTGTGCCAGTAAAGATACTCCGAAACCACCACGTTATACATCGCAAGCATCGAAAGAGAGCCGAGGATGCTCTGGACCTGGATTTGGGAAGACATCCGGTGTTCTCTCGATATGGTACTGAAGGAGATTCTGAAAGTTCATTTTCAGTGCGAGTGTGTCATCTCTTACGTGGAAATAGGGATCTAGAACCTTTGACATGCTTGAGCATTGTTCACGTGCAACATGCTAGTTGTGTATTATCACGACAAACAGTTATGAAATATATTTTGAAAAGTTTTGGTTCATGTAATAATTTGCTATAATTTACGTGGGTGTGCTGTCTGGCTAGTTAGCTATGGCGTTTTACGTTGAGCATGGGATGCTTGTCATGGATGATCGCAGAGCTCACGTCTCATGTAGTGTCTACTGAAGGTAGGATACTTAAACTTAGGTTGTCTAGGTCCTTAGTGTAGGCTAGTTTGTGTAAAATATATTGGATTAATACCTTCGCGACTCTACTGCTCATGATACCAACCTAACGTAGTTTCGTCGTCGCGTCTGACGATTGAATTGATCAGTCAAATAAGTGGCTGTGCACAAACTTATTCTATTCATCTCTTGCCGCAGAGAAAAGGAAGACCCAGCGGAAATCAGATGATGGCTTTGGTTCAACCCAAGGGAAGGCGGATAGCCAGCAGGTTCAACCGACAGATTTTGAGAGTGTGTATCTGACCTTATTACTTTTGCATATCAATTTGTTATGGTCTTCCTGCATTGTCGTAGTTGCTAAGTATTGAGCACGAGCTTGCTAGTACTGCCTTAATCAAGATATTTTTTTGGTCCAGTTTTGCTGATGTAAGATGCCGACCATGAATGAATGGAGGCAGCCATTAAAAGACGTCTTGTGTTTTGTATTTGTCGGATATTATTTGCCAGTTGTTGCTCGTTCGCTTTCTCATTTAAATTGTTTATATTTTTTTATAGTCATTACTCTGAAGAATTACACTGCTGGGTGCTTCTGTCAGTAATTTCCATCCATTCTGATTTTATGCTGTGTGTTGCACAGTTGCTGAACCAGAAGCCTCGTTCGAGAAGGATTATGTGGAACAGCAAGCGGATGCAGGTGCTGCTTTTGTTGGTCAGGACTCCATGGAGCAGCTTCTATGGCAACTTGAAGCGTTACAGGTTCGCGTGAAAAAACAAAAGCATCTACTCAGAAAAGAAGCAGCTGTAAGGAAGAGTACAGCTGGTCCCAAGGCTGGTTTGTCCAATGTTCCACCACGGACACTTCCTCCTCTTCAAAAAGGCAACTCATCCGCTCAAGTGTTGCCGTCTCCGAAAGCTGTGCCACGAGTTGGGCCTCCATCTGGTGGCAGTTTGGGAAGAACGAGTTCAGGATCTGGGTTGGCTCGACGCAGGGCCTCAGACTATGACATCAACAATATGGTTATGCCTGTGAATGTGGGTGCCACTTTTGTTGAACACGTACGGCATGTGGATATCGAAACACCATTGTGGAGGCCTGTCGAGGATGCAAACCCAGCAGTGCTACGCAGCGGAGGGTCATCTAGCGATGAGGTAGGTGAAGCATTGTGTTGGTGAATTTATTTCATTTTTTTTCTGGTCGATATAAGTTAGTGATAAGATCAGTACTATACGATTTTTGGTTTGGGTAACATAGCATACAATCAAGTACGGTGCATTTAATTTGCTTTTTGGTGAAGATATATAAATTCTTCTGGTCTGGGTGGCCTGTAAAGTACTTTTAGACCTTGGTGACACATTTTGTGGTATGGTGTATTGGTGTGGTACAAGCATACCGTACTGTCAGGTGAAATAGCATGTTGCCTTGGTTAGACCATTTAGTTTTTGAAGAGAGTGGTACCTGAGCTTTGGGAATACGGTGGTACTCTCAACTGAATGTTCTTCGAATGTGTGTGTTCCCAGGAGTCAGATGATGAACTCTATATAAACCGGCACGCTGTTATGGAAGTGTTCGAACGCCAGCAACGTTACATGCCCCGCCTCAAGAAAAGCACTGGTGATATACATACTGTTGGAAAAGGGAAGCTGAAGTTGGGAATTGGGAAGAGCGCTGTGCAGATGGCCGGCAAAGGCAGCAGTGCAAGCTTATCTCTTCCTAGTGGCCCAGCTCCTATTGTCACACGTTCTGCAGATAATGTACCCAAAAGACAGCGGTCCAATCGGAATACTGGTCGGAGAGCACCTGGATCTCAATTAGACTCGACAGTTGCGCAGACCACGTCTCCAGAGGTTACGGTGAAACCAGAAGTCAAGTGGGAGGCTCCAGTTCAGGATGCTGATGAAAATCCTGTACGGGTCGAAAGTGGTGGCACCATGGCGACAACTGCAGATATGAACCCAGCTTTGGATTGCATGGAAGAGGATTAGTATGAAGCGGGATGCTGCTGACCCTGGTCTTGCCAGCAACCGACCTCACCATTTTTGTGGCCAAAATGGCCAGAGTACGTCTTAGTTAGAGATGGTCAAGTTAGACCACCTGTAATTGTTGAAGGTTCTTTCGATCAATGTTCTGAATATAGTACATAGTGCGCTTGGATACAAAGAGTTCTACAACAGTCCCTCTGTGACAAATTTGTACAATGTTGTGCAAACCTCTGCTCAATTTTTACTGATATTGATTGTTCCTCTTTCTTCGTCCACTCTTGCAAGGTCGAAGCCTCTCAGCTGACTCCCCCATTTTCCAGCCTACTCTTGGTGTACAATTCAGTGCAGGTGTTTCTCCACCTTGTCTTGTGGAAGGAAGCAGCATCGATGCCCTTCAAGATTTGAGTGAACATTGCAACATAATAACCTACTGCATCATCAGCTATACTCGTACATAAAGTCTTCGTAAAACAGCTTTTCTGGCAAAGAGTGGGATTTGTGGGAACTTCTGTTTTTTATTTGCTCCGTGTTTTTTCGTAGGTAAATTAAATTGATTTTATACATGCAGTTGAGTAATTAAACTTTTACAGAAACAATCAAACTTAATAGATTGTTGCAAAAAAACATTACAAAAACACCGAGAAGGCAAGCATGCTGGTTAGAGAGTATGCTTTTATAGATTACATTTTGTGGTAATATTTCTGTTTTATGATGTGGCGTGCATGTTTCATTTCATTTATTTCAAAAAAAAATCTAAACTCTTCAAATTTAACGAAGTTCAGGAATCCACATTAAAACAGCTTTTCTGGCACAGTGGGATTTGTGGGAACATCAGTATTTTGGTTTAACCCCTAAAGTTCTGAGGGTATTTTTCATCAAAACTGCCTGAAAACAGCCCCTCTTCAAATGAAGGTGGGTTTTGCTAAGTTGGGGTCTTAATTAGTACATCTAACCGTAAGATCTTGTAGCTAATTTCTATGTCTACATGTCCACCAAATCTTACACACTCATTCCTCACCAATTGCAAGATCGTAACGTTCAAAGTTGAAAATCAAGTTTTTTTTCCCTGCGCAAAAAGGGAACAGCAGAGTTTTGAAGGCCCAAAAAAACATTTTTTTGCATTATGGATTTTGGCATTTTTTATGCACATCAAAGAAGACTGAGTTAGCTAATTGTGTTAAAAAAATCATATTCAAAAAAGTTGTGGAATGTTGCCAAAAAAATCATTTTCCGCTAGGGGGTATACTGAAATTCACAAACAAAGGCTGTTTTTTGACAATAAAAATAGCATATGAAATAATTTTGGATTAAAAATCCGAACGGTGGGAGCATGCTCACCTGCCTTCTCTATACATAGAAATTTTTATTTTTGAAAAATATCAAAATCTCAATTTTTGGTGGAATTTCAAAGTTTTGTCTTTGGGCAGATTTTGGTAATTTTGGGCAGTTTTGGGCAGTTTTGGGCAGTTTTGGGTAGAATTTGCTGCATTCACTGTCATTCTCATTGGCTAACTGACTGCCCTTGGAGGAGCTTTTGCAGTTCAGAAGTGAATAACTTTTCACTCCGACATCGGAATTGAGAATAAAAAATATTGACAGGAATCTCTCACCAAGGCCTACTTTCATTAAAATTTTCATAAATTTTGAATACAAATTGCATCCGCAGGTACATGCCCAAACTCCAAAATAGCCCCATTTTGCCACATTGTCCTTTAGGGGTTAACACGTGTTTTTATTGGGTAAATTAATTTTATCTTTACAAATGTAATTGGGTAATTAAATCTTTACAGAAACAAGCAACTTTATAGATTGTTGCAAAAACACATTACATAAAACCCAAGCAGACAAGCATGCTGGTCAGAGAAGATAAAAACTAATGTAAAACTCATACACAGTGTTTCAACTTTAGTTTTGTTCTGTTTTGAACAGAGCATGTAGTTTAATTTTGGGCCTCACTATCTTCTAAGGCAATACTTCATTTTCTAAGCCAATACTTCAACAGTCTTGGATGGTGAGGTTTTCTTCTTTGTAATCTTGCTCTTTCTACACTTGACCTTGGGCCGAGCCTGTGGTTTGGGCCTTGTTGTGTTACGAGGTGGATCATTGATGATTTTACTTGGTGGATTTGATGTACTAGGTTTTTGCAAGTTAGGACTTTGAGCTTCAAATGTTGGTGAATTTTCTTTTGGTGGTGTGTAAAATGCATCATTGTATGCTAAGTGTAATACTGTTAAGTCTATTAATCGTCGTTTAGAAGATGTTTTTTTGTATGATTTGAATTTTATTGTGAAGTCCATTGGTTGTCGTAGTTCTTCCTCCCAATATGTTGGTAGTGTCGATGGCTCTGAAAAGTGGGGCATATTGAATGGGATCTTGGAAGAATCCATCACTTTAGATAATGTAAATATTGTACAATAATGACTTACAAAAACTTACAACTACAATGGAGTTAAAAGATAAGTTCTAAAATGAATGGGTTGTATGAAGAAAATTTATATGTATATATAGTCATCTCAATTATGCTCTTTTACTTTATTTCTTTTGCATTATCACAATTCTCTTTTTTTACAATATCACAAATATCTTCTCCTTTTACATTCTTAGAAATCTCTTCTACTTTTACATTGTCAAAATGTCTCTTTCTTCTACATTATCCCAATTCTATCTTTTTTTCATTATTTCATAGATTCTGTAAATATAGGAAGGAGGACGGTGGCAGAAATCCATTTGTGAGATTTCATGATTTTTTATATTTCCGGATTTTGAGGATTGCATTTCACTCAATTACTAGTTTAAAAATTCTTTGTTCTTTTTCTGAAAGTCTAAAAAAAGAATCATGTTTTAGAAAAACTCTAAATTTTGTTTTATTATATTGTACAGTACATTGATAGGAGGTTCATTCCAAAAATATTCTAAACAGTTGAAATAAAACATTTAGAAATTTTAATTATCAAAAAACGAAAATATTATAATTTTCTTAGAGATATTTTTCTATTTTAAATTCATATAATTCTATTTTAATTTCATTTGAAGTTATTTTTAGCAATTGTTTTTGAGAAAACAGGAATCAAAAAATTGATTTTTTGTCAGTCGAACCTTATTTTTCTAAATAAACTAGTGTGAACAAACCTGCTATTTGCACACGGAACATGAGATTATATTTTGTTACTTTCAAAAGCAAATAATTTTGTCAGACATCTCTTCTTCTTTTACATTGTCAGAAATCTCTTCTCCTTTTACAGTCAAATTGTCTTTCTTTTAAATTATCACAATTCTATTTTCTTTTCACAATTTCATAGATTTCGTGAGCATGGGAAGAGGTCAATAGAAAGGAGGGTTGCGAAACTTGGAAAGACCAGAGATGCAAGGACTGAACAAGCACAAATCGAGGCGGGTGCCGGTACTGGGACACTGCTCCTTATCTAACACAGAAATGAGCAAATATTCACTTGCAAATTTCTAAAAAGAATATATTAGCTGTCAGGCAACATGTACGATTCTTCGAAGTAAGAGCGCCACATCGTCAAGACTCAAAATGGTGTCACAGCACACAGGCAATTGACATTATCTTATGCAGCAAAAGATCAGCGTCCTAGACGGCTCAAACCTTGCACGCCACCATTGACCCGCTACTATGTACAGTTTAAAACCGAGTGATACATAACTCTAGAGAAGTTAAAATTGAAAAATTGAAAAATGTATGTATGGCACATCTATACGCCAGGGTGCTGCTTCAGCATCCCTCATTGTTTTGCAGCGAACTGGAGAGGTATGACTGGAACAAGGTAGTTGTTATGTGACGAATCAAAGGTCTTGAAGTTTCCAGCTGACCCAGACTGCTGTTGTCGCAACACTGCAGCTCTCTTTGCTTGTTGCTCTACAGCATACTTTTGAGCTTGTCCTGCTTCATGTCTTCGAAGATTTACCTGCAATGAAATAAAAAATAAATAAAAATATAATCCCGTCCTTGCAGAATATCACCTTTCAAGGATCCCACTTCCAAATAACAAGCGATAACTTATATATGATGACAACAAAAGCAATCCTCCATCCAGCATCGAAATGTAATGGAATTCTGTACCTCCGGTCGACGGCCTAGGTGACGAGCCTCCAGTGGTCCCGTGTTGGTGTGTGGTGACCTGCAGCACCTCAACTTTTCAGCAGAGCTCAAATCTCATTCAAATCAAGGTCAGATATATCAGAGAGGATTCATGAACGCATTGCATGCAGATAAAAGGTCGAAAACACCCTGAACACATTGCATATGAATGTAAGTGTGTGCTAACCATGCACATTGCGAAAACACGAGGGACCGGATAGTACCTTCCAGGTTTAGATGAACCACCAACTCCATGCTGTTCACCAGCTAAATCCGCTGAAACACACACACAAAACGCACCCCATTCAACAAACGCTCAAAAGTAAAAAATAACCATGTCTATCAAGATGGTACACACACAAAAAAAAAATTAAAAAAAAAAAATGTTTCAAGCATGGATGCAATGGACTTCAAGCTACGCACCTTTGCCTGAAGATCGCAGTGCCACTCTTTCTCTAAAACCCCCTGCAGCCCCTACGCCAGCGGCACTGGGCAGACCCGCAGCACCAGGGCTCGTGAGTGGTGAAGTCGCGCTCGCCGCCTGTCCAAAGCCCGGCGGCCCTCCTACGCCCTCCCTCTTCGTCTCCGACAATGTACGTCTGCTCTGTCAAGCGAAACCCCAAAGTCAGCTTCACCATCACTTCAATTCCCCTCCAATCAAAACCCTAATCACACCATAAACCCCAAACACCCCGATCTCACCTCTTCCTACTAAAACCCCAGCCCACGGCAACAAAAGCTCCATCATCAAACCGCTCTTCTCCCACTTCTCGATCTCAATCCAACCACCTCCAATTCCCCTCCATCTCCAGATACCCACTTCTTCAAATTCACCCCAATTTAGGGTTAACCAAAACTCAAAACCTCACACCTTCTGATGCTTTCCATGAAGTACAATGCGAGAGAGGCGGATTCAATGAGAACAGGTGAAGCGATAACTGAGTGAGTCTACTTACGCAGCAATCTTGCCGAGACGACGCCGAGGCGGCAACACGGTGGCGTTGTTCTCGCCCGTGACGCCCAGGGAGTCCGCAGTGCTGGCGAGCAAGCTGCCGCCCGCACTCGCAGCGATGCCCCCCAAGCTCGCAGTGGACGCGCTGGAGGTGGGCGGCGTGAGCGACGAAGCGCTGCCCGCCATGGCTTGCTGCTCCATTGCTCAATTCAGGCTGTCGCCACAATTTCTTCTAATGACTTGAGTTCCTACCACCAATCTCCTCTCCTACTGTCCTGTCCTCGCATGAAGATACGCATGCAACAACGCCGTTCGCATGAGTCCGCTTGCACTGCACTGCCCCGACATGGCATGGCGATGATCGCATCGCGGCGATGCAATTCGATCATCCGCGACGTCGCGATTGCAAATTACTCTCGCAACTATACAATGCTAGTACGACTGCCGGACTCATCCTCTTCGCGACTGATAACTAGGTGGTACTCCTGTTATACTCGGGTGGTACTCCTGTTATACTCGGGTGGTACTCCTGTTATACTCGGGTGGTACTCCTGTTCTACTCGGGTGGTACTCCTGTTCTACTCGGGTGGTACTCCTGTTCTACTCGGGTGGTACTCCTGTTCTACTCGGGTGGTACTCCTGTTCTACTCGGGTGGCAGTCGTGATCCATGGATGTGATGCCCGTGTGTTGCTTACAAGGGTATCTCGACCATATTGCTGCACAGTTCGAGGGTCACTTGTATACGGTGGTAGGGTATGCACACCCATTCATGACGGTATAAGGGAATTGGTAACCTGGGAGTGCAAAGAGCATGAAGTGAAATCATGAATGTGTTAGCAAATTGGAGACAAAGTGCTTGGTCTTGGAATCAGAGTTTTTGGAGGCAAGAGTAATTTTATACAAATTTTTGAAGTGCAGGTGTAAACACCTATTCAAAACTGTGAACTTATCCAAAAAATCCTGACAAAACTTGTCAATGCTTTCATCTCATTGGTTCCATCTCATTGGTTCCACTAAAATTTTAGTAAAGTTGTATTCAAGTTTAGGTTCACAACCTCGCTCTTTCTGGTGATATTATAGAAGTCGGGATTGGGTCGCGGTTATGAATAGGTGTTCTTACTGTGTACTAGATTAATTTTTTGACTCGACATAGTTTGGCTTCGTGGATGAAAATAGTCAATGTATACTAGATATGCTAAGTTGTTAATAGGATGGATAGAGGCTATAATGGAAGAATGAATGCAAATGAACTAAATAATGTTATTTCACTTTGGCCGATGGATACCTTTTACATTTTCAAGCCTATATTGTATCATAATCTGTTTTCATTTTGAATCTTCCACTCTCCCATTTCCAATTTGTTTGCTTTTCATTTTATTTTTTAATTAACCCCTAAGTGCCCAGGAAAGCCGAAATGACTTTTTGCTGTTTCGGTCAGTCTAAATAAAGGGGTTAAAATTGATATTTTTGCCTAAGATTTTTACTGGATGCTCCATGTACTGCAAAGTGTATGTGGTAAAGTTTGCAAAGCCAAATTGCAATTTTAAGACCTTCATCTAGAAATTTTAGGTTTCAAGTCCAAAACGGGCAGCTCAAAATTGAGTTTTTTTTAAAAAACAATTCTTGAAATATGTTCATAATCAAACCACCACTCAAATTCCAAAGAGACCCAAGTCAAAAATATACCAATTTTACAAGGGCAGCCTCTAAAAATTACAAAGACAAGCTTCAATATTTTCAGTAATTTTTGAATTACTTCTTTCAAAATTCGTCAAAATTTGAGATTTTGGAATTTTTTAAAAATAATTTTGCTCAAAAATCAAAAACTTATAAAGGCACCTAACCACCGTTCAGATTTTTCTAAAATCAAATATACGTGACGTCATACATGTTTTACTATATCAATGTTTTCAGACCTGCTTCTAGAAAACAATTTTTATGAGAGCCAAAAAAAGGAATGAGTCTCTCAAATTTTCCATGGAGGTACTCAACTTGATTACCTACATGGAAAAAAATATGGGCAAAATGTTTGGGGTAACAATCTTCAACTCCCCCTTTGCACCATTTTGACTATGTCATTCAGCCAATGCCCAAAAAAAGTTTTGCTGCAACTTTGAATATTATAATCTCTAAGACGGTAAACATCCAACGGCTGAAATTTTTATCAGTACTTCCAAAGAAGGTCTAGTACACGATCTTACGGCTGGATGTCTTAAAAAAGTAAATTTGTTTGGTTCAAATTGTCGTTTCTACAAGGTGGTCAAAAATCACTGTTTTGGAGGTTTTGAGACCCAAAACATGCTTGGGCACTTAGGGGTTAAAGAAGAAGTTCAGATTTTGTCATAACCTTGAAAATGGATATGGCCAAGATGGGTATCCATATGTCAATGAACCAAAGTCCCAAATAGACGTGTTCACTTGTAAGGATATCATAACACTCCAAATTGATTGTATTGGGTGATCACTCATCTACAATGGTAGATATAAAGATTGAAAATCATTAATGAGTGTCAACTATACTAAATATGTATACCAAAAATTGCAAATGGTGTAGAGCTATTCTAGTTTTCTAAAGCTGATTGGTGGAATCTATTTTTGATGTAGTTGTGCACAATTTTTCTAAAAAGTTAGACAGCTTGCATCCTCGCAATTGTTGTCTTTGTCTTGGCCAAGGCCCTTTTCCAAGTTTGGGGGATAGGTTGGTTAGGCAGAGAGAGATGTTGATTGCTGGATGGGCGAAGCCACAAGGTGGCCTAGGCGGAGTGGGGCCAGGCGTAGAGAACTACAGTGCAAAATTAGCCAAGAACATGTTACTAAGACTTTACCTTCTAAGTCAGGTGATTAGGCGGAGTGCGACCAAGGATAGTGCAAAGTTACCATGAGCCATGTTACTACATGCTAACTTTGAGGATTGGAGTAGAGCTACAGACTATATTCAAATCAGTAAAAAAGACCTCAAATGGCTCAGAAATATTCAAATATTGCAAAAACAATTTATTCTTTTTTTTCTATTTTCATAATTTTGTAGTTTTTAGTTTTTTTTTTAATTTTTTTTTTTAGAATTAGTTTTGGATGAACCTGCTATGGTACTACAGTAGCTAAATATCATAGAGAAGTTGGAGGAAGAAATGCTTCCAATCAAATAACACCAATATTTTTTAGCTCTTAATTTAGAGACCAGAGGAATTGGATATGTGAAGTGAAGAAAAAGAAACTTTGAGTTGTTTAACAAGTAGTAGAAATTTCTTGGTACAACGTAATCTGTTCTTTCATTGTTTGTCGAAAAAGCAATTTTATACCAATGGAGTTTATTACACTAGGATAGATTCTTGAGATTCCTAAACATTTGAAAATCCTACACATTTACTAGGTCATCAATATGAGACTAAAGTTTGATTCAACAAGCTCAAGTCACTTTAAAAACTTTCAATCTCTAATTATTCCCTCTTCTCCACTACAAATTCTTCTTTTGAGGCAGGTACAAACCCATTTACTACATGGCCAAATGGTGTAGTGAAATGGCCAACTTTCAAGGGCCTTGGACACAGACTTGCTATGTCTGGACTACCACACCTCACACCATGGTCATCTATTTTGATCATTCAATGGCATAATTTTGCTTCATACCCTGGGCCTATTCTGATGGGTCATGAGTGTGTCTCGATCACAAGCAACGTAACGATCACACTCCCTATTACACTCCAACGGAGTAAATGCGAGAATTGCTGCTTCCCAGGTTGTGACCCCTCTCATCCTTATATTGCTGGTCCGGTCATGTGCAGATTCATGTAAAAGGGGCTCTTCAGTTCAAGGAGAAGGATTCTTGAAAGCTCACTCCTAGTTATGCTGCCTGAATCTCATCTAAACTTTTAAAATGTACTGCCTGTTGCTCTCAAACCTTAACAGTAGAACGTATTACAATGAAGAAATCACAACAAAGATGATTATATGTGCCATTCATCTAAGGGAAATAAACGCCACGCACCAAGGAACCAACCAGTCATCACATGCTAGTGCTCATAAGTGCTGATCAAAGAAAGACAACAGAATGTACACTGCATCATCTTCAGCTTCAGAGTAGACAGGGCATTGAGAGCATCTAATGGAGAGAACTGAAGCATCATAGACAGCGTTGCAGAAAAAAATAAAGATTATCAACATACGAACTAGTCTTCCGAGTGTGGAATTATTTACAAGATAAATAATCCAGAGTACAACCTCAGCACCTAATCTCGTAATTCCGAGATTTTACAGATTTTAACGCAACACAACAGAACGCATCTAAATTGTTCATGCATTATCATGTTCACTTATATTCAATTTGGAGAACGAAGTCAAGCGTGCAAGAATGCCCGATAGTACACTATCCGGAGACTGACCTTGATGCCAATCAGAGAAATCATATTTGCCTAGGAACCAAGCTAATAGGATGATGAAAATAACAAGCAAAACCATAGGTCTCGGCCGTGAGCCACCTCTGTCAGGTGCAACTGGTGTGACACGTGCACTAGAATCTGCTGATACAGATAAAACTGCTCGACCACTTGGGGAAAACTCCATGGATGTAACAAAGATCATATGTGCATTCTTCAACTTCTGACATACTGATAAGCTGGCTGCATCGACAATTGAGATGTCCCCCTCACTGCTCCCAATCGCAAGAAACCTGCACAAGTAACAACAAGGTCACAAAGAGAAAAGACAAAATCAATATGATGTTCAACAATCTATGCCCGTCCTCTATATTGCCAAGTCTCCTACACTTTCCAACTCCTAATTAGAATGACAGCGTTTTCACTCAATAAACCAAAAAAACCAACGATGTACAACTTAATTGCAGCAATTGCTCATGGTTCATTATCACTGAAATGAGATGGAGACTTCTGCAAAATCCTTACAGGATACAAGAGTACCACTAATTTGAACTGGAGACTCACCTTCCATCACGAGAAATCGAAAAAGCAGAAATAGGATCCTCTTGCACCTTCCGCGAGTTCACTTGCTTCCAAGTGGAGGTATCAAACGCAGACACGAACCCCATTCCTCGTTTTCGCACAGCTACGTACACCAAGGGCTTCTTGCCATCCCGTGAGAATCTCACAAATCCAATGCCTTCCCCTTTTACGGACGGAAGCGTCGAAACACAACTTCCAGACGCAACGTCCCAAATTCGACAAGCACTGTCATCAGATGTCGACGCCACAAACGCACCATCCCAGCTGAAATCCAGATCCTTGATTGACTTATGCGCTTCAGGCTTATCAAGCAGCACCTACACATCAAAAACCAAGTCACCAAACCCTCAATTTCACTAAAACCCCAAAAATCATCAACCCAAACCCCAAACCCTAATTTCCCCAAAATCACAAAAATTCACAAAATCAACTCCCAAATTCCTCCAAAACCATGCACATACATCGAATGTCCCCCATTCGATCACACGCAAGTGTCCGTCATCTCCACCAGCCGCGAGACGACCCCCATCAGGACTAAACACCAAGCAGTTCTGCTCCCCAACCCCCTGCAACGCCGAAATCTCCCGCTCTGCCGCCCCAACCTTCACCTCGTGGCCCTCCCCTCGCCGCACCTGGAAAAACCGGCAATCCTTCTCAAAACTACAAACCACACCCTCACCGGCAGGATGCGCAGCCAGACGGTACGGCGGGTCATCCCCCGTAACAAGCTTGTCGAGCGCGTCGGTGAGCACCGTAGAACCAAAGTCATACTCCACGAGCAGCAAGCTGTTCGGCACTCCACTCCGCTGGTTGCCGCCGCCCCCTGCCAACACCACCACCCCTTCCTCCCCCTCCTTCTCCCCCTCCTCCTTGTCCCTGTCCTTGTCCTCCTTCAAAGGCGTCACCCACGCCCCGGCGAACAGCGGCTGCCCATACTTTTTGGAGCACAGCAAGTAGCGCCCCTCCTTGCTCATGATCCAAACCCTCGCAAAAATCTCCACAAGAAAGCAATCAATCAGGCAATCAATCAATCGGAGTGCTCGCAAGTGAGCTCGCAACGCAACGCAGACACCGCAAGCAAAATCAGTCCTCCAGCTACAGATCTGCGTTCAAGGTACGTCGTCTCCTTCTCTCTCCTCTCCCACCCCCACAAAGTAAACGTATCACCTCACTTTTACTTTCTCATCGACTCCACCTTTTCTTGAATGACCCACATCGTGTTCAATAAGTAATCTCCTTCCATGGATAGTCACCTAAGTAAACTTTTTTCATTCATTTTTAAAGCTTTTTTGATATAATATTTTATGTTTTTGGATTTCTGCATTCATGTGCGAAGTGATACTATTTCTTAGAAATTGTGGTGACAGTGAACAATTGGTTGGAGTTTCCAAGTAATTCAAATGTTGAAATATGTCTAAAGTTTGTTGGTGTGAATTAATGTTCTGGCGGCTGAACTAGTGCAATGGTGACATACCTTTCACGTTTCTGGATTAACTGTTACTGTGCTTCACAAGTTCACCAGTAGGGATTTCTGCCACCTCTCCCCTTCCTATATTTGCGAAATCTATGAAATTGTGAAAAGAAGATAGAATTGGGATATTGCAAAAGGAATAGATATTTTTGACAATGTAAAAGTAGAAGAGATTTTTGACAATGTAAAAGAAGAGAATTGTGATAAAGTAAAAGAAATAAAGTAAAAGAGCATAATTGAGATGACTATATATACATATGAATTCTCTTCATACAACCAATTCATTTTAGAACTTATATATACATATAAATTTTCTTCATACAACCCATTCATTTTAGAACTTATCTTTTAACTCCATTGTGGTTATAGGTTTTTGTAAGTCATTATTACACAACATTTACATTATCTAAAGTGATGGATTCTTCCAAGATCCCATTCAATATGCCCTACTTTTCGAAGCCGACGACACTACCAACATATTGGGAGGAAGAACTACGACAACCAATGGACTTCACCATAAAATCCAAATCATACACAAGAACATCTATTAAACGAGAATTAATAGACTTGACAGTATTACCCTTAGCATACAATGATGCATTTTACACACCACCAAAAGAAAATTCACCAACATTTGAAGCTCAAAGTCCCAATTTGCAAGAACCTAGTATGTCAAATCCACCAATTGAAGTCATCAACGATCCACCTCGTAGCACAACAAGGCCAAAACCACAGGCTCGGCCCAAGGTCAAGTGTAGAAAGAGCAAGCTTACAAAGAAGAAAACCTCACCATCCGAGACCGTTGAAGTATTGGCTTAGAAAATGAAGTACATATTACCTCAGAAGATAGTGAGGCCCAAAATTAAACCACATGCTCTGTTCAAAACAGAACAAAACTGTAGTTGGAACACTGTGTATGAGTTTTACATTAGTTTTCATCTTCTCTGACCAACATGCTAGCCTGCTTGGTGTTTTTGTAATGTTTTTTCCCAACAATCTATAAAGTTGCTTGTTCCTGTAAAAATTTAATTCCTCAATAACATTTATAAATATCAAATTATTTTACCAATAAAAACACTTCTGAAACCAAAAACCAGAATTTCCCACAAATCCCACTCTGCCAGAAAAACTCTTGTACTGTGGCTTCATGTACTTCTTCAAATATGAAGACTTAATTTTTTTTGAAATAAATGAAATGATATTCAATGTACTCCACATTACAAAACAGAAATATCACCACAACAAATAATCATAAAAGTTTCACCACAACTGGTTATCCTCTGTTGGCATCCTGGCCTGGTCCATTTTCCTGAAATATGAAAATGGGAAAACCTGAGAGACATGGGTGGCCCCAACTGCCAAACTTGAAACACAAGCCACTCTGCTCAAACCAAGGCTTGGAATTTGGGTGGGCTTCCCATTCAAACTCCCCATGTGGGCTCTGTAGAGTGATCATGGCAACGCACCCGGGCGTAGGGTTTTGCCAACACCTTCTCTAGCATGCTCACTCATTCCTCTTGTGTTGCATTCACTGGGTGCCAAAGCTGGGAGCTTGCCAATCTGGGGAGCCTTCACAGCATAACTTACTCTCAATGAGCTCAGCATATGAAGTTATCAGCTCAGTAAGTGTAGGAGAATTCGTGGGCCCTCACTCTCTTGCTGTATTGTTTCTGCTTCTGGGTTGCATTCTTTTTTGTAGCAGAGTCTCTGTCAAAATTCTAAGTTTTGTGCTTTCTCCCAATCTTAATGAGAGTTTTTTAGAAGCTCACCCAGTTTGCTCTGTGAAGTGGGTGAGTGTGGTATCAGCTTTCAGCTCAAGATTCTTTTATTGGAATATTTGTTCTGATTGTAAATGAGGTGAAGAGGGAGGTGAGATCGTGGGTGAGTCTTTGGGTGAGGAAAGAGTTGAGTTTGGGAATGGAACTCTATTATTTGGTTGTTGTTTGTTTCACTGGGTTTTGGAATGGTTGTTTCTCTGGTGGGATATGGCTTACTCTGACATTAGTGTAGTATGAAGGTAGTGAGTGATCTTGAGTTATTTCTGAGGAGGAAGCATCAGGTTTGCAATGGCTTTTGATGATGCATTCGTTATATGTGATTGTTCTGTCTTCCAAGTAGTTGTAGTTGTTCTTATTGTCTTTGAAACAATCTTGTCTTGGTTATCTTTTTTCCTCCTTTCTTTGGTTATAGGTGTGTGTGCTGTAAGCTTTGTAGACAGTTGACTCTCTTGTGAACCATTTCTGTAGCATCTCGCAGATCCCATTAAATGTTCGAATCATTCTGAGAGTTTTATGCCTTCAAATGCAGCTCAAGAATTTCAATGCACCACAAATATTTGACAATAGAGTTTTTGGGGTATCGTAGTGTGAGCCAGTATGCTGAGTACTTAGCGTTTGAAGCTATAGCTCCTATTTCAGGCTCGGAGCACATGTGTCGACGTCTTTGTGATGTGGTTGATTTTTCTACCCTTCAAATTCCAGCAATTTCTTTTATTTTTCATGAAGATCATTATTAAGCAACTGATCAAACCGTGCTGGTGTAAATACTTGCAGAGCCCTCCGACGTCTGGAGTTCTCTATTTCCAAGAGCATTCTTTAATTTGAGTAGGAGGAAACCTAAAATATTTCTTTGCTGTGATCTCACTCAATTGAGCTTCTCACGAATAGTGAAGATGTGTACTGAGGTTGCAGCACAGGACCTTCTGAAGAAGGAAGGGACTATTTGGTGTGGCGGATTTGAAGAAGGGCAAGATGTTGCTGTTTACTTGGTACCAAACGGAACGAACCTTACAGGACGGAATGTCGAGAGCGAGCATTATGAGAAGACGCTAGTGGTATTGAAGGTGCATTCCAGTCGTTTGAGCCGATGCAGCAAGTACTTTGAGACATGCCTGAGCGAGAGATGGAGAAAGCCAAGCACAGAATCTTCTTTGATCGAATTTGTTCTCGAGGTTCACTCGGATGTCAAATCCTACATAAGTTGCTTCTCTCGCATGTATTCACCGTTTCTCAAGGACTTTCATGATGTGAAGCACAGTCTGGAGCTTCTCAAAGTAGCCTCGCAGATTGAGTTTCACGAGCTGATGGACAGCATTTCTCGGTACATATCAGGCATACCTTGGTCAATTGAAGACGAAGTGAGGATCAGGGAATACTCGACTTCCCCAGATTTTCCATGTGGTCATGCTAAAGATCTAATTGCTCGGTTGGGATTGCACATGACTGAAGAAGATCGTCACAAGCATATGTGTGACGTGGTTCAGCAATGCACACGCACCGCACTTCATCACGATGGGAACTTCAAGAATACTCGTGCATTTCTGGAGGAGTTTTTGCAGAGCGTTGGATCCGGCACGTCTGGTAATGTTGCCAGGACTGTGGTTTCAATCGTGAGTGGAGAGGCGAAGAACATGTTCAATACCATAGGAAAAGAATGTGAAGAGAAGGGATTTTATCACTTGGTTCCACAGTTTACCGAGAAGCTCTTGTCAATATGCTGGGTGTTGAAGGCTCTGCTGATCGCAAGGGTGGCTGAGGAGTTAGTGCAGTACATGGTGCAGTTGGATACTTTTGCTACCATAGTTGCGAATGTGAACTGTTTCAATGGTCCGGAACCATGCAAGAAGGCAGCGTTTGAGTTAGCGAAGCTTATCCTTCAAACCTATAGTGAGGTACTGGACGGGCATCTGCTCTTGAATACGTCAGAACGAACTGCGTTGTTGAGGAACTGGCATGTGCTACTGGAGAGCCATGTCTCAAAAGACAGTTACTACCAAATTACTAAAAGTTTCTTCCTAACGTTGCCTCTTGAGCAGCAGACAGAGCTCATCAAGTTGCGGAAAGACAGGTTCACGGGTTATATAGATACAAGCTCTCTTGTGGCACTCTTGAAGAGAAGCTGGCCAGCTATGGAATCAGAGGTTGCTCCAACCCAGCCCGACTTCGAACTCTCAAGCCCAATTCCGAAAAGTTTCTCATTTGGAAGTCGCAATGATCACGAACCTTCATCTCCTTGCTCCGGCTGATGTTCCAGGTGCCAGCATCTATTTCCCATGGCTGTTGTGTAAAAATATATCCGTGCGTGGATCCACTTGGTGTGTATTGTTGTAAACATCGATATTCTTCAAACATCAATATTCCCGGCAGCGAGGATAGCCAGTTTGTGATGAAATTTGGAGAAAAATCGAGCAAGGTACGAAGTAAAGGTAGACCGCAGCAGGGAGAGGTGATGGATGGCTGAAACATGTCAGTTGTTACGTGGATTGTACAAGATGCCCTTTGAATATGTAAATGCTACTCATGCATGTCCCACATCAAATATGTCGACCATTTCCATCCCTCGAGGTCGCATCTGCTTCCAGTCAGCTTGTATTTGTTTTCCAACTGGGGAGTGTGGCTTTATTTCAGAGTGATGTTTATTCTATTGATTTGTTTAGGCATTGTTTTCTTTTGTTGCCACATGTGCTCTGCATGTAATGTCTTAAGAATGTCATTCTATTTTCTCTTGGATACATGATAGTGGTAAGTGCTGAGCATGCACAACTCAGTAGCATGAATACTTCTCCAATTGCCATGATTTGGATGCTTCAGTCGGGTGCGAGGGGCTCAATCTCAACGGCTCCGTAGTTCTGAAAGACGGTGTTAATTGCTTCAGGGCATCCGGAAGCTTGAGCGATTGGCAGTGAGTTGGAAATTCTAACATCGAACTCTACTTTTGCCATCACAGGTTTTTTGAGGATAAACCGCAACAAAAACTAGACAAGCACACACCACTTGTTGCAGAGTTACAAAATCAAGGACAGAATGAACAACCCCTCGTTTTCATTACTGCTAGTCCTAAACTCACTAAAAGGTAAACTAAAATTAAATAAATCTGCAATAAAAACTTGCATGATAGACATCTCTATGAAGCTATTCCAGTCTAATTCACAACAAAAGAAAAGTACTGTTCTCCCTCTTCTGTATGGAAAATATAATTGTAGTTGTATTGTTGAGGTGTTCTAATATTATCAATGGTGTAAAATTGTTGTATTATCATGGAAATGTAAAAATGAAAAGCTTAAAAACATGTACAGCAAGTCTAAAAAATATAGATGGTATGGAATAAGAATCATTAACTCCAAAATACAAGTATTCTCAAGAAGTCTTAACCCTAAAACGTTAGATCCAGGCAAGGAGAGAATCTTGCTCATATCTTACACTCCATTATACCAAATGGGATTTTTAGAATGTCTAACTAAGCACCTTAAAGAGATCTATACTTTCTTAGAATAAAGCTAAAGAAATTTAAATATAGAATCGTGTTTAAAATGGAATTTAAAGAGATTTTGGATGTGGTATTAGAAAAGCATATGTCCTTTAAGGGTTAAGGGAAGAATCCAAAGATATCTGGTGTTGCCTATCTAAGTTAATAACTGTCATCTTATTTAAATTTTTCTATCAACTTTTAAAAACTAATGATTTCATATAAATAAGTGTTGTATTAATGAAGTTAGACTACATAATTAAATCGACCAAAATAGTTATACTATAGCACAATGCCACAATAGTTTTACTAGATCTTAATATATATAAACTTGCAAAAGTTATTAAAAGATAAATTAAATTAAATAAATCTACAATAAAAATCTTGTATGAAAAGACATATTTATAAGTGCTATTCTAGCACAATAGCAAATTTGTCAAAAAATAATTCTAAAAATATAAACTTAAGTTTTTTAAAAAATTAATGACAAAAAACAAAATAAAATAAAAATTCTTTGTAATAGTTTGTTGTTTATTAGCCATTTGAGGTCATTTTTAGTGATTTTTTTGCTAAACAAACCATTAGGAGAAAAAAGAAGTTCCAAAGGGACCCTATAAGACAGCCCGTATTAGGTGAACTGATTGCCCAAACACCCCTCTTCATAAAAGCCCAGTGGTGTATGTTGCTGCCTGCGTCAGCAGCATAGAAAAACAAAATTTTAAAAACAAAAAACATAGAAAAGGTATGAAAAAGAACTATGGAAAAAAGGTGTTAATATATATGCATCATGAACACCTTTATAAAATGCCAAAAAAAAGAACATAGAATAAAAGGTATCAATATGTGTGCGAAAATCCACTCACCCCATACTGTGTATGGAGACACAAGAAGGATCATTGTTTAGGTAGCCACAAATCCCTCACCCACATGGTCATTGGCATTTATAGCTCCTACTGACTATGACAGGCATATTGACAGAACACCTTCATCTATCTTGCACTTATATCCTTGCCAGATTTTCAACATACAAACCTTATGGGACATCTTTTTTAACATAGAAGGCAATTCTTACTTCATAAACAATACAACTTGCTTATACTTGATATGTACTTTAATACACTAAAATTATGGCTATTAAAGTCAGTACTAAATTTATGCCACTTGATTATAATATAAGGCATGATCATTGGTATAAAACACTATCAAGCTCACTCACAGTCTATTAATTGTACACAACACAAACATATAGCTCATGCCTCATGCAAACAAGGTTGTTTGATAGTTAGTTAAGCTACAAAACATCGATCTTAGTATACTTACCAACTTCAAAACATATATTCTACATTTTTGGATTCACATCCAAAACCACATAAATGAGGTTTACAAAGACACAAGAAGAATCACGGTCTGCATAGCAAAGAGATTCTTCACCGTGATCTGTGACTCCTCCTGACTTTCCCATCATATTGACATAATTCTTAGGGGGAAGCATGGTAAAGTGGACCACAAAAGTGCTTAGCTCATTGTCAATTTCAGCCATTCTTGCAAATACTAGTAAAAGTGGCATCATCATTTACGAGATGTTGAAAAAAAGTTTGGATATGGAAAATAGACTTGGTTATAAAGAGTGTGGAGAATTTCTGAACGGATCCGCGGCTTCTACGATGTCGAACGAGAACCGCAAAGTGGGACAAAGTGAAAGCTGTCATTTGAAAAAGTGATAAGAAGATGGGGAATTTTGTTCAGAAATCACTTTCGATTTCGACGAGACCTCTGTTTCTTAATTGCGGTTGTAGAAATGACCATGACCAAGTTCAAATGAGAGTTTGGGCGGACGAAAAGTATTTCAAGGACGTTTTTAAAACACTGTTTTCCGTGAAACTTTTTGTGAGGTTTTTTTCACCGAACATTGTTTTTTAAATTGGAAAAAACGTCCTCTATAGACAATAGAGGGTGCCAAATGAAGAAATTAAGAGTTTGGAAAAGTTCATTTTTATGATTTAGAACTAGCGGTCAAATTAAGTTTCAATTGGAGATGTTTCTTTTATGGAGATGCCTGTAAGATACCTTAGGATACCTTAAAAAGTGACTAAAATGCTCAAAAACTACACCAAAATGCTCAAAATCAGCTTTGAGCTTTGAAAAACAGCACACTTCATATTCACTTCTTATTGATCACAAATTGCACTTTGTGGTCCACTTTACCATGCTTCCTCCCTCTTTCATACATCTTGCACTTATATCTTTGCCACATTCACAACATACAAACCTTACATGACATCCTGTTGAGTAAACAACACAACTTTACTTCATAAGCAACATGATTTGCTAATATATCTTTATCAAACTTGCACTTTAGAAAAATTAATAGAAAAACATTGCCAACATGTACCTCAACATACTAAAGTCATAGCTAGTCAGTGCTAACTTGATGCCACTTCATTATGATGCAAAGCATAACCATCACTAGAATATACTACCAAACTCACTAAATCCTATCAATTGCGCACAACACATACATCTCACTCAACTAAATAACCCCACATGAACATACTCTTATTCTCAATGTTCTATGAGATCATTTCTTGCTTCAAACCTTCCTAAGTTGTAAAACATTGACTCATATGGACACCAACTTCAAAACCAGTAATCCTCATAATAATGTCACGCCATATCACATTTTTTAAGGAAATTAGCTAATAAAACATCCATAATGAACATCTCCAAAATTACTGCCATGAAATATACATGACAACTTGCCACCTGCTTTAGTTTGGGCATAAAACAGAGGTTTGAATGGCAATAAATTTAGAGGTCTGGGTGTGTGCAAAGCCCAGCTCATCCGGGAAAAGGTACCATTATGGTAACAGAATGGTAATGCTATGGCATGAATGACAGCATGTGTATACTCACCAACAGAGCATGAGCTCAAGAATTCAACCTTATCTGGAGCATTGCACTTTCACTGAGTGCTTAATACTCAATTGTCTCCTTACACCCTTGGCTTCAAGCTTGTTTGTTTGTCTCTCAAATAGTTGCTACTGTTGAAGAACACTGGGTGAATATGTCTTAGCAGTTGCATGTTATAATGTGGTTGGCTCTAATCAACCACAACAGTGTTCGGTAGTCCACTGTCATTCCTTTCTAGGCTAACTGATCACACTTCTCAGGTAGATTAATCTTGAACACAACCGAAAACTCTACTTCGGTATTTTTATCGTGCTTGCTTTTCCAGGATTTTATTTTGCTGTTTAATATGGCAAACCAGCAATACCATATTGTGTGAATCTCAAAACCTGATAATCATTGGGAGCGCACTGGATTAGATCCAAAGTGGAAGGATAACACCTGTAGAACTGAGCTACAAGCAATGAATCAAGAGTCTTATGCAAATGCAGTGTTCATGTTTGCTTTGGTATCTGGAGTACTGTGGTCTGGACGTTTCTTTTTAGTAGGGAGAGAAACGAGGCGAGCAGCTGTAGGTGAACCGTTATGCACGGCCACCTGTGATCCTTTTTTGCTTCTTCGTTCGTTTGTTTGTTTGACACATAAGTTGGAGAATCCCTTGTTTTATTCAAATTGCAGAAGTGTGTAGCTCAGGTATCCCTCATACTGTTTAACTGCTGTGAAATCTACAATGTGAAATTGATTGTAATTCTGTAAACCAAGCAAATCCTTGCGGGTTTTCAGATCCATTGAACGAACCTGTGTGATACATTATTCTCTCAGTTGCTGTATGCATACTGTGTTGAATGCGGATCGGTTGGAGAGTTTCAGACATGAGATACAGAGCAAGAGAATTTACTGATATTCTCAACCCAATCGTCAACACAGTTGCTTCATAATACGGACTACCTTTGAAGTGGCCCAGAGTGCACAATGCGAACTGTCTCTTTCTGGATGGGTTTTACAATGGACTTGTCCCGAGAAATCAGGAATGTTTAACAGACTAATTTGATACCGAGATTGAATTGAATAACCATTTGTACAAAAGGATGGAAATGTGACTGGTGAAACTAGTCGCAGTTTATTTCAAATATGCCAGGTTCTAGGCAGTAAAAAATGGGGTACAATAATGTTACTGAAGCTGAGACATACAGAAATAACTTAGCTTACACGGCTAATTCAATCTGCCTTTCCAACAACAAGGGTCCATTTCTGGATGTTGTATTGGGCACCGATAATGGAGCCTGGCACAAGCGTCTGGGACACGGTAGAGACCACGGCGTATCCCTTCTGGCCAAGATAGTTTCCGGTGCCGGCCAACACTGCAAGCTCCCTCTCATTGGTAACATTGAAACCGGCTCGCTGTCCAACAACCTGTAGGAAGCCAAAAATGATAACATCAATATCAACAAAGTATACAGAGAGCGCCATACATATCCGTAGATAAAACCAACATGCTGTCTCTAACAGAATATCATTTCCAAAAGATATCTGCTCCGCCATCATGATACTGAATCACTCTAGTGCTGGGCTACCTGCCTTGTGAACACCCTCTAAAATCTCACAAACAAATAAACAGACAAACAAAGCAATATGAAATGTAAGACTACGGGATCTTCCACACCAATGTCATTTAGACAGACAAGTATGCAATGTGCAAAATACCTCGTAGGTGGTCTCAACCAAGTCCCCGGGCTGGTCGATGATGATAGTCACTTCGGCGCGGTACTTCTTGCTGCCGTCCAAAGTGTACAATCCCTGCAACTTGCCAAGGGCGAGAGAGTTGGGATCCGCAGTCTCAGTGATGATATTGTTCACTACCACAAGAGCCCCAAACTGCAGCGCGCTGATGTTCCCTCCTGGTCCAGCAACAATACGAGCAGTAGCATCATCGCCAGTTTCGATGGCCTCATGTGCGTAGAACGTCACGTTGTGAGTCTTGTGCTTGGGGTTTAAGCGAGCATGGGTATGACTGGCGGAGATCATCACCACCAGGAGCACTGCCGCAAGGCTGTACTTCATTGACACCGCCATAGCTACAAACTGGAAGACAAACGAAGCACTTGGTGGTCACGACCGAAAGAAGCGGGCTAGATGAAGCTGCTTGCTTAGGAGTCGCTCCGATCTCTTCCGGAACTACCAAGGCTGATGCAATATATACCATCTGAGGGAGTTGAGGAATTCAATCAAATACCATAATGTCCTTTTCATTCGGCGTCGCTTAATTCAGCAGTCTTTCTACCTCGTGCTGGATGGTAATGTTCGACGTCGAATGTTACAGTGTGAACCAAAACATGGCAAGGAAGTGAGAAATATTGGTAACTTATCTGTTGTTGACTACATTCAGTGGATTTAGAGCTGTTACAGTATAAGAAATCCCGCCATTCACACCGTTTTTGAGGGGTTTGTTTTACCTCCCATTCCAATAAATGTTACACATGGATTATCAAGTTCACTTGCTCCTGGCTGACCATGCTTGGATCAATCGCAGGGTGTGGAATTCTAAGAGGAAACACATTCGAAGCCGTAGGATACTACCGTCCCCAAGTGACTTGGACCAATTCGACCTGCCGGTTGACCTATTAACAGGCACGATGCTGTGGAGGCATGTTGCAGGCAGGTAGAGAGGTGCTTTGTGGGTAGACCATGAACTGCAAACCTGGACACACTTCAAAGTCAACTTCCAACACGGTTTATAAAATATCAAGTATATGGCACCCCCTAGAGCATTGTGCTGACCTGTAAGAATTGCAGTTAATCCCGCTTCCTGATTTGAGTTTTGATATCATCCGTGAAACTTTGATGCTCGGCTCCTTTACGGTAGCCGGCGCCTTGCCACCTTCCAAGAATGATCAGAATTGTTGAAGTCCCAGCTGACCAGCTTTCACATCGTCCTTGTCGAATTCACAGCTGACTACTGATTTTTTTTGGCTTGAAAGAGTTGCAGTTGTTTTAATTAATGCAAGAAAGAATAATTAATACAATGTTCAATCTGGACCCCAATGTCTTCCCTGCTGACTTGCATCATTATCAACTAATAATACTGTTGCCTTCGGCGTGGACAGAATCATTGCAATTTTTAACACCCATTCTGCTCAAACCTGCACTCCTGTATATTGTATTTTTCAGTGAAAGGAAGGCCTCAAAGTATGTAGTCTACCCCTTGTCTCCTCTTCTTCAATGTTCATAATTTACTACCGTCCACGAAGACCATATTGCACACAACATAACTGCTCATGATCACACGAGCACCAGTGATTTGTTGCAAAGAAGCTTGTGACGAGCTGCTTGCAAAAGCGGCGTTCAGCGTACGTCGTGTAACGGGGCCACTGGCTACAGCAATCATGAATATTCACTGGATCTTCTGCAGATGCAATTCCACCCCCACTCTGGATGCAAATTCCATACACTGGATCCCTCTGGATGTGACTATTTTCAGCAAGCATGCTTATTTTGCAGGTGGATCTGAAGACCTCCTGAATGTATGAAATCCTCAAAGGGACATTACGACATTACCCACATGTGAGCAGTACTTAAGTGGATGTAGTCTATACATGATGCCAGTTTTGAAATGTAGTTCCTGCTTTCATGTAGTCGAGATTTAGCCACAACCTCCTAAAGTTGACTTCTAATTAACCCCCAAGTCGGTAGCAGGATTGAATTCGGATAAACCTCCCCGAAGCCCCGCATCAGCGCCCTGTTGACAATGAAGGGCGGTTCGACCTCGTTGTGGAGGTTTCGAATCAACCTCCCCCGAGTCATGCCCAAGCCAACCTGAGCCCCGCTCGTTGACATGCCAGGGCTACCATGGGAAGGGGGATAGAGAGGTACTTTGCAGGTGGAGTGTGGTTCCGGACTCACAAGTGCTTCACGAAATTCTTTTTCCAAGTTGCGAGATCTGGAATCAGGACCGGAATGGAAGGCCAGTTGATGAATATTCAGTCGCGGCGGCCAGTACATGCACCCAGCGTGCCGAAACGCGGGTCGAGTTCACGTTCAGTTGGAAGAAATCACGGTATTTTAATCGAAGTTCCCCCCTCCCTTAGTTGGTATATATTGCATACACCTTGTATGTTTCGTACAAGTCTGACAGTCGCAGTCTCAAGCAAGCGCAGCTTCATCTAGCCACGCTTCTCTCTGTCGAGACCTGCGCTTTGTTTCCCAGCAGCCATGGCAGTGACAATGAAGCTCAGCTTGGTGGCAGTGCTCCTGGTGGTGATGATCTCCGCCAGTGGGATCAGCGCTCACAAGGATCCCAAGCACAAGACTCACAATGTGACATTCTACGCGCATGAGGCTATCGAAACCGGCGCTGATGCTACTGCTTTTATTGTGGCGGGACCTGGCGGCAACGTGAGCGCGCTGCAGTTTGGTGCTCTCGTGGTAGTGAACGACCCCATCACTGAGACTGAGGACCCCAACTCTCTGCAGATCGGAAAGCTGCAGGGATTGTATGTGCTGGACGGCAGCAGGAAGTACCGCGCGCAAGTGACTGTCATCATCGACCAGCCCGGGGACTTGGTCGAGACCACCTACGAGGTATGTTGCATATGAATCAGATCTTGTAGCATTGCTCCATTCTCTGCTTCTGTTTTTGTGCTTTTCAGGGGACGTTTATCGTTGATCATAAGCACATGGCATAGGTCAATGATATCATAAATTATGGCCAAAAGATAGGCCGCTTGGCCCTGATCGATAGACATGTATACTTATGTTGATGTTTTGTTTTGTCTTGGTCCTTGCAGATCGTTGGGCAGCGGGCGTCATTCAATGTCACCAATGACAGGCAGCTCGCAGTGTTGGCCGGCACCGGAAACTATCTCGGCCAGAAGGGATACGCCGTGGTGTCTACCGTTTCCCAGACACTTGTGCCGGGTCCCATCATTGGTGCCCAATACAACGTTCAGAAATGGACACTTGTTGTTGGAAAGTAGATAGAGATTTGCGGTGAAGGCTGTGTCATAGCATTCATTTATCACAATTGTGGGACATCACATATTTTTTTATTGCCGGAAACTGGCACATTTGAAATAAATTGAGACTGATTTCACGACTTGGCTCTTTGATCGATATGTACTTCACAATCTGATAATCAAATACCATTGGTGTCTTTTTGAACAGATTGATCATATATCAGTCCCAGATCTTTCCACTTCCATAGTTGCCTTGGAGCAACGTGTCTGAATCAACATTATGTGAAGAATGTAATATTCCACCTAGCTGGTTATTCAAGCCCAGATTCAAATTTGATGTACACATACTTAGATACTCTCATTTTGGCACCCGGAAAAAATTGTGCTGCATTCGTTGGCTCCATTCAATCTCATATGCAGGTTCGAGAATTCGATTCTTAATTGAAGTTTTGTATATGGCAACTGTTTACAATTTGGAGGCGAGTAAAATGCCCATCTCAGAACAAATCAAGCAAAATTAACCCAGACAAAGTTTACTTCGTTTGATCATAAGCACAAGTTTTCAGAAATTGCGATAATATGATCTACCTTCCAAGTTCCAACACATGAAACGGAATCATTCTTGTGTAATCTATACCGCTTAATATGATGAAGCATTAAGCGATTAATAGGATTTAGGACTCCGTTCACGTCATCGGTAAAAAATTTGTATGTGTCAAAACCTATCTGGACTAGGAACCGACAGAACATTTCATGCCATTGAATACGGTAGAAATTAAGTCAGTGTTTTCAGTAGCACTTTCAATGGCGATTGACAGGCCTGCGTCCCTCAGGAGGACTCTAAACCACTGAGAAGGGTGTGCTTTCAAATTGAGACTCGACAGATTTACAAACTCACATCGTAGATTACACAGCATGAGATGAACCTTCAAGGTATAGTAAGAAGCGCTACTAGGCATAAGCGAACAGCTTGTAAGATTTCTTATCCTTCTACACTGTTCTGGTGTTCCCCTTCAATTTATCAATCCAGTTTTCTTGTATAAGTTACAGGTCAAAGAACGTGCTCCATTTTATCTTCACCATGTCGAGGTTGCAGACTGTTTTCTCTGCCTGCTGTTGTATTTGAAGTTTTGTTAAGTTTTTGTCTATCCTCCTTCTACGCTGCGCGCAGGTGTGATCATTTGTTGTGCGGCGCCTTCAAGTTACTCTGCAAATCTCAGTTAAGGTTTAAAGCTACAAGAAGTGAAGACGAAGTTGAAGAGTTTTCCAATGTGGTTTCCGAAACATATGAGTCTCTTGGGATGTGGTCACCTTTCAAACTTAGTCCTTCTGATTTAGTCTAAGAGCTCAAGATGTAGTTTTCTTGTTTTTTGGGATGTGCAATTTCAGATTCATCATTTATGCTTTTCCTTGTGACTAATCACTTTGTTAGGTTTAGAATAATATTGTCAAAGTTATTATGTTTGTAGAGTTTTTTTTTTTTTTTTTTAAAGAGGTTTTAAAGATCGCTTAGGATATAGAGGTAACATAAAGAGTCTTTCTATGTTTGGAACATACTACAATTTATCAAAATTGATACTTGTGATTACAAGCTCATAATATAATTAGAAAATCAAAATTCTACTACTTAAGTTAACATAAACAAATGCAACAAATATACAAATTATGGCTTTTTATTTTTCATGTTGTGATGGTCCAGAGCCCAAATCTTTTGCCCAAGATTCAAGAGCGAAGTAGTTGAAAAATTGTAGAAATCTTTTTTTAAATTGATTTTTTTATAAAAATAGAAGATGTACAAAATAATGACCAAATGTGGAAACAAAATTTTAACAAAAGAGTTCTAATCAGGAAAAAAAAAACATTTTTCATTTAAATTTGGTTTTTATTTGGATTAATGTAGTTATATTGTTGATTAATATTAAAAGATTAATAATGAGTGCATAATAAGGCTTGTGGAGCATAGCTAGTCATTTAATAGCACATTGTGGATCTTGACTTGATATTCATTTTTTAACAAAAGAAATAATTCATGCTATAAATTAAGTTGGATTTCCATTATCTTATATGGACACATATTTACTCGAAGTCCAAACCACTGGTGCCAAAATTCCAAAAAAAATATCGACATGTATAATTTAAGCTTTAGATTCCTTTTAGTTTGCTTCTGTGGTGATTTGGTAGATGCAAGGTAACATCTCCTAAATCTAATACATCCTACTCAAAATCTCAAATAAACCCATTAGCATCTGCACAACACCTAGATCATGTATCATGAACAACCCACGGTCCCCAAGCTCGCCTGTCCACGACCACCCAACACCGTGTCAACTGGCAAACCCCGTCGGTACGAGTCAGCCCCGTGGGCGCCAGCTCAGCCCAGATAAGCCTCCGGCGTGGCCAACACCATCCCCACCTCCAGCTGACCTGGACCCACGTCAGCACCTCTCATCCCTGTACCCAACAATTAGGTTTCCCATCAACACACTCTCGACCTTCTCTCTCTCTCTCGCGATGTCTAGCTTCTTGAAAACTTCGATCCAAATCCTCCGCAATCGCCCATGCACGTCGAAAACGCCGATCTCACCGCTCACCAACTCAACTCACACTAGACCTCCCCGGCAATCACCCTGCCAATTCATATTCTAGCTGGTTATATTAATATTATGTCTTCTCTGCTGAAGGAATCAGCCCCGGAGATGCAGTCCGAGCTAGGCGATCGATCGGATTAAAAGTTGCAGTACTGGGCTGTCGATCGGAGTAAGTTGCAGTGCTAGGCGTAGAATTCTGAGTTTCATTTGTTGGATTCGACTAGAATTCAGCCATGGGAGGCGGTCGCAACGCATGTCGACTGGCGCTCATTGCGACGCAAGCTCAGGTTCGTCGTCGATCAGGTTCTGTCGTCGCTCGATCAGGTTCATCGCATGTGCGCGTCTGCTCGGGTGTTGCTCCGGTTGGGAGGTGGGGTGGAGATGGAGACGTTCCGGAGGGTGCCCATGTTTCTCATGCGCAAGTTGCTTCGATTCCAGGTTTGTTTGCTAGAGAGTTGTTGCTAGAGTTTCGTTTTCTCTTTTTGTTGGTCGTGAGTGTTGGTGTGAGGTTGGCTAGATAGAGTGGTTTTTGAGATGGTGATGGAGATGGTGAGGTTTGCTGATCGTGTTGGATTTCCTGTGATGTGATTGTGGATTGTTTGGGGTGTTTGTTTCTGATGATTCTCATGGTTAGGCCATGGTTATGTTTGGTTGTGTTTCGTGAGGTTGAATTCGTGGAGTTCTTCGGGTTTGGTTCTAGCGGTGAGGTGGGTTGGAGATGGAGGCGTATTTGGTGGTGGTAGTTCTGATGCGCAAGTTGGTTTCAGGTGCAGGTTTGTTTGGTGGGAGGCGATTGAGCACAGTGAGTGGGGAAGAAGGGCGAGGGGTTGTGAAGGGGAGGAGTATTAAGAAGATTCTGATAGCGAATAGAGGGGAGATTGCGTGCCGCGTGATTAAAACCGCGCAAAAGCTGGGAGTGCGCACGGTGGCGGTGTATAGTGAAGCGGATCGAGGAGCGAAGCATGTGGCTATGGCGGATGAGGCTGTGTTTATTGGTCCTGCGCTTGCTTCCGCGAGTTACTTGGACGGGGCGAAGATTTTGGCCACTGCTCTAGCGACTGGTGCCGATGTAATATTCCCCTCCATCGAATTCTCTTCTGAATCCTGTATGCTGTGTAGAAGTGAAGATTGGCCAGATCGATTTGCAAGCTTCTGACGGACATGCTGAAATTCTCTGAACGTGTTAGGTTTTTTGTGTCGTATTGATGACCTAAAATTTTGCACCCGGTTGTTTGCACAAGACAGACGATTTAGCGAGGAATGAAATTTATTAGTATGAAGATTGTGATTCGACTCTGAGTAGCCCAGCATGTGGATGTGACAGGCCATACATCCAGGATATGGATTTTTGTCTGAGAGCTCGAAATTTGCAGAGCTGTGCAAGCAGAAGGATATCATCTTCATGGGACCACCTGCTGCTGCTATCCGTGCAATGGGTGATAAGAGGTACTTCACTATATGCTTCTGCCCTGTTATTTATTGGGCTTTTTTTCCTTTCACTCTTTGGCATTAAACAATAGGACAATAAAACAATCATACTCTGTTTTTCGTGGAGTGATCATATTGGGTTCAGGTCTTGTCTGTTTATTCGGAATTTCTATGCTGGATTTTGGAGATTTTAGATTGATACAACACATACTGAACCCAGGTTACTACATTGTAATAGCTGACACCAATTCTCTGAATGGATGCTTGGGGCACAGTGTCGCCAAGTCTATGATGAGTGCTGCAGGGGTACCCGTTGTCCCTGGTTATCACGGAGAAGATCAGAGCCCTGAATTATTAAAAGCGGAGGCCAACCGCATTGGCTATCCTGTACTTATCAAGGCTACTCAAGGTGGTGGTGGCAAGGTCAACTCTTTGCCAAATATGACTCCTCAAGAAATATTTCGGATGTGTTCTTCTTCCAAATATGAGAAAATGTAGTGCAATCTCTTTTGAGAGTATCTGATGGTCATTCTCTTGTTCGTAGCAGGGGATGAGAATTGTGCACAATGAGTCAGACTTCTTCGAGTCTTTAGCAAGTGCACAACGCGAATCGCAGGCTGCGTTTGGGGACAGCCGTGTTTTAATCGAAAAGTATGTCTTACGACCGCGCCATATCGAAGTACAGGTGATGAGCGGACTAATTTTCAAAATGCACATGCTTTAAGGAGGGATTTGAAGAATGCCTGTTTTGCTTTTAGCAAGTTGAACCTTGAAAGCATCCAAACCGTTCTATATATGTAGCAAAGTGCACTCCATTCAATTGAGTTCACTCATTGCCTCAATCGCATTTCTATCTGGCTGCTCCTTATTGGTAGAATTTGGTGACTGAAGATCTTTGCAGATAAACATGGAAATGCAGTGCACCTCAATGAGCGTGACTGTAGTGTACAACGGCGTCATCAGAAAATCATCGAAGAAGCTCCTGCGGTAATCTCAACCTCTAGCTTCTGACTAATGACTAACGTCCGGTAGTGACAGTTATCATGCTTGGCATTGACATGAGTGATAGATAAAAATTCTGTTTAATTTTTCGAGTAAGTGCTTATTCCTCTACTCTTTATGTTTTTGCGGGCACACCTGTCCTGATATTTAGTTGACATTGATTCTATGAACTAAGAAGCGGTGGCCTGTATGTGCAGCCACACATTACATCTGAATTCCGACAAAGAATTGGGCAGGCTGCCGTTGATGCTGCCAAGGTTTAACCCTTCACCTTACATTGTTTTTCTAATTCAATCAATCCATGGACGTGATCTCGTATATGTAGTAATGTATGATTATCAGCGTCTGGTTGGTGATATTTGCAGGCGGTAGGTTACGAGAGCGCAGGCACAGTGGAGTTTATTGTAGATACGGTTTCTGGTGACTTCTACTTCATGGAAATGAACACTCGACTCCAGGTTCGTTTTAGTATTTCCGCACGTATGCTCCCATCTTTAAAAACTTCACATGTAATAGAATTTTGAGGTACTTGTACTATATCGCAAGCAACATGAACTCGTTCAATTGTAGAATTCGATATTTAGCACTTCTGAATTCCGTAGTTGATAGTTAATTCCTTTTTACTGGGCTGGGATATATTTTTGCTGATTCAAATGTTTGTGGGGTCTCGTTTCTAGTTCAACAAGAATTTTTATATAGCCCTCTGGACTGGCAGGTGGAGCACCCTGTGACGGAAATGGTGACTGGGCAAGATCTTGTTGAATGGCAAATCCGTGTTGCCAATGGCGAGGTCCTTCCCCTTCAGCAGAGTGAAATCAAGTTGATGGGTATGAAGCACAACACGCTGAAGTCTCTAATGTTGTCTGGTTTCTTTATCCTTAATAGCTGTACATCTGTTTAGTAGGGAAAACAGGAAATTGAGAAAAACGAAACGGTATGCAACACTGCATACATGGATATATTCTCATTGGTGACGAAAACTTTGAGCATTTATTTGAGCTTCTAACAGTTGTGCTCAAAGGTTATTAACCGCGTCATATACTATCATTCTTATGTCGTTCCGATCTCATGCTCCTATATTATCAGGGCACTCATTTGAAGCCCGAATCTATGCCGAGAACGTTCCAAAAGGCTTCTTACCTGCTGCTGGACATCTGCATCACTATAATCCTCCATCGGCCTCTCCTACTGGTGACTGACAATGAACTTTTCCCCACTTGCCTTCAAGAGTGACAACTATAGATTGTAGTTGAAATAGTTGTGTATAGAGACCACATCTCTCTGACTGTTTTGAGAACGTTGCTCATCTTCTCTATTCTTGCAAGTTTTGAACACACAAATGTTCCATCTAGTTTAAGCAGGATGAGATGAACGACCCACGTCTTGATGATTGATCATACTTTTCGACATTCATCATGGGCTGTCCATATTTTCAATTCTCAAAGTTATAATTTGCACTCAATTGTACTTTAGTAAACTCTGGCATTTTCTTTCAGTGAGGGTGGAAACCGGAGTAGGGAAGGGAGACACTGTGAGCGTCTTCTATGACCCCATGATAGCCAAGCTTGTAGTTTGGGGTCGTGATCGTTCTTCAGCTTTGACAAAACTAGTCGACTGCTTAACAAAATTTCAGGTCGGTCTTTCTTCTAACTTTGCATACCAATTTCTAGAAGCATTGCATTTCTTTAGAAACTGCTAGCCTAGACAGATTACTGAATTTTCTTGAAAATGTCAAGCGAAAAAGTGGCGAAGATTTTTATTTAAACATTCTGATACCTATGCTTTGTTTTCTGTGAACCAGATCGCTGGATTGCCTACGAATATTGGTTTTCTGAAGACTCTTGCAAGCCATCATGCATTTGCAGCTGGAGATGTTGATACTCACTTCATTGATCGTTTCAAAGCGGATTTACTTCCATCAACACAATCAGAGAGCATCCAGGAACCGTGTGTTCCAAAAGCTACTCAATATGGTGCAGCCTTAGCAGCTGCAGCTTTTGGGATCAAGTCTGCACGTAAGTCATTACATCTCATTGGAATTCGGACACTGATTTCCCACACAACATTGAGGTCTTATTGCTTAAATGAGGTTACCAGAAAAACTTAGTTTGGTGATGAAAAGCTGAATGTATGTGCAGAGGAGAAAAGTAATGGACTCAATTCAATCTGGAGTTCTGGATCTGGCTTTCGTTTAAATCATGCATACACACGCATGCTGCATCTTGACTGGAAGTCGGAACTTGCTGAGTCGACTCCTGTACCTCTTTCTCTTAAGCTCACTTACAGCAAAGGCGGCAACTTCGTTGTGGAGGTACAACACTCTATAAGTAAACTTGATCAAGATAGTGTTGAATGCATTCAGTTTCAGACCATCTTTTAAAACATCGCCATTTTACTTCGTGCGTATTTATGTATCAAGCGAACGAGCAGATGTTAAACGATTAGTACTAGTGATTTCTGAAGCTACTTGATGCTTATGGTTCAAGATGTGTCATGTAATAGAAGCTTGTATATTGCAGGGGGACAAGGTAGAGAAGATGACAGTCACCGGCAAAGAGCTACCAGATGAAGACTGTAACTTGAGACTGAATGTGAACGGAAAATCTGCCCCTGTGAGCCTTGCGCAATTCCACCAGGTTCTTGTTGATCATCCTCTTTTCATACATAAACCTCAGCGGTAGCGTGTGTATTTCAGATTTTAAGATTCGATGCTATTGGATATTGATTCAAGCAATCTATCGTGTGTTTGCATTCAACTACTTCTGAACCTTAAGAAGTGCAACAGGGAGGGCTAAGCCACATCCACTTATGGGAAGGAGATCAGCACCACCATTTCACAATGCCAGTCCCGGCATTTGACACTGATGAGTCTCAGGAGCACCAGAGATCATCCCATGGTCAGCATGAGAGGTCTTCGACTCAAGGCCCTGGTGCAGTTGTAGCACCAATGGCAGGTCGGGTTGTGAAAATCTTTGCCACTAATGGAGCAAGAGTGAAGAAAGGAGACTCAATCCTTGTGCTTGAAGCTATGAAGATGGAGGTAATAACCTCGTAATACCACGTTTTCTACTTCAAAGGATCATTTGTAATACTCAGGCTTCTATAGATTTTGAGGTAATTTTGTGCTACATCTAGTTCGTAAGCTGTTTGGCAAGAGAAATTCTTGTGTTGTCGTTGTAGTTGTGGGATGAAGACTAATTCTATTTACGTGGTAATCAGCATGTGGTGAAATCTCCAATTGACGGAATCGTCAAAGGTGCTGAAGTGGAAGTCGGGCAACAAGTTTCTGACAGCACAGTTTTGTGCCAAATTGAGGTTTGCACTTGCTCCCTCTCTTAGTACCGGTCACACTAGCAGATTTGAATTCCAAATGAGTACGTTGGAAATACTAAGTAATGTACACTGGGTCAGAATCCTAGAACCTGAGCTCTGCTACCTTTCAGCATGATTTCGGTTTCCTCTTTAGGTTTTTATATTTCTTCGGTCGGTTTCTTGGTTGGTGGAACTTTCCATCGATATGTTTTCAATACTTCGTATTCTTGTCAGCCTCTACTCTGCTCAAACTACTAAGTTCAACAACAATGACATGGGCTACATCGATCTAGACATCGACATCCTTATCCTGAATGCATAGTGGTCGGACGTTACTCATGTAGGCCTGGTTTTGGCGATGCCATCTTTTCCCTTTTAACACATCCGGTAGATTTGGGCTACCTAGGTTGATTCAAAAGTATTGACATGCTTCTTGTAACTTATCACTGATTTGTGATGATCTGCTTCAACAGGTGCAAGATGCCTGAGCCCCAACCACACTACCACTCTACAAGAAGAATCGTCAACATCCATTGCTACTGACTGGAGCGTTTAATTATTCAGAATCGCAGATCACCTATAATGCTCCTTGTACATAATTGCCATGAATCTTTTATCAATGTTCATACATGTAAAATTTATCCTTTTTGGACCCAACCAAAAAATCGAACACAGATGTTTTGCAACTCACATCTGTTCTTTATTGACATTATTTTCAGTCTGAGTGTTTTATGTTAACAAGCCCTTGAGAGTGATATTCGGAATTTCATACCACTATGCACAGGATGACAAAGACAATACCTACCCACATCACATTTTTCTTTACATGCATTGCCTGTGGACCCAGGCCTAGTGCACCGAGAAAAAGCCCAACCAGTAACTAATCTCAGATTATTGCAATGAGCCCGTCTTCCTAAAGACTACCATCTTCCCAATAGTATGGTCTAGATCTGTTTTCAACATTGGGCCAGAAGCTTCTTCTCGGTCATGCTCGGGTTGCATGGCTGAAGGCATGCCTGGCCACCAAGCCAAGACCCCTTCACAGGGATAAAATCCTTGACAAGTTTGACACAGAGTGGGGCTTTGGACTCCGCGGGATGGCATGCAAGTTCATTGTAATAAAGAACTTTCCCTTAGGTGTTTTGTTTAGTTATACTTTGTTCTTTGTTCAGCTGGAGCTTGCTTGGCTTGACGTGTTGTTCCACACTTTTGGACTGGAGTAAAGTGATGCCTTTTATGTGAAGAAAAAAAACAACCAAATCAAAAGAAACCTCTGGGCCAGAATTATAGTTACAGAATACTTTATCTTGCAGGCTCGCAGCATAATAGATTACACAGCTGTTTAGTACACATGCTACAATACAATTGACTTTGACTTCCCATAACAGAGATCATGTGTAAGTTTCATAGAATGAGTAAAGCTGTTGCAAGGAAAATGAGCATAAATTCCATCTTTTCTGTACAGCACAGTAGCTTATAAAAAAACTAGAGATGTCAAAAACCTGGGCGTGTGTCATGGAAGTAGGTAACCTCTACAGCGTTTTTTCACTTATTGGTCTATGGAACTTTCTGTGAAGCTCCTAAAGTAAAGGACCACACTATCACACCGAATACCAAGGAGCTGTCCACGTCATTCTCTTGTAAAATATGTTGACAGTTGATCTCATGGACCATGCCCTTGTGTGAGGGCACCAAAGAGATCGGCAGTAACTTATGTAGTTTTTGATTTACCAGGTAAATTGTCACATCTGAGTGTGGGGCGTTCACACCAAACGGCATGTGATTGCATTTGGATCTGGACACCGCAGTGGAGTAACTATAACGTGACAAGAACCAACCTCGAGCAAGCTTCTTTTTCAAGTCAAGATGCCCAGGCATCTCTCGCCATCATTCTTGTGTTTCTGGCATGGAGCCCATGGCTACATTGGCTTTGCAATAAAAAGCTACGGGTGTACAGCCACCTGGTCAGCTGCCAAACCAGTGCTTGTGAATCCTGATGATACGCAATGTTCCGCCCACTACGTTATGCTGTTATATTTTACACCAATTTCAAACAAATCATTCATACGGATTTCTATTATGGAGCGCCTTTGTGTGCATTTGTAAACTTCATACAATTAGTTGGCTCTACAATGTACCTCTTAAGTTCTTTGTTTTATCACATTCCTAAATGTTATATGGGAATCCAATGTGCCCTACTGGGGACTCACAGCATTTTGTAAAATCTGCTTGTCACATTGCGGGTTCCAAAAAGTTTGACTCTGACTGAATGGTCTACCATATGATTAAATTGGCATCACAAAAATCTATTCTCTGAGTTGAGAAAAGGTAAATATACTGTAAGTTAGAGTGAGTGTGTGTGATACATATTTTGGGTCCAAAGTCATAAATGATTGAATGGATTAGTTGTGCATGGAATATACCAGCGTGGTGGATAATAACTTAATGCCCACAATTGTCCAGCTTTGCAAACTGGGTTTTCCTTTGACAAGGTACACTGCAGTGGTCATTCAAATGAACAGCTGTTGAGGGATTTTCTGCCAACTAACCACCAGCTACACGGTTAGATCGCCCACTTTTGTTCAACTGTTGCAAGTTAGTACGCAGTCCTCCTTGTCAAACAAGCACATGAGTTGTAATGCTCTGGAAGTTGGAAGGAATCTCGTTGGCTTGAGTGGCATGGAAGGAAAAAGGGAAGCATCCACGAAACCACATTCTTGTATGACTTAACTTAACCTTAAACTTCTACCATGATTCGAGATGTCATTTAGGACACTCACAATTAATTTAGTAATATAAATTTCTAATTTTAAATCAAACTTTTACACTACAATCCATACTTTGATCGCATTGTTTTCTATCAATTTTTAAGTTTTTTGGAGAAGATAGTCAGTAATAAGGAAGGAAAGTCATCAAAATTTGACTTTCATAAAAAGTCAACAAAACTTTGACAATTTGCAAAAAATTTGATTATTTCTCCATTTGATTATATCCAAATATTCTAAATTTTAAACTCATTTCATCATCCAAAATTAATGACAATAGAATTAATAATTAAACATTTTCACTTTGGTGTATTAAAAAAATCATTTAACTGGAGTAAACTTTCAATCTTTTGATTTCATTTTAGTATCATCTACAAAATGCAACCAATATTTCTCAAACATATCAAGAAACATAAATGAAAATCATCCCCCAACCATGTAAAGATCCATACCATATTGCTTTCAAGAAAATTATTTCATTTTATTTTATTTTTGATGCAAGAAAGAAATCGTTCTTTGAAGAGTTGCTTTCGACATTTGAAGGGTCAATTCATCTAGGGATGGGCAATTTTGAATGCAAGCAGAAACATGACCAGTATTTTCATGATTCCAATATCGTACCAGCTACTCCAATTTATTTATATAATGGATTCAATCAATCAAGAAAATACAATACTCTGGCTCCAGACGAGGCATTTGATGATGATTATCATAAGAGAGAGAAGAGGCTCCACTAACATAACTTATGTATAAGTAAGTGATAAGTCCCCCTCACCTCATCTCAATGAGGTGGTATTATCATGGAATGAATGTGTACCAAATCTACGATAACTTGCAGTTTGAAGGTGTTCATATGTACCAGTACCTAGATTCTCTGCTGGCACCTGGGCCTGTGCATGCTCTGCAGCCAAGACATTTGTGTTATCCTCTATGTTATGGCTGTTGCCAATTAATTAATGCACCTCAAGGAACAACAATGTTTGTTCCTGAATGTCTCGGACACATTGCATTCATTGGATTTCTAACATGAACCCTCAATATACATATTTTGGAATTCATCCAATTAGTTTATAATGATTTATTATAAATTCACCCAATTTTTTTATAATAATTCATAGATCATTAAATATATTTTCTGAAATTGATTGAAAACCAGTGAATATGCGCAACTGGTAAAGAAGTACTGCTGTAGATTGCAGGATAAGATGGTCTGCCCTCAATGCCCCTTCTATATTTCTTGAATATGCTAACTTCATACATGTACCATAACACCATAGCAGGTTCGTTCATAAATAATTTCCATAAATAAATAAATAAAATAAATATAAATTATAAAAACAAAAAAAATGAAAATAGAATAAATTGTTTTTTGTGATTTTTTGTTACATCTAAGCCATTTGAGGTTACTTTTAGTGATTTCTTTTGTTAAAAAACAATAATCAAGAAAATCAATTTTGGAGGGATAAACCTTATTTTTCCATAAAAAATAGATGTTCGTTTGACAAAGAACGAACATGCTATGGTGTTAGAGCATCCCCAATTGGGCGCCATACAGCCACGCTAACGCAATATGCCGAGCCGCTATAAAAAAAGAGACCCCAATAGTCTCTCCATTGTCCACACTACCCTAGCGTGACCCCGCCATATAGCCCCGGTCACGTCAAAATTTCTCCATATGCCGGGAGATAATTTCGACACGCTAAGCAAACGGCAAAGTAATGAATGCTCGCCTTAGCCCACGCATTGGCCAGGGCTCCCTGACATCAAGGGTCCACCACCGAACCTACGCGCATATGGCGGAGCGCAGGGCTGGCGTAGCCAACCCGCTACCACCACGTCGGCACCAGGATTTGATCCCAAGATCCTATCCACGCTAAATGATTGGGGCCTTTCCCACACTATAATGACGTGCCGCACTAAGCGGACTCGTCAAGCGCCGTTGGAGGGGCTGCTTGACGAGCTAAAATTGGGGATGCCCTTACAACACCGCAACACCATAGCAGTTTCGGTCCTCAGCAAACAAATATTAAAAAAAAAAAAACAATTAAGGATTGTCCATTAAAAACTGAATTGCTCAATTCTTGTTTTTTAGCAAAAAATCAACAATAATGACCTTGAATGGCTTTGAAATAACAAAATATTGCTAAAACTAATTTATTCTATTTTCGTTCATTAGTCTTCATAATTTTCATTTTTTTCTATTTGTTATATTTAAAATTATTTAAGAACAAACATGCTAAGGTGTTACGGTAGTTACCTTCACCTCGGTTAATTTTCAAAGGAAGGAAATCAATATAAATGCAGGTCTCTGCAGCAGATAAGGTTGAATTCTTGAGCTCATGCTCTGTTGGTGAGTACACACATGCTGACATTCATGCCATGGCATAACCATTCTGTTACCATAATCATGGTACCTTTTTCCGGATGAGCTGGGTTTTGCGCACAGCCAGAACTCTAAATTGATTGCCATTCAAACCTCTGTTCTGCCCAAATTCAAGCAGATGGCAAGTTTGTCATGTTTCCAATTGCTCAGCTCTCCGGGCAATACCCTGCCCAACTGAATCTATAAGGTAGGAAAACCATAAACGGTTAATGCCCACAAGGCGTGCAGTAGAGTTACACTGAAATAGGGACATGGTGGACTGAAAATGGAGAATTTCTGCATGAGCAGCTAATTTTTGGTGGACCAATCATGTTTAGCCATATAATGTCAATTATGGTTTTCTTATGTTTAGTTTTTTGTGATGTTAGTTAACCGTTTTAGAAGACCATCACGTTTGATTCAGGAAGAGTCTAGTATTCAAAAAGGGGGTTTTACAAACTTCTTACTTTGAAAAATTGCAGATAATTATTTACGAGGAATAAAAATACGGTATAACTTGCATTCTTCATCGTTTCTTCTTCTTCATCTCAAAAATATTTCACATAATTTTTAACTCCATTCCTTCTAGTCGAATCACCTTATTTTAACTGGTTCTGGTATTCCTACCTTATGTAATAGAACTATTGTTTTGACAGCCTTAAGTGAGTCAGAGCATCTGCACCCCTGCGCCAAACGCGAGGCCGCGGAGGTCTGTTGCGGGCCTAGACAGAAAATAGGCACCCATCGGGACTCTCCTCTCCGACACTTGAGTTGCGCGCTCCTCAAAAAACCTCGCGGGCTCCTAAATTTCACGTACTCGCCTCCTCTGTTGCGCGTCCTAATTTTAGTGTTTCCAATATCTGCCGGAGATATGGTTGGGTGGTCGTGTGGGCGTAGCGAAGGTGGAACATCGCCATTTGACGCGGGTAGATGATGTCAAGCGTTTTACCAAGAAGGGAAGGGGGAGGTTTTTTCACGAGCCACCAAGAAGGGAAGGGGGAGGTTTTTTCACGAGCTAGGAGAGGGTGCAAGAGCCTTCGGTACATGGTTTGGCATGTCTCGCATTGTGAGCAAGGGTGCGGATGCTCTCAGATTTGTCTCAGTTTACAGCTACTCGCTAAAGTGTTAGTATTGTAGATGCTAAATTCAATCCTAAATTATTTTAAAGTTCATATCCTATATATTTTTTGTGTGGTACTGAGTGACATTCTTTTAGTTGTTTGAAAGTGACCTCATATGTTGTTATGACCTTATGTGTGCCCAGATGACTTTTTGTTCTTTGTTGGTAGTGTCTTAATAACAATGTTGGTATTAGTATTGAGAGTCTTAGAGATGTAGTTTGATGTGATTTTCATGGATGTAATGTTGGATATATTTCATTATGGATGTTTTGTATACGTGGATTTGTGGAGGTTTGTCTTTTTGCTTCTTTTTTTTGAAGTGCAGATGGCATCAACAGCAATACAACAATTTTTCCTAAGTTAATTTCCTAAACAAATGTTTCGCGCTAGAAATGATCACGTAGAAATCATGATACCTTGATGATAAGAATATGTTCATGCAGTGTCATTTAGCTAAGCAAGATATATGTGTTGTGGGCAATTAATAGATTTTACTGAGTTTGACTATATGTTCTAATGATGGCCATGCCTTATATTATGATTAAGTGCCATCAAGTCAGTTCTATGATTTTAGTGTCTTGAAGCACATGTTGACTATATTTCTCTATTACTTTTTCTAAAATGCAAGATTTATTAAGAAATATGAATATATCATGTTGCTTATGAAGTGAAGTTGTGTTGTTCCATAAGGTTTATATGTTGTAGGGCTGTCAAAGATATAAGTGCAAGATGTATGATGGAATTATGTCAATATGGATGGAAAAGTCAGCAGAATTTACAAATGCCAATGATTATGGTGAGGATTTTCTTGCTATTCAGATCGTGATCATTCTTGTATCTTTGTACACAGTACTCAAGTGAATAGATATTCTTCTTAGTATTGACACTATTTATTTTTTATTTTTTTGTATTCTATGCGTTTTATAAATATGGTTTTAGTTTCTATACAGTTGGCGCATAGGAGTATAAAACTTATTTATTTGGTTTTTGATGTGAATCCGATTAGACTTGCCTGTACAATGATGAGTTCTATAGAAGATTTATTGTTTATTTGTTTGTATGTTTTTTTTTTTTTCAAGTTTTTGATTTTGATTTGATTATTTTTAGTTTGTCTTTTAGTAATTTATAAGGATATATGTACATGCAAGAATTGTATTATTTTCTTTTATCCTCTACATGGCTTCATTATGCCTTTAGTTTCTAATATGATTTAGATTTTCATGAGATCTTTCATTCTTTGCCTATGGATTTCTATATTTAGATTTGAGAACTTATATAAATTTTTTTTGGTACAATTTTTGAAAATTTCCAAAACTTTTTTGTCATTCTGAGGTTTAGGTTGTCATTGTAGTATAAATTTATAAAACATCATATCCATAAATCAATTAGTCCTCTATATTGTATTTTATCTACTTTTTATGTTGTTTTTTCAACTTAATTTAGATGGATGAAAGATTGTTATTTATTTTATTAATTTTTTTCCTACACCTTAGTTTAGATGAACACACTCTTTGAATGGAAGGGACCTGAAGCTTCTCGAATTACTAATTTGAAAAATATTACTATGAGGGGATTCAAATGACAACTCGAATTTTGCTGTTTCTTGACCAATGCTTACCGCATGGCTCTCCATGTTTATGGACACAAAAATAGTTCTCAGTATCTCTTCGATCGTCCGCATCCCTGTCAAAACTATCTTCTGGATCCATTCTAGCAATCGGTCAAGGCTATGAACCTTGGTTGTATTTTGTAGGCAATGCATTTTCAATTAGCTTCTATGATGGAGTCCTTATCCTTGGGCTTCTTATCTTACTCATCACAATGGCACGACAATTTGATGACCAAGCAAATCCATTATTTTACTCATCATCTAGGTTTGTTGAGGAACAAGCCACACCCAGTTGTACAACCATCGCTGTTCCATTATTGCCTTCATCTAGTTTTCCATGATTATCATCCATGATGCTTTAAATGAGATTTATTATCAACTATGATATATTTGGCTATCTATACATAATGAAACAAGTGAATATGAATAAATGAAGTGTCTTTTTGCTTTGTAGTTCATTTAATATACCAATTTGTTTTATGTCTCTTTTACTTTTATTTAATTATTTAAAAAGCTTCAAAATTTTACTTAACCCCTAAAGTTCTGAGGGTATTTTTCATCAAAACTGCCTCAAAACAGCCCCTCTTCAAAGCAAGGTGGATTCTGCAAACTTGGGATCTTTTTAAGTACATCTAACCGTAAGATCTTGTAGCTAACTTGTATGTCTACATGTCCACAAAACCTCACACACTCATTCCTCACTGATTGCAAGATCATAACAGTCAAAGTTGAAAAACATGTTTTTTTTCCCTGTGAAAAAAAGATACGGCAGAGTTTTGAAGGCCCAAAAAACCATTTTTAAAAGTAGATATGGGATGAGTCTCTCCATATATTTTGATCCTAAGTGAGTCAGGTACATGTCCAAAAAATATCATATTCAAAAACGTTGTGGTAGGTTGCCAAAAAAATCGTTTTCCGCTAGGGGGTATGCTGAAATTCACAAACAAAGGCCGTTTTTTGACAATAAAAATAGCATTTGAAAAATTCTTGGATTGAAAATCCGAACAGTGGGAACATGCTCTACTGCCTTCTATACATAGAAATTTTTATTTTTGAAAAATATCAAAATCTCAATTTTTGGTGGAATTTCAAAGTTCTGTCTTTGGGGAGATTTTGGCAATTTTGGGCAGTTTTGGGCAGAATTTGCTGCATTCACAGTGGCTGGGAGCTTGCCCGAAGTTTGGCTGAATGCAGCTTTTGACACTCAAAACCCCGTAACTTTTTTTCAGTATGTTAAAAAATAAAATAAAAATAATTCTACACAAACCTCTTCAAAATGCCTACCTACATTATTTTTATCAAAGATTTACAAATTAAATTGGAATTCTAGGAACCTGTCCAAATTTAAAAATGCCCATTCGAGGACAATTGTCCTTTAGGGGCTAATCAAAATCATTTTGGACTTTTACTTTTATTACCAGTTTGGGGAACTAGAGGCTATGCATCGTATAAATGAATTCTTAGTCTGGTTTATCCCTTAAACTCAAAAAGAAAATCAATTTTGCCATTTCTCAACTTTTTAGTGCAAATTTTCCCCTCAATTTCCTCATATGCCACGGACTTTCTGGATAATCCTACTCCTGTAAGGTTGAAATCAATATGTCACACACAATTTAGAGCAAGCAATTGCCTCAAAGGCTCAACTCACACTAAACCATTTGAACCTCATAGACACATTAATGTAGTTCAAGCTGTGACAATTTGTGTAACAATCAGATATCATTTGCTGGATAACAATCACATTAAACTTCGACAACCCAACAGCCATATGTTTCACCCAGCCTCATGGCAATCATTCCAGAGACATTAATCCGAAAACTCCATCCCAGTCCTTCCCCCATCATCCCATTAGTTTGCATTTCACAATCAAAGTACACACTACAGTTCAATCCAACCCCATGTATTCATGACACAAAGTGTGCAAATTTCATCACTAATCAATACACACCCCGCCCAAGACTAAAAGAAAATCCCAGACCCGATAAGGACCCACTCCCTAAAAGACCTTTTTCCACCCCAACTCCTTTTCACCGAGACAACTGTTAACCTGCACAGACAGTGGTACAGCAAAGCGTAGTAGCCCCACCTGTAGAGTAACTTCGTCACCCCACTACGCCGCAACATCACCCTAGACCCTCTATACGGATACAGTAACGCCCAGTACTGTACCGTCCCGGCCCCCTCCCTTCTCTGATTGATGAATCAGCCCCCCGGTTCCCGGAACGGCATCCTCTGCAACGGCGGCCCACGCCCCCTTTGCAGCCATCGGGATTCGATCCCATGATCGCTTCTCTCCTTTGCACGTAAGGAGTGCATGTACCCAGAGGCGTCATGACTACCGAATGTGGAGATATCTATGGATATTTTAGATTTGCGACTGATAGTTTCTGTGACTTTGACGCTGTTTTTAAGGGATTTATTATATAATTATGGGAAGAAGAGGGTCAACTTGAACCCAATTTTGATAAACTTTTCTACAGTTCATGATTTGTCAATCAGTAGCTTAATTTGGGGAAGTTGAAAATAATTGGCTGGTTTTTGGTCTGGTGACGGTTTTAATCATACATTCGATTCTCATTCCAGTGTCTCTCCTTTCTTGCAAAGCACATCAACAATGTGCACCCAAAAAGCGTCATTATCCCATAACCCAACATATCTATGCGTGTTCTAGATTTCTTAACTCAAGTCACGGTGGACACTGCTAAAAATTATTAAAAGGAGAGAGTCAACTTCGAAGCTAATTTTAACCAGAACGTCTAAATTTAACCAAAGAATTTATAAATTATGGAAAAGAGAGAGTCAACTTCAAAAGCTAATTTTAATAAAATTTTCTGAAATATAAAACATGTAAAAGAGAGAGTCAACTTCAAACCCAATTTCAACCAAATTTTCTACAATTGATAAACAGTCAATCAGTTCCCCAAAACGGGGAAAGTAAATAAAATAAATTGTCTAAATTACCCCCAGCACCGGCTCTAACCCCCAAACCTAGTGCTAGTTCCCACCCTTACAGCCCTTTATAAACCCACCCCAAACGCAGCCATCGGAATTCGATCCCATGATCACTACCAATCCGTCAACCAGTATTGGACTAAACTCGACTCTTACTGACTGACTCGAGTGCATGCCTCCAGCTCACAACCAGACTGCAGTCTCACGCGCAGTCTCGAACTGCACTCCCCGACGCACGGTCCCGATCCCCGTCTCGAGCGCAGTCTCAAGCGTCTAGCTCCTTAGGGAGTCGTTCACGCGTGGTTGAGAGCGCGGTTTGGAACTGCAGCGGAACTGGAGTTCGCCCGCGCGTGGTCTGGAGCGCGGTCTAAAGCGTAGTCCGGGGGCGTATTTGATCGCTTTTCGTCGTCGACAGAAGGAGGCTCGCAATCGCCATCGCCATCGCCAAGAGCTTCCCCGCACCGGAGCAGAGTGTGCGAGTTCTCTCTCTCTCTCTCGCCCTCTCTCTCGCGCTGCGGGAGCTAAGAAGCGCTGCTCGCACACTCCTCGCGTGGAGCCCGTCGAGCGCAATCCAACGAGCCCGCTCGCACCTCCGGAGGCGCCGAGACGAGCCCGCGGGCCCGGCTGTTTGACCGCAGGGTGGGACTACACATCTGGTGGGCCAGTTCGCGCTGCATGGCGACGCGGAGTGCGAGAGGACGACGCGCGACGTGACGAGCGTAATCGATCCCCCGGTCTCCCCAATCGCGCCAACGGAAGCAGAAAAAGCCGTCCGCAGATGATCACTTTGACAATGTAGCCAGCCACACCTTGCATTGATTGCGATCGATCGCTGTTGTGTTGGAGCCTCCATCCTCATCATCCTCCGGAGCTGCATTGCGGGAGCTTCCGTCCGCAGCTGCAGTCACGCCCGGGGTCGAGTTCGAGCGCCGGGAGTGATCCGCTCCCCTTCCTCAGATTTCGCTGCAGGATAGCCTTCCCGGCGGCGGTGTTGTGATTTTTGATTTTTCGTGTCCTGGGGTTGTTGCTAGAAACTGCGAGGTTCTTTTTTTTGAGGACAGGGAGTTGCGTTCTGTTTCTGTGTGTGTGAGTTCGTGTGCATGTTTAGGTGTTGGTATGAGAGAGAAGCTCTAGACGATTAGCATTGTCGGTAGTTTGAGGAGGGACGTGTTACGTTTGATCAGCGATTTTTGTGAGAGTTTTTGTGTAGAGGAGGTAGATTTTGGAGCTTTGTTGGAGGTTTATGACGCTCGTTTTTCTGTGATTTTTTTTGATATGTGTAGTGTTTGGGAGTGAGGTGACGTTTGAGTTTTCAATTGTTGGGAGTTTCGGTGGGGAGGTGCGTAGGTGTGTTTTTGTTGAGGGAGGTTTTTGGAGTGGAGTGTTTGGGGAGTGGTGGCTGGTGTAATGGACGCGGGAATGTTTCGATGCTTTCGAGGGAGTTGAGTAATGTTCTGGAGCGTTTTTTTCTTTTGGTTTCGTGATTGGATCGAGTAGGTGGGTGGGGTAGCTAGTGTGGTGTTTTAGTTATTTATTTTTATGTTGTGAGTGGAGTTGGTTCCAAGAAGTTGATAGAAATAGGTCGGTAGTAGGAGTGGGTGGATCTTGGCAACGAAAGGTTGTCAAGATGGCGAGTTTTGTGGATTGGTTTGGCAAGGAGCAGCATCGTGGTACGCCGGTGGTGGTGAAGATGGAGAATACGAACTTCTCTCTGTTGGAGGTTGAGAGCCCTGGGTCCGGCTCTGTGAAGCAGAAGGGGAAAGGGAAGAATGCGAAGCAGCTGACGTGGGTGCTTCTTCTCAAAGCGCACAAGGCTGCGGGTTGTGTCGCTTGGATTGGCTCTGGTGTGATGATATTGCTCGGTGGGATTAAGAAACGGCTCATCCTTCGTCAAGGATTGGCTCCGGAAGGCAAAAGCAAGGGGAAGCTGTTCACGGTTATCAGAGCTTTCTTGGTGTTTGCCGTGATCATGTTGTTCGTGGAGACATGTGCTCATACATTGGATTGGCACTTCGAAGTGCCGCAATGGCCTTCCTCTGTTGATATTTGGGACATGCCGCAAGTGGGTATACATGCTTTTTTTACCGGCTGGGTATACTTCCGTGCCAACTACATTGCTCCTGTGCTCAGAGGCTTTAATAATTACTGTATATTTTGGTTCCTCCTCCAGTCTTTCGATCGAATTTTGTTGGCTTTGGGCTGCGTTTACATCAAGTTGAAGGGCATCAAGCCGATTCCCGTGAATCCATCACTGGAGTCCGACGACGTTGAGGATCCATATGGCGGGCATCCAATGGTCCTTGTCCAAATCCCTATGTGTAATGAGCGAGAGGTTTGTACCGACCTAAGATTTTCATCATGCATTGCAAGTAGAGGAAGTTTGTTTTTCAGCATATTTCGACACTGGGGTCATTCACTTAATCATTTCAGTCGTTTTTATTGGTGAGTCGCGGTTAAACTTTAAAGATTAGATAACCATCATCTGAGACTCGCTGAGTATAAGATCGCCAGGCTCTACCGTCATGTTCTTATGTTTGTGGAGTTGGAAATTGAGAAGACTTGCAAGAGTCACACAATGATTTACTGGTTTTGGGGGGCTGAATTGCCCTGCTTAGAACCCATGAATTCAACGCGAGTTGTCCTTCTCTCATGCACCCAGAATTCTCGTATAGGGAAATAAGTGTTGCTTTGGGCGTATGCAGGTGTTCGAGCAATCTATATCAGCTGTCTGCCAGCTTGACTGGCCAAAGAGTCGCATGCTGATTCAGGTTTTGGACGATTCGTCCGATGTAGAGACACGTTTTCTGATCAAAGGAGAGGTGTCAAAGTGGCATCAGAAGGGGGTAAATATTGTGTACAGACACCGCGAAGACCGCACCGGATACAAGGCTGGCAACATGAAAGCTGGCATGCAGTGTGATTATGTCAAGGATTATGAATTTGTAGCTATTTTTGATGCAGACTTCCAGCCCAAGTCCGACTTTCTGAAACGAACAGTTCCTCATTTTCGGGTAAACCCTAGGTTTTCCTTATCAACTAGTTAATTCAGTGATCAATTGTGAAGAGAGTTTACTCCATTTACTTCGACGTTGAGCGACACGCATTAAGAACGGTGATGTGTACTTTCGTTACAGGAATGAAGTGTCGTCTTATTAGGCGGGTTTTGGGTTTATTCTGGATTAGTAGGAAGGACTCTTTGAGAAATCTTAAAGTCTAGACTGCTCTTCGTCTCTATTAAGATCCACATATGCTTGCGTTGATTTGTTCTTGTGAATCTAATTTTATAGATCCAGTTACAACGACTCAGAGAAATATGTTCATGAGAATTTCTGTCTGGTTGCAGGACAATCCAGAACTGGCGCTCGTGCAGACTCGATGGTCGTTTGTAAACAAGGATGAAAATCTTCTCACACGACTACAAAACATCAATCTGTCTTTTCATTTTGAAGTAGAGCAGCAAGTAAATGGTCACTTCCTCAACTTCTTCGGATTCAATGGCACAGCAGGGGTGTGGAGAATTAAGGCGCTGGAGGAGTCAGGCGGATGGTTGGAACGGACTACTGTAGAGGACATGGATATTGCTGTCCGGGCTCATTTGCAGGGTTGGAAGTTCATCTTCTTGAATGATGTTCGGGTTAGTAATCTTTCTCAGCATTTCTTCATGCATAATTCAATGAGGAAGGAAATTCAAGTCAAGAATATGAGTGAGCTGTCTTGATACTTGTTACTTCGTTGTGAGGCCCAATTCTGTAAAATTACACTGGTATAGATTCTCATTTGCTTCAACAAGTGCACTATTTGAGTAATACTTCTGCAGAACTTCGCTAGCAAAGCCTTGTATCATTGTGATTTTGTTTCCGTGGTAGTGGTGATTGCTGAACTTGTGGTTCTTTTGTTGCAGTGTCTTTGTGAATTACCAGAGTCCTATGAAGCATATCGCAAGCAACAACAGCGGTGGCACTCTGGCCCTATGCAACTTATAAAGCTTTGTTTTTGGGACATCATTCGAGCAAAGGTGTGTGAAAAGACTGTCAATAGAGAGTCTTACATGTGACTGTTCTTTTATGATTAGCATTTTTCTGATGATGTATCAAGATTCTAATTTTGACAACTGTTGGGACTTGCAATGTGCAGATCTCTTGGGCGAAGAAGGCAAATATGATATGTCTCTTCTTTGCTCTGAGGAAATTCATTTTGCCATCTGTATCATTCACACTTTTCTGCATCATCCTACCAATGACCATGTTTGTGCCGGAAGCACCCCTTCCAGTGTGGGTTGTGTGCTACGTTCCGGCCGTCATGTCAGCTTTAAATGTCCTTCCGTCAATCAAGTCTGCTCCTTTCCTGATCCCATTCCTTCTATTCGAGAACACCATGTCGGTGACTAAGTTCTGGGCCATGGTTACTGGTCTCTTAAAACTGAGCGGCTCGCACGAGTGGGTGGTTACAAAAAAAACTGGGCGGGTTTCTGAAGGAGATCTTTTGAAAATGGAGAAAGAAGCAAAGCCTACCTTGGCTCTTGATAAAACCATGTCCGAGTCTAACATAGATGCATTGAAGGCTCAAGATGTGAAGCTGATGCCTCTAATACCAGCTCATGCAGCGCCAGTGAAAAAGAAGAAGAATCGGTTGTACTGGGTAGAGATTTCTTTAGCTGGTTTGCTGTTTGCAGCTGCTGGTCGGAGCTTGCTCTCGGCGCACGGCATTCATTTCTATTATCTCTTGTTCCAAGCCGTTTCATTCCTTGTGGTTGGTCTCGACCTTATTGGGGAGCAAGTTAGTTGATATTTGTGACCCAATGTGAAGTTACAATCCTTAGAAATTACCTGAACATGCTTATAGCTGAGGTGACTAATTATCTACGTTCTGAAATCCATGCAACCCTGTGAAAAAGGGTTCTAAGATGATCTGCTATTCTTCTTCGCTTGTGGTAAGGGGCAACATGAGGGCAGCCAGGTGTGCTACCTCCGATTCTAGGGTAGTTCCCTGAGCACTGCTGTGTACCAATTTTGAGGTCTTGGCGGGAACCATACTATCAAACGTTGAGCTGGTGAAAGGTGCCAAGCTCAGGTGTTACTAAACATCCAGGTGTAACTTGAAATGGAGGTTGGAGAGTTCCGCGTCAAGAGGTTTTTCTCTAGCTGAGGCAAGAGGCTTGGTATGTGGAAAAGTATATGCTGGTAATGTAAAGACGGCAGTTGTGGTTTCCCCCAGCAGGTATGCGAGCTATCAGAATGCTGCAAAATACCTACCATTCATTGTGATCAGGTCATTCATTGTGCCTATACCATTATTTCAGATGCCTCCAATTAGAGACAGTAGTAGTTGTACTAAATTGTGCCTTAGGCTTATGTGAATAAATCTTCAGTTCTCTATGCACATGACTAAATGTTGGGATGTCTCCCATGCAAAAGAGATGAAGATTTCTGTATATGGATGTTTGCCATTCTGGATATAAGGTGTTCTGAATTGGAGTTATTGATTAACACCCTTCTGTTTCCTCTGTTGTCACCATTACATAATCTGTTTGCATTACATTCCACTTAAGATGGGGAATAGATGATGCCCCATCTGTCATGTACATAAGTAGGCGAACATTAGTATGCATTAGTACATATAAACAAACAGCCTCAAGAGCCCACTGGAGCTATGTTTTGCTAACTTGAAACATGAACTGCCGTTTGAAACCCTCCAACTTTGTGGCAAAAAGAGAAGTTCCAAAGCCCTGCACCCCTGCAATTATGATGTCTACAAGTGGGCAATTGTGCAGAACACAGTGAATACTTCCCCCTTTCAAGCATCGATTGCAGGAAACGCGGAATGAACAAATGCTCACTCTCAGCTTCGAGTGCTGGACATGCACTGAAACTTAATTTTCGCCTCTGATTCTTGAGATTCAGAGAAGCAAACATTTGTAACCACCAACCTGGCATGTATTTGGTTTCCTCTTTCCCATCAAATTCTGAATCTGAGTAAAATGTACAGTACAATTTTCGCCATTGCAGGTCAGGTCAATCCGCAAAGAGTCCACTCTGAATGAATAATGCTATCCAGCACGTGTACCAGGCGCACGAGTTAATCTTCTAAGGTAGAGCATGGTACTTGAAACTGGATAATACTCACCACAAACCTTATGTGGGTGTAATATGAAATTGCCACAACGGAAAGGATTAAACTCGATGTCACTCGCAGTCTACGTCACGTCAGTCCAGCCCAGTCCAGTCCACCGATAGCTGGGTGATGCAGTTAACTGATTCGGAGGATCGATGTCAAATCTCCAGACCAAGTGGACACTCTCGTCTGGAGCAGAGTGATTTGGCCTTGCACTGCAATAATATTCAGATAATGCAACGTTTCAACACGAAGTGATTCACCAACTGGTGATAGTGTTAAATCCAATTCTCCGCTTCAATTGTTGCATTAAAAAATATCCAGTGTTGCAAAAATATTTCTCAGTGTAATGTTGAATCTACATTGAGACGAGTGATTTGGAGTGGCAGTAAAACGGTTCACTCATCATGCCTAAGAATGAAACTATGAAGCTGCTGCAAGCAAACCACACAGTCCGGTAAGAATTGCGAGGAATCTTCAAGTAGATAGGAATCTTCAAGAACTTCAGGTAGATAGAAATCTTCAAGAACTTCAGGTAGATAGAAATCTTCAAGATAGGAACTTCAAACACCCATTTCTTCACATAAAAATTTCAAACCTCTCGAATATAACACTTAACCCTTAAAAGGACAATTTGGCAAAATGGGGCTTTTCTGGAGTTTGAGCATGTATCTGCAAATGCAATTTAAACTCATATTTTATGAAAATTTTAATGGAAGTAGGCCTTGGTGAGAGCTTTGTGTCCGTATTTTTTTATTCTAAAGTCCGATGTTGGAGTGAAAAGTTATACACCTCTAAACCTCAAAAACTCCTCCAAGGGCAGGTTTGAAAAGTAAGTTAGCGAATGAGAATGACAGTGAATGCAGCAAATTCTGACCAGAATTGCCCAAACCTGCCCAAAATTACCAAAATCTGCCCAAAGACAAAACTTTGAAATTCCACCAAAAATTGAGATTTTGATATTTTTCAAAAATAAAAATTTCTATGTATAGAGAAGGCAGTAGAGCATGTTCCCACCGTTCGGATTTTTAATCCAAGTTTTTCTCATATGCTATTTTTATTGTCAAAAAACAGCCTTTGTTTGTGAATTTCAGTATATCTCTAGCAGAAAATGATTTTTTTGGCAACCTTCCACAAATTTTTTGAATATGATATTTTTTGGACATGTACCTAACTCACTTAGGAACAATAATATGGAGGGACTCAATCCATATCTACTTTTGAAAATGGTTTTTTGGGCCTTCAAAACTCTGTTATCCCCTTTTTGCCCAGGGAAAAAAAACTTGTTTTTCAACTTTGAACGTCACGATCTTGCAATTGGTGAAGAATGAGTGTGTGAGATTTGCTGGACATGTATACATAGAATTTAGCTACAAGATCTTACGGTTAGATGTACTAATTAAAACCCCAAGTTTGCAAAAACCACCTTGCTTTGAGGCAATTTTGATGAAAAATACTCTCAGAACTTGAGGGGTTAAGTTGAAGCCTTCACATACTTTATTAAATCCCAACCTCTAAATTTTGAGTATCTATTTTAAAATCAACTCCAAATTTGGTCTTAGCAAGCATCTTGAAATCAATTGCGCATGACCTTGAACTAATGAAATAAAGTCTTCTTTCAACTTGGCTTATACATTTTTGTGGGATGCTTTAGAAGTCAAAGAATTATCCCTTTAATACCAAACCTTAAATCCCTAATCAATAAATTCTATAACTCCTATATTCAACTTCAAAGCTAAAATTAAATTGTGCGTGTTTTTTAATAAGGTGATGATACCTAAAAAGCACACCTTTGTAAAAACTAAGATATGACCTCTCCCATCTCTTCATCATCTTTATTTTAATTTTTTTCATTTCTTTATTATTCATCTTCCTAACATTTCATATTATTTTACATATTATAACAATTTCCAACATCACACTGCTACCTTGTATCTCATTAACCCTCCATTTTGCATCAAAATAATTGTACATGACATTAATTTTATCTACATTTGAACACTAATCAAATTTTTTTTTATCAATTTTGGATTTGATTTAACCCCTAAAGTATCAACTCAACAGTTTTGGTATGATTTAGGGTCCGGTCAGGCTCCCTATGAGTCAAATTTTATCGGATGTGGCTGTAACTTTGGCACAGCATGGGAAATTGTCATATCTTTTTAGCAAGACCAAATTTTACTTCCATCGGGCCCGTAGTTAAGAAATAATTGGTGTTTAAAGATCAAAATTCAATTCAGGGCAGCTCGGGCAGGTTCGTGGCCGATGGGAGTGGTGTACCAAATCTGTGAAAGTCTACAGTGACTTCCAAATGATCCTTTCTGAAATCGTTTCACAATTTTTAAAAAAAATTGATTTTGAAAAATCCAACCGTAGGATCTTGTTTACAGCTATTCAATTAGTCTACGTACCAAGTTTTGTAAACTTTGACCGTACGGATCTTGAGATATATTCAGTCAAAGTTTCAAGTTTTATAAAAACTGTCAAGACAGATCAACAGTGATTGGGTCACCTTCATCACCCATTTTCCCTTCACCATTTTCTCCTCCTAAACCACAGTATATGCTGTAAAATTCATATCTATTTTGGATTTTTTTATTTTTTGGATTTTTTTCCTCTACAATTTCTTTTCCATACAAATGCATGTATACACCGTTCGGATTCCCAAAAATTGATGATCTTCTTAGGCATTTATAGTGTGGAAAAAGACCTAGTGTATATGCATTTCATTTGACTCCCGTCACTAGAAATGTGGTTTTCCAATGCTTTTGTGTGTTGTATTGTCTTCAAATTTTTTGGGCATACTCCCAACTCACTTTAGAATCCAAAACTGAAGAGCCTCCACCCATGCGATCTTCAAAAATGGACTGTTTTACTCTCCGAAGTCTGGCTGTCCCTGCCGGACAGGACCAAAAAAAACTTTTCACTCAAGTTCAAACCTTATGATCTTCCAAACGGTGAAGAGTTATAGTCTAAAATTTTGTGTACACATACATGTACAAATTAGGTACTAGATCCTACGGTTAGATTCTCCTTAATACATTTAAATTTGCATAATTCTACTTTGAACTAAAAGAGGGCAGAATTGAGGCAGAATTTGGGATTTTATGGCCAAATACTTTAGGGGTTAAAGTTCCAAGTGTGAAACTTAGATTACTATATAGTGTATTTTGACAATTTGGCTCATTATAGTTGAATCTCAAATTTAGACGTCTAAAACATATACTTTTTACACTTAAATTTGACTAAATTATGAAGCATATCAACTCTAATCTATGATTTGTTTACAAAACAAAGTTATTTTTTTCAAATGTCAATTTTAAATATATCGAGGACATGGTTGTCTTTCAACCACCGTGGCATTTTCCACTGCCACATATAGTAAAGAATTTACTTTTTTGAACATCTCTTCTTATTGATATAAAATATTTCCAAAATTGACTTCACAAAATCACAACAAATTCTTACATACTAATATTAAAAAACTATGGCTCATAGTTAACATGTTTTGTTCATTTGAACCAAACAAAACATCAATTTTATAATCATTTACAATGACAAAATGAAACATTCAAATAAACTTTGGATGTGTAGAGATTTTTTTTAGCTATTGCTTAGATATGTAACTTAGATTTATCTTTGTCCTGTGGGCTTTGGATTGGGGGTAGATCGAACAGACACTTAATTCACGTCAGTCTCCTCAGGAGACCAAAGTTTCTCTCTCTCTCCGACTTAGATAGGACCTTATCCCTCGAAAAAAAGTTATCTTGAATTGGGTCTAAATTGGCATGTATCTATTCTTGATTGTCTAGAAGTCTGTCCTATCTCTTCGCCCTTGACCTCTCAATTGTCTAAAAGTCCTGAGAGGTCCAAGGTCCATCCTGTCTCTTTGCCCTAGACCTCAGTCCGATGAGGGTTGTTTTTCCATTCTTGCAATGAAATCCGGTCATTTTCTCCAAATAAATAAATAAACTTATATATAAATAAATAAACTTATATATAAATAAATAAATAAACTCAAATAAACACAAATTGTAGATTGACTTTGCATCCATAGACCCAGGAGTGTAGGGTCTAACTGGTGACATGGATACACTAAACCCCTGGCCCTCTGTACAGTACATTACTCTCCCCTGCAATCCAGATCAATGTGAGTGTCAGTAATTAGTGAGGCTGCGTCTCAAATCCTCGCCACTGAATCACCGATCAGTGTATCCGCACTTGACTTTTAGGCTTGTACTTCTGACTCCAGTTTGGAACATGTTCATGAAGTTGTTGGGTTCCATGTGACATGGAACCATGCTGGAAACACCTACTGGTATTAAGGTATGAATCATTTCAGCACCTGAGGCACATGTCCACCACATGGAATGGAGATAACAATTCAAGTTACATTGTTAGGAACAAGAAGTCATGGGCAAGGGAAGTGGGTTGAATCAAAACAATGAATTCAGATTTGTTTAAGTTTTTAAGGTTGGCTTGCTCTATTGGCTTTTAAACTTGAGCCCAAGAAGATGAAAAGTTCTCATTGGTGGAAAGCTTGAGTATTAAGTAGTTGGATTTAGGACCAAATGCATGAGATACAAATGCCCTTTCCTCAACCAACCAAACACCTCATGACTTGGTGACAATTCTTCCAAAAATTATTAAAAAATTTATAAAAAAAAAACAATATACACACTTTACTCCAAACCTTCTTATTTACATGTACTATTGTTACTCGTTTCATGTTACTATAGTGTCCATCCTCAAAAAGAGAGAGTAGTTTTATCTCAATGACCCCATATCCGGTGGGCACTAGGCCATTGACGAATCACGATACGAACAGATACTCTATTCACGCCGGCCCTGCAAAAGGGTTGGTGTTTCTATCTATCTATCTTGTTGGATTTACAAGAAAAAGTTTAATTGGAGTTCTTTCTTTTTTTTTGATGAAAAGAATAGTTGAAATTATAATTGATGGCTAGTATTGATAGTATTTTCTTTCAAATCCAATCGAACTTTATTTATATAGACACCTCAAAATGCTTACTAACCCTACATGTCAATTATGAAACTTCATTTTTGAGATGTCAAAAATCTTTAAATAGATCTTTCAAGATATTGCAAATAGCAAAGATTTTTATTTTTTTAAAATATTTTTTTCCCAATTCTTTCAATGAATTTCTTTTGACTTTAATATCTTTACTATTCTTGCTATTAAATGATAGAGTGTGGCTTATTTATTGGAGTTTATATAAAAGAAAATCAAAGTTGGTTTAAAACTATATTCTCTCAAAAGTAATACCTAACTAACAATGTTGTCATCCAAGAACAAGGTCTCTACGGTGTTTTTGGTTTAAATTCCAAGTTTTTGTAAGTAAATTGGAACTTGGGCTCAAAAGGAAGGTGTAATGAAGAGCTAGTTATCAGCTTATCAACCAATGAGTTGATTTCAAAATCTTTATGAACAAAAGCACAAAAAAGTGAATCATTTCAAATCCCAATGTAGACCCAACAGTGCAAAGTTCTAAACTATATACTAAACTTAGTTTGAAGATTTAAAATAAAATAAAATTTAAGGTATACTATTTTACAAAGTCAAATTAAGAAGCGCACACAAAAAATTCTTAAACACTCTAGCTAACTGTTTAATACTCTGTTACCTCATTCACTATTTCATGCATACTTGTACAGTACCAGGCAACTCTCAATCGTCCCCCCATTTCTGCCATCCCTTCAAAAATTGCAGAATGCATTAAATATTTATATTTTTTGTGTTGCATAATTATCATACAATTCTTGTGCAATTTCAATGTAGCATATCAAATTTTGATTTCAAAAAACCAAAACTTTGTTTTTGGTGAATTGTTTTATTCAGTTTTAATGATTTTACAAATTAATTCATTGAGAAACATTGATGAGGAATTAATTTAATCCGATTGTGGCAATATGTAGGAAACATCTATATACACATCTTTTCTTTAATAAGCATCTCCAAAAGGTTTTAGAATTTCCTCGCAATGGTTTCAAAAAATGGGGTGACACTATCCAAATTTTGAAAAATAGAAAAATCTAATTATAATTATTAAATATCTATTTTTCAAAATTTAGACATTGTCACTCCAAGTTTTGAAAATTTTGTGGGGAAATTTTAAACTTTTTAAAGATGTTGATTGAAGCAAAGATGTGCATTTGGATGTTTCCCACATATCGTCACAATCAAATTAAAAAAAATCATCACCAATGGTTTTCAATGAATTATTGTGCAAAACTATGAATTTTAAATACAATGATTTACCAAAAATGGAATTTGCCTTTCTTGAAATCCAAATTTGGTATGTTTGATTGGAATTGTGTAAGAATTGAAAGTTTATAATGCAAGACAAAAAATATCATTTACATTCTATATTATACAAAATTGTTTTGACTGGAGAATAGGGGGGACGATTGAGAGTTGCCTGGTACTGTACAATTGAAGCGTGTGATTGTCCGTGTGTGTGTGTGTTTTGGCCTCCCTTTTGCAATCCAGGAAAAAAAACAACCACCAAAAAATACAGTATCAGTTGATTGTAAAATTAAGAATAATTGCCATAAAGTAGCCTCTGACATAAAACTATACAACTGAGTTTAATTGTCAAAGGCCATACTTGAAACTCAAGTGCAAATTGAGTCTTTGCATTCAAACACATTTGACAAAAGCAGGGTTTTTCGTTTGTATAGATTCAATTCCTTCAAGAACATTCTAAAGAAATGCACAAAAGAGAATGGTGCACCCTCTCTTCAAAAGGTGCCTTGTGAAATAGGCAACAGTAGGCTCAATGAGTCATGGACATTCTACAGGAAGATAACAACACCAGAAATTGCCACTTTTTAAGACTTCGTGCTATTTAAATAGCACAGTTGGGGTAAAAAAAATACAGAAACATTGGGTAATCATAGAGAATATGGACTCTAAAAATTTTATTTTTTTTGAAATTTTACTGAATTTTCTATAAATTTTCAAAGGTCTAAAAATCAGAATTATGGTAATTGATATTGGGAAGTCATCAAAACTATTTGTAGGTGTACTACAATTCAAGAAGTAATTCTATTAAATTGAGCTCTTTTCAAGTGTCACTAACCACTTACAACTACCAATAAATTACACAATTACTCAATGCTCTTACCAAAGGCTTTAAGTTGTTTATTTTATTATCCTTTTTCAACACAAAAGTTGGGAGCAGCCGCCACCACAGCCTGGTCTCCTCGACACCACCCGACCCTGCTCAAGGCTCTCCATCTCTGCCATCACATCCCACTTGCCTGCCCTTGAAAGTTTATTCTCTCCTGCCACCTCATAGGACCAGGACCTTGCTCGGATTTCCGACTAAGGAGCTTTCTTGGCTCAGACCTTCATAACTTTTGCCTTCAGTGTCCAAATTAAAAAAAAAAAAAAACACCCACATCTAGCTCTTGTTAAGGTAGAGGCTCATATTCCCGACTGAATTTCAGGTTTGCATACTTAGACTTGTGAAAGATTTTTATTTTTATTTTTGGATGCTCTACAAAGCTATTGCAAAGGGATCCCCCAAAAAAATTAAATTTTTGAGCATTTCTACAATTTTCTATGAATTTTTTGAGTCTGAAGGCATAGAGTGACCATCAACCATTTACTGGAGTCCTACATTCATGAGAGGTTGGATTTTGAAAATAGAACGCTTTGGCACCAATGAGAACCAATCATAAACTTTTAGTTTTTCCACGTATGAACATAACTAGAACCCTCTTGGACACTTTCTCAAGTAAGGCTGGTTGGTTCCTGACAACCCTTCCCAAATCAGTAGGGGTCGGGATTGCAATTCGCTCGTGAATACAACCCTCTAAGGTAGAAACACCTATAACCGACAACTTAAAGCAGTTTAGCATATCAAAGCTTGGGTTATCGACAAGGAGATATTTTTGGTTCATAGGAAAATAAAATTCATGAAGAATGCGCATTTTTTCATGAATTATCTCCCAATATTGAAATTTGTACAATTTTTCAAAGTGAAAAGTACTTCCGAACCAATAGCCGATATACACAAATAAGGTACATCTGTTCTTTCATAATCTAGGAATTAGAAGATATCGGCTATTGGTCATCTGTCAACTGTGGGTGTCTCAACCTTACCTTATGGCCTACCTTCAATAAAATTTTCAAAAATTCATGATTGAAATTGATACTGTAGGTACCTGCCCAAGTTTCAAATCAAGCCCATTCTAGGACAATTGTCTTTTAGAGGTTAAGATACTCTATGACTTCATTGTTTCATGTGTGGTTTCTTGCATGACAAATGGCACCTGTGTGTTGAGGAGCCAAGGACAGAAATCAACAGTCACATTGGTAAATTGGCTTTTGTAAAGATGCAAAATTGCGTCTGAGAACATCCCTTTTGACTTTTTCAATGTGGAAAATCTGTAAATATGTTGGAATATTCAAGTAGGTTCTGGAATGTTGTATGGTAGGCTACCATCTGACAAACACCTCACACCCCTCTGCCAATAAAGGTAGCGGATTCTGCAATTTGGTCACTATATAGGGACAGGTGTGTTTACTTAAAACCAGGGTGTAGTATAAAAATCTTCCTTGGGATGGTGGTAACTACCAATAAAACAACCTCAAAAGTTAAAATAATTATAATTTTATCAAAACTTGCTAAAATTCAACAATCAAACATTCCATCTTAAAAATCAAATTTATTGATACTAAGATGGGCTCTACACTCCTTAAAGATTGAATGATTTAAGTATTTGAAGATGTAAGTGAATTTGGTTGTTTAGATGGTGGGGTTGGTGACACTAGTGGAAAGGATGTACAACTACACCAAAGATGTAACTGGGAGAATGGGCACCATGTTCCACCATGTGATGTCTCCGGCATCAGACTGCCACACATCGCTCAGTCCCAACTGGTGTCACAATTTGCCCATGACACGTTCATTTTGCTCGAAGTGAGTCGGCCAAGTACGATCCGGAAGCTCATCACAATTCGAAACTTTTTCCAGTCCGTTTCTATGCTCAATATCAATTGCGCGAAGAGCCACACATACTAATGCAGTGAGCAAATGAGATAGGGTTGGCTTCGTGAGATCGGCTAACAATGGGCTGACAGCAAGGACCTTCTGAAGCTCTTCCCTACTCCTTTTGGCCTCGATCTGAACATCGAGGAGATAAATATATTTCTCATCAACAAGATCAAGAATAAACTGGACCACTGGGCAACTACAAAATTACCCCTTGTAGGAAGGGTGGTAATTATAAAGCACGTCTTACTCTCCCCTCTCTGGTTTTCCTAACTATATAGAGTGGATTAGTTAAAGCTATGGCTAAAATCAAGACAATGCTTAGGAATTATCTTTGGTCTAGACTAGAGCACTCGTCACACATAAGAGTCAAGTGGCAAGATTGTTGTGTTTAAAAGAAGGTAGGAGGGCTGGATTTAATTGACCTTCATGTAGCGACATCCAATTTACTTTGTAAAAGGATTATAACCGCGTATCTTCTGGGAGAATCAAATCTCCAATCCATCCTATATAAGTTTAATCTCGGATAAGTTAGAGAATCTTGGCAACTTGGCCAAATTATAAATGGGGTATTTGCTTTCAACGAGGGTCGCTCAAGTTGGCAAAGACAAGCTCAATAAGAAAAGCGCTCAAGTTTACTATAGCAAAATAGGTGAACTTTTCAACTTTGATCCTATACATTGGAGGTAGAGCAATCATACTCCATTCACAATGTACATGGTAAAAGCGGGGAAAGAAATGTAAGCTAAGAAGAATTGCCTCAAGAAATTAGCTCAAGAGAAGTGGAGGCACAAAAAAAACATCAGATCTACAAGTTCAATTGGAAGGAGGTGTGGAAAGCCAGAGCTTAGAAAGAAGTTGGTTTCATCTAGTCAATGCTGCATCAAGCCGTTGCAACGAATACTCGGGGCAACAAATTCAATCCAAAGGTTAATTCAGAGTGTCCTCTATGTATTCAACCGACAGCGAACTCTACATTCACTATTTTTTTGCTTGTCCCTTTGCCAAAAATTCTAGTCTTTTGCCTCTTTTATTACGCATTGGCTGCAAAAAGGTACCAAGAACGTATCACCTGCGACCGCTTTCAATGTAGATCAATGCCTCTTCGGCAAGCTTGTTAGATTCAGGTTGATGGGAGTTAATAGAATTTGAACTTTGCTCAGAGGGATGGTATTGTGGAGAAGTTGGATACAAAAGAACCATGTTGTTTTTGAAGCAGTCATATGGTCTAATCAGAGAACTATCATTACATCTAAGACTCGTTGATAGAATACGGGAGAGTTGAATGGGATAGAACTCAGATTGCTATTAGAAAGGCCAAGACTCTAGAGAAAATTCAAAGTGCACTGGACTCATTTGATGTTGTTTGGACTATTAGAGAGTGTTACTATTAGAGAGTGTTGTGCAAGGTAAGCGGTATGCGAGTCGACTAGCAGCCTCTCCCTTCTAATGTCCTATTAGTTTTTTGATAGTTTAGGTTCCTTTCCGCCCTGGCTTGTTTGATGTGGGCATGTGCTTTTCTTCTTCTACAATGAAATTCGTTCATCTGCCTCAAAAAAAAAAAAAAACAGAAAACCAAAAACCAAAAAAAAAAAAAAAAAAACACAAAACAAAACAAAACAAAACAAAGAGAGCTCCAAAAGAGTCATCACCTTCTCCATGAACCACCGCCCAACATATCAAATCGCCATAACTTACATTCTCTCCACCATCATACCGCTTGACTCCTCCTCTGGACTCACTCTCCTGCTATTAATATTGTATGTGCATGAAAGCCAAAGCCTATCAAGCTCCGAAGGATTGCACTCCGAACTCGATCACAACCGAGAAGAACAATCATCATAATATAACCACTCTTTGCTTCAATCGTTTCGAGAGTGAGAGTGACAACATAAGCTGAGATCATCGACATGATCGGCAAACATAATTAAGGTGGAAACTGCAGCTGGGAGCTGGGTCATGGCAAGGACTGGTTGTGCTGACTGGCTTTCGATTTCTGACTTGTCTGGGACTCCTTGCAACTGCTCATGTGCAGCTAATTGATGGCTTCCAGTCACCTTTTATGTTGTACAGCTGCGAAGTTAATTACGTCAAGGTTTGGCGTCCTGTGTGCACAGAGATTCTGGAGCTGATCGAATTTGGGTCAATATGGCGCTGCTGGTACTAACTTACAGTTGTGATTCAGCTTGCACTTGCAGTGGTAGTGGTACTGGAACAGTGCTGTGCCCTATGTGTTGGGAGTAGTTATGTGTTGGGAATGGTTATTTGTTGGGAACTTGGGAATGGTGTGTGTGTGTGTGTGAGTGTGTTGGGTACAGACACCTAACCAATTGCTGGTTTTCGTGGTTGTAGTGACCAGTCTAGACGTGGAGACGATTGCTGGAGCCGGAATTTTTGTCTAGTTTTCGATTCTTGAAGCTTCACCAAGGCGGCAGTGTTGAAGGCAAAGTTAACAAAGTTTGCAGAGTTTACAAAGTTGATAAAGTTGACAAAGTGGCTAAGTTAGCTTTCTTCAGTTGTGCGAGAAGGGTTTGTTTTGTGTCGCCTGGAGAGGTTTCGGACGCCAGAGCTGGTGAGGGGAGATGATTGGATGTGGTGTGTGATGGTGTGGTGAGAGGGAGGGTTGCAGAGGGTGGACTGAGTGGAGGAGGTAGAGATTAGAGTATGGGAGTTATGTTTGTTGCGAGAAACTGATTCTCTGGAGTAGAAGCTTTGAGCTTTCTGAGTGAAGAAGAGCAGTGGGGCGGGCTCTTGACCTTGCTATGGAGTCGGCGGAGGACGACGAGTGTCCTAGAGGTGGAGCATAATTATCTACAGCTGGGTTGCTCACTTTCTTCCTAGAGAGGAGACTAGCAAGGGAAGTGGCTGGCATGTGATGCGGCTGGAGATCGTCACTAGAAGAATTATGAGTGTGAATTGGAGCGAGGGATTTGGGGAGAGGTTGTAGCACGAGAGTGGAGAGGGAGCAGAGGGGAGAGGGAGCAGAGGGGAGAGGGAGAGGGGAAGGGGATGAGGATGCAGGGGATGGGGACTAGTAGCACGCAGAGGCGGGGGTTGGAGTCGACCGCGGCGTCGCCATCCTCCCACGGAATGCGAGTGACGAAGCGGGCGATAGTGGGGCGGAGAGCCGCGCCCACGACGCCCGTACCCAGCTGGAGGGTGTTCAACAACCAGCTCTACGATAGCATGACCCGGGCGCCTCCTGCGTCCGCGAGGAAACTTGCGGCTTCCTTGTGGGAGCTTCAAGATCTCCCCCTTCCGGCTTGCTTATCTGCCTGTCTGCACAGCCCCAATTGGCTCCCCCGCGATTTGCCCCGCGGCAGTCCCGATTCGGGAAGCCCCCACTCGCAGCCCGACCATGTCCTGTCCCCTCCGGGCTGCCACCCGGGCAGCCATCGACATGTGAAGGTTCGTCGGCACGCCATTTTTAGACTCATCCGTTTCTTGTGCAACCGTCCAAGGTTTTCTAAATTCTGACCTAATTTGTCATCCTTCACCTCATCCTCCGTCAAACGGCTTTATGAGTAAGGTTGAGTGATGCCGTCGACTTGTGTTGTTTCCATGTCGCAACAGACAGGCACCTCACGTTATGACTACGGTGTGAGCATGCAATCCCAGGCTCATCTCCACAAGCTGCTCAGCAAAGCCTCCAACATGGAATCCGGCGGCATGGTAACCCATCTCTGCTCGTTGTGGCTATCTGGGTTCCATCTGGGTTATGTTTGAGGTGCCATTTGTTGGTTTTGTCTAAAGTTAGGGATTATTTGGATATGGTGTTGCAATGTGAGCTGAACTGATGAGTGATTTGTATGGGAATTTGGGGGATGTTTGTGTGCAGGTTGACAGGCAGAGGCACATTCCTTGTGCGCTGTTCACGACTGGTACGAGGAAGGGCGAAGTGGAGTCTCAGCCTGGGCATACTGTGAGCACCACGATGTCGCAGGAGCTGCTGAAAGTGTTCAGTCAAATTCGCCTGCTGGAGGAGCAGCACAACACCAGCCTGAGTGTGACGAGTGCACTCCATGGAGAGCTGGTGGCAGCCCAAGCGCGGGTGCGGGAGCTGGAGGCGCCCCACCGGAATGCACGGAAGGAGGTGGAGACTCTGCTGAAGAAATTCTCGGACGAGAAGATGGCGTGGAAGGCGAAGGAGAAGGAGAAGATCAAGGCAGCGGTGCAGTCCGTGCAGGAGCAGCTCGACGACGAGCGCGCGGCCCGGCAGAGGCTCGAGAGCGCCAACCGCCGGCTGACGAGGGAGCTCATGGAGGCCCAGTCTGCCACCGCCACCGCACTCCAGGAGCTGGAAAACGAGCGCAAGGCGCGCCAGCTCATGGAGGAAGTCTGCCAGGAGCTCGCCCAGGAGACGGGCGACGACAAAGCCGAAGTGGAGGAGATGAAACGCGAGTCCCAGAAAGTCAGGGAGGAGCTCGAAGAGGAGCGGCGCATGCTGCAGCTGGCCGAGGTCTGGCGCGAGGAGCGCGTGCAGATGAAGCTGGGTGAGGCCAAACTCGCGTTGGAAGAGAAGAGCGCTGTTCTGGATGTCATGACAGACGAGCTGGAATCCTTCCTTCGTGCGCAGCACGAAGGTGACGACGACTCACACCTGCGAGATGCCCAAGTTTTGCACGAAGTCATCCACGCCATCTCCTCTTTCCCCACCGGCGACTACATTCCTCAAGACTCGGAGCCATCTTCCTTCCAGGAGGAGCGTCGCCTCAAGCAAGATGCCCATGAGTCGGAGTCTAGAGGTGAGCCGCTCTACTATGCCGAAGGCATTCCGGATGCAGATTAGAGTAGAGACGATGATGAAGAAGAAATGGTAGTCATTGTAAGTAGGAGGTAGTACAGCAATGGATCAGATCAGATCAGCAGAGGTTTAGGAAGGCGATTCTAGCACAAGCACGGAGGACATTATGTGAAGGATTTACTTACCTGTACAGGTGTTGTACTCAGGGCACTATGTAATTATGTTGAGCCTCAAGCAGAAATTTAACATCACATTTTGAATTGGTAATCAGCAACTCTTTGTGGCTGCAAAGTTATGAAACATTGAAGCATTGTGCAAATTATGAAGCATTGTGGGGTTGCTTTTGACATGGCAGCAGATTGTCCAAGTGTAGGCACAATGCCAACAAAGATAGAGAAGTTGATGTTAAAGAATGGCTGAGTTGGATATGATTTCAAGCATTGAAGTGGTGAGTTAGAACGCAATGTAGAAATGAAAAGCAACCAATGTAGCACTGAGGTGCCTTGGTTTGTCTTATTTGAACAATATAAGAGTAATTGAACAGTATAAGAGTATTTGAACAATATAAGAGTAGTAGTAAGACTGTGAATTCATATGTTTTTCAGATTGGTATGGTAACTTAAAACTAGTAGAATGAAAGAACGATGCTTGCAGCAACAATGGCAGCACAAATTCCTGCAATGCTTGTCCACTTCAATGCCTGCGGAGTGCGGAGCTGCTGAATTTGTTGAATTCCTGTGAAGAAATCCTGCACACGACCTGTGGTCTCAAGCTTCACTATCTCTTTCACAATCGTGAGAGGCTTTTGAGAAGCCATCGCTGGCAGTTCAACCTCAGCTATTTCGCTTTTGGCACTTGTTCCAAAAGCATTGGTTGCCTGCCCAAAGCATATCAAACATTAAAATGGAACCTCACTTTCTTCAATCGTAACAAAACTTTAAGTTTAAACAAATTCAAATTCATTGTAAAAATATCAAAAATCAAACCTGAATAGCAGCTCGATACTTCAAGCCAGACTTAAGGTCGGATGCCTTGTACCAAGTGGTAGGACCTTCGTACATTCTACGCAAACGGCCTCCATGACCATCGTCAACCAGAAGCCGATAACTGCATAGATCAAATCCAAAAATTAGTAATCAATGTACCAAATTTTGTAAAGATTAAGATTAGTTGGAAGAAATCCATCAAATAAAAGACACTTACCTCAAAACATTCTCACTTGCTGGAGATGACCACTGAATGCGCACACTTGTCGGGGTAACTTTCTGAAACGTTGGAGGTTTCGGTGCTGGTGGTGGCGTTGCTACAAAGGTTGAACGAGTCGGAGGTGTGACCACAATGGGGCGCTCTGGTGGCGTTGGTGTTGGTGTTGGTGGTGGAGGGGACCAAGCATTCGTCACAGTTGACCTTCTCTGTCTGGAAGGTGTAGGTGGAGACTCTGTGTGTATCGGTGGTGTGCTGAATTTAACTTCTTTGCACCATCTGCTTATCCCTGCTTGATTGAAAGCCCGCACACGTATACCATAGTCCATACCTGTACAATGTTTACAAATCAAACAATAAGAAGAAATGATCATAAGCTAAAACAACAAGCAAAAAAAGTGAGCTAAAATCATATGAGAAGAGATTTGTAATTTACCTGAAGGAAGCCCAGCCACTGTGTATGCTTTTCCAGTTCCAACATACATCGTGGTCCAGCCCATAGTACCTCCATGCTGCCTGATTTCCACCTCAAACCTGTAGCTTATAAATCAATAATTCTATGTAGGATTACTTCCTTGCTGATTTAAGTGACTTGAACAAGGTTTGCTCGAATTGACTAGAACGAGGGTACGCAAGCAATGGCAATCATCACCGACTTGGACTGATGAAACTCTGAAAAAGAAACATTCGATATGGTCGAAGCGGTCGAAGCAACGGTGCGCAGAACTCTTTTAATTTGAGCTAACTACAGCGAATTTCTCTAGAGCCATAGCCAGAGCGTGACCTCCTCTCTCCTCTGTCCTACTCCATTAACGTCGTCAAGGAGAAACGTAACAGTAGAGTGGTGAATTGAATGAGCAAGCAATCGTTACATCGAAACCACCGTATGAAGCTCGACGACTAAACCATCTCATATAAGTCCCTGTACATAAAAAAACGCCTCCTGTTCTCCACTGCACGATGATGGTCTGGCTAGCATTTACGATTTTCGGCAAATTGCATCAGAGCTCTGTTGACTACATCCAAGCCATCCCATGTCCCGCGTATTAACAACATCCCATGTCCCAGTTCCAGATTCTAAGAACAGAATCGAATCCTACGGGCGATACATCTTCCCAACACATGGAACACGAGAACGCCGATCGAGCTTTGACGGGCCTTCGGGAGAGATCGACTTAAGCTCCCTCTTCTGGTAGCGCGTAAGAATTTAGCCACTGATTACAAGCTCTAACGTCTAGCAGCTTTTATCCACGAAAGCATAGAAGGATACAAATTCGATGGGAGCTAACTGGGATCAGACGTTGCAAACTAACAATAATGAAGCCGTATTGACATCTCCAGGATTATCATCCCAGAGGACGCTACTCGAATTAAGTAGATCGCTGTAATCAAGGAAGAGAGAAAAAATTAATAAAAAAGCAGAAGAATACTCACGCCGTCATTCGGCTAATTCTGTTCTCGCGTTTTGCAGGAGCCCAGGTGACGAGTGCACCGGTGGCGCCGTATTTGTAGACGGAAGGAGGAGGCGGAGGACTGGGTAAAGCTGGCTCCGTGTGCGTGCTCTGCGGCCTAGTTTTCTTTGGCTCCTTGAGTGGTGCTTTCATCACGCGCTTGCGAGCTTCAGCGTCGGAATCCCGAGCCCAGCTCCCCCGAGGCTGCACTTCCGCGGCCGCAGCTAACTCCCCCTCCCGTATCTCCTCCTTCACTACCTCCTCCCCATCGTTGTCGTCCTCCTCCTCCTCCTTGTCCTCTTTCTCCTCCTCATCATCGTCCTCCTCCTTGTCCTCTTTCTCCTCCTCATCGTCGTCCTCCTCCTTGTCCTCCTTGTCCTCCTTGTCCTCCTTGTCCTCCTCCTTCTCCTCCACCACGCCCGCATCAGCAGTTTCCTGATCAGGTCGCTGGTCCGGGTTCTCCTTCTTCTCAAGCACGTCCACTACCACCTCCGCGCTACTGATCTCTCTCTGCCTTCTCGCAGCATCGTCCAACAGCTTCATCATATCTAGCGCCTCCGACACAGTCCCAAACACAAAGTGTCCCTGATCCATGATGACCACCGTCGTCTGCACCACAACGCTATGTGTCAATCTACGATCACTCGCTGCTCAATCTCTCAGACTCGCTCTCTCCCTCCCAACCTGATGAATAAATACAGTACAGATGGTGCCTAGCTCTGCAGCTTGTGCTCCGTCTTGTAGCAGCTGCTGATCCTGATTCCTGTGCACGGCTGCTCATGATCGCGACATGCCACCGTGAATATGCTCTTCGATCCGAGTCTGCAGTTGATCCCGGCTCAAGTTACTAATCATCTCTCTCTTTGTCACCCTTGCATGTCTTTTTCGGTTTTGGAGCATTTGGAGCATTGGAGAGATAATAAAACTGTAAGAAAAACAATTAAAAAGAAAGGGGAATTGATGTAATGTTAAATGTGGAGGAGGGCTGCCTTAAATAAAAGAATGGGGTACTGAAAATATTTTATGAATAAGTAACAGATTATCTAGAGTATAAGTTGTGTAATAGTGATATTTCGTAGTTTTTGGGAATGGTCTAGTAAAGTTACCGCAGGTTCTAATGAGGTTATAATTTAAATTCAAACATATCTGTGAATTGTATTATAGAAGAAAGAAGTTTGTAATTATATGAAGTTACTACTGACAATTTTATTTTATTTTTTAAAAAGATATAGTAGTTTGAGCATATTCTTATAAAGTGATCACGTATGATTAAGAGATTTTATGAATATGACAGTTAATGCAAGAATAAAGAAACGTGGGGTCATTGTTGACAGCAAAGGAATATTGGTTAAAAGATAGTGTGGCTCAAGTTAAGATCCTTATGAAGCCATCACTGATGATTGAAAAAACGTGTGAACTGTCGGTGACAAACAAGAACGTCTATGATTAGACATGAGAAGTGCGGCCAAGATTCTTATGAAGTAGCTATACAAGTCAGGGTAGATTCTTATCTGGGTCCAGTGACAGTTAGAGACTTTGATATATCTACAATAAATATATGGCCACAATCTTCTTTGGTTGCTATTGTCAGTTAAGTATTTCATAAACAGATACTACCAATCACGTCAAAAAATTTAGGAAGATACAACCGGTAGTGGAAGATTTTTAGGAATAAATGTTGACAATTGCTATTGGCAAGTGAAGATTTCTGGTAAATACTTAATTCAATTAAATTAAAAATCCTACAAAGCAATCATTGATAATATAAAAAATCTTCAAAAATTTCAAGCTATCTTTTATTAGTGAATTAAATAACAAGCTAGTCCATCAATGAAACTTCTCCATTTTAACACCATATTCATTAAATTGAGACTTTTTATAGTCCCAATTTAATACTTGACTTTAGATTCTTCATTGATATCTTGATTGATTCTATATTTTATGGAGAAACATTTTTATTATATGTGGGAAGATTATCCTCGACTCGAGGATAATCTATAATTAGAAAGTCAAAAAAAGTTCAAATTTTATCAAAACAATTGCTGAATTGTAGACAAAAAGTCTCAAAGTTCTGAAATTGTCTCAAAATAACGAATATAGTCATATTTTTTAAATGCTCTACTTTAATACTTTTAAAGAAAATCAATTTTTAATCCATATACACATTACTTCAAAAAATGATGGATTTGATTCAATGATACAATCTTAACTTTTCCTCAATGACAGTTTAACACCATTTAAACAATTTACAAGTTCCTTTTAGTCCATCGTTTCACCATCTTCGAGCCACAACATACTAAAGACCGTACCAAGTGGCCTACTTTCTAAAATTTGTAATGGTTAATAAAATCAAACTGGTCCAACTTGGCTTTACACGACAACAAATAAAGCAAAGTGACCATGACATGTGAGGTCCAGAAGTTCTAATTTCTACTTTTTATTTGTGTTTCAACCCCTCAGATAATCATGGTCTACGACAAAGCTGGGTTGAGAGAGACTGAAGCGGCCCAAAGTTTTGGAATCAGACGCCTTGTTGGCTTTTGAGTACAGTAGTCACTCTCAATCCCCACAAGCCAAGAGGACTAAGGATCTGCAAAAGAAACTCCCCCTCTCCAATCCCCGGAAGAACAACTCCGATCATTTGGGTCAAACATTGGTGGTACATCACTTTCTGAGAGAGAGAGCTTGCCATCTGATTCCATCTTGAGTGTTTACAAGGCATTTGACAAGACCAGGTTAGTAAGCAACCTTCAGTTTCAGCCTGCCTCTACAACAAGAATTTCTGGAATTTGCAAGTTGAGTGTCTAGAGAAGCAGTACGCTGAAATGCTCCTGCCTTTGAAGGATGTGATGATTCCGAAGAAGTTTAGCCTGCAGTACATGCAGAAACTTACTCGTCGACAAAAGCTTACAATATACAGTGTGCCAACCCAGGTACGTAATGTGCTTAAACCTTCATACTTTTGTTGTTACTAAGATGTGTCCTGAAATACCGCGATCGCCTTGTACACATTGCGAGCTGGGCTGGCAGCATGATTATGTTTATTAAGGTTTAATTGCTGCATTCCGGCTTCTTGGACGATGCAGTTAGGAGTGATGCTCAACATCTTGAAGAGGCTGTTGGATACGCTACGGCCCCGGATGGAAGCGCAGATGAAGGCCTGGGTTGCCTGTCTTCCTGAGGATAGTGGTGGAGCCGGCCGCGCTGTTTTTGGAGAGCGCCTCAATGAGGTCACCATTGAGCTTCGAGCCAAGTACAAGAATTACTTGCAATCTATTGTGGAGAAGCTCGCCGACAATGTAAGTCTTAATTTTCACTCAACTAGGAAGGTTGAACTGAGCTTGAGCTGTCCCATGGCTTCTTTGTATTCTTATACACTAAACACCATCTGACCTTGCACACAGGATTCTAGTGCTAGAAAGTTCACATTCACTTGAATAAGTTGTTGAGGTTCTTCATACCCTTCAGCCTTGTAACCTTCTCATCAGCTCAGCTTATTGTGATGGACTTGCAGGCAAGGTTGCAGAGGACAACGAAGTTGAAGAAAATTTTGCAGGACACTAGAGAATCAGACATACGAGAGCGCATGCAACCACTCAACACACAATTTGTCGACACGATTTCGCACCTACATGATGTGTTCACCACATGAGTTTTTGTTGCTGTGTGTCGAGGCCTCTGGGATCGAATGGCCATGGTACATTGCTCTCCCTTTCACTTTGGTGCAGGTTTAGTGTTTGCTCCTATCTTAGGACCACTGCTCTGACACCCAATGATCTCATGTCTTCTATTGTTTGTTATGGTGTATTATGGTGTAGGATGTGCTTCACTTTCTGGAGAATCTGACAAAGTCCTTGTGAAAACTCACCACTGCTTTCCTCCACAAGTAGACTTATGCTGAGTCATTTTGTGAATTTATTGTATTCTGCTCCTGTCTTACTATGTTAGCTTGAACCAGTCTATGTATGATGTGCTTTAATGATACTATCATATTTTGTTTGTGTCCTTTGTCAAACAATACATGTGGATATATGATGTGCTCGTTTTGAGTATTTCAATTCATCTACTTCCCACCCCCTTAGAAGCCATGACTCTCAACCACCAGACTATGAAAACAAATGCAGATCTCAGAAGAATCCATCCTCTTCTGAGGAACTCTCAGAAGTTCACGTACAGACAAAAACTCTCAATCTGCAATACTCTCAACCAACAATATATTGAAGAAAGTAAACTCAACAAACGCTACTAACATAGCAGACGAATTTGAACCATAAGTCAAATATCGATGCTCTGCTCTGCTCCAGAAGCTGCACCCGTCATGGTAGAAGCAGTAGAAACACATCTGTCATGATACATTGGACATTATCATTCTGTAAATGTTGTGTACCGGTATGCAAATTGTGAATGCCCTGAGAATTCCACATGTAATGGAGTATACCTCTTAGGAGTCAAAGTGGAGTACAATTTAGATCATATTCATAGGGAGTTTGTTCCCAAACATCTTCACAGGGAGTACATCCCCAAACATCTTCGCAGGGAGTACATTCCCAAAAATATGGAAACAACATGGTTGAAAACCACATTTTGCCCAAAATGTGGTTTCAACCATTCCAGTGTGGTTTAAACCACCCAGGTCGAAACCACATTTTGATCCTGTAAGGTTGAAACCACATTTTGGGCAAAACGTGGTTTCAACATGTGGTTTGAACAAGGTTTTCCACTAGTGTCTGGAATCATTCTGTTCCACCATCTGTTCCGACATGCACTGGCTACGCACAATTATGCTCCAAATCGTAAAAACAGATTTGTCGTGGTGACACATGTTGACCTTGAGAACCTAGAACAATCTTGATAGAATCTTGTAAGCCCTTTTGAAATTTCTACTAGTGACATAATATAAGGGGTTTTCACATAAATTTAGGGGCATGACTTCAGGGGTTTTCACATAAATTTAAGAAATGAATTATTCACAGACATTACAATATTAGCTAAAATTCCTAAACAAGCCAGCCGGATTCTCATTGAAGACTTTCAGAAAAAAAATTTACTACTATTGAAGCATTTCAGGTTTATCCTTAGCACGCCTAAGAAATACCACCTGCATTTGAACAACCGAACAGCCAATTAGCTTAACTTCAATACGGGCCAAATTCAAAACTTGGTCTACTCGGTACTCAAATCATCTGAGCGTAACAGAGAAGTGATTGAAGTTAGGAAACCAACAGAATGAAATGCTTAAGAAGCGCAATATAAGAATACAGTACAAGAAATTCAGCATTTGAATTCATGAACTAGTAGAACAACGAGAAGTTTCCCATCTAGTAAAAATGCAAGTATAAATACCGTTAAGCAGCGTGAAAAAATGTAAAAGGTGTCTTTGAAAGGAGTTGACATGTTGCTTTGCTTTGTGAGGCATTTGCACATGATCATTCCTCTGGCACGTAACGGTCTTTCCTGGCCTTGAACAACAATCTCTGTAATAAAAGTAACCTACATGAGTTAGAGATTAGATACTAAATCTATCCCCTGTGCAGTATTCTATGAGAAATTGTACATAACACCAAGATGTAACTTGCAACATATACTTGCCACTGCACCATGTTCTGGAGCTTCTAAATCAAATACGCACGGGAAAGATAAGGACAGAAAACTCACTGCAAGTATTTGAGTATATGCTTTGAAGCCAGTAAGGAATCGTGTGTATGTGCTGTTATTCTTGTTCTCTGCAACAATCTTCCGAACCCGTGGCACAAGAAATTTTGCGACCTAGAAGACAACAACGTATTAAGAAGAATTGTAAGGAAATCTAAGAACATAGGGCAATTGGTTCACACAGAAAAGTTTGAGAGAAACGCAAACCTACGTGCTTCAAACAAACTGAATTTTTTCGAAAGAGATACTAGTCATACCGTATCTGCAGGTTCTGCTAGGACATTAATGAAGAACTTGGCCTGCAAACAAGGCAAAGTGGTATAAAGAGATGACAAGTGCAGAGTACACACAATCTCAATCCAAAAGGTTCAGTTCAGCTCGCTTAATAGTCTCACGAGCAGGTTGTAGCGCAAAGAATCTGTAGAGCACATTATGGTCATATTATACCTTCAACTGTACATCATATATTTTTGGACAAGTATCCTGCTACGCAAGAACCAGCATACCTGACGCGTGTCACTCCCTGACATGAGAAGGTCAGTGGTCACCATGCCTGGCTGTTACCCACAAGACGCACAATCACAAATCAGTAGAGAGTAATTAGTGTGATGAAAGGTAAATGCAATCACCTTCCATGCAAGGATTATATGATCTGATATATAACAATCTTACAGACCACTGAAAGCCACACCTAGTTCAAGACTACTAGCAGCTACCAAAGAACCCAGAACATGTTGAGCGTTGTAAGGGAAATGTGTCTTGCCGATAGATTGTGAACCACCACGTTCTGGATGTTTGACTGCTTCAACTCTGCCTGCAGAAGTTCATAACCAGGACCGATCAGCCACCTCAACAACTTCTGACATCCGAAGGACGTACATCCAAACTGGCCCTATAACCTTCTGGAGGAAAGTCTTCATGAGCAAATTTGCATCAGGTCGAACAAGACCCACTCATTCTATTCGCTTTCTTGGTAGTGGCCAATTGCGTAAATAGGAAACGTATAATAGGTGACGTGTAATCACACCTGTAATGATTTCGTAAACTGTGCAAGACTGCGTTTAGTGGCTCCATAAGCTGCAAATCTGACAATCCATGGGGAAAATCTCAGTAAAATGCAGAACGAGGTTGGCTGAAGACGCATATTTGCTTGGACAAATAAACGTTGAACAATCTCAAAGCCATACCTAGGAGTTGGATTGCCATCAGCTCCTGCACCATCCATGTTGAAGATATGTCCACCTCTGCGCTGGTCCCTCATAATCCTGATAGCCTACTCGCCATGATCCACAATTGCAATTTAGCTTACTTCCAAAAGTGTCAGATAAAAAATTACACTATCAAACAAAATGGAATCAAAGGCCACGCCACTCGGTTCAAAGAGTGCAAATGTTTACCTGCCGGCAGCAGAGCATAACTCCCAGGGTGTTCGTCTCCACTATCTCCCTGCCAAATGCCATCCAGCTCAAAGCCATGTTTAGCTGGACAATGTAATTGTCTTAGGAGAGAACGCTTGAATATGTAAATGCTGGTAGACAGAGATTTTGTACAGTACACAAAAAGGATTAGGTGTCACCCAGTTGACAAAGCAAGTTACTTTCAGGCGAACAGCAAGCTGTAGCTACCAAGACTCCACTTACATGATATCAGCATCGTCCGAGTCTACAAGTGAATTATATTTGTACGCATTTGTGCCTGCATTGTTTATCTGCCCAAAGGCAGGAAACATTTGTCAACTCGCTATCCTTCGTCGTCTTTCAAAAAAGGTAACATTTCACAACACCAGTGTTACCAAAACATCACTCTTCCGAATGCATTCCAATACAAATATCAAAACTCAAATCTAGAGGTACGCGCTTACCCAAATATCAATATATCCGAGGTTCGTCTTCACATAATCAGCCAAAGCCTGGATGCTTTTTGCATCCCGAACATCACAGTCCTTGCCCTGCAACCCCGACAAATTCCATTAGTATACAATTATTCTCTGTCATTAGTAACAAAGAGCCTTAATTCGTCGAGTTTTTTATAAAAAAAAGAAAAAGAAAAAACACAGAAGAGGGAAAAGACCAACCCAAACTCGTTGCTCCCCGAATTGGCTTCGAAGCTCCCGCACAACATTTTGAACCCTCTCCTCTGTAGGACAAGAAACCCCAACAGCATTCAGTTTTAGAAAGCAAAACCAGAGCTAAAAGAAAATCACAAACCACCTGGGCAATTGGTCTTCAAGAGCAAGAAGTAGAACTGTAAACTATAAGCAACATGAATGTCTGAGGTTGCAGACGACATACCTGACCGCGAGCAAACAACGACATTATCTCCATTCCGGAGAAACTCTTCAGCAAGAGCCAAACCAATACCTAGAACCCAAGCTCCCAGAACGTCAAAAAATCATGTCATACTTGATCGTCTCCCTGAGCTAACAAATGAGGCATAACACAATCCCATAACACCATTAACCCTTCCTGTAAAATTTCCATCATCGATTTCTGCCTTCCATAAACTAGCCTCACCTTTGGTGGAGCCCGTGATAAGCACATTGAACGGGGACGCACTCGCCCTCTGCCTCGCAGCCTCCGGAACGTCCTCCTTCGCAGGCGCAACACTGCAGCTCACAGGACCTACACTCCTGGACCTCGAAATCCTCACCCCCAACTCCACACCACCCCACTCCTGAACCCTCCCCACGGGCTGGCACCCCCAAATCCCATCCCTCATCGACACCGCCCCTGCAACAGTTCTCCTCAGTCCCGTCACATGTGGCCGCACAGCCAGCGGAAGACTCCCCACCATCGCCATGGCTGCACTCATCCCAAAAACCTCCATCCCAAACCTCAAACCTCAAACCTCCATAACACCAAACACATCTTCCACAACATCACCATCACCATTCCAACTTCCTTCGCATCTAAACACATACCTTTGAAGATTCAAGTGCAGAATCTCTCCAACCTCGTTCAATCGATTGATGCAGAAATCAGTTTTGCTCTTCACACGACATGAAGGTTTATCTAACTTATGATGCGGAAAATGGGCTAGCATCTGGGCCATGTCATTATTTATCCAGTCAGCATATGATGGGATGGATCATGGGATGCAAAACTTCAAAATTAATTATATATAATTATTATTATTATGATGTTGAGGCATCTTCTGCTACCATTCCGGAATCCGGGGTCATGTTCATCCTTGCAAGCCGGTTGCAGGGGATGCTTGCAGAGAATGTAAGAATCATGTTTGGGAGGTTTGGGGGTGTTTGAAGTTGAGTTGTTTTTGGGCTCTCAGTGGTGACTTGGGTGTGAGCCCTTTCGTTGGTGAAGGGTTTTTGAGCCGAGGTCATGTGCTTGGGATGGCGGAGGACATGCACAGGGATGTGGTGTTGTGGTGGGGAGAGTGGGTTTGGGTTTGATGGGTTTGGGTGTGGACAGTGATTAGGGTTCTGGATTGAGAAGGTGGAGGTGGGAGAGGAGAGAGTGCGCAACGGGAGCTGCAGCAGCAGCAGCAGGAGGGTGATCGAGGTTTAGCACAATGTTGCCGACGGTGAACCGAGGCCGGGCCTCCAGCGGGGGCTACCGGAATAATTCTGTTCTGCCCCAGTACTTGCGACGGATTGTTAAGGTACACGATTGGGTTTGGTTTTCTAGAGGATCGACCGCTGTGTGTGGGTTCTATGGTTTGTTTCATAGTTGATCGGGGTAGGTTTGAGGGCGATTGCATCTGGCCGGCAGGACGGGGATTCAGGAGTGCTTGAGATCACATGATTTGGGATTGATCGCAATTGAGTTGGAAGTTATAGTGCGTTATGGTGAAGTTTTTGGGCTTAAGGTCATCCGTGTAGAGAGTCCAAGGAGGGGAAAGAATGCGTTGGAGATGCTTCCGTGAGAATTCTTTTAGTCTTAATGGATTATAATTTCAGGTTGGTGTTGACGCGAGTTTTGCTGATCTGTGGATGTCACTGAGCTCACTATGTATTCGTGTTTTGAAGAGAGTTCTAGCCGAAGATTCGAGGGCTGCCTGCTGTTGCGATGAGTTATTTAGGTCATCTTATTGGGATATTCTTTGAGTCTCTAGGAATGTTACAGAATTTGACGACTTTGAAGGATTTACCTGCGTGTAAGGTTTTTGGGATTATGGCTCATGGATAAACCCTGACAAAGCATCTTCTAGTAATTTTGCTGAGCTACTTGAGTATCCACAACTTAGATCAGCAGACGGATGGGGTGTGTGGGTGGTTTAGGGTTTCATGAACGAATATGTTTTATTGGGATTGAGATAGTATCTTGTTGGAAAGAGTGAGAACTGATTTGGGTTCCGGATTGCCTTCAGTATCAACAAATGGACATGGAGTACACCTTCTGGCAAATGCTTTACCTCTGCACGTCACCCAAAGTTGTGTAAGTATTTAGCATTTTGCAGGTGTAGATGCTCACTGCAGATAGTGCTTCGTCTTGAAATTTTTAGAGCCTACAGTGAGCTTCATTCTAAAACCTGTTGAGATTCATCAAAGTCTTCTGGGATCTAAATGATATTATATGTTTATGTTCTAATTTGATCAAGAGCTGCATTATGTCTGCAGGTACCAACAAACGAAGTATCACAAACGTACGTGTTTGATAGGATCAGTGCTCTCTTTTATCCTGCTTTGCCTTTTTTAAAAGAAAACTCATATTGGAGAGTATTACTCTTGGATGTAGGGATAGCTTTTAGTTTAGCTTCCAGTCAGTTCATAACTTCATACCGATGCTTGAAAGGAAAGGACTGACATGGTGGTGCTAGCATATCTATACTGTTGGATGCAGAGACAAAAAATCAGTGGGCACGAGATGATCCAGCTTTTGTGGTAATCTGCAGTTTTTTGTTGGCAGTGGCAGCTTCAGCATTTTGTGCAGCGTAGGTTCCGTCTTTGGGCTCTTCTATGCAAATGTTTTGCTCATTGATGCTAGGGTTCCTAGTCCCCGAATGATTTTCTGAGGCAAGCACTGGATATAAAGTGCTAGTTTGTAACAACTTTGAAGGAGAACCGAAGTAGATCTCTTTACCAAAGCAATTTATGGTGGGAGCGCCTTGTAGCTGAGTTATTCGTCTGAGGTCACATTAAATATCGCTCGCTTATTTTTCGATAGGATTCCATTTGTGGGGGCAGATAATCATCAATTGCTTAAAGTTGTGGCGAATTGCTGAATTTCTTTGGCGCAATATTCCTGTTTTGTGAGAATCTATAGATATTCATAACACTTGTAAGTGCGAATTGACTATCTATTACCTTTTTCCTAACGAGATATTTCAAACTTCAGGTATGGGCACGGCGTGGCTCAAGCAGCATTTACTGTCGCATCTGTGGTCGTCATGCATTTTTTATTGGCTGGAGTCTCTTTGGCCTCTATCTGCTGGTGAGCTTTCTTTAAATTTGTGTTAAGTGTCAAGCGATTTAGTCTTATGTTTTTTTCTGCAATACTTGTGTGTGAACAAGCGGGGAACTGACAAAGGACACTGCCAAAATTACTATTCATTTTATTTTATTTTATTTTATTTAATCTAATCACAAGTGTAAACTGATCTAACAATCTGGTTTTTGACTGGTGCGGGCAGGTTTTTATCCAATCACTATCTTAGGGAAGAGATTGCTGTACATACGCACGTCGTAGAGCAACGCGTTGAATGGTATGGTGCTTGGACTTCGTGTCATGAGCAGGCCAAAGTTTCGGTTCACTGGTTGAATTTTTTAATTCTAGTCTGTAAGAACATTTCTTGTTAGGGTGTTGTAGCCTTGAGTATCGGTCTCTGCTCTTTAAGAACAATTGGAGAGCTTCTAAATTGACTTTCGTTTTGGAGGGTTATGAACTTGCTCAAAGGAACGGATGGTTGATTAATTTTTTGTATCTGACTTCCACACACGGAATTTGCTGGTTTTGAACAGGTTATACGCATTTGATGTCCACTGCAATGCCTATTTCCCGCTTTTTGTGGTTCTTTATGGTAGTGTCTTTGTATTCGATCTTCTTATGTACTACTTTTCTGTTTATGTTTTCCAGAAGTGATTCACTAGTTGAAATGAATACTTAGTTTTCATCGCGATCGTCTTAGCAACTCAATTTTATACCTTGGTTCTGGTAACAGAGGATGCATGGTCGCTTGTTTGTGCCATTTCAACTCTACAGCTCTTGCCCAACTTCATAACCAGGGAACGTAACGAAATCCTGGACGTCAGCATTATGTCATTGAATATTTTGGACTTGTTTTTGACCGTTCATTTTGGTTTCTCATGCAGTGCTGCAGTACTTCCTTTCGCCACTTCTCTTGGCACATGGGTTTATATCAACCCTATTGTCGAATGTGCTGTACTTCTTCGCCCTTTCTTACTACCACTATCTCAACTTCCTCGGTTATGACGGTAAGTTCTCTTTGAGAATATTGTGTTATCTTCAATTTATAGAATGTATTATGTTAGTCTCTTCTAGCAGTCATTGATATGATGTATCCGGCTTTTTTAAACTGAAAATGTGTTTCCCTGATGACTACTTGCAGTGCTGCCTTTCCTAGAGAGAACAACATTTTTCTTGTACCCTATTGGCATACTTGCCCTTCTACTTCCAATTTGTGAGTTTCTTGACTTCTACCCTACCAGAATATTTCACCTTTTGTTCCTGGTTGCTGCCTATTTTCTTTGTCGTAGTGGTTCACGCTCATATGGAATTGTCAGATTGTTTTGAGGTATTGCACTGTTCACCTTTTGAGCCACCCTGAGTCCACCCTTCGTTTATTTGGGAAGGACGATGGTCATTGATACTTGACATCCGTGTCCTACAGTCTTTACAATATATTTTCAGGCGCTCTCAGTGAGCAAAGTTGAGATTCTTCCTGATTTCATATTGTGACTGTTCGTGTATTTGTTCCGTGTATTACAGCTCTTCTGACAGGATTCAATCCCACTAGATTTGCTTTGGGCTTGTACTTTGGTTGACTTTGTATCACTTCCCTGACACAGGTGAGTGCAACATCCTGGTCCATAGAAAACATTACGTAGAATTGCACTTAACTTCCTTCAATCTCTTTTAATAATGATGACAGTTACACTGTAATTGGTGTTCCTTTGTTATTGAGATATCTTTTCCTTATGTCGTTTTCAGAAGAGTTTTCCTTTACATTACAGTGGTAACATCAGCATGTGTACCGGTATGGCTAACAGATTTGCAAGCATTCTTTGCCCCAGTGACGGGTTGCTCATTTTCGGATTGAAGACGAGTGTTACTATGTGCTATCATTCCTACATAGAAGGTACCGTAAGCTGGGCTCTGGTGGTTAAGCTTAGCTGTGCTGTTAATGGCATAGCAGGAGGGTTATTGCCCTATGGGAGAACAGTTTGTGCAAGGTGCAATTTGTACTACGGATAGTCACTGGGTATGTATCTTGGACTTGCAACTGCCTGGAAATCCTACTGAAATAGACACTATTTCTGATTGTCAGAACTTGAGTATTGATCTCGACAAGAGTTTGGTTCGTATTTGGAACTTAATTGGAGCTTGTGTTTTACTACAACTAAAATCACTTACTCATTTGTTAGGTGCAGTTATGAAACACCACATCGTTGAAAAGTAGATATTGGTTCTAAACGATCACTTAAGGAATATTCGTTTACCATATTCCTTAGAGGTCCAAAAAGCCTTTTGCAACCAAAAGTATTTTGATATATTTGGAATGGCTCCACACTTCAAATTGATTTTAGATCAGAAGTGAATATGTACTTCATGTCGATGTGGGCTTGATGACGTGTTAGAATTTCAATTTCAATTTTTTAAAGAGAAGGCAATGTCGAAAATACATCACATTATGTACTCTCTTTATTTAAATGTGAGTTCTAAACTTTCCTCTTCTACTTAACATATTTTCCTTCTTAACAAATTTTAATAAATTTGAAGTCCATCCACTCATTCAAATCAGTTAGTGGGTCTTCAAGAGTGACCAGGATGCTATGAAGTGTGAATTATCGCAGATGGAGAGTAGTTAAGTGGGGATGTTGCAATTATGGAAACCACGCTAGACAAAGTTTGGTGCAAACCGCACACTCAACAATCAGGTGAATTTCGTTGGCCCCCCGGCGGAGAAAAGGCATACGATGAGTTAGGGGACGAGGTGCAGAGACGATGTTTTTGAATACTTGAATTCTGAACTGTGAATGCTAGGGTTTGGTATCTTTACATCAGAACAATTGTACCCTCGCATGGTCATTCTTAGAAATGTTATGCATGATTCTGTTGACCGACACCGAGGAAAAGTAAGTGTGGCAAGGGTAAGAAATAATCCCTTCAGAAGGCAAAATGATTATGGGGATTAAAGATGTCGTAATACCTATTCCTCATTCAGTTATATACATTTAGGCTCTAAACTAGAAAAGGGCATGCATGACAAGCTAGTCAAGGATGTCTAAAGAATTGTTACAGTACATGCTACACCAGCGGTTCCAAAAGCTCTTCCATCTCCGCCGCCATTTGTGTACCACCTCCATCGCTGGATCTTCTGCGATTGCGCAACCACGGACAACACATATCTAACCAGCCCAGTCCCAACCTGTAGTCCTTGTTCCTGTCAGCTTCTTCCATCAGCCTGTTCAATTCTTCCAGCCTTTCTCGCAACTCTCCTGCTCTTTCATCAGCCATCTGAAGAGAGCGTTCTGCCGCAGTACGAGCGGCAATAGCTGCAGCAGCCATTTCTTCTTTCGACCGCAATTTAAGCATAGCTTCCTCTCCTGACACTTTGAATCGATCAATCTGTTTATTAAGTTCGGAAACCTGCCAGGACATCATCCAATACATTCAATTACAATTAATCTTTGATGAGGTAAAGCTGACTCTGTGGGACATACACTACTAATAAAAACAAACACCACTAACCACTGTAAATATTCTTACTAACAGAAGTAATGACCAATAACTTTGTAACAACACCACCAAGGTCATTATCTCCTTCAAAAAAATTCACAGCTAAATCTAACCTCAAATTGACATCTCTCAAGATCTTCCATGACAGCAGCACCAGCCTCTGCCTCATCTGTAGCTGCCTGCTTCCATCGTTCAACTTCCTCCTCCAAGGACTCGATGTCTGCAGTATAACCCTTCACCTGTAATACATGATTAGCTGGTTTCAGATCCGCTATCAAAAATACACTTTAAAACAACTTCAATGACATCGTACCAAAACTTCAATACAACCATAAACTTCAAAACTTCGTGTGTTAAACATCCACCTGCTGGAGGATGTCTTTGATTTGAGCAGCTTTCTCGGACAACTCTTTGACCTGAGCATTTGATAGTGTTCTTAGCTCTCCAACTTCTGATCTGCACAATTAAAACATCCCGCCAATAAGTAAATAGATAGTGATTTCAGTGTCTGGCACCGTAGTCTATCCAAACCCAATAAAGCATGGTATGACTTCCCAGACAGATAAATCATCTGCCTTCACTACGATGAGTGCCTCGATAAGGCTCAAAGTGCGTTATACAATCCCAAAGACCTTTTAAATACAACTTGGTCCTCCCTCACGTGTAAACCTCTTAATTCAAGAACCACAATCACAAAGTAAAGGTGTGAAACTTCTCAAAAGTCAAATTTACAAAATCATAATAGTAAGGGAAACAAGTTACAATAATCAAGCTTTCAGTGAAATACCTTGCTTGAGCTAAAGCTGTTTCCAGTTCCCCAATCTGCTGTCTCAGTTGATTTATTTCATTCATCAGTGCAGTTACCTGTTAAACAAGACTTTAGAATTCAAACATGCTATACGGCTCCAAGAAAAGAACACATGATCATCACCGACACTAACCCATGATAGCAGTTGGCAAGTGACAAACTTCCATCTTACATGATCTAGCAACTACTGTTCAATAACGTTAATCTGATGACATGTGAGAACCACTCCCCTAAACCCCATATTAAGAAACTGATATTTCTGCATTTCAGAAAGCAATAACTCAACCTTCAAAGACAATAGAAGGATCAATGTAGTCATGACGGATTATGACAGATCGAGCGTACCATCGAGAGAGCCTCGTCTCTACTCTGTGCCACTAAACCCAGCTCAGCCCTGATTCGGACAAGCTCTTCGTTCTCTTCTTCTTCATCTGACTCTCTGCCCTTCTCTTGCGCCTCCTTCAAAGTTACCTGCAGCCTCTCCACCTCCATATTCTCTTGGCTTAACTTCACTCGAAGGTCTGAAATAGTCTCCAGCACTTGCTGCTTCTCAGACAAAGCAGTGGCCAACAGATCAGCAGCATCCTGTTTCTGCCCCACCAATCGTCCTATTCGGGTCACTAGCTCGTGACTGGTTTTCTCCCAATCCACTTTCTTCTCCTTCCATGAAACCCCTATGCTTGTACCAAGCTCCAGAAGCGCCTTCAGCTCTGTTAGACATTGCTGTGGCATACTCTGTTTCTCGTCCAAATTCCCGTTTGCTGAATCAGAAACCCCACTACCAGATTCATCTAAATCAGACGGAAAATTCAGCTCATGAGGCAATTCAAGCAAGCCTTTGCGAAGCTTTCCAATGCACTTCAACGCTTCCCGAAGTATTTCCTTGTGTTGACCTGCTTCGTCCTTCAGGCTCTGCAACTGGCTCTGAACCTCCTGCATCGATCCCCGTAATCTACTGCTCTCGCTCTCAGCAGCAGCCAACTTCTCGCTGAACACCTGCTCCAACTCCAAAAACTTATCATCCTTAATAGTCGCCTGATTCTTCCACACTTCAACTTCCGAAATCTTCTTCGCCACATCCTCCTTCAACTGCGCAATGGACGCTTCCAGCTCCGATACTTCGATCGCAACAGCATAGTTCCGCTGCTCCATCTGCTCCCGCGCCTCACGCTGCGCACTCAGAGCAGCCTCCCTCTGCCGCAAAACCTCCTCCACAATCTCTTCCACCCGCTTCCCAAACCCGAACGCAATCGCCTGCAACCCCGTATACTTCGACGCCGGCAAATTCCGTCCGAAGCTCTTCACTCCCTTCGCCATGCTCGTCACCTTATCATTCGCGCCGATAAGCAGCCTCGCCACCTCTCCAATCTCCGTCTTCGCCACATCGCGCGCCCTGCTCACCTCCTCCTTCGCCCGCACACTCTCATCCCTCTCTCTCACAACCTCCTCCTTCTCCCGCGCCGCCTGATCCCGCAACCGGTACGCCTCATCGCGCTGCCGCGCAGCCTCAGTAATCAGCGCCTTCAGGCGCACGAAATTAGCATCGCCCTCAGCCTTCGCAATCTCCAGCACCTTCCGCGCCTGCCGCTCAGCCTCGAGCTCCGCTGCAAGCTCCTTCACGCTCTTGCCTTCATCCTCCAGTGGAACCACAAACGGCGGAAGCTCCACGGGCGCGGCATCGACCTCCTCATCCTCGTCGAAGTCGCTCAAGGCGCCCGCGTCCTCGGGCTCGTCCGCTGCGTCCACGCTCCCCATGGCTCCCCCTCCCTCACGCCCTCCCCTTCGTGCTCGCCCTCCGCCTCATGTAGCGATCGATCAATCGCTAGTTGTGTGTTGATCGATCAAGCAACGCCCTTGGCGATGGCGGAGTGAATTAGGGTTTGGCGCTCATGCTTGAAGTCGGTTCTGTGGAAAACTGAGCTCAATATCTGCGTCGGTTGTTTCCACGGTACTTTCTCACTGCACTGCACTGCGTCCAGACTCATGCGCAGGTGAGGGGTCGACTGCCTCGCAGGGGGTCGCAGGCCTCGCCCGGGCACGGGGGTCGCAGGCCTCGCCCGGGCACGGGGGTCGGAGGTCGCCGCTCTGGCCTCGCCCGGGGTCGCAGGTCGGGCCGCTGAGTGGAATCCTCGGGCTCGGGCACGGGCGCGGGCAGGTGGGCCGTCGGCGTCCCACCGTGGAGCCGATAGCCCCGAAGCTCGCCCAAAGACGCGATACACCATCTCAGATACCCGCCACTTGCCAGGGTATAGGCGAGGGGAGCAGAGGGAGGGTCCTGTAAAGCCCTTTCCGGGAGAATTAAAAACGAACCAGAAACAAGAGGCCGAGGCCCAAGCCCCCTGCCAAACGGCAGGGGGAGCACGCCCGAAGGCACGCACTCCGACAGGCCGGAGTGGAAAGAAGGGGAGAGACCCTAAACCCGCCCAGGAGAAGGGCAGGATGACCAAAGGTCGAGGAGGGCATGAGCCGACCTAGCAAGAGGCTAACAAGGAGGAGTCGTGAGATTGACAAGGTGAATGACAAGCTCTGATTCCTCTGGTCACCTTGTCACGCAGCGTCACTGTGTCAATCTCAAGCTCCTTCACCTTGACAAGGTCAATCACCTTGACAAGGAGATTGACAAGCTCATTTACAAGGAGAAGGAGGAGTCGGAGCTGCGTGAGGCGAGGGAGCTGAAAGAGAAAAGAAGGGCCCGCAAGAAGGTTAAATTGTGATTTTTGTTACAATTGCATGAGTAATACTTAAAATGCCAATTTAAAATGAAAATTTAGATACATAGGCAATAATCTTCTCAATAGCATAGAAAAACTATTATACTTTATTTTTATTAAATTTATACTTAATTGTGATTTATATTTAAATTGTGATTTTTGTTACAATTGAATGAGAAATACTTGAATGCCAATTCAGATACATAGGCAATAATCTTCTCAATAAAGTAGAAAAACTATAATACTTTATTTTTATTAAATTTATACTTAATTGTAATTAATACTTAAATTGTGATTTTTGTTACAATTGAATGAGTAAATGTCATTGTGATTATAGTATTTAAATGTAAAGAAATTTTTAAAATAAGATTTTTTATGATTTAATTTATTTTAAATTAAGAAGATTTATAAATATTCGATGTGTTTTAGGTTAGAACATTGTGAATGGTTTTGTGATCATGTTTTAATTCTTGAGCTTTTGATTTAAAGATTTTTGTGAATAATTCCCTTTATCAATTTAAAATGCCAATTCAGATACATAGGCAATAATCTTCTCAATTAAGTAGAAAAACTATAATATTTTTTTTAAATTAAATTTATACTTATAGACATAAATATAAATATTGATATAAATTTGGATGTTAGACTTATTTATGAATAATTGTTCTAAAGCCCATTTAAGAAAATGATTCAAAGTCAACATATGAACAATTTTCTATTTCTTGTACAATTGATATAAAATGTGTAAATTAAAATGATTTCAAATTATAAAGTGACATATGTAGTTCACAAATTCCAACACTTTCAAATTAAAACATTCTTGTAGATTTACGAGGTCATTTGGAATTATCATTCCCACTAATGCTAAGTGGTAGAATCTTTAATATCAAACTATTATCATTTCAACAACTTATTATAATAGAATTAACCAAGAAGTTCAACAATTATATCATCTTCTTAATCTCTAAATCTAAAAAACAATGAATGAAAATGGGATGGTTTTAAATGGAAAATTCCATTGGAACTTTGTTTACATGCTCAGAAATAATGGTGTGGTAGCTGTGTGCCATGCTTCAAGCCCAAATCCAAAGAAAGATCACTTTAGCTAAAATATTAATTTTAAAATGTACCTCAAATCAAATTACTTTACCAACAGAATTCTAGATGTTTTTATTTGCATCACTTTATCTAAATTATAAGTATCGTAGTTTACAAGCAGCTTCGTCTCTAAATAATTATAAAAAGAAAAAGTCAAACTTTTTTGAAAATTATTGGCATTTTTGGTCGAATATAATATAATTTTTTTTAAAAAAGTTGTCGGAAAGTAAAATAATTTCACTCCTTAATTTTCGTTTACTTGTATTTGAAGCAAATGCAAGGTGCAATGTAGAGAATGTGCTCGTTTTGTAATGAAGCTCACTTACTTTAGTTCATAAAGAATACAGGTTAAGAAGTAGCCAGACTCTAAGTGAGACTTTTCAAATGTGTTGTACATAAATTTTTGGAGTCCAATCGAGTATAGTAGATGAAGTTTTATAGAATTGTGTTTGATTAACAAAAGTTGATAAATTGATTCTTTTTTGAGCTCCAACAAGTTTTGTGTTAAAATTAGTATTTATGCAAATGATATAGACAAATCATTGGAGCCATGGAAAGATTAAAAAAATAGAATGGGTTCAAAACAATTTTTCGGAGGTCATTTGTGCATAGAAGATTAACTTTTTGAAATTTTGTTGATCTAAGAAAAGTTTATGAATCAAGTAATCTTTCACCTCCAATAAAAATTATGTCATTTTAGACTATATAAGGGATATTTAAGTAATTCTGGACAAAACGCCTAATTATGGACTTTTTATCATTCCATCGGCGGGCCGCCGACCAAAATAGCAGGGTTGTAAAAAACTTTTTTTTTTGCAATTTTCGCTCAGAATATGCTATAAAAACCATTTTTTGGCTAAAAATTCATTGTTTTGACTCTGTTTCGGCCATAAATTCTACATTTGGACATCATTATGTCTAATTTTTTGTGAATTTTGTGAAATATGCATTATTTTATAGTATTTGTTCTAATTTTCATTTAAATTTTCAATGATTTTAAGTTATTTAGTACAAACATTTTGTCGGCGGATGAGCTGACTACTAATTATGGACTTTAAAAAGTCCAGAATTACCTAAATATACCTCATATGCCAAAGTTATGCTTGTTATAAAAAAGAAGATCAACTAGGTGCTTCACCTCAAAGTTCACATTTCCCATATGCATTGTTGAACACAACTCCACTCTATTTGCATAAAGCAGAGAACATTCTCAACTCTTAATCACATCTATCTTGACATCCAATGCAATAAAAATGTATAGGAGTAAAACTTTAGTAGAAAATTTAAACAAGACTTTAAGACAAATTTAAAAATAAATAAAAAGGAAAGTTGCCAAAAATTTGGAATATACTATTTTTAGGTGGCAAGCACCAAAATTTGAAATTAATTAATTATTTGCCAAGAGAACGACAAAGCTGCTTGTAAACTACGGTTCACATATTTGACATAATACATAATACTCCCAATATTGGAATGTTTACTAAGACCCTTCAAATCTATCAATATCCTGTTTCATTTCTGCACTAGAAAATCTAGAAAAAAATTAACAAATCAAGTAATCAGAATCTTTTTAAACATAAAAAATCTTCAGCATCAAGTCAAGCCAGAAACCACGGCGACACCAAGCTTCCAGGGCCAACAAGTGGCCGCTTCACACGAAACCTCCACCCAGCCAAAGTAAGCACCGACGACGCATCGAATCCTCCCAGACCCACTTCACTCCACAATCTTCAAAACGCATGCAAGACGCCTTTCCCACTCCACGCATTCCCCACCCACCAAACCCAAATCCAGCACCCAACCCCCCAAAACCAACGCCTATCTACCACTTGCCAACACCTTCCCACGCAAATCCACAAAATAAGTAAATAAGTGCCGCATTTCCAACTCCCCCTTCGCAACTCTCTTGCTCCTACGTACATTCCTAAGAACCATCATCTCACCTACAATATCTATACATTATGTACATGTACGTTGTATTGGTTTTTGGGTACAGTGACGGTTTTGAGTACTGGCTTGTGCATTGAGGTTTTTCACAGTTTTTTCTAGTTTCTGCGATGTTTTTGGGAAGTTTTTGTGAGGTTTTGAGGTTTTGTGGTGTTTTGCGAGGAGGTCATTCTAGGGTTTGGAAGGCAGGGGGATTGGAAGTGGGAGCGATGGGGCGCGTGGGAGCGGGGCGGGGGCTGTTCGGGACGCTGGTCGTGGCGGTGGCGGGGATTCTGCTCACGTGGGCGACGTTCGAGCTGGCGCTGCTGCCCATTCTGAGACCGACTCGGAGGGCGATCGACAAGTCCTTGGACCCTGCGGCGGAGGAGGCTGTGGTGCGGACCGCGGAGGAAGAGGAGGAGAAGGAGAATGAGGACCTAGAGACCGGAGTTGCCCCCGGAAAGGATGAGTAGCGAGAATTGGTTCCTGGTCATGTGGTGCATGGCGCTCTCTGGTTTATCCCATGTTGTGATGATGTTCTCCTCTTGCGGTGGCCTGCAAGAAGTGAGTGACTCATTGAAGGATTGTACAGAAGAATGTTTGGAAATTTTCGGAATTTTTTTTCCCTTGTAGGAGATCAGTGTGTTTGGAAGTACAAGAATCGAAGTTCTGAATTGAGAACTGCTCCTCGTGCTGAGATGAGTTTCTGAGTTTGTGTGAATTTTACGAAATTAGTACCAGAGTTTTTGAGTGTGTGCTTTGCGTTTTTTTCACTTGAGTGTATGCTGCTGGTGGATAATGTTGGTTTTAAAGATAGGGATGGTATTGGATAAGCTTCCCTTGATCGTCTAGGTTGGTAGAATATGGAATGATTATGTTCCGCCATGTCTTCCTCTTGTGCCATGTGGGATGCGGGATGGCTTGTTGGCGTGCAAACTTGGTGAATTAAAATTGCAGTTCGATTGAAATGCTGCGCTGCTAAAAGGAATCGGTTGTTGGCTTCTCACAGATTTCAGATAGCATACTGAAAGATGAAGCTGTAGACTTTTGGTTGCTTGTAAATTTGCATTAAGGTTATAGTCTTTACCCTTTCGAGACTTGTATTGTGCAGCTCTGAATGCACGTTTGATGATGGTGATGATAAACTTGGTTCAATCGCTGCTTTGGTAAGCCTCCGATCGATAAAACTATGTTTTGGGCACTTGTGTTTTCGTACGCTGTCAGGTCCCATCTCATCTGATATCATACCATGTTAGAGTTTTCCTCCCATCAATTAGACGTGAAATATATACCTCTCGTTGGTCTACTTCACACGAGGCATATCCACAATGCACTCGCCAAATCCATGTCTTTAATTGACCTGGAGAGAGAAGAACATCAGGCCAACCCCTTGATTATACGCAATCATTCAATCCCAAACTGGGAAGCAGTGGTGGAGGACACTTTTTTGATGGAGTAGTGACATTCTTAAAACAGATGACCCTGGAGTACGATACGAATCCACGTCCGTGCATCAGGTATACCGAGATGGAGTACTGCGTTTATGGAACACCCTTTATTGTTAGCTATGGTGATGCCAACAATGGTTAGAGCACTGCATTGCTAAGTTCCTCTTAAACAAAACTAGAGTGAAATCGAGGTTGAATCGATCAGAAGTGAGATTTCTTGATAACACTGTCAGTATCTAGGAGCTTGTCTAATCTCGATCTGTACGAGATTAAACAAATTTGATCAAGAATAAAGAAAACCATATTGCTGGGCCGGCTTATGTTACTGATTTATCATTCCATACATAATTTCTATTTCAACGAGTGGAAGAAACGGCAATAATTTCGATCAGATTGGTTGTTTCACTGCTCCAGCTGAAGATTTGTCTACATTATTGTAAAAGAAGACATGTTAACACTAATATCAAAATTTCACAATAACGATGACACTGAACTGTGTGTACAATTGGTATATAGCTAACAAATCTATATAGCACCATGCAAGCCCGCATGCGAGTAAACTTGCCCCGAAACTTGATGTATCATGTCCATTCTTCTTCTTATCCAATGTCTTCGGAATGTCTTCGCATACATAGGACCTTGCGTGCTAGCTGTTGCCCTCCACTCCCCTGCCGACTGGATTTAGACTGGACCTCGCCCTTTGTGTTTCTTCCAATCTGTGAGGTATTCTTTCGTGCTTTCTCTCTTAATTAGCTTTTCAAAGCAAGCGTTCTTAGTATTGATCTGGAAAAAATTGACTAATCAACCAGGCGACTCAAGGACATTACCACTGAGGGGAGGAGAGGAGACCTAAACATCACAAACATGAAAAAATATTATCAGAAATGAGGGAATGGGTCACATTATGTAACAGAGCTGCGAAAGATAAGAATCGTCGCAGAATTGTGTAATTTTAGAACTCACGAAAATCCCAGGCTTCAGTAACCGGCAGACGCAAGAAAATTAAACGGAACGACACTCAATGTCAATGGCAAATGACAGAAAAAATGCTTTAGAACGGGTCCATAGTCAGCCACTTTTTCTATCATGTTAGGTGAACTTCCTTCCTAACTCATGAGAAAGGAGTACTGTGTGTTCGAGGATGTCTGTGTCCTTTCAAAACAAGAGGAAATCGCTAAATTGAATCCTTGTCCAGAACAGATCGACTTGAAAAAGCCGTTGAGTGTACCTCTATTGAGTGTACTGCGATTGCTACTTCTATGGGTTTGCTCAGTGAAATGTTTAATTAGGTGGACTGCAAGACACGATTAGTTCCCCAAATTGCTCAAATGTCAATCAGCTTATACTTGTGGAGGATTCAGTGTGTGTGACCTTCGAAAGCAGACTCATTCACAGCACTTCAATCTAGTAGATATCATTCGGCCGAGTTATCAGTTACAAACAAGTGGAGCTCATTAGACTTACATCTCTAGAATTATCTTCATGCATTAATTAACTTCACCTCACACATTTACCTCTGCAAATTAGCCCATGATGCGGATTGATTTAGCTTGAATTTCTCATTGGTGATATAAAAGTAAAGAATATAGCACTGATTCACAGGGTGTACAATCAATTCACTGTATATAATGTACAAAAATGTACACACCCAGATACATACTATCTGTGTCTGGAAAAAGGTACTCCCTGTGCAGTGATGGTGGCTTTTAACTTAAGTGTGTTGATGTATGTACTCCCACTTTATAATACGAAGGACATTCACTTGTACGAGCATGTCTAGTACTTCTGTACAAGCGAAAATTAGAATACGAAGTTCTTCACTCCGAAAGTCACCACAGCAAGTACACCGTCATGGAAGCCCACTAATCATCGGGGAGTTTGCTGGCGTCGTGGGCTGCTAGTGACCTTTGCATTCTAAATTAAATCTTCAGCTTACTGATCAATGGATCGTCAAAGTAATTAAATTAGGTGATTTAGCGGTTGACTAAAGGAGAGAGACAGATTAGGCGTGCTTCATGTGCCTTGCAAAGTTGCAGCTCTGTCATGATCCTTGGAAGTTGGCTGTCGGCCCCTTTCTACAATCAAAAAGCTCAAGGTTGCTTGAATTATCTATTCATTTTCGTAACCGTGTTTGCCCATTTTATTTGAAGTGGTTGCTCATAGTCGATTACAGAATTGTCAACAACAGGTGAAATTCTCATGTATCAAATGATCTATTGCGAATGATATTCTCAGGATCCAGAGACCTTGCTTCCAGAAACTTCTATCCAGGTACTAGCATCCGGAAGCTTCCAAATGGAATGTGCCATCTACGTATTGGAATTTTTTTTTTAAAAACATTTTGGACCCAAATGGACGCTTTATTCCATGACGACAAAGATCCAACAAGCCAGGCATGTACGCATCGGATTCGAGCATCATGATTGACAACTTGACATTTCTTCTCTCTTTTTTTGCTTTTCCACTGATGTGGTTTTATTACAAGTGCCCACGGTTGACATTTCTTAAACGCTAACTAAAGTGTTACGCTAGTTATTAATACAGTTTCCGTTTGGTAGTAGTAGCCTGGAGAGCATGGAAACTCGCCCATGAAAATGGTGTGTTACGTTGTTGATGGGCTGGGTCTTTTGGCTCCTCCTTGTCCCCGCTACTCTCTCCTGCAATGAAACTTGTGTTCATTTGTCCAGAAAATAAATTAGAAATGGCGTTGTACCTTTTAAATTGACTGCAGTATCGTTTCCTGCCTGCCGTGGATTACTTGGCAAGTTGAACTTCTTGACTCGATGCTGATAAACAAAAGCCCTGTTTTGTGCCAAAATAAAGAGGAAAGAGAAGTGAATATAGGAATGTTCTCCATCCTTTTAAGAGCCACCTGGCACACATTAGAGAAGCCAGCTTAATAAAGCAAAAGAAACTTAATTAACAATTAAGAAACCAGGTACGCGCATATGGGACTTATACTCTTTACCAAAACGTAAACAGAGACGTCACACCAACTTTACAGGCTCAAAAATTTGACTTCTCACGTAAGAGAGAAAAGGCGGAGCGGCACTACATCCGAAGTACTCTTTTGGCACCAACTACGGGTAGTGTGTCAACGGCATGCAAATAAACTAAAAGTTAAAATCAACATTAATTATCAATGACAGTAGGTTTCCCACATACCGTAGCATGTACCTCCGCTTCTTGTTAAAATTTCAACATGGGGACACCGTCACAAGCCAAAGTCCCCCTGTCAACATCACTGTGGAAGCGGGGCAAGTGTAGACCATCACGAGAGTCCCTTGTGATAGAACTGTAGAGGTACTGGACAAGATGATTTGCACCATCCGGCTGGCCTTCTGAGAATTGGGGTACCTCAAGGGTCAAGTCATGACAACATCTACATTGATAAGGTAACTACTTAACCACGTCTTCACTTAACAGTACTACAAGTTACTGGTGGCCATTCGGGTTAAATTCAAATATGGCACCCGAGTTGACAAAGACGTTAAAATCATTTACTTGGTTGTTCAGAAGTCCATTAAGGATTTAAATAAACTTTCGTTAGCTATGGAGTTGGTTGGTACGTAGAGAAGAGAAGCTTCCCCGCAGAGTTGGTACGCATAGACTCTTCAACTGAAGCAGGTTGAAAGTGTTATTCCTTCAATGTACTGTTTATCCGCCGAACTTCGAAGTCATAGGCTACTGAGCCTTTTCGCTGTTCAAGGACGTTAACGTGTATGCTCGAACACGCAGCCTGGAGAGAATTCTAGACATTTGGGATTAAGAAAGAGTAATAAAGGTGGGTGACTTTAGCTAGAACGGAACCTTTGACAAAGAGGAGTACACGATACACTATTCTCCATGTGGACGACAAAGCACCCAAAAGATGAAAAAATTAAACCCATGGAACTTCCCTCCTTGAATGGTCCAGTGGTACACATAAAATTGTGAGGTCAGTAGGAAGCATGACAAGAAAGCAGGAAGGCTGCTCCAATTCGCATGGTCGGGCATTAGCCTCCAAAATTTTACAAACTCTTGGTGTCTAACCAAGAGTTAAAAGTCACTTAAGCCCGCTTCAAAGAAATATAATTGCATGGATCATAGTCTACTTATGTAAATGAACATTGGCCGATGTACGTTTCCACGAAGCCTCTTTGATTTGCTGATTCACTCATCAGAGGATTCATCTTCACTTTGTTACTAAAATTTAATTAAGGAGTCGTAAACTCACAGGTGATGATATTTCTTCTCTTCATATCCTCCATCCTTCACTGAGATAAAACCTTGATGTGAACTCAAATATACACTCCTTCGTCCCGGGTGGCACAAATCTGCAGCCACGGCGCCTGCACAGTGGAGCTCAGCTCCGAAGCCATCTCCGACGTTCTCAGGCACTTCCGAGGCGGCGGTCTTAGAAATACGCGGTCATGGGGCTGCTCGCTCACATCCCACGTCTCCGGCTGCTGACGTTTGGTTCCTGCCAGTGCCGGAGTCCAAGGCACCGGATCCAAGTTGCCTTGGCTGTGCAACGGCACACCGAACAGCTTGACAGGCACCTTTCCTGCTCCTTCAGCTACTTCCGCTTTGGATGACAAAGTTGGAGAGGAGGGCGAATTTTCACTGTAAAAAGAGAGCTTTGAGTCGCCGATTTCTACCTGTTGGTGCTGCTGTTGTGGTACAATAAGATGAGGACTTGGGGGGACGTTTTTACAAAAGTATACTTCGTGGTTGGATGTTGGATTGCTGACATGGACAGAGAGCTCGCGGTTCTCTTCCCTTCGCGCAGGAACTGGACCGAGCCGATCCCAGTGGTGCATGGCGGACTCGCCTGACAGTGCTGTAACTGTGGACATTGCACGATCCAAAGGCTGGCCGCCAGGTCCAATTCTGCCACAGATCAAAGCCATCCACCAGGCCATGTCAACCGATTATTAAGCACTGAACATATCATTGAGTACTACTGAACAGAGGTTAAGATCTAAGAGCATTAATCACCGGAATTAAGCGGCGTGGGAGGTAATTGAATAGCAAGTCACTGTGCAGTACATTCGTTCTCAGAGTTCTGATCATCGACTGTAGCAATGATCATGACACAACTGGTTCATGAACAGAACCAACTCCAAGTGAGCCTGTGCTCGAACCCAAAGATTTATAAATCTTCCGTGTGAACATCTTAATCATGCAAAATGGGTGTACAATACTGTTCATGCTAGAACTGACGCAACTGGATTCTTCTTCGTCAGCATAAGCATTAATGAGTAACCTTTCTTTGTCTTTTTCATTCTGGAATGGCTTGGACAAGGGATGCAAACCCCAATGTCGCCTCAATTGCAAAATTCCGTGCAGGCCAGTCAGAATGTTGTCTCTGCATTATGATCTATGATCTGATGTAAGTGACCCTTTTATATTTGATGTAAATTTAAAAAGTAACATAGTTCAACGTGATCAGAAAATAGGAGTTCCAGGGGGTTGCAGGTGTGGGAAGGAACGCGAGAGTGGGTACCTGCTGGGTGTAGTGAAATCTGGAGATGATCCTTTAAACTGGTACTGAATCATGTTAATGGTATCTTCGTACAAGCGGCGAAGACGAGACACCTCCGAAAGAAGCAGATTATTATCCTTCCGAAGCCGTTCGTTCTCATCGGAGATGCTCAACGGCGTCGTGATGGGAGGACTGTGATGCGTCGGGACAATATGGACGGGAATTGGCGAAGGCAGAGGCGAAGAAATAGGCGACGCCCATGCCTGATCTTCCACAGAAGTGGACGGTGACAGCGACCGGCTCAGCTGCGCAGATCCAGAAGTGCCCGACGCAGGCTGCAATGCCTTCCGTCGGTGAATCTCGCACAGCAGGTGCCTCTCTCCACGCCGGAAAAAATCGTTCGCAAACTCCCAGCGGTCAGGGACCACCTTCCTGAAACCCTGCCATCATTCACCAAATGCACAACGGATTCAGCAATATAATTCCATCACTAGCGTCCTCGGGTCAAATCGCCGCAAATTCGGACCCTACAGTGATTTGCAAATCGTCAAGGACATTCACATTTAATTGAGTTAAATCAACCAGCGTGCTTGCCTGCACTAGTAGCACACTCCCAACGTATTATCAAATTTTAGGGAACTAGTTGATCTACGCATTGAAAAGTCGGTCAGTCTGTTCCGGTCTATGGCGAACGCATCCATACTCGCGGCCAGCACACTGGAACTAAATTTTGGACCGTGTTTCCTAAGTAGATGCAGTTAAGGTAGCATTGGAGGAGGATGTGGTTGAGCTTACATAGGTGTTCAGCTGCCGGACGAAGCTAGAAAAGTTGTTATGCTTGAAGTAGTTGGGCAAGAGATCTCGCGCAAACTCGGGAGGACGCCACACGACAAACGTCGTGTCGTCTTCGCCCCACGACACAATTTCATTCGTGGAGGGATCGTTCACCAGGTGGTAAGTCTTGGTCAGAAACGGAGCTGGCACCGACCGATGGCAGTCGTAGAAAAGCATGCACCCGGCCTCTGAGTTATCAAATGACAGCGACATGCCGTCTGCACACAATTAAATTCAACCGAGCGCAGTGTCGGATCTCCAAATCACAGTCTCAGTGAGTTCGAAGTCCAGAAGTTACAAATCCTGGCCACTTTGGGTTAGGAATTTAATCGGGGTTCAATGTCACCCAGGATGGCTAAGTACAGTTGGTTTCGGAAGCTAGTTCAGGGTCCGGGGGGATGATGACAGAGGTAACTGACAGATATGATGAGTGAGCAACTGCGGCTATGAGGGGATCTACATAGCGCTGGCCATTCTGTTTCAAAGGCTCCTACCCAGCTCCTTCGTCGAGGGCCTTCCTAGTGCATTACAGTGATCAATATCTTCTCATGAGGTAGTCAGTCATGTAGTTCGCCAATCGAGACAAGAGGATGCCTCGTTTTCCTTCCAATACTAGTGGCAATACTTTCTCTGCAAGTCGAAGAGGTGGCACCCGCGGTGTCCAACCATGATTACTACTGTGATTACTACCCTACTGACTGTACCCAACCCCAGCCAGATGATTTCAGAATTCGCAACTTCCGTATTAATAGGAATCGCTCCAGATAACACACATACCACGCGCTCAGTGAACTCAATACAAGTCAATCCCACCAGGATCTTCTGCTATCCAGCAGGAGAGAATTAACCGACGCCCCCGAACACCACAGTACGAAGCTGGCTCAACAAGAGGAAATGTATGTCAAAGCGAGCGCAAAAATACACCTTTGATTGACCTAGCACGGATTACAACTCGACGAGACGAAACGCTGCCCTCTCATCGAACAACTCAAAACGCGGAACACCAACAATCTTCCAACGCAACTATCTAGAATCATCACCACTCACGCCAAACCGACTAACCTCCCCCTACCTCAGTACTAGTACTATTCCAGGTTCCCAGGACCACGAACGCTGACCACTGAAACTCGTTAATCCACTCAACCGACAAACACGCTAAGTTCGAGATCAGAGCACTAGCGCAACCTCCCCTCCACTCCACTCCACTCCACTGAAAATATCAAACCTCTCAGGCTCCCAGTCTCACTGCAATCCCATCCACCGAACCTCCTCCCACTCGCTCAAACCCCAGTCTCAAACTGGAGACTCACTCGGCTATCCACAGTACTAGTATCGTTTCGACTTAAAAACTTAACCCCGATACTAGCACCCCCAGTCCTCACACCCAACTCACCGGCGATGCCCAGAGACGAAACTCACAGCAGCACGGCAGCCGGGCGGAGTTGCTAAGAAACCGGGAATCTAGATGTACTACTTCTAGTGGGTCTGAGCGAGGCTCCGCAACGTTGACAGCGTGCGGGGGGTGCCGGGTACCAGCAGGCTCTGAGCACCGAGCACTTATATGTGGGTGCGTGGAATTGTCGTCCCTCGGACCAGACGTACACGGAGGCTGCAGCAATAGCATGAGTTGGGTGGGCTTCAAGCGGCACGGACAATGGGGGGGGGGGGGGGGGGGGGGACAGAGAGCGATCCCGGCTAAGTTAGTGCGGAGCTGCGACCACTGCGAACCAAGACATGTTCCAACCCTGCGGAGGTGGTGACGACCACGACGACGACGGGTGACGACAAGCAGCCAACTCTTGCGGCCCCCCTAAGCTCCGCTGCCCCGGCCGCTCTCTGCCCGCCCCTGCCCTGCCCTTGAACAAACTACACTTGCGCTGCCCGAGCTGCGACGGGCTGCGGGTAGTCCGCCGCCGGGGGATGTACTGGCGGCGTAGATCTGGGATTACGGTTGAAGGGGGTCTCGTGGTTTGTCACTTGGGTTTCTACACTTTTGCTTTTTCGGTCTTTTTGTATCGCTTGATTTTTGGGGTCTGTTTTTAATTTGTTTGTATTTAAATGAGCATTTTGTGTTTATTTTCTGAGACAAGTCAATGCATTTTACTGTCAAATAAACAGGAGAAGAGTAGAACCACCCAAGATTTTACAAATATTCTTAGTTTAACCCCTAAAGTATCAACTCAACAATTTTGGTATGATTTAGGGTCCGGTCAGGCTCCTTATGAGTCAAAATTTATCAGATGTGGCTGTAACTTTGGCACAACATGGAAAATTGTCATATTTTTCTAGCAAGACCAAATTTTACTTCCATCGGGCCCGTAGTTAAGAAATAATTGGTGTTTAAAGATCAAAATTCAATTCAGGGCAGCTCGGGCAGGTTTGTGGCCGATGGGAGTGGTGTACCAAATCTGTGAAAATCTACAGTGACTTCCAAATGATCCTTTCTGAAATTGTTTCATAATTTTTTTTTAAATTTGATTTTGAAAAATCCAACCGTAGGATCTTGTTTAAAGCCATCCAATTAGTCTACGAACTAAGTTTTGTAAACTTTGACCGTACAGATCTTGAGATATATTCAGTCAAAGTTTCAAGTTTTATAAAAACTGTCAAGACAGATCAACAGTGATTGGGTCACCTTCGTCACCCATTTTCCCTTCACCATTTTCTCCTCCTAAACCACAGTATATGCTGTAAAATTCATATCTATTTTGGATTTATTTATTTTTTAGATTTTTTTCCTCTACAATTTCTTTTCCATACAAATGCATGTATACACCGTTCGGATTCCCAAAAAGTGATGATCTTCTTAGGCATTTGTAGTGTGGAAAAAGACCTAGTGTATATGCATTTCATTTGACTCTCGTCACTAGAAATGTGGTTTTCCAATGCTTTTGTGTGTTGTATTGTCTTCAATTTTTTTGGACATATTCCCAACTCACTTTAGAATCCAAAACTGAAGAGCCTCCACCCATGCGATCATCAAAAATGGACTGTTTTACTCTCCGAAGTCTGGTTGTCCCTGCCGTGCAGGACCAAAACAAACTTTTCACTCAAGTTCAAACCTTATGATCTTCCAAACGGTGAAGAGTTACAGTCTAAAATTTTGTGTACACATACATGTACAAGTTAGTTACTAGATCCTACGGTTAGATTCTTCTAAATACATTTAAATCTGCATAATTCTACTTTGAACTAAAACAGGGCAGAATTGAGGCAGAATTTGGGATTTTATGGCCAAATACTTTAGGGGTTAAGGTAGAAATTATTTGTGCTTAGCATAGAATTTCATGTTTTAAATGTCTAAATTCAACATGTATAACTTCTAAAGATGAAAGGAAATCTATTTTTTATATAAAAAATATAACAAAATAGCATAATTAGTACATATAGCAAGACTTTATATGATTTAACTTAAAAATATCATTTTTACCCTCAATGGACAAATTTCATAATTTAATCATATTATGAGGCCAAATTATTATTTCTTCATTCTTAAGTTTTTTGCATTATAGACTATGGAGGTTTTGATGCATGTCAAAGAAGACTAAGTTAACTAATTGTATTAAAAACATTACTCTCAAAATTCAAGTGTAGCATGTTGAAAACAATATTTTTATTAAGTTGAATACACAAGAATGCTAAATCTTATTTCTTTCCTAGAAATTCCATTCTTTAATAAAGTCCCAATCCGAACGGTCAAAGTAAAGATTGATGTCCATCCTTTCACAGAGAAAATAATAATAATAATAATTTTAAAAAAAATAAAAAAATACTTTTTCTAACTTTTATGAAGGAAAGAAGAAGTTTTTTTAGTACATTACCCAAAACGGTGAGAAAACCTTGATATTTTGTAGAGTTAACATTATGCACTCAAAGTCGCTTTTTTTTAAACCTCAAAAATGAAGTATTTATAGAAATACTCTCAGAGGTAATTGATATATTTAGCATGGCTGCCCGAATTGCCCATCGAGCAGCTTTTTCCCACTTCGGGTACCATAACTATTTTTGTAAATGTCCAATTGAAAAAAAATAAAAATTCCTCAAAGTTCTTGTTATGGCCTATATTCACAAAAAGTTTCAAAAAATCTTGACTTCAATTGAAGTCACATGTAGATGCCCAAATTCTAAAAAAGCCCATTCTAGGACTATTGTCCTTTAGGGGTTAAGGTGTATTTTCATTAGTTAATCATTATGTTAAAAGTTCTCATTTTATTCTTTAATCATGATATTTTAGAAATAGAATGATTTTAGTAATTGTTGAAATTTATTCTCAAGTATTGATGATTGTCTTGATTATGTTGGTTGGATCCTAAAAGCCCATTGTCTTAAGGTGGGCTTAGTGAGATTTGAATAGCTTTCCACAATGTCAAGCTTGAATATGGCTTTTTAAATTCATACATGGAAATCTAAAAAGGTAATGGCTTCACAATATGAGTAGTATAATTTCCTTCATATTAGACATCTTAAATAAAGATCATGATATCCAAACAATTACTTGTCAACCTTGAAAAGCTCAAAATGTTTTTCTACACCCATCAACTACACTTATAGTTTGGTAGACAAGTAGGTAATACTCTCTTCTTTGGGACCGTGAAATAAAAACTCGTCCATGGTTCAAAAATAATAAAACAAGAAGATTTGAAGATTTCTTTACCTTAGAAAGTAAGGTACAAAAAAACTACTATAAAAATTTAAATATTTTTATTTTAGTCTCTTACTAATCAACCTTTATTCTTTTCATATGAATTTCGGTTTAATGAAATATTTGATTTACAAAAATCCAAATTTAATATTGGAAATTCTTGAACTTCTATCTATTGTAAGATTTCTTATAAAATGTTACACCCCTCTACTACCTATAAAATTTGGTGTGCAAGGAATGAACATTGCTTCCACCACATTGATAAAGCATATAGATTATCTATGGTGCAAAGAATTGGCTTCACATTAAGTCAAAGCTAGTTGATCATGTTTAAATTGAGTTGAAAATCACTTCTTTTTCATTTGAAATTGATGGCCAACTTATATAAGATTTTTTTTTTTAAAGGTTTTTGTAACTTTAGCATAGGACAAGAGCCTACGAGTACAAATTAGAATCATTTCAATGTTTTATCTTTTCATTCTTTTGCGTTAGAAATAGTAAATTTGGAATGTGTTCGGTGAAACTTAGTGAAAAAATTTAGAGTCTAACTTACAGCTTTGTTAGAAATGAGGTACAAAAGGCACTTTGTTACATAGAGCAAGGTTTTTAGATTTGCTCATAGCACTCTTCGTATAATATAAACTTTTATCTTTAATTAATTTAATTTTAAGAAACAATAATAACACATTGTAATTTATTTTTAAAATAATTACCTTTATGGAAAAAATATTAATAATGATTTTCATCCATCCATTACAAGCCAATTTCACATAAAATTGTAAATGAAATGTATTTTAAGTGTTTTTTGAATCAAGTAAACTTTTGATTACTTAAATGGTTTTTTCATGTATTGTTTTGAATATAGATAGATCTTTTCTACATGCCTTTACAACAAATGCACATTTTATGATTTTATGTATATTTTCTTTATATAATGTGCATTTTTTGAATTCATTAATGCTTCATTAATTTAATCATGGATCAAGGTGATAGACATTGTGCCATATTCCAAATAATATACACCATTATAATGCATGCAAAACAATACACCTATAACATATACATTCTTGTGTTTATATTTTCAATGAATAAATGGCAGTTGTTGAAGTGAGATTATATATTTCATAATTATGGTCTAGTTTACACAAGTAATCAAACTTTACAGGTCTCTTTATTTCTCCCCAACGAGCGTGGCTCGGATTCTAAGCTTAGTTGGGTCTATTTCTCTGGACTTCCCCGGTTTGAGGTCCCAAGGTCTTTTTTTGGTTTTTTTTGCGTTGAGTTTAGGACAAGCAGCCGCAAATTATTCTATAGAGGTCCTCTTGAGATCAAGAAGTGCCCCACTCAAATATAATAATAGGTGGTCCGAAATGACCCTAAACTACCCGTAAGACGGGTCTTGGTGGATGGTACTTATGGTTCAGAACCCATGAGGTCCCTAGTTCGATTCTCAGTGGTGGCAGCAGCCTTCGATCAACCTACACCAATACCCCGATGGGAGATCCCGTGAGTAATTTCCCCCGACCTAATTTGGTCCGGTTACATGGGTCCAGTTACTAGCGTCAGAGTCAGTCCAATTGCTGCGACTCTCGAAACGAGGTTGTATGTGTCCCCAAAAAAAAAAAAAAAAAACACATAATAATAGGGGCAGAGATTTATCCCATCCATCCCCATTCCCGAACCTAGACTCTGACCCACACTCGAGGGGGAGATTTAGACAGTTCCAAACTCTACCAGAACATTGTTGGCATGGGGCTTCAAGGTTTTCGCAATAAGTGGTGTGTGCATGGAGTCATGGGCATCTATGTCCTGAATTATTACTGGATTAACAAGGCGCTTACAACTCTCTGGTTTAACCCCTAAAGGACAATCTGCCACATTTGGGCTTTTTTGGAATTTGGGCAGGTACCTATGAATGCAATTTATATCAGGATTTTTTGAAATTTTTATTGAAGGTGGGCCGTTCGGAGATCTTCGTGTGGGTATTCTTATTTTTCAATTCCGACATCGGGATCAAAAGTTATGAAGGTTTAAGTGTCAAATGCTGCTCGTTGGGCAGCTACTGAATTGTTCGAAGCCACTGTGAATGCAGCAAATTTTGCCCAAAACTGCCCAAAACTGCCCAAAATTGCCAAAATCTGCCCAAAGACTAAACTTTGAAATTCTACCAAAAATTGAGATTTTGATATTTTTCAAAAATAAAAATTTCTATGTATAGAGAAGGCAGTAGAGCATGTTCCCACCGTTTGGATTTTCAATCCAAAATGTTTTCATATGTTATTTTTATTGTCCAAAAACGGGCTTTGTTTGTGAATTTCAGTATACCCCATAGCGGAAAATGATTTTTTTGGCAACTTTCCACAACTTTTTTGAATATAATTTTCTTAGGACAATTAGCTAACTCAGTCTTCTTTGACGTGCATCAAAACCACCAAAATCCATAATGCAAAAAAATGGTTTTTTGGGCCTTCAAAACTCTATTGTCCCCTTTTTTTGCAGGGAAAAAAAACTTGTTTTTCTACTTTGAATGTTATGATCTTGCAATTGTTGAAGAATGAGTGTGTGAGATTTGGTGGATATGTAGACATAGAAGTTACCTACAAGATCTTACGGTTAAATGTTCTAAAAAAGACCCCAAGTTTGCAGAATCCACCTTGCTTTGAAGAGGGGCTGTTTTGAGGTAGTTTTGATGAAAAATACCCTCAGAACTTTAGGGGTTAATCCATGTTCCCAGTGGGATAGACATCCACTTAGCTGATCTTGTTTTTTGAAACATAAACCCTTCCTGTAAATCAAAGCAATTTAAGTTAATTCTCTTGAGCCCAAACTCACATAAACAAAAACAAAAACAACTAACTTGACTCATGTGTGTTGAGGAGGAAACTGAATTTGAATATGGCATCCAGCACCATTTGCTTCAAAATAAAATATATATATTTGAAAAATGGCATCCAGTGTCAGAGAAGATGCTACAGTATCTGGAAAAAAAATCCTATTTCTTTCTCCATGAATTGTCAAAATTTTAGCAAGTAATTGTGGTTTTCTAATAAAATTAGTTTCAGCAACACTAGATATCAGAGCTGTGGGGCTAATGGGTGATATTTATTTATTTTATTATATTTTAAATTTTAAATGAAAGGTGCCAGGTTTAGGCATTTTCAGGAAGGATTTGTTTGAACATCTGCTTTGCTTTGTGGACTTTTTGTAAAGAAAACTGCGGTTGATTCTATTGGGGACATGCAATTTGCAATTGAAGGTACAAGGTATGAGTTTATATTTGTTTCCTCATGCATTCCACAATAGCATGCCATGCAGTTGACTAGGTTTTGAGCACTTCCTCTTGAGGTACAAAGGGCCTGCAGCTGCATTCCCAATCAGGCCCACTTGTGTGGAAAAATATCCCAGACACTATCTTAACGTCAACAACATGGAGGAGCATAGCTTAGTACCTTACCGTCTCAATTGCACCACAACAAAGATTAGATGATGTACCTTGATTTATAGAGAATAGTGAGAGAAATAGTAGGAGGCAAACTTGAAAATGTAAAGAAAGAGTTGTTCAATATTTTCAACATTTCACTTGGTTAACCTTTTTTTTTTTTTGGTCATAGTGATTTAGCTAATCTTTGGCTACAATATTTCAAATAGAGGTCGTAACAAAAAGATACATTCTTCACTAAACGCACTCCCTCACATCCACTAATGAATTTTATTTCTTCTCTTTGAGAATCTCAAGCTTAGCATATGGAAAAGCAACGATAAAAAATTTAGGGGATTGGATGTCAATGTGGGGAGTTTCCAAATGACCAAAAATTGTTGCTTATTTCCTTACTATTTCCTAGGCGCTCTATGGTTTATTCTCATCACCGCTACTATCCCCACCATTGCTTGGATTGCTTTTGCCATTGTCCCATCGTATGATTTAAGTTTGTTGGATTAATATCGAGGCCGTAATGCGCGTACCGTATGGTTGCGTGCCCATCCCCATCACTCTCGGCCTCAACACCCTCTTTGAGTTCTTCTAAATAAAATTTCCAATAATCCCTGCATTTTTAACCGATTCCTTCCATACCGACTTGAGCTGGCGCGTCTTAATGCGGCCAAAGAGGTCCAACATACAATTGCAAAGACTCAGCTTCGTCTCGTCTATATTTGGAGCCACAACAACCTTGTTTTTTAAGAAGCTCCAAACCTTCTCAATAGGCTGGAGCTCGCAATGGTACAACGATGTCTTGTAAATTGTGTGTTTGCGCTACGCATCAATTTGATACGACCCAAAGATGGGAGGAATTTGTTAGTCCTTCACAAACTTAAGAAGTTGCAACTTTGTCATTGGATGTGCGTTCTCATGTTCAGGTACAACGACACCCTTCCTCTACATCGATGCATAATGTCAAGAAGGCGTAAGTTGGATGTGGATCGACTTTGCAAATGTGGTATCGGGCGCCATCCATGTGGATTTGGCACCCAACGTCGTGGATGGAAAGCGTTTGGCAAAGCTTCTCAAAGAACTTCTCAAAAAGCTCTACAGTGAAGTTGCCGTAATGGTCGTAGAAGTGAGGCGCAACTTCTGATTCCCAAACGAACTCCGCACAGTAAGCCAGAGTTTGTTCTTTGGTGGTGTTCGGCCACGAGCAGCAGTTCCTCGTTGCTTGCCTTTAATAGACCATATCAGAACGCTTTTTCAAACAATATTGGCTTCAAGCTTATTGTCTTGAAGAAAGACAACAAAGGCGCTAAAAATGACCAGCATAGGTTTGCGACTGCGTTTGTTTACAACGCCTTTTGCAAGAACCTCTGTGAGGCGTGCATGATGGTCAATGTGGCAATAGGACTTATTAAGAAACACCTCGAGCACGAGCGGGAGCTCGTGGGCGTTCAAATTGGCAAGGCATCTGTTGAGGTAACCATTCCTGAAGTCAATATTGGCCTTGACGTCATGCAAAATGTTGCCCTTGTCGCTGTAGGAGCCAAGTGCCTTCAGGTACGGCTCTAGCGTACGAGCGTTTAGGGCAGTACATCTTCGAGTTAGTTCAGCGTAAGAGCTGTGAGTGGATGGGCATGTCATCCTTCTTGCGCTTGAAGTTGGGCTTTCGAATTTGGAGAGTCATCTCTGGCTCAGTGATGCATGTCAGCCGACCGACAACTTTTTTTTCCGACGCTTTTCTAGCATTAAAGAGCCGAATGGCCTCTTGCGCCACCTTCTCCCATACGCCAATAACCCATGCAAGGCGTCTCTAGGCTGTAAGCTTTCTCCGCTCAATGGCTAAGGGTCCAACGCCGATGAGGTAGGTGTGAATGTGTATTAGCATGAAGTGTTTGTTTAGAGTCATTGGGCTTGATTTATGCCTAGCTAAAGGTAGAGACATCGTAGAAAGATGAAATTAGGGTCGTTGGAAAGCTAAGAAGCAGATCTTTAAGGTGGTGAGGCCAGATATCAAGGAGTGGTTAATTTAAGTTTACAAGGAGGGCATTTTTTTATTGTGACCCTTAATTAAAATATATTAACAAATTTTTTGAATAAGATCATCAAAATTTTGAATATTAGATTGAAAGTTTGAATGAAAAAATCAAAAGTTAGAGCATGTCATAATGGTTTCAATTGAGCATGTCATAAGATTTTTATAAAGTTGTTAGTTTAATGAATATAAATTGAGTTTAAAATCCTATACTATAGTGTCATAATGTTTTTAAAGTCTAATAATAGCATCACAATAGATTGATTTGTCTCATACTTTAGTATAATCCATTGAATCAAATTTTAATAATAAAATTGCCTACTATATTAATATTTTAAAAAGTAATTGATTAGATCCAATATCAAAAATTTATATTGGTTCAACATGACATGCATTAATTTCAGCTAAACATTTATTGATGTTTTTTCAGAAGGCTAACTCAAGCTTGAATTTGAAGAAATTTGAATGATAAGGATTCTTCATTTATTTTATCTTTAATCACTGTTGTAGAATCTATCAAACAACTAATTAACCCTTAAAGGCCCTTGAGACTCGATTTGGGTTGCAGCACTTCTGGGCAGGATATTCTAAGGTTTCAAAATTTTATTATTTTTTGAAATTTTTACACCATGCAGCTCTCAACGATAGCTTTTCAATGGCGCAAATTTCAAAGCATTTGGAGTTACGATGCAAAAGTTATGAATTTTAGAAGAATTTGCTTTAAATTCGGGCAGCCAATAACCAATGGAAATCTCCCATTTTTTGCCCAAGTTGCCCGACATTCAATGGGGCAGAAAGTGACAAGACAAATTTTCAAAGGGTGCGCACTTGCAAAATAATGGATCCAATATTTTTTCATCCATACACATTTCTGACGGTTTTCATCCAATTGAAAATTTTCATCTAACTAACCATTTCCTTCTAAGAAGGCTGCTGATTTTTTTCATCCAATGAAAATTATCATCCAGAGCTTAGTTTTCATCCAAAATGTAGTTTTCATCTGTATGAAATATTTCATCCATACTTCAATTTTCACCAAAAATTAATAAATTTCATCCAATATCTATGATGTGACAGGGGTCCATCCACAAGACCCCCTTTTACCAAAACTGGCATGTGAAATAAAAGGGAAATATACAATTTACACTTTGAAAAATTCTATAAATTTGAGATCTACTCCGATTGCATTGAAATTTTTGGTGGTTCTTTTCCTCATTGACTTTAACATATCTGCCATTTGGATTTCTAATTGGACATTTTCTGACTACCCTTTAAGTAGTTTTAATTTTGGAGAATGTATGGCAATTTCAGCACACCCCCTTTCACAAAATCAATGATTTTTTTGCCTTTCCAAGCCGGTATATGAGGCTCAAACTTTGTGAGCTTATACCTAACTTCCATGCCTAAAGGAATTGATGATCCTCTACAGATCAAATGTGTTTGCTAAGTATAATGTTTGCAAAGTATAGTTTTTTGCAATGTGTTGGGCATCAAAACTTTGGTATACTCATGGTACAGTGTCAAAAAAAACTGTTGCAGTAACTTCAAATGTTATAATCTCGCAATCTGTACGGTGGATTGTCCTCAAAATTGATACACAGCTTTTTGAATAAGTTAATTACAAGGTCATATAGTTAAATATTCAATTTGATGTATAAATGTAGAAATCAGTAGATTTTTATGAGTAGGGGTATGGTTTTGGGAGTTTTGGCTCCAAAAACACCAAGGGCTTATAGGGGTTAAGAGGGTTATTTTAATATTTTGTTCCACAACAAGAGTTTTCGGAAGTCTATATGCATAAAATTGTCATTGTGCCAAAATTCCTTTAGGCCTAGGCGTATAATTAAAATGTAGCAAACATCATTTTCTAAAAGTTATTTAAAATATGTTGAATTTTCTATTATTGTCTGCATTAGCTATGTTGATGCTTTTAATTACTATAAAAGATAGAGTTGCAAGAAGTTGGTTGTTTATTCTAGAGGATTGTCTAATTTTAACCATTGCTCATAAGTTTAAACAATTCTTTACACTAATTACAGAAGAAACAAGTTGAAATAATATAATAGATATTACTAAGTAATAATTTAATAATAATGATAGTTTTTTTAAAAAATAAAATAATTTTTTTTAATATTTATCCACATAAATTTGAATATTAGAATGTTACTATTAATATTATTTTACAAAATTAATTTAGAATATTTAAGTAATCATGAATAATAACATCTTGCACTATCTATTAATTCAATCATTAATAATCAATGAAGGGATTATTGATGATCTAAAGTATCAATAATTTTTTATTTATGAGAAATCCAGTTATATTTACATATGAATGTTGAAGAAAGAAGAAGGTTTGTGATTTTTCTATGCTTTATTTCACATTGAAACAATTCATCATATTTAACTTATTGTTCTTATATCCCCATGTCATACATGACTAGATTTTATTGATATATGCCCCATTTTTTAATTTAATTTTTTTCATTTATGGATGGCTATATCAAAAAATATCCAAGGTGAATTTTACAGATCCAAAAAACATTCATTCTTCTAAAATCCATCCATATGACATGTTTTCTTTTTTGTCGAGGAATGTGAAAATCAAAGTTGGATGCAGCTATTCCATTCAAACATGAAAAATACCATACATTCGCTTCACTAAGCCGTCGCGGCTACTTTAGACAAGGAGTCAAGGCCGTTTTGAAGCCAAATCCTTGTTGTCCATTGGTTGAATTTTTGAAATCATCCCCAATGCCTTTACCCAAGGACTCATGACCAAAAGTAGGATTTTCCATGTACAAATATAAGGTTACCATTGAATGCAAAAAAAATTGGAATTTTATTGCCAATATTGAAATAGTTACAATTTTTCTAAGTGAAAAGTTGAAAACCACTGATAACTAATATGTAGGCCCATCTAAAACCAACCACCATGACACCAAAACTTCATACTACCAGAATATTCTCATATGATTTCCTTTCTACCAATCATGCTTGATACTTTCTTCTAGATCTACCAAGAGTTTAAATCTAAAAACTTGTCAAAATTGGAGAAGTCTGTCGATTGGTTATGGGGACCCGGTCGACTATAGGTGCTTCTACGTTAGTTTCTGATTTTTTAGTTTAAAATTCCTTGGGGTTGAACTCTTAGAGCAATTTGGACCCGCAAGCCCCATTTTTGAATTCAAAATCACCAAAAATGGTCTTTGGGGGTCCAAATTCAAAATTTTAGGGTTTTGGAAGAAAATAGCCCATTGGTTGGGGGTGGCTCCTATAAACGCTCGTAGCACTAAAATACGAAGATCCATGAACCAGCCCTAATTACAGGTGTACACCCATGTGTAGATTATAATTGCTGGTGATTGGAAGTTGGAAGTGCAGGTCGCCCAGTATTTAAGAGCACTGCCATTTTCTTTTTCTTTTTTTTTTTTTTTTTTGGGAAGCAAGGAATTCCATTGCAAGCACTGCCATTTTCTAACTTATTGGGCCATCCAGTCACATTCGTGGTGCGGTGAATTTGATCAGTTCGAAGCAAGCTCACTTTGCCATGGACATTGGACGGTACACACCATTAAGGAGAGTTTTGTCTTTAAGAATTTCTCTTTCCAGCCGTTGTCCCGATTTTATGTGCACGGTAAAGCATTCCTGCAAGTTGGTTCTCACCAATCAACTTTGAGGGTGGAATTTGGGTGCATGTTTGTTACATTTTAATTTTACTTACCATACTTGGATAGCAGGTTTGTTGAGAAACAATTCTAAAACAAAAAAATCAAAAATCAAAATAGAGAATATAAGTAAACAAAAACAAAAACATGAGAAATTATTCTTTGTGATATTTGTATATTTCAAAGTCATAAAGTCATATTTTTAAGTCATAAAAAATAAAACTCAAAAAATAAACAAATATTTGTTTTGAGGTGGACCAATATGCTACCTAACTACGGTAGTGTGGCCCACATTAATTGGAACGATTTACATTTTTTGAAAATACTTTATTAATGTAAACCACTTCAATTGAGAAACCAACGTTATTTAAGCTATATTATGTTCTATAATATTTGACAATTTAAGTTAGAACTTATCTTTTAAAGAGCATTCGTAGCCTCGATATGTAACACGGCCTTCAATAGGGTTTTTAGAGTTGTCGTTGTTTCTGCACTCCGCGCCTTGTAACGACTCCTTAACTCCCAAGAACCGCAGAAATTTGCATTTATGTAGCTAAAATTCCACTTCTTTGTGTTCATTGTAGAACCGACTTGCCTTTTCGTTTGACTGCAAATCAACTAGTTATGTCGTCCTTTGCATTGTAAATAAAGTTGACAAGAATGGAGAGATTCTACAAGATCAACGCAATAGTAAAAGGATAATTTAGCATTTAAACCAAATCCTTCACAAACCTAACTAAACTCAACTAATCTAGACACTCCAAACCCTCAAATAGTGCTTAAATTATACAAATACAAGTGAAAAGGGGAGGAAATTGTACAAAACAAGGCAAAACAACCTAAAAACATGGTGCGCCTCTCTCAAACAACTCTAAGCCCCTTTGATTCTATCTTTCATAGTGTAGAATGCATTGCAAGAATGAAATTCTTGCGTCCTAATCCCCCTTAAAACTATTGACCAATCTCTGTTCATCCAAGTTGGCTACTGAAAATCATCCAAGTTTGCTTATGAAGGTCATCCACTAAAAATGGATGCAAGTGGTGGACTGTTGGATGAAACTGATAGAGAAAGACCGGTTAGGTTTCAGGTTAACACGCAACAATTGTCAAAACAAAGAACAAGAATTATATTGTAGAGGAAGAACAAAAGCTGATTCAATTTGTACTTGTAATTTGGAAGATCATATCTCTAAGAATAAAAATAATGAAAAGATGGGCATGGCTTTTTGAAGGAGGATTGTCATAGATTATAGTAAAAACTGCCATATTGGCCTCTCACCTCAGTACTCATTAAAATCCAAGTGGTCTTTGATCAAATATATTGTAGCTAAATTCACTAGCATTCAATAATGGTGTGGAAATCAGAATAGGAATGATAGCAATTTACAAGATGTTATGAAGTTTGGGCAAGAATTGTACAACATTAAACATGCTAAGAACTAAGAATTGATTTTTCTTCGTTTCTTAATTTATAGCAAAAAACATGTTGAGGTGGACAGAAGGTTGGTTTTAAATTGAGAAGCAACAACTGCCAGCCATGAAGAGAAATGAGCCAAAGTTGGAGTCTCTTTGTGTAATTATGGAAAACGGTGGTTTAGAGGTGTAGGGTTTGGATATTAGTGATAGTGTTGGTAAAATTTGGTGCCCTTTTGGAGGTTGGTTCAAAAGCAATAAAGATGCAAAAGACAATAAAAAGGTGTTCAATTTGAAAGAGGTTGCATTCCATGCACAAGTTGATGCAAGATAAGCCATTGTTGTTTCAATAATGAAGAAGGCTGAAATATTATAGCAATCCAACATGCTTCAAATCATGACTCTTTTCGACAACCATATCATGTTGTCTGAGGTATTGAAGTACCTTCAATTTTGCAAGTCTGAAGAACTCAAGAAGTTGGAATAGGCTACATGGAACTTCATTAAGCTACATGGAATTAATCCAGTTCTATTGGACTATTGCACCTATCATTGAATCTTATAATTGATTTGATTAAGAAGGCGGCGATGACGCGCATGAGTACATGGAGGCGAATTTTGAAATACCAACATTCCTACCTTCATGTTGTAACATTCAATATTAGCATTTCAAATGTAGATTCCATCAACATTTCTTCTCACAAAACTTAGTCTTTTCATGAGATAATTCATTGAATCCCAGAAATGAGAAGTGACATACAACTTCCTTCAAGTATGGAAGTTCACAAGAACAGTTGACTATCTGCTAGAACTTCCTAAGCTTCCTCAATTGTTGTTAAGGTAGTTAATGTAGTTATAACGAGTCAATTTCTAACATCCAAATTAAATTTGGATAGGTGGAACATTGATTATATGCTAACATCAACATCGCTCCATTTAGTTGGAAGGGCAGAAAAATGTCAAGACATGGTGGGGCAACCGGGTTTAAGTTTACTTAAATACCACTGGGCTTTTATCGAAGACATTCACATTGTTATTGGAACTAGACAAGCTCAAAAATGTATCAAATGTGAAGACCTCAATATGTTGTAGCATCCACGATGATAGATCAATTCTCATTATTACTTCCAAAATCCATTATTATTATCAATATAATGATGTTTGCTATGTTACTAGACATTTTTCCAATAACAATGCAAATAATCTTGAAATACAAGTACATTTTTTTAATTTTCTATGAATTTACAAATAGTGAACTCATGGATCTTGAGCTTGGACTTGGAATTTGAAGCTTCACTATGTGACTGTCCAAATGCTTCACACATTAAATGTACTTTGATCTATAACAACATCGATATTTAATTTGTATAGTAATACATAACTTAGAGCATTTGCACACTATGTGTTGTAAATGCATATTGAAAAGGATTAGTAGTTGGTCCTAGAAAGGCAACTTAATGTGAAGACCGTGAAGGATTGCACTAGAGTGATCACAACGGGCTTGCTCAAGTCTTATCCATCCAATGTCTAGCCTAAGGTAAATCCAATATGGATCCGACTTAACCTTATTATTTATTGAATCCAATTAATCTCTCTCATGTGAATTTTGTTGTACAAGGTCTAGTACTTCAACTTTGGATATAAAAACTTTGACATGGATGCGTGAAATGTAAGTTTATTTGCCATCCATATTCATGTGATGATGTCGACTTATCAATGATATTTAGTGATCTTTACAAAACTTTTCAAAAACATCTTCATTGTAATATATCTAAACTTGATTGAAATTATATGTGTTAAAGGATAGCGCAAGGTCTTAATCAATTGTCGGCTAAATACCTTGCATATATTGTCCTTTTTTTTTGGTCTCTAAAGCCTATGCCTCTATACCAATACCAATTTTGATCCTTTTGATACAAACTTAAGCATGTGGTTAGCATTGAAAACAACCATAGTTTTTGACAATGCAACTAAATATGATAGTCATTTCAAATTTTTAACGACATAGACATGGCAAGGAAGCTAGGAGCCATTAATAATGCTTATTGTTTCATCACATGGGACCACAATGTAATTTGTGAATGATACCTTGGACTTGATTTCTTTCTTCACCATGTCATATATGGACTGGCCATTATATAGCCACTATTGTGACTCTAATGCACCTTTGGAAGATATGGAACATTCAAAAATTCAAACAAAGATACTCATGCTCCAGATTCAACTTACCATATGATAAAATGTAGAACAAGGTCGCAAATTGCACATTTTTTCCGCTCAAGAGAAGAGACCTTGTTTGCCTTCATTACCATTGTTTTAAGCAACCTTGAGCTCCATGCAACAAGTTTTGCATGTTGGCGACATGTCTTAGTGATATAGATGTCAACTTTCTTTAATTTCTTGGCCAAATCATTTGATGTTGTCTTTTGGCAATCATCATGTTTTAGGATTATGTCTAGCTTTGAAGCAAGTGGCTTTTCTTTTTCCTCCACCAATAACAAAGATCAACATATGACCAAATGGAGCCTCCTTTTATCTCATGGCCTAGACCAACAATCATAAACCTCTCATGGGATAGTTTTTTTTTCTTCTTTAAATGACAAGAATAGATAAATCACTGTTTTACGGACAAAGCCTTGTTGCATTCTAGTTTGTACTTCACCTACAACCATGTTGCCATTGCCTTCGCTTAAAACTCACTTGTCAACCTTAGATAAAAGCCAATGGCAAAATTGGCAACGACATGAAGTGTACATCCGCCCAAAATGAAGTAGATCACAATGATAGATATTAGCCTTGCCCTTTGCCATTGGTTTGCACCCCTGAATATGAAGTCCGGTCCCCGCTTGCTGCGGACCGCTGTGGATGCTCTAAGAGCATCGCCACCCGTGGCTCCCAACGCCACCGGTGGCGACCTCTCTGCCGGGGCTGTTTTCAGCCCCTGCGGCACTTGGCCCGCCCACTCCCCCACCCAGCCCCGGCCCTCCCTACCGCCCTCACTAACTTCTAGTACCATTTTAAGTCCATGCTTCATGCACATACCTCGAAATTGTCCTTCTTTGTACTTCATCTCTTCCATTTGAACTTCAATACAAGAAGGAAACACAAAACAATGATTACTTGCAGAATATGAGGCGCCCTGTGAGGAGAGGAGAGGCACGGCAGGCTGCCGGGTTGGAGCACTTGAGTGCTATGGCCGGAGAGGCAGGGACCGGTGAACGGGGAGCAGTGGGGAACATGGCGGCTCCGGCCCCGGCGCTGGCACCGTTTGGCTCACCGGCCTGCGAGCTGGTGGCCATGCTAAGGTAGAGGGCCCTAGAACCGACCACCTGTTTCCAAAACCAATCAGGCTAAATGTACCTAGTTTGTACATTTAGCCTGATTGGTTTTGGAAACAGGTGGTCGGTTCTAGGGCCCTCTACCTTAAGGGGGAAGTTTGCCGTGTAACTTACTTCCTGAAATTTGGGCTTTCACCATGTTTTCCCTCAAAGCCTTCTTTGTCCTGTCTCAAGTTCTCAACCATGCACTTTTCTTGTAACTTAAGAGGATGTGGAGTTTAATAAATGCACTGCCACTCTTCCACAACTTCCACAGCTTTTGCCTGCCGATGTGGAGTGGGGCCTTAAATGAGGCCAAGTTACACTGGCAGCCTGGGTGTAGTATCTAAATGCAAGAGAATCTTACGGAGGAAGGTTCCAAGAATTGGAAAGCCTGCAGCAGCCCACTTGGGACTTCCGTTTTGGTCTTTGGCTTCTATTATATATATCAGTGAAGAAATTAGAACATACGATCTTCACAAATCCCGAGTAGGAAGGTGTATCCTTGAGCCTTGCCATGTATTAAATATGACAGAGATTTTCAGCACATTTTTATATGATTTGTGTGTTCAAATCCCACTGTTCTCTCCCCGACTCATTGTACCTTTTCCTCCCTTGTTCCTGGGATGCCTCTAATAGAACACACTTAAATACAAACGCACTTTTCAACAATCCTAAAACCATGACAGTGGTATATTCTACTTTTCAGATGGCCAATCAGAGCTCTCACATTACGCCGGAGTAAATGGCTGTAAAAGCACAGAATTTCATTTGGAAGTTTACCACAAGTTGTCACCGGCACTGATTTGATCATTTTATGAAATTAATAGAAAATAGAGAATCGTCCAATTGACGCAGGACAAGGAAGTGGTTGCATACCCCGGACACCAAACCTCGCCCTCTTTCCAATGACGAGGTGGGCCCTCCCTCTACTATTCCTTCCCCTTCTCTACTTCGTAATTCTATTTTTAGATGGCCTTCAGCCTTCATTTAGTAAATTCTGTATTTGTAGTGGAATCTAGGACCTTAAATTAGTCTATAGGACCCACCTATTATTTTTAGGTAGTTGATGTATTTTTTGAATTTATTTTTTATTTTTTATTTTTTCCATTAACAAGCAAATTGTAGGAGCTTTTTGCTTCTTCCAATAGAAGCCCTGGTTGTAAGGCCTTTGTCATTAACCCTTAATTGACATCCTTGTTTTGGAGAAAAATGCAACCTCATTGGCTTTTTGCCATATTTCTGCATGGATAATGAAACAATTTTGAAAATCCGAAACGGTGAATGTCGAGGTAACTTGGTTATGTACCCAACGCAAAAACAATCAACTACATCGGGTAAAATCTCAAAAAATGCCACCGTTGAGATCAAAAGCTGCGAAAGGCTCCCTCGAGGACCATATTGGTCCGTTGTGGCAAACAAGGGTTAAGACTACAACGTGGTTTATCGTCGGGGTTTGCATACTGTTATGTTCTGCATAAATAAATTATATAAGTTGTTTTGTATCAAAGTCAAAAAGATAACAAAGTAATATACTGTAGATGGTCACAGACTCACGAATCACAACTATGACCCATCTCAAACCCTCTCAAAGATTTTATTATTTTTAGGTTTTATTCATGTATCAACTATGAAGACAAAGAGGAAGGTATGCATTCATTGAGTCACCCACATCATCTATCATACAATAAAACTCGGTTTGTCTTACTTGACCCTTTCGTGTTTGAATTTGTCGAAGAGACAAACTAAGCTATGGTCAATGTGTTTAACGGCACGGGTCCCACTAATTAATCTACAAACTCTCTTGTGCATGAAATGCAATTATTATGATTATCTTTAATTATTTTCAATCACTGCAGAGTTCAAATCAAATGACTCTTTAACATTGAAGAATATGCATATTTTTTTCAATTACATTATATAATCCTATAATTTTCTTCATCATGATTCTGCAAATTCTCCAAAAAACCATTTTTACTGAAAAAATCCAATTCTTTTGAAAAATTACATCTTATTATTTTAACTATAATATCTTTAATCCCTAAAGCATCAACTCAACAATTTTGGTATGATTTAAGGTCCGATTAGGCTCCCTATGAGTCAAATTTAACCGGATGTGGCTGTAACTGTGGCACATCATGGGAAATTGTCATATCTTTCTAACAAGACCAAATTTCACTTTCATCGGGCCCGTAGTTAAGAAATAATTCGTGTTTAAAGATCAAAATTCAATTCAAGGCAGCTAGGGCAGGTTTGTGGCCGATGAAAGTAGTGTACCAAATCTATGACAGTCTACAGTGACTTCCAAATGATCCTTTCTGAAATCTTTTCATAATTATTTTTAAAACTTGATTTTGAAAAATCCAACCTTAGGATCTTGTTCAAAGCCATCCAATTAGTCTACATATCAAGTTTTGTAAATTTTGACCGTACGGATCTTGAGATATATTGAGTCAAAGTTCCAAGTTTTATAAAAAAACTGTCAGACAGATCTACAGTGATTGGGTCACTTTCGTCACCCATTTTTTCTTTTACCATTTTCTCCTCCTAAACCACTATAAAATTCATATCTGTTTTGGATTTATTTATTTTTTGGATTTCTTTCCTCTACAATTTTTGTTTCAAACAAATGTATGTATACATCGTTCGGATTTCAAAAAAATAGATGATCTTCTTAGGCATTTGTAGTGTGGAAAAAGAGGTAGTGTATATGCATTTCATTTGACTCCTGCCACTGGAAGTATGGTTTTCCAATGCTTTTGTGTGTTGTATTGTCTTCAATTTTTTTGAGCATATTCTCAACTCACTTTAGAATCCAAAATTGAAGAGCCTCCAACTACACGATCTCAAAAAATTGGCTGTTTCACTCTCGGAAGAGTGGCTGTCTTGTCGAGCAGTACCCAAAAAAACTTTTCTCTTGAAGTTCAAACCTTATGATCTTCCAAACGGTGAGGAGTTACAATCTAAAATTTTGAGTACACATACATTTACAAGTTAGGTACTAGATACTATTGTTACATTCTTTAAAATACGTTCGAATTTTCATAATTCTACCTTAAACTAAAACATGGCACATTTGAGGCAGAATTTGGGATTTTATGGCCAAATGCTTAAGGGGTTAACTTTAATAGTTGATGAATGTGCAATTTTTCTTAAAAAATATTGAAATTTTGACTTCATGAATTGGAAAATTATTATGATTGAAGTTGAAAGGATGTTTTCTCTTAAATACTATCTTTTGGATCAAAATATGCTCTGATATTATGCCAAATGAGTTTTTTTGCTCTATCAAATTTAAATTTTGTAGAACATCTTAAAAAAATCCTATGACTATTACTTGTGTATGAATTTTTTGATGTAGTAACTGTGTGTAGAATTATGGAACAAATACTAAGGCCCAAATTAACCTTCAAAGGACAATATTCTCAGAATGGGCTTTTAAAATTTTGGACATGTTCCTCCAATGTTAATTGTCAAATTGTAAGTAGTTACTTGTGGCCAATACTCAAAGCAACCATATTGTTGTTCTACTTGTGTTAGCAAGAAGGCTTCACAATGAAGCCTCGCATTAAAGATTGATACCAATATAAAAGCAATTGAGTGCTAAAATTTGTACTTATCATTGAAGAACACATAAATGTGCAAAGTGACATTATCAATCTATACAAGAAATCACAATCCTAATCAATACAAAATTAACTATTTTTTGCAAGTTTCAACAAGATTGGACGAACAATTGCGAAATCAACAAATTTGTGCCACTCAAATCAACATATTGAACATTTATCTCTTAATTTCAACTAATTTGAAAAAACAACTGCAAAATTTGCCAATCAAATTAAGATTTGGGAAAACAAGTGCCATAAAGATCCATTGTGCCACTCTAATAAAAAGATTGAACATTTATTTCATGATTTCAATAAATCAATTTTAATTAGTGTAATTAATATAATCTTAATTATAGTAATTAATTACTGTAGTTAATTTTATATATTAATTTAAAATAATCAATTATAATGACCAATTTTCAATAAATTATTAATATAATTACTTTAAAATTGAAGTGTGAATTATAATGATTTTAATTTTAATTTTAATTACAGTAATTTTAAATTACTAAAATTACAGTAATCATAGTAATTACAATTATTGTGATTATTGTATTTATTGTATTTATTGTAATTAGAGAATAGAGAATAACTTTATGTACCAAAATGTTACATATTTCTCATATATCATGTTAGGAGTAGTGGCTTAGTGGCTAAGGCTTGACCATGGTGGAGAATTCATGGCTTAAAGGCTAAAGCCCGTATGCTGGAGTCAAGAGGTTCAAGGATCAATATCCTTGATTACCTCCCTTGGTCTCAAAAAATCAAGAGATTTGTGTTAAAATTGTTTTGAACCAACGCCTTAAATGAAGATATTTGTGTTTAACCCTTTAATGCCTAAGGCGGTCTCAGCACAATGGTTCGGCAAAAAACACATCAGTTGAGCTATATCCCTCTTAGTGGTCCACGTCATTTAAAAAAGAGAATCTGCCTTCTCCAACCGTACGGATGTGAAGGGGATGATGTCACGATGTCGTCATCCTTAGATGAAATTCATACAACCGTGGATGAAGGGTCATTATAATAGAAATATGCCACCTTTCAGGTCATATCTGACACATAAAGTATGCAAATTCACTAAATTTTAGTGCATTGGACAGGTTAACTACCTGCCCCTATTCGATGGGAAGAACTCATATCCAAATTCCACGTCATTCAGACACAGGCATCAATAAACATACTTTTGCAACCAAAATTGGTGCCGTAGGCATTAAAGGGTTAAAAAATTAAAAGATTTGTATTGAATTATTTTGAATCAAGAGTTCTTAATCAAGAGGCAGCATTAACATTGTCAAAACCTAGTTGGAACATAATTGGTTTTTTTCTTTTTGTAATAAGTGTAATATTTGATTTTGGGCGTAGTGTGATGGTGGTTCAAGATACGCGCATTCAGTGCAAATAGGTGTAATTCCATTGAACAAGGTTGGATAATGTATAAATGATGTATAATAGACGTTCAAATTAATGTAGGGTTTGTGTAAGGATTGAAGGTCTGTGGATAGAGATGGAAGACCAAAGAATAGTGGTGGTGGTGGAGGAAAGAAAAAAGGCAAGAGGGAGGGAGGGAGGGAGGGAGAAGAGATGCAAGTTTGAACTGCTCATCAATACCTTTATCATCACTAAAATTCACCACAACAATAATTATCAAAGGATGTAGAAATAGAATATGGTTGAGGGATTGAAGCTATTGAATCATGCATTTGTGAATTTCAAGAAAATGTTTCTTGTAATTTTAAAAGTCATTTGTTTGTGGAAAATTTAGCCCAGTAACTCATGCCACCACTTTTTTATATATGGTAATCCACATGCTGTTTTTATGGAGCCTTCTATTTCACAACATGAAATTGATATACATCTTATGGTGGTTGATTGCAAGATACTCTAGTGTCACCGTAAATACTTGATTGTACAAAGCATCATGCATATGGTTATGCCAAATTAAAAAGAAATTTGCAGTTTTTAGGTGATTTTGGAGTAAAGGCTCTTCAAGACGTTATGGTTTTAAAACCCTAACTCTATAGTAGTCATTAGGAAAATGGTCAATATTGAATAAATATGTGCATCTTTGACTTGGAAGATCTTCATGTTTATTCAATACTTCTACATAATCACCATGTTGCTTAGCAAACTTCAAAGAAAAGGTTAAGTTCTATGTGAGATCTATTCCAATCAAAAAATAAGATTACCTATTGAATCTTCTTTTTGGATTTTTATCTAAATTAGTTTTAAATATATAGCAATGATCTCTACAACCCTATTGTATTCCATGGGAAGATGGTGCAATGTAATTTAGATAGATAAAGAAATGCCATTATGAAGGCAGAAGTTGAAGCTTCATATGAAATCCTAAAAAATGCTTGTGTCAATAAAAAATCTATAAGTCTACAATTAAAGTAAACAAAATGTTGTATCAAGCTTGTCAATTTTGACAATGATGATGTCACACACAACATCTTTGTTAAATAGATTGTGGTGCATGACCACTAAAGCTTGGAATTCCACCATCCATCCATCCATCAAGTTGTTTTTGATACCACAATTCCTTTGGAAAATGAAAATTATAGAGTAATTCCGTAAAAATTATTTAACTAATTTTTATTTTTATTTATTTTTGGGGACAAATGGTATAATCTTTTGTTTTGAAATGTGTAAACTAAAGGTTTCTACTATCACTTGTAAAAGGCCTCTTTATTAAAATCGCAAAAGGTATGTAGAACATTCTGAAATGTTGTTTTGGAAAAAATATTATTTGAAGGCAAAATTCATATTAGGTGTGTTAGAGGTCTTATGAGGTATCAAAATCTCATTGAGCTAACAATCACAAGAAGGCTTTTAAGTAATTCTCAACCATGAATTTATATTTTAAATAGAAGTATATGAGTATTAACATGAAAACATTAGGAGAAACTTATCAATTTAAACAGCTTTTGCTACTAACCAACTATAAAAATCCTCTGAAAAATATTAAATTTTATTACATAAAATTTATAGATTTGATTTTTTTTAAAAAAAAAAAACTATATTGCAATGAATTCAATTCTGCAAATGTAGGTACATTGTAAGAAACTCAATTTAACCTCTAAACGCCTAAACGACCAAAAACTGGTCGTTTTCATTTTTCCAAGTTCCATAATTGTCATCCAAATGACAAATTTTCATCCATTTTTTTTTTTTCATGTTGTAAAGTTGTGAGAAATCTATCTAATCTCATTCACAAATTCTCAAAATAATAATTTTATGAATTTTGGTGCCTCCTTAAAGTAAAAAAGATCAATAATTCCTTGATACAGACAGCTGAAACACAATTTTGATTATCAAGATAATTTTTTTTGCAGTTGAGGTGAACTAATGTAATGTAGTTTGGCAAATCCGTTTTCCAGTCCAATTTAAAATTTTGAAAAATACCTAAAATTGAGTGATTTATAGCTGGTATAAGATGAAGGGATATAACCGTGGCTACTTCTTGATTTTCCACAGTTTTAGGTTTTTTCATCGTATTTTTTAATTAAAACATAATTTTTGAGTATGGTAACTAATATAAGGTTTTTGGTTGTCATATTCATCTATGGTAAATATTTCATAATATTTTAGTATAACCTATATTTGATATGAATTTTCTTTGTTTGTTTTGATTTGAAAATTTGTATTGATTACATTTTGAAACATTTAATTTTGATAAAATTAATTCTTGTAGATAACATGTGTATCTAGCTAAGAAAATTTTAAAATTCATATTTTACATTGTTCATAGTAGCAAAATAGAGCATCCAAAGTCAAAGTCTATTTCTGTGGTCATAGGCTCAGGCATTTGGGGGTTAAAGGATATGTGGTGCCTTTATACAATGTGTTAGAAGACAATCTTCACTAAAATATATAATTTTGGAAATCTTAGATGTAAAATACAAGTAATGAGAAGATAATTAGTTGGTAGAGTATGTCTAGAAATCTTCAACGCCTGAAAAATACATTATAAAAACCTAATATATACTCAGGTTCTTCACCTATTACAACTTTCTATTACTCTAGTGATTCATCAAACCTTTCATGTTACATCTTGAAAAAGACCCTCAACCCTTTGACTTTAAGATATTAAACCCCTCAATTTTTTATATACATATATATATATATATATATATATATATATATATATATATATATATACATATATATATATTATTTATTTATTTATTTATTATTTATTTTTCCTTTTTCGGGTGACAAATGGTGGAAATTCCATTTCAAGAAGAGAACATTTTTATTTATTTAATTTAAATGAGCACTAGCTGGTGAATTACAAGGCTAACATGCTCATGTATATGCAGAATGACATTGTTTTGAATAGGTCTCTCGTGGTTCCAGTTGTGAAATTATTGCTGTTTTCGGTAGGGTCGGGAGGTTAGGGATGTAGGTAGTGTGGTAATATCAGGAGGTAAAAATTTATAATCAGGTACTCGCCAGTCAGGGTTTCCTGTCTCGGTTCTGGGGCGGTGTGTTCTTTTCTTATTGCAATGGAATTCTCACCATTTCACAAATAAATTTTATTAAAAAAAATTAAAAAATAAAATTGTTACTGTTTAGTTCAAGGGAAGTTCAAATTTCAAAACCTGTTGCACAGAAGACATTGTCAGATTCTGCTTTGCTGTGAAATTCTACAATGAAATTGTAGAAAGCTTGACTCAAGCCAAAATAAAAATAATTCCATATTGAAAAACTACATTTTGAAATCCATGGCATGGCTTTATTTTTCTTCTTTTCTTTTTCTTTTTGAAGCAAAGTGAATTTAGAAATTCAATTTCCAGATCTAACAAATGGGTGGGAAGATTGTCGGTCCAGAGTGGAGTTAACTTCCACTTGGCTACATGTAAGCCTCTATTCAATCACCACATTGTAAGAGGCTTGTATAATATGTAATGTAAGAGTGTTCAGCAATGTAAGAGGCAATGAACACTATTCAAACACCACATTGTCTCAAACTCGGATTCAATCTGACTCTTTGTGTTCATTGCTAGATTTGTCAACTTACTTGAGAATAAGTTGCTAAAAGCAATTATCTCATGAAATGTGTCCCTCCAAGCTAAGTGGCAAATCAAAAAAATGTTGATAACTTCACTTGATTATATAAAATTGCATTAAACACACCACAATTTCACATGCTAGCAACTAGCAAAACATTCCAAGCTCAGCAAAGAAGAGTAGATGGTGGATAATATGTGCCATTGAGGTTTCATTGCGTGTCTCATAAAACGTAATTCTTCATTGACTTGTTAAATATTCTAGAATTTTTAAAACCTAAACACCTAAAAACCTTCGCTCATATTTTACTTTTTCTGAGATACAATTGTACTAGGCAATGGACATATACTATACTTTTAATTCTACTTAGTGTGGGCACAATACTTGGAACAATCCATTGTATTTGAAAATCCCTCTATTAATGTAAGACACTTCGGTATAGTCATAATCGGAATTATTTTACCCTCCAAATTAATCCCTAAAGACCAATCTTCCACATTCGAGCTTTTTTTAGAATTTAGGCATGTACCTATAACTTCAATTTTAGTCGAGATATTCTGAAACTTTTTGTGAGTGTTTGCCGTAACAAAGACTTTGAAAGAATCTAATTCCTTCTTTCAATTAGACATTTAAAAAAACAATTACAGTATCCAAAGTAAAATTTTATGTTTAGTCAATAATTCGGGCAGCCATGCTAAATACATCTGTTACCTCTGAGATTATTTCTATAAATACTTAATCTTGTCCTCTTTGAATTTCCCAAAAAAAACTTCTTTCAATACATAATTTTAGGTCTTTTTAAAAAAAAAATACTTAAAGGATGGACATCAATCTTTACTTTGACCGTTTGGATTGGAACGTTATTAAATAATGGAATTTATAGGAAAGAAATAAGATTTAGCATAACTCGTGTATTCAACTTAATAAAAATATTGTTTTCAACGTGCTACACTTGACTTTTGTATGTGATATTTTTATACAATTAGCTAACTTAGTCTTCGTTGGCATTCACCAAAACCCCTAATATCCATAATGCAAAAAAACCTAAGAAGAAAAAGGTTAGAATGTGTCAACCTAGTCAAAAATATTGTCAACAAAGTTTGTTTTCAAATTTCAATTGCTATCAAATTTTAATCACTATAATCTTCTAATCAATACAATTGATTATGATGAAAGTTTTTGATCTATCTATTACAATAATCTAGTTAAAGATCTTATGGTTAGGATTAGAAAATAATGAATTTTTAGTCATTCATGGTTTTTACATTGGAAATGGTAGGTTTGGAGCGTTTTTTGGTAAAACATGGTCGAGGAACTTTAGGGATTAAATGGAGTGTCATGATGGTTAAATGGAATGTCATGAATAGGTGAGTTGTAAGGATGTGTATACATGAGTGAATTAGTTTATTAACAAATAAAGGGACCAGTAAGGATTTATTTCACCACTTCATGAGAAATTCTTACAATAATTAGTTTTTTTATTTTTTATTTTTTAAAAAAATTATATTTTAAATTTATTTAATTTTAAAAACATTTGAACTTTTAATTTTCACTTATATATGTACATATTCTTCTTCTAAATATAAGTATGATGCCCTAACTTCGAAAAGAAAAGTGGCAAAATCCATTTAACTTACAGTGAAATTTGAATTCCCAAGATTTTTTTTATCAAATCTTCATTTAGGCGATGAAGACAATCTATATTGCTTCTGCACACAATCAACATAGTAAACCTCATGAAGTCTTATTCATGATCCAATTGAAATTTTTGAAAAAATCCTAAAATTGAGCATTTGATTGCAATTATAACTTGAATATCTATTACAATGGAAAACCATATTTGCTGGATTCAATGTAACATTAAAATTCTATTCACCATAATATTCCTCACTTGATTTAATATCTATACTAAAAAAATTACAAAGATTAGAAACGCTTTAAAAATTCAAATAATTTCAAATTGTCACCAGAATGTGTTGATTTTTTTGGAGCCGGAGCAGATGATTGCCTTCATCTATGATTGATTGTTATAATACCAGCCACTATCCAAGAACCGATCAACCACTGCCCCAAAACCAATCAGGCCTAATTTATAGATTGTGAAAAACGTATGTACTTCATTTGTACATTAGAGCATGTGATCAGAATTGGGTCATAGATTACTTTTTACTTTGGAATTCTATAGAAAATTGAAAAATGCATATTGTTTGTTGTTTTTTTTTTTCCAATCCTTCTGAAATCCTATTTTGAAGCCCGTGGTAAATTATTTTTCAGAATTTACCACTGCTCAAAATACCATAAACTGCTTAAGTGGTTGGTTTTAGGACAATCAACCTTACTACAATAGTGTTAGATTATTCTATTTTGGCAGTGATGACATACAGGGTGAACACATGGCTTGATCTATGATTATAGGTCCCTCATTCAGGGGTTAAACTAAGGGGATAGTAGAAACCTGTACATTTGTACAATTCCCTTTTTGAACCTCATCAACAAGCAGGCTATGTGTTAACTTGAAGTTAAAAATATGGTGTCAATGTGGCATGTGCCATAGTACACTGGTGCACAGTATCGCATGTTGATCAAATGCCAATTAGATAGAGCCTTCTGCTTTTTTGCTTCTGATTTAGCACTGTTGGTGAAGAAATGTGCGTAAGCTTAAACTTTACCTCTGCCACTGAGGAGACTGAGTAATAAGAAGAATGAAGAATGAGGACACAGGGAAATAATGCTTCTCCAAGATCCTTCCACACCATTCCATTCTCTTCTCCTCGAAGTCTTCAAACCAGCTTTTCGCCATTGGACCACTCAAGGGCTCAGATCCTGGCCTCCATCATCTGGCCAATAAGGACCTTCTCATCACCCCTCATCCCTCCGCCCAACGTTGGACCTGAAAAGTTCTTCCTTTACGTTCAAATATCAGGCATATTCAAGGATGTACATGCGCCTCTATACCAAAAATGGACTCAACGTAATAATATCATGGTTAGCTACTTTCCCTGGAGCATATTTTCTCAGTGGCAGCCTTCAGGCACTCACCGAAAACATTGTGGGAGAGTTTTATTGGAGCAGTAACTGGCACTTTCGGGGTTTTTCTGCTGGTTGAATGGCACAACTGATGTAAAAATTAGATGGTAATGTTGGACAAAATCTTAGACAAAAATATTACTTTTAATTTTTTTGGAGTTGCATTAAGTTGTCAATGAATATCCAAAGGTCAACAAACAAAAATTTTAATAACAGAGTTTAGGAAGCTACTACAAGGAGTCATGCTAATTTGAGCTACTTTCATGTTGCCACTTGTTGATTTATGCTATTACTAGATCTTAGTCCACTGAGGCTTAGGGTCTGTTTGCATAGAGGACCGGACTCCAACTGGGCTAAGGGGGGTTTGCATGACAAAATTGTGACTCCAATTTCCGATATGGAGCTTCGGTCCCTCCATGGCTCTTCTATTCTTGAATTTTGGATTTGCAAACCCGCTTTCCTTCCCATCAACCCGACTTACTAAAATAAACCCATTTATTTGGAGAACCGGTTGACATGCGGAAGCTTGATGTGGCATGGACCCGATCTTCCTGACTCGACCCATGGAGCTCCACCTCAGGTCCGGTCGTGTATGCGAATAGCACCTTAGCACTTGCTCCTTCATAGCTATTAATGGTGCTACCTTATGATTGCTTTACACTATGGTGAAGCAATCTACATATCATGAGTTCAAGAAAAATGAAACAATGTTGTTGGTTAGAAATGACACTCTTGTATAGTTGAAGTTCACACTAGAACCAGGACTCATTTGATGGAGAACTTCGAGCATGGATGAAAAAATGATAAGATTGCCTATGTAAGAGTATTTTTGATAAAGAAAGTTTATTGGAGGTCAAGATTTTGAGCCACCTCAAAACCTTGGAAAAGAAATTTGGCTTCTCCATAACTCCAACTTTATTTAAAAACATACCCCTGATATTCATGTTTTAGCACCTCTCATGTGCTATCTTTCTAAATTCAAGGCCATTTTTAGACCCTATAAGCACTTCTGGTTTTTCTGACTTCCCTTCCATACTCCCCCAAAATACAAATTGCCTTTGTAACATATTATTTTTAGGAATTCAAAGCATTTTTTGAGGTATTGAAATTGTCCTTTGAATTAAATAATCTCAAAGACTTCTCTTGGTATTCACATTGTTATTGGGCATATAATTTGTGATGTCATTTTTGCATTTTTCCATTTTGTTTGGCCTTCCAACCTTTGCCTCAAATAAGCATGCTTTGGGCAAAAAATCTTAACCGATTCCTGTATTTATTGGCCGAAGTATAAAGTGGTCTTTAATAGGGCATTTCTATATAAAGACCCATCCACCTAAACAAAATACGAGGTAATATACAAACATTAAAGAAAGGAATGAATAAGATAAGTTTATACTAAAAAAGAGATCATGACTTTGGGTTTCATAATTAAGGAAAGATACAAATTTCACAAATTCATGACATCTCCCCATGTGCAATTCAACATTCATTCGTAAAATGGTGACTTTTGTATGGATGTATTTCAAGAAGTCATGAAGAATATAACCACATACTATCCAAGCTATCATAGCCTAAGTTTTTCTATGAGTCTTTGAGTGATAGTTATGTATATATATTAAGTGGTAGTCTAAATTTATTATATCTACTAGATATACACAAATTAAACACCCTACACTACACAATAACCACCTTGATCAAGTCATATTTGCCTTCATTCTAGAATTACTTCAATACCAATCTCAATCAATAACATTATACAAAATTAGAATACATATTAACATTTAAAGCAATAAACAAGCAGATAAATTAGCAAAAAAATGACTAGATCTTGCACATGGCAGTGCTACACACCCATAGGAACATGCTCACGCCACACCATACTACTACCAAAAAGATGACTAATCATCCATGATGAACATGCCTTCTAAAGGCTCCGTTAGATTTCTAGAAAAAAAATTATAAAATATGATAGAATAAATAATCTAGAAATTATGGCCATCCAAACCCCTAATATTTGTAAACGGAGAGGCAACAAAAACATTGATGAAGAACTTTCCAAGGAATTTTGGAGTAATCCTACTATTATATACAAGAATAATCATGCCGTATTATATATTGATTCCTTTTTAATATATATTAAGTGATAGTTATATAGATAGTTGAATATAAAATTTATATTAAAATTCTTTATTTTCTATAAATTTTAAAATATTGCTTTCATGGGTCTTGACTCTTGAGTCTTGAACCATTGTACTATGACCAACCAAAGTCTTTAATTTGTGTATTTAATGTATTTTTTCAACTCAAGACTTTGGACTCTAGCCATAAGCCGGGTTTCCCCAAATACCTCCAACGAGTGTGGCTCGTTGGGAGGAATGGAGAGGGGTGGAAACCGTGGGATAAAACTCGCCCCTATTTTTATGTTGGATTGAGGCCCTACTTGATCAAAGGCAGCTCTACAGGGTAATTTCGGACTATAGACCCTCAATCCAAAATTCAAAAAACATTCTAGAACTTCAAAACGGGCAAGGCCAAAAAAAATACATCCACCAATGGAACCTGATATGGGGGAAAACAAAGAGACCCCCATGAATCCATCTAAAAAATTAGATGAACAGCCTCTCAGTTCAGGGCAAGTGCAAACCAGCCCTCAACACAAAATTCATGGTAAAATGTGCACTAATTGAGGGTCTGATACCAGGGAGGATAATCCGGGAAGTGCCCAAAAACGAGAGAAAAAAGAGAGCTGTGCAGTACAGTCACAGTGACGGCAGTGGGCACTGTGTCTGCCAGGCCTGACTCAAGCACCTTGAGACGAATATTCCATGCTAGGTGCCATTCTGTAAATACACTCACCACCTACCTGGGCCCTGGGGCGGCGGGGCCCTGCAGCAGCTGGGTTGCTGGGCCCTGGCTGGGCCGATCGATGCTAGCAGTGGGCCAAAGCTAGCAAGGAAACTGAGGAAAGCCTACTCATACTATGATCATGTTTCTCGGAGTTGCGGTTCCCGGAACGCTGGAAGCCTGGGGGCTGGATGCCACTATTTTCAAACCAGGCGCAAAAACATTGGGATTGGGTCACCTTTCTGATTCAAATGATACACTCCGAGCTTCACAAGGAAATGGGATCATGGATGCCTACTAGCTTGTAAGAAACAGTCTGCTTTGCGCTCAGGCTTTCAGCTGAGTCGTTGCCAACTTTTTCTGTCACTTTTGAGTTGCCAGCTTTTAGTTTTTTAGTTGTTTTTTTTCTTCCTTTTTTGTTTTTGGGTGTATGTGTGTCTAGTAGTCTGGGCTAAATTTGAGTATTGCTCTCGAAAGTGATGATATGCTTACTCTACTGATTATTGGAACCACAACTTGCATCCATGTTTTTTGTATTTGATCAGGTCCGGTTTTGGACTTGAATCGCTTTAATTTGTGTAGTCTCTTCTGAGATGGATCATATGGTGTATTGTTAAAGTGTTATCCATCTTCAATTATAGGGATCCCTTACTTGAACTTGGTTGTGTTATGTGCGATAAAAGGAAAAAAAAAACAAAACAGAGCCTGGTCGTTTTATGAATATTTTTTGAACATAGAGAATATACGATTCTATTGCAAGGGTTATGTTTCATCTTCCTTTATTCCTTTTCCCGAAGATCCACTGATCAATTTATTGTATTTGTGGATCCAGAACTACTGTGCCCCACGTGAATGGGCACCCATTAGTTGCTGGGGACCCAGAGATGTGAGTATACCCAGATTGCAAAAATACTCCTTATTTACAGTAACATACTGTATTAAAAAAGAGAGTTAAATGCTTCAATTTTAATACCATCAACAAGTACTTGCGGCATGAGTCTCTTCTCAGAAGCAATTGTGCTTGCAGGGAATGAATGATGGTGTGCATGTTGAACCGCATTCTAATCATCCACAAGCGAGTGCACCAGAGATTTACCTTCGATCTCACTCATCATCCCCAGTCCCCTGGAGATAGAGCCGGGCACCAAGGTTAAAATCTCACGGCGAAGCACGCAAGTGCAAACCACGAACAACAAACAGTAAAGACAAAACGACGCCTGCAGGCGGTTCAGTAATGCTCTTGGGCTACTATGCCAGCAGCTCTGACAGGCAAAGACAGAATCATACATCCAAGGTGAGTAAGAAAGAGAGAGAGAGAGAGAGAGAGAGAGAGAGAGAGAGGTTCAGCTGGCATGTGTCCTTGGCCAGTCTCTGGGGCTTATCCTTCTTACACACGGTGGTGCACTGGAGTAACATGAACAAGGCCGGAAACTTCGCCAGCACTGTGCGAGCATAGTGCCGAGTCTGTGCTTGAACCTTGCAGCAAAATAAGAAAAAAGCCCAGTAGCTAAGCATGATTCGGGGGGCACGATCCATGCTCTCCAGTGCTGGAGCTGCAGAGCTAATTCAGAGACTAATGCTGCATGCTTTGGCTGCTCAGGCTGCTTAGGCTGGCTGCACTAGAAAGCTAGAAATTCTCTTCAACATTCTCGTAGGCGACTTGCGTGTACGAATTCGTCAGAGAGGTGGTCAATCACATAAATTAGACCACCATCCGAGTCATGCCTTGAGAAGATCAACCGTCACCGCAACAGTTGGCACGGTGGAGCAAGAGAATGATCATGATGAGCGTTGGTAGCTGAAATATCACTCAAGCAACTTGGAAGCCGGGTGTTCTTCCCAAACCAGCGCTTTAACAGCTACCGAGGGGAGTCGAGACTGTTACGATATTACGATATATCATTAAGTCAATTGGCTGCTATTGACTTCATATGCCATTAGCGGCATCACGTCTGTCTGAGTATATCATCAACAGTGTTTCGCTTTTCACCGTCAATTCTAATAATTCGGCGCTAGCTATAAGTACAGCCTGTGAAGGAAAGTTTAGATGGGCAATTAATCAAGCTCAGTGATTTAGATATTCGTTATGATTTTAAGCGTTGCGAACTTTTCTGCGTCTACTGCCTTTCTGGTGAGCCTGTGGAAAATGACCTGCCCAAACCTGCCATTGATTGTGTTGCAAGAGCAATCCCTCGCCGCCTCTATCATGCGTGCGAGATTCGACCACCGAGAGTCGGCTCAGAAAAGCCTTCCTTGCTAAAAGTTGCAATATGGAAATCCGAAGTAGCTGGTCATCAAGTGAATCACTTTACCTTGAATCGTTTGGCAACAGAGTGAGCTGTGGCCGTCAACCCTTTCAGACTAGATTTATGCGCAACAGTTTCTGGCTTTTTTTATAAGAAGTAAAAGGAAGAAGTTCCATCGCTTATAAGCAAACAGTTAATTATCTCTCCGCCGATCGATCCAACATTCTATTGGAATTTTATCAGTTGGGACTCTTGTGATCACTGGATATATACTGGCTAGTACAAGATCCGAGCATGCCCACAATTTTGGCTTACTGCTTAGACCAGAATCTTCAAAGGGAAAGGCGGTCTTTGTTGACCACGTAATCCGTGTATATGTCCTGTAATGCTCTCCAATCATCGATGTGATCCAACTTCCAAGGACACTGAGATTGTGAACTTCAACAAATGGTTATCGATCGGAGAACACCGAGTAGAGCATCCGAAAGAGCATCAAACGAGCACTCGATACTCGGGCGTCTGGTTGTGTCCAACGGTTGGTTGCGATGTTTTGACCAGCGATGGCTGCCAGAGATAACTTCCTGAGATGAGTTATTTCTTGGAACGACATTTAATTGACAATAACTATTGAATCGCGACACCAAGCCACCGGCAAGCACAGCTGCCCGCAAACTAACACTGAGAAAGAGCAGCGTAGCTGTACCTGCAGTTGCAGCAGCTACGCTTGATCTGCGGCAAAGGCTGTGAAAGAACAGTGAGTTTCAATTCAGAAAGAACAAAAATCATGTCAGACTTGCCGCAAACATAGATTAATGTTGCTTAGATCTTTTTTACCCTGCCGCATGCATGCCGGGTGGTAGTTGCGGGCGATGTGAACCCCACGAGGCAGCTTGGATCCGGGCAGTGGTGGAGATCAATTCATCATCACTAGAAGCAGCTTTTTTCCAATTCTGCACGACGTTCTTAGGCGCTGAACCTAGCAGCGGCAAGTCTTTGCAGCAAAGGCAATACACAGTACGAGACTTAAGTACGCTAAACGCCTTTTGGCAGCACCGATATGAAATCGCTCCAGTCCATCCACCGAGTGTCTTGCAGCTCACACCCAAGCTGATGCGCTAGCATATTCCAGGAGTTGCAGTATTTCAGATCTCACAACCAGTGATCCACATGTAACTGAGGAAGGTAATCTCCACAAAGTTTGGGCACCCAGTGACCAATAACAATATTTCACGGTTTGTTTAAGTGCTATTGTGGATGCAACCAATCAACAGTAGACTGGTAAAATTGTAAAGAATACCAGGGGAGTGACACATGTGTATAATGTTGGCCCTTTATAGTTTGTCGATCCTCAAAACTGCCCTGTTTTGAGGTGAATTTATGCTAGATTCTAACACCAGTGTCCAGGACTGGACATTCATTACATACAAGGAAGAATCTTGTGTTGGCAATCATCAAGTGGTGCCACTTACAAGTTTTGATGCCATATTTTACTGAGGCTGAATGATTTGAATTCGGTAGAACATCGTAGTAACAGCTCACGACACCCTTGCAATTTGCACGGTTGCTCACTGCATCCTGTGAGTGCATCCGTATTTACCATATGCACATTATAATATTTGTACTATTAACAGCACCTACATACAGAAGACCACAGAAAAAAATACAATACAAAAAAATAAGATATAGTTGAGCAATTCCGCACTGTTGGCAGGTTCTTTGTAATTTGCACTAGATGCTCGCAGTCGAAAATGGCGACTGCTTCCACTTCCCTTTTAAATTTCTGTCCGAGTTGCCTCAAAAAAAATAAAAATAAAAATTTCTGTCCGAGCCACCTCTCCATTGGAGGTATCTTGTAAAATCACCGACCCACCGGCTACCAACTCACATCTCATGTTACCCAGCTTCCGAAAGCATGTGATTGCTATTCGCCAATGACCGGAAACTCTCCTCGAATTCTTCTTGATCTGCCCACTGGGACTCAGATTTGGTTGTATTTATTTAGAATGTAGCTTCTAATTTATAGGCAGCTATACGTCATGTCATGGCAGTACCCCTCGGCCCACAACCTCACCCCCTTCCTAAAGTTTCTTTGGACAGTTTCTACTCATTCCTCCAAAACTCACCTGCCCATGGCGCTCAAGGAGGTAAAATACCATACACTTGTGATAGGATCATATAATAATACACTAACACAAGGCTTGATACTAGTTCTTTGGGCTAACTTTACAAAACACTTTATTTGTAATAAAAAAATTGAACAATTTTTTTTACTTAAATCTTCTTAATCGCCATAAAACTCGACTTCATATTTTTTATTCCTACGAAATTCACCTTTTTAGATTTTCGAATAGGAAAAGTATCTGAAGTGATTGATTGTGGTTCCAACTACACATATGCACCATGACTAAACTTGTTGGCGATCTGTGCAATGAAGAGTCTACGCTTCGTGCATGCCGACTCCTGAGGGGTCGGAGTTCCTCTCAAGGTTATAACGCTCATCAGTGTCAAAATTAAGAACATCACGCATTAAGTAAAAGGTTAAAAAATGGACCACCTCAGAAGTCGTCACCAGCAAGTACGTCACACAGTCTCTACAGAGCGACGCACGATGTGCCTCGTGGAATGGTGTAATCATCACCCTTGCAAATTTGGCCCAAGGCCGGCCCCATGAGCAGGTATGGACCTAGCTGCTCAGGAAATATACACACTTCACATTCACCCAGGCCACCAGCCTACCAGGCTCGATTTAATCGCCCCAGGAAGATTAAATTATGAGATGCCAAACTGCTAATACGAGACTCTGCGCCCCAGCAGATATGATCCAGAGAATGGGCAATTCATCAAATCTAAAAGGAGCCTTGTATAATCTCAATCTGGTTAATATAGCTCCTGAGTATTGTGGGGACTTCACACACCCAGTTTCATGTCGATGGATCCCAGAGATCCAGACTCCAGTGCCATAGCTGTTTAAAGTCGGACCCTCAAGTGTACAAAATACTCACACTTCCATTGCATACAACACTAACATTCTCCTCTTTTTCACCACATGTCACATTCTGAGTTATTTATTTTAACCACCCTGGCAGCAGTATCTAGCTCAAGCTAGTTGGCATGCTACGAATGTGCGATCGAATTTGCTGACGTCGTGCTAGACTTGGTTAAACTTGGAGTAGTGTCAGTTGATAATCAGTTTTAACCGTGGAGATTAAACAGGGGCAGCTCCAAGGGAGACAGAGTACACTTACATGCCGGCATCTAACTCAAGATTTAATTGGGCCGGCCCTGTGCAGACTAGCTTCGTCTTGAGAGTCGGGAAGGGCTCAGCGGGCGCCCCAATGCGAAAGAAAGAAAGTCTTATGTACAGCAATAGTAGGGACGTCTAGACTCTGGAATATCTGCACTTGCCTGCGTAAAGTTTACCAGCTGATGGAAATGTTGTACTGCTCTGAGTCGCGGGGTGATCATAACGCACCAGTTTACCTGAATAAACTGCTGCAAGACTGATGTTGGCCCTCTTAATTCGCTGCACGGTGTGCGACAAAATCCAGGAAAATCGTACACACGGAAGCTCCTCAACGCAAACGCAAACTTAGATGCTAGTGTCAAGCGTCAATGCAAGCATCTGATCACCATGCCCTGCCTGCCGGCTACATCACCTCGATCAGAGTCCCCTTCTCGTAGCTGGCTGCCAACTCAAGGGTGACATGATCTCCTGTCTACAACCAAAGCCCCTGCAATCAGGATAATATTCCCCCTCACTTCACATGTGGCTCGAGAAGATGCCCTTGGGCTTTCACACTGAGCACCAGTACTGTACAATAACAGCTCTAGATCGTCAGCCATTTGGGAGGCAATGGTGCACTTGGGAAACTGTCAAAGATTATTCTCAATTCAGAAGCTTCTTTCAGTTAAACCAGGCCCAGATTTACTTGATCTGAACTTTTTACAATCCAGAGATGCTGGATACAGTGTAGTGCAGGGAATTTTATATGGTCAATGAACTGGATCCAGAGTAAATCGTACTGAAGCCTATGTCCCTGCCCTGGTCCCCCGGGCAGGGGAGTCATGGTTTTGAAGCGGTTTGGTATTTGCACCCGTTTGTGGGCCCAAAGAAGACATGAATTCGTCCCCTCGTGAAAGCTGGTAGTATCTCGATAGTATAATACTTTTTCAAACTCCGTGCGATGTGCAACGAGCGGAATCTTGGAAGTACTTAGAGAACATGCTGCATTCCTCTACATGGGCCATGCCCCAGCTAGGGCCACAACATGGCACTGCAGCTATATATTCCGGTCTAGAACTCGTCTCGGACCTCCACCACCATCTCAATTTCATGAGGTCGAAATAAGTTGCTGGAGCTAACCGTAACAACAAGATACTGGACTCCCAGTACTATTATTTCAGGTGTGCATACTCTCTTCTTTGTCACTTGTGTAGTTAATTCAACTAATTAGGTTGTGCTCCCCTTAATTACTATTAACCAACTGGCACGTCTTGGACTTCCACTGGGAATATTAGCATGACCTCCCAGGTTATACCAACTTTGATTCGTGTGTCTGTGCATGTGCCATGATAAGATGTTGAAAGATTGCCCTAAGTTACTCGTTGTCATTACCAAGGCAGCAGAGTCAAGTAGATTCGGTATGCATGATGCATCGGCTAACGAGCCGTTGATATCCACAGCCTCAGACAAATGTATCAATGATTGTCTCTTCAGTCAACACCTAACCAGGTTATGAAACCAATCCTCCAGCATTGCATGCCAGAGTAAGCAGCATATTGCACAAGCACATTTTACAAAGAGTCGACCACACCCTCGTCAATAAGTTGACACAATCCTCTCTGGACTTGCATGCAGCTTACAGTTCAGAACTAATACTTTTTGCTTGCATCTGCCTCGTTTGCCTCATTCTGCACATAAGGATATGCTCGCGTAATTGCAGGTGTTTCAATATGCTAAAAAAGGGGGTTGCGTGTATATGAGAAACAATCTTGAGCAGCATTGAATGATTGAAATGGGAGGCTCTCAGAGGCTTACTAATGACTCGAAGTATGACTTCCAAGTGTTTCCTTGACATCCCTGTCGAGCATGGTTTTAGCTATCCAAAGCCAACACGAGTTCACTCAAATGAGTCTTGAGCGCCTTCATCCATTTCCCGAACCAAATTTAGGGTTTCCTTGTCAAGTTCATGGAGGACTAAAAGGATCACTGCAGTGCCCGTTAATGGTGAAGTAGCTGCAGCTGCCTCTTTTTAATGCATAAAATTAACCTGGAACCGATGAACTTACAATGTGAGTTTCGTGAAAAGCTTCCTAGGACCTGATGATCGTCATTTCTGCTGCACAAGCACACCCTCCCGAGGTGGACAGGGACCCAGAGCTTCAAGAGATTTTTTGCGTCAATAACACCACGATGTGGGCCTGGTCTTGGTCTGGAGGTCGTCTTCCTCAAGTCGCCCACTTGTGCAGTGAAGAATGTAGAATTGCCGAAGCGTCGAATCAACTGCAACGGAATTACTAGGACCTTCCATTCCCAAGGTCCACCATTAGTACTCCCTGGTCCATTCTTTGGGATTTGCCACTTGCAGCCAATTGCCATGTCACTCAGTACCGTACTCTACTTACGGGGGACCTGTTCATTGAAGAGACCACAATCATTGAATTGTGTTATCTGAGGCAGCTGTGAATGTTAGAAGGCGAACGAAATTATTTCCTACATTGCTGTCTCATGTTTGAATATGAAGAAGACGATTCCTCCATATTTTGGTATGACTTAGCAACGAGGACCATGATATTCTGGACCCGAGTGTCCAAAGCAGCATCAGAATTCAATATGGTAAGTTACCTAGGAAATTAAGCCAAGGCAGCCTCGGTGTACATACCAGAGGAGGGTGAGTGTATGCGTGTGTGTGTATGTATGTGGTTTCTAAAATCCCTTCGGAAGTCTGAAGAAATGAAATGTGCTGTCAATGCGACGTTGAGGTGGTCTCATCATGTAGGAAGTTGAGGTAAAACATTACTGCACATACATGATGACAACTTCAGGATCCCAGGTTGGGTACTCCATTTGTTGTTGTCTGCTTAACATCACAAGTTAGCTCATTTCAATATTTACAAGTGTCATTGTATCTTGCAGATTTAGTTTTTGTACAAGCATTATGCAGCTGACTTCTCTTATTGTGAGAGGATGCCAGATTACAACATGCTTGGTAAATAGTCTCACATTCCGGCCACTCGAACACCCACTAGAAAGGATCTCAGCAAAGAACGATTATGGGTTCATCCTTGTACACATGAGAGACTCTTGCCAGAATAACATCACATTTGATAGTTGCAATCAAGCTGCGCTGAACAATTTCATCAGCGTGGAACTAAGTCATTTTGAGATCTCGCACTAATATAGATTTACATGCGTGCGCTTAAATTTGACAACTACAAGAAGGTTGGCACCCAGACTATCTACAACCAAAACTACCTATACATCCAAACTAATGAGAGATTTCAGAGTAGCTATCGTTGCAACCTTGAAAGTACCAGGAAACTTAGCCATGGAAGATCAGAAAAGGATGCTTTTGCACTCATATTTTACAAAGGGATTCACGTCGATGAAGGAAGTGGTATCCTTTTACGCGAGTTAAGGATAAGAAGGACGCTAAATATTGTTACCAAAACTGCAATAATCCGGAGCAACATAACCAATGCATCGTTTCTAAGAAGGTTCTTGAACTGACCTGCCGACTTTTTACTAAAAGTTTTCCTCAACAGCTGCTGATCAGACATCGTGAAGTCGCCTTTGGCAGGGACCAATTTTGTTCTTGTGACTACTTCCTCGACTTTGAGCCCTTTGTCAGTTTCCCGGACGTTGTAAACAGATGAATGAACTTCACTCTCATCACCTGAGGGAATTGGTAAAAGCGTTGATCTCTTCACAACCTCGCGCACTTTCATGCCCTCGGGAGTTTCTTCTGTGCCAGCTACAGAAGACACTACAGACGATTTTATCTGCAAATATGCTTCTGAACCTTCTGTGGTATTCTTCTTTTTAGTGTGGATCTTCCCATCCCAAATACTTTGGGCCTTCTCGGTTTCTGCTCTCTCCCTCTCAAACTCCCTCACTAGATGCACGTTGTCGTTCAGGCTAGTCAATGAACCATCTGCTTCAAGCTTGTGCATAGTCTCCGTAAAGGTTGGAATCTTTGAGGTTGTAGCTTTCAAAACCTTGTAACCATTAACTGATTCCCACCGACCAGCTTCATCGAAGATTACCTCTTTAACCTCTTTATCATCACTTAGTTCTGAGAGAGTTTTCAACTTTCTCTTCTCCACTTTCTCTTCTCCGCTTGACTTACTCTTGCGCCCCTGTTTCGGCTCTCCAGAAGACGTTCGTCGAGGCCTCTTCTGCAATCGTCATGTCCTCGAATCGTGAGAATACTACCTCCTAAGCATATGGAAACTTCACTGTATTGCACGCATTATTACGTTGATCATGGGGATCCTCAGCATCACCAAACTTTTAAATCTCCAAGAAATCAGAAATTTATGAAAAGCTAAGATTAAGGCTTACAAGTCTGAGGCGCTGCATAACATAAAAAATAACTAGAGAAGCACAAGGGAGTCCAAACAAGTCGTAGAAAGACAAGATAACTACCTCTAAAGACTCGCTTTTATTAGTCGAATCCTTTTTACTTGATTCCTTTTCAGAGGACTCCTTCCTGCACAGATAGTAAGTATCAGCCTCTTCCTTGATGAGCAATACATCATCTGCCAATATAAATTTCAAGATGAACAGTAATGATTCTCCACAGATTATACTGCTCTATGGGCTGAGAAGGGAAATCCCATTATCAACCACTTAAACAACCAGAACTACAGGAACAGCACATGTACCAACACAGATGAGTGGTCACAAAACAAATATTTCCAGAAATAACGATCTAATCAATTTCAGCCAGCCCTCTCAGTTCAACAAAGAAAAAATATAAGAAACACTGGCGTTAATGAGCAACCCAAGCCAATGATTGATTTCTACTTTTAACGAGACATAATGTAACCATTGCCAACAAGAAAACATGCCTCATGTGTAGACTGAAATGCATCCAAGTGAACTTAAAACACTTCGCAACGTGCTACATGCCAGAAGAATTTGAGATAATCTCACAACCCTCGAACATCTATCAACGCCATTATCGAGTCAAAGATATTTACCAAGAAACACAATGCACTCACCTTGAACGTTTCGAAGGCGACTCGGAGCCATCCTCGTCGTGATGCTGCCCTCTATCTTGATTGTCATGCTTTCCCCCATCCTCACGGCGACGTCTGCCTCCATCCTTGCTATGATGTCGCCCACCATCCTCACTGTGACGTCTGCCTCCATCCCTGCTATGATTTCGTCCACCATCCTCACCGCGGCGTCTCCCTCCGTCCTCATCATGATGCTTTCCTCCATTCTCACCATTGAAATGTGACACACCCTTGATGTTGAACCCACCTTCGCTCAATGATAACTGCTTACTCTTCCGGCTCGTGAAATTGTTCATACCATTTCGAGCATCCCTCGAATTCTCTCTACTTCGGTCCCTATCAGTGCGCTCCCTCCGTCCAACTGGATCCTGGTTCACAAACAGCTCTCCGTCGTTGGTGATATCATCTTCCGAGATGATCTCAGAGAACGAATCTGCGTACTTCGAACGCCGAGAGTTTCTTTTGCGGTTCACCACCTCATGATCGGGCTCATCATTATCCAGGTTGGCGAGCTTGGTCCTCTGCACCCGTGCCTGGAGCGGCAAATTGCTCTTGTCCGATTCATCTCCACTCAGAACTGATTCCAGCGTCTCCACATCCTCGTCCTTCTTTTTCTTAGGTTTCTCCCTCCTCAGAACCGAAACCAGCTTGCCCACTAAACCTAGACCGGCCACCGTCGCAACCGCGATGATTACATTCCGCTCAGTCTTGTTGAGCTTCCTCCTCCTCCGGACCACCACTCCCCCTTCAGCCTCCACGTTTTCCATCTCGCTTCACCCACTTCAGTAAAAAAACAACAAAACCACAAAATCAGACACATAAAACCCTTTCACCAGCTGCAATCACTCCAAGCTCAAGAAACTGTCGATACAACAACATGAACTTAATGCACTCAAATCTCACCAACTCAAACCCACAGCCTCTTAAAGAATCTCCACTAAACCTCGTCACAATGACCTCGACCTAGAACCGCAATTCAAACAATTCTCCCCCCACAAACAATCGAAAACCTCCCGTATACATATCCCCCAAAATTTACACAAATTGAAAGCACTCCCTTCTCCAGAAAACAAAACCCAATTCAAAAACAAGGAAACACTCCCTCAAAAACTACCCTTCTCACCTCTCCAACTGAATTCCAATTCCAAAACTCCCAAAAACCCGAAACAGAGCAAATCACGTCGAACTGGAGTCAACCAAGTAACTCAACCACTGAACCCACATTCTTCAATTCAACCACCGTAAAGCTCAATCCCATTCATACACTCAACAACAAAGAAAACACAAACCATCCTCGTCAAAAACCTTTCTCCTCACCTCAATCCAACTCTCAACATGGTTAAATGAAGGCTAAAAGCTGATGATTCAACTGCTCATGAAAACATCACCCAAACAACTCATTCAGTGAAGTCACATTCTCCTTCAGATAATCATATATTTATACATATCCAAGACGAACCCAAAAGTGTAGAGCAAACTACTGACCTGCACCTGGAGAGTCTGAAGTGAGAAGCTGAAACTGATTTCTGTGAAGCTCATCAACACATGATTAACTACACTACGATGTTGCTCCAATGCATCCCACCATCATCATCATCATTATCGTTCCATCCAGCAAATGACAACTCCACGAAGAACTTACTTCCTCACTCTCAACTGATTGATTCACTTGTGGTCTCTTGCAATTCACTTTACTCTCCACCAGAGAGAGAGAGAGAGAGCCATTGATGCTTTGAGTGTGCTACTTTCATCTCAGACCTAATCTCCTCAGCTTCTTTCAACTTTTAGTCTGCAACTTTTCCTTTTTGCCCCCTTTTTGGGGGGTTGTTTGCGTTTTTACCAACGTCAACACACATGGTAATACTTTTTTTAACCGACATCAATACTGTACCCATGCTGTTTGTGTTTTTTTAATGTTTTTACTGTGGCAGTGAGAAGTGAGAGGGTCGGTGTGAAAAGTTGGGGGATAGGATTTGGGGTTTTGGAGGGGAAAGGGCGTGACGTGGAGGGAGGGGGTGCCATGTGGCGAATACGAGAATAGGGGGAGCCCTGGGGCAGGTGCCAAGTGGGGAGGTGTGGGGGGAGAGAGAGGAGGGGGTTTGAGGGGCTTCAGGCTTTGGTTATTTTTAATATTGTGCATGTCCACCTCTGATTCTGAGAGGGTGGGAGGACCGGCAGTAAGTGTTCACATGCCACATGTCGCGCCCACAGGGTTTCTGCTTGGGGTGTTTCATGTTTTGAAGCTTTGCGGACAAGTCCATCGTAGAAGTGTACCGGTGAAAAGGAGCACACCAAATGGTGAAGTTTTTTTTTGATAAATAATCACAATTCTTTACATTCACATTGTATCAAAAGATTTAAACAATAATTGTGTTCATAAAAAATGAATATGCATATGTATGATAATTTGACTAAATTTCAAAATTATTTTATTATCAAATTATGCGGAAGAATAATAAATTTTTTGGTTGATTTTTACTTTCCATAGTTAAAAAACATCTCATGGTAATATAATATTCGGTTTTATTCAAAAGATAATTAAAATTGCCAAATTGCCTACTGTCAATTTTGGCCCATATATCAACACCTAATCAAAATCAAAAATACCATTGGTACCCTACATGCTCATGTCTACAAAAACATGATAAAAAGCCCAAAAATTAAGCTCTAAGCCTTCAAAATGGCTTTGAAAAAGAAATTACAGCATGTAGAGCTAGAGTGAGAAGTGTATAAATCCAATTTTAAGAAGGAGGGGACACAAGGAAAAGGTGGAGATGGACCACTAGCCAAAGAGGCTTATCTTGGAAAGTATGAGGTACATGGTTCAAGACTTGATGGATAAACTTGGTTTACATTAAACCTCAGTGCGACATTTCATGTCTAAGTCATGACGGTAGAACTTACGGTGTAGTCTTGATTTGAAAATTAATTTGTGAACAATAGAAACAAAAAGGGAATAAAATCTTTGTCTCTAATGTGATTAAAATAACATTTTTTATGTCATGTCCAAGATTTGTGATAAAATTTGATTCATACTATCACAAATTCACTACTTTATTTCACCACTTACTACAATCTTTCATGTATTGCAATTAAATCAAAAAGAATTTTTACTATTTTACTTGTTTTTAAAGCAAAGGTGAAGTTATAATATTGTATAAATTTGTAATATGCATTAACGTCTTTAACAACAGAATGCAAAATATTCATCATCAACAATTTTGATACAAAGAATTAAACATAAAGAGACTTCATTAATGTTTATCACACCTTTAAATTGACAGTAGGTGTGGTCACAAGAATTACTCCATCGAATTGGTCAATGGTAGTTGCCAGTGGGTCATAAGATTAGGGTTTGAAACTATGTGCTTCTCTATTTGCTATATATATGGTTACTCCCAATGGAAAGTAAGTAGAGATAAAATTTGTCCAATTAACTTTTTTCTTGTGTTCAAAATAGTGTTTAGCCAAGTAGACCAATACTATAATGTAAAGAGGGCTTGGTAATTTTTAAAATCCAATAAAAGAAAGAAAACAAATAACAAAGGATGTGTAAACCAAATGGCTATAACAAATAGTATGCCCTTCTGACAAGAGGTTGTTTTGGAGCCATTTGACTAGTCTTTTAGAGAAAAAAGTTCTTTTCATGAAGTGGAAGTGTAATGTATTTTTATATTATTTCCTTTGATGAATAAAGAAACCTTTTATTACCAACTAGTCTAGAACCAATAGAGTTTGTGTGGAGATGATTCTCTGTGTATGTATGCGTTAGGAGTTGATAGCAAACAATGTATATGACTAAGTAAAATTATGCCAATCTAGAGATTTATTTTTTATTTCCTTTATTTTTCTAAGTCAGTGAACTATTGTAGTTGTATATTGGATTTAGAAATTATGAGGATTTAGAATGAGATGAGGAAGTGAATGTAAAATCAATTGGAAATTAAATAAGGGAGTCCCTTTAGGTAAAGTATTTTCAAGAGTAAGAAGGAATGTTGTTATAGTGTGGATATTGTTATAATTAGAAAACCACTTATAAGGAGAGCGCAAATTCTTCCATGCACCTCCTTCCTTGGCTCATTCTCTTTGATTTTGCGGATTACATGATCTTAAATTGGAAATACAGTTAGGGCTTTGCTACTCTTTGTATTACCAGTGATGATTGATATTTTATGATTCATAGGTATATAATGGTAATGGTGGATAGGTATATAATGGATGAAGGTAGGTGGTTTTTATGATGGATATGGTTCATAGATGTAGTATATGTGTTATTTATATAGCCGTTATGTTGTTTTTTGAAAAGACAATAGTTTAAATTGTGTTATGCTATCTTGTAGATGATGTTGCATATTAGGTATATTATAGATTGACGTTTCAGGATTTATTTTATAAACAATGTCAATTGCATATGCCAATGCAAACACTTCACATGATGAATTGTTTGGCTGTTGCATAACGTTTGCATATTTATATCGGAATGTTATAGATGGGAAGAGTTGTTGAAGTTTTTGAGTTGTGTCATGTGGTAACAATGAGTTTTGAGGTTTTTTGGAATCGTATATTATGGCTTAGCAATGTATATTGTTTGGTTGTATAAGAGCTAGAATCCAATGATTTCAATTTATTCTTGTATTTTTGTCATGTACTCATTAAAGAAGAGAGACTCATCGATGGATATAGTCAAATAAGATGATTCCTTATTGTGAGCCCAATACACTTTGTTGTAATTTCCTCTATCTTGCATATAGACAAAATTACAAACTCCAACAAAAAGAACAACTTCCTCACAATCACGGGTTTTGTTCCAGAGAGTGCTATGGAAAATTCTACCAGATGGTAATTTTTTCCAGGAAGAATTTACCAAATGAGCATCGTTTGGATTGCTCAAGTATTTTGAGTACAACATATCCTCTGTTTTTTCCTCGGGGTTTTCAGAAAGATCGTTGTACAAATCATCTGAATGTATGCTAATATCAAGCTCAAAGTTATTTCTCACATCCATATCTAAAATACAATACACAATCAAAACCAATACACAATCAAGTTTAAATAACATTCATCATGTATACTAAGATAATACCTACTTAGCCACAACTATATCTTACAATTGGCTGACAGCTTTAGTGCTTAATATTGCAAAGGGAAATAGGAAAAACAAAAAATAAATATAATCAAGACACAAGGGATTCATAAAAGACATGAAATGCACACAATACCTTCAGGAGGAAGATGGTCAATCTCGTTGTTGCGAGCACGCACTTTCACAGTACACCGTTCTTCCTCCATTAAGGCTAGAAATAAGACCTGTGACCTTCCTCTAATTTCAAAATATTTCCTTCTTCTATACAATACTTTCCATGCCTCTACTTGTGTCATTAGAGAATGTATCTCCTACTCAGAGAATGTATCTCCTGTTCAGAGAATGTATCTCCTGTTTAATTCATCCACCTATCAATTGAGATTAAACGATTGGTATACACACAAGTAAGTACAATTTTTTTTTCGAGTTACTTTCACACAGGTACTCTTCAAAGCTCTATGACTACAATAGATAAACAATACTATATTGCAGTTTTTCGACAAAGTACGTCAAACCCAAAACATCCCATTGTTAAGGAAGTTGTTTGACTGTGCTATAATCAGTAAAATTGAAAGCGTCAGAAACAGTCACTGTAAGCCATTGTATCCACTTCACCATTTTAAACGGGAGTATATACACCAAGATAAATACCTTACCCTCCTTTCTAAATTGTAACTCCTAGCAATTTTCTGGTGGAAATATATCCTTCTAGACAGAAACGTCTCATTAACAAAGAGGTACACAAAAAAATATGTAATATCTAGAAATTAACAAAGATGTACACTTACAAACGGTAAAGAGCCTCTGCTCTGAGACTGAAATTGTTATATCCTTACCAGACTCTCAAACTATATATATCATATGTATTGAACGAAGAGCTAGCTACGTAACACCTACAAATAAAATGTATTTTTCAGTTCCATTTAATAGTTACATTTATTCGTTACAGACGTGTACTGAAGTTCCACCGTGCCTCTCAAGGTTCCTTGGTCTTCCCGTTACTAGAGTTTAGGCGGCAGTCTTGTGCAGTTACCGTATTTCAACAAAAACCTTCCAAACAAGGATACTAAGGTGTTGTATATTCTCATCATATTCATGGATTTCAAATTTCAAATTGGTATATGGATTGGCTTTCAATTATGTTGAGATTTGAAACCTTTTGGAGGTCTTGGTTGCGGAATACAGCTACAGTGCATCTAAACTCGGTTCTAAACAACTAGCTCTGATTTCTCACATTCTAAGATGCAACCATGACACGAGCTTCGGTAAAATTATGAAAAATCCTTCAATACCTTACAACAGCTCTAATCCATAACTAAGAAATATAAAAAAATTGGGGATGAAGATGCGGATGAAGATGCGAATGAAGATGCGGATGAAGATGCGAATGAAGATGCGGATGAAGATGCGGATGAAGATGCAGATGAATAATGATCTTTATTAAAATAGAGGATTGGAAATCTGAACTTAAGCTCAATGGTTGGGTTCTAGCAATTATCATTCAAGACCTCTTTGAAACATTTTGAGAAAGAAAGCCCAATCATGACATGAATCGCTAAAGAACTAAAGATTGTGTTGTAAACTAAAGATGCTTATAAGTGAGAGCTAGATCATTAGTCATTGAGGAAATTTTATTTCTTCATTTATTGTTGAATGTGGTTTCTACTATACAAAGTTGAGGGATTACATTGACAAGGATTTTAGATTGTTGTGTATCATGTATGTAAAAAGAGAGTGCAATGGTGCGTGCACATAATGTAGAATTTGGCAATAAGTTGAGTGAGGAAAACCTCTAAAATACCTTCAACGACTACAACAAATTCAAAGTTGCAATAAATGCTCGATAACTTGAATGACTGCAATCATGCCTATGCTATGCATATGCTACTGTTATGCAACTACGAGCTAAATATCAGTGCTTGGAAAAGAACGGCAAGGCGACATACTCATAGCTGTAATAAGCTATAGTAAATGTAGACAAGGATTTATCAATAAGGAAAGCATCTCAAAAGCATAGCTTACCTTATATGATTTAGATTTTGCTAATGATACTTTAATGTTTCAACAAGTAGAGAACGTAGTACAAAAACAATTATGACAATTGAAGAAAAACAACAACTAGTTCATTACCTCATTGAGATGATGAACTTGGATATAATTTGTTTTCATGGTTTCTACAATCAAAGGTTTATCAGTTTCTAAAATAAAGGTGGTCTCCTTTTAAAATGACATTCTATATAGTAGATGGATAGATGGTGGAAGTACCATTAGCCGAAAACTATCCATTTGCGCAACACAAGTATTGGAATCAAGAGCAAAGCCTAAACTTAGGGTATGTCAAGTCATTGAATGAAAAGTTTATTACAACAAGTTTGTGACAAGCATACCTATCCGCTTGAATGTATGTGAAATTGCAATAAAAGAAGCTACGAAATTTATTAGTACTGTCTCATTCTATATACTATCAACTCATAAAATATGATGGAGTTTCATACATTAATTGAAAGAGTTAGGTATGTCGTCACCAACCTTGATTTTAGTTGAAAGATGGAGTTGAAAAAGTAATGGTTGAAGCTTCTCTGAATCGATTCGTTTCGACTAGCCGATAATCACTTTGCTTCACTGCCCTCTCACTTGCTGATTGCTTGTTTATTCTAACTAATCCATCATGGCGTCTTTAGAGCCCTTCTTAGTTGGAACATAAAGATGTTCTCACTATTATACAACTTGCTTGTAAGGAGGAATAGAGGTGCCATAGTCATAGCAAGGACATTCTTATAGAATGTGCATTTTCTTATTTAGACTCAAAGTGAATGACTTTGAGTTCTAAACTATATCAATGCGGCGGGATTTGCAATTCCATCGAACTTCTACATCCAATTATATGATTAAGGTACTATGATGGTAATGGTACTATGATAATGCAACCACACGTGTAGATGACATCCTCTCTATTTAGCCCATAGATTAGCCATTTTATAGAATTCATTAAGTTGCGTTATGACATTTCACCTACACAAAGGCATTTATTAATTCTTGACGGATACATATTAATTTTTACACTAGTTGTGATGAAGGACGCCATACTACCTGGTCTAGATTTAATAATGCTTATTACATTACATTGGATGTGGAGTATTCAAGTTTTTAAAATTATGGTTTTGGAAGTACCGTGACTTTTAAATTAATAGCAATCCAAGATAACTTACATAAAATGATGACTAATACTAAATTAGTCTATAGGGATCCATTTATTTAATTTCATATTAGCAAACAACCTGTCGCAATGCAACAGAAGAAAGCGCAAGAATTGCATTGGCCATTGGGAAAGTAAGAATCAATTGAAAACATGAAAAGAATATGGGAATATAACAGAACTACAGATGAAAGGTATAGATGAAAGGTATGGATGTAATATTTGGATAGTTTTGTGACATGGTATTCTGTCAATGTTTTTTAATAAAATAGATAACTTATACATTTAAATAAATTTACTTTGAATTTTCTTTAATCGACATAGTATCATGAGGGGATTTTTCCCTACCAATAAGTGCCCTGCTCGGAGCCTCGTCATTAACACACGAGCAAGGTTTAATTTGGTAATTTCCGAGTCAACCGCGCTCAACGCCGAGGTTACCTTAGTGTTTTTATTTTTCAAGGTCAAAAGAACTTGACTTCCCTATGATTCGTACAGAGCTCCGAAAGAAGTAGAGAACTCTCACAAATTAAAGTTACAAATAGTACAAAGTGTGTCCCCGCTTTATATACTCGGACTTCCAGTTTAAACCGGTAGTTCTCGCATCAATGCCAAGGTTACCTCCTTTGTTTCCAAATTCGGAATCAAAGAATCTTGACTACGGTACTCCAAGAGAGGTGGAGAGACCGCATAGGATTAGGGTTCCAAATGGTGCACAGTGTGTCCCCGCTTTATTACCGGAACTCCTTGTTTAATGCCCAAGGAGTCCTTCAACAACGAAACGCATCTAGAAAATCATCACATCATCACTGCCCAAAGCACTCATCCATCCATGGGCAGTCCCAGAGGAGGGAGGCTGGGGTGGGAAGGGAAGGAAGGGAAGGGAAGCGATGGGGGGTGACTGGTGAGCCCAGCAACCAACAAACAAACTGACAATCAAACCATCACTCACCATGGCAATCACGTCGCTGGCTATGGCGGCACTCGCTCCATTGCCGACCTTCTCCTCCTCCTCCTCTTCCTCCTGCGCCTGCTCCTCCGCATCCTCTGCACCCACCTGCTCAATTTCGCCCCGGGGCTCGCTCAGCGTCCAGCTTCCACTTGGGAGCTCGCTGCGCTTGCAGCGATGGAGCGGGTTGCGACTTGGATTCGGACAATTGGGGTCTCGGCGTTTCAGAACTGGAGCTGCAGGGCTTTCAGGAACGTCAGGGGGTTCGGGAGCTTCGGGAGCTTTGAGAGTGTTTGCTGAAATGTCCACTTTGGATGGTGATTATGCTTTTCTCGTCTTCACACCAGTCTTGTTGTGGTTTTGGTTCTGATGATTTGGAGGGGCTTGGCAATCTTGAATTGGGATGTCAGGGGAGACCATGTTCTTTATTTTTACTTTGCTCATGATCATGAAGGTTTTTGGTGGTGTGAATCGTATGTGAGGTGTGGAATCATTGTGTGGATTGGGATTGATTTTTTCTTTTTATGGTGTGCAGAAGCAACGATTCTGGAGCTGCCATGTTTGCCTTTCTCCCCAGCTGAGGTATCTCTCTGGTTTTTGGATTAGCCTTGAATTTAGAGAGCTTATCGGACTTTGAAGTAGATCAGGGATGTAGCTGAAATGATAATTGCTGTAAGGGGTAGAAACCTGGGTCATTCAATTAGACTGATTGCATTTATTATTTTTGAAATGTACTTAAAATTCCCATCCAGAGTTGATGAAGCCTAAGGATATTCCATGGAGTATTATTTTTTGATAATTTGATAAACAAGGTCTATTTTGTAGGGACATCTCTGACCATCTAGCTAATTTTTGCAGGTTTTTATTCCTACTTCGTCGAAGACATTGCATTTGTACGAGGCGAGGTTTTTGTCGCTTCTTGAGGAGGTATTTTGACGCTTCTTTCCATTACGGCTTACTCAATTGCCCCAGCTCCATCTGAATATCAGCCATGTGCTCATCAATTGCGTGACTGTGTGCTGGTTGGCAGGTGATGGCGAAAGGCAATAATCTACTCGCACACATTGTGATCGAGCCAGTGAAGGGAGGCGAAGGTGGAGTGGCGTCGTTTGTAGCAACTTATGGCTGTCTGGCTCGTATTGAAAGTGTAAGCAGCTGAGGTACTGGTTGCTCAAGTGTAGAGAATGTTACATATTACGAGAAGTCCTTAATAACAGCATGTGATTGATTTTCCAGAGACTGCGAGCATATGCACCAGTTTATTTGTTACTAGATTTTAGTTGTCTTTGTATGACTACTCATAATCCAATAACCAATATAGAAACGTGTGGTTGTTGACGTCCATGGCTAGGCAGGTTAAGCAGCTTGAAATAGGAGCTCTGGTTTCTATTCGAGGACTGGGTCGCATCAAAATGGTCAACCTAACACAGGTAAGTACTTTCAATTTCCTCATATTAACAAGTTCTTCGCCTATCAGTTGCAGATTTATCTCTTACTACATACAACATTTCGGCGTTTAATGTCCCCTGAATTCACTTAAAATGTTGGCTTGAATACCCTCGCTTTGTGTTTGCTGGCATAGTCGGAAGTAGAGGAAATGCACGTAGATTATTCTGGTATTTTGTGGTGTTGGTCCTCGTTAGGACAGTACATCTGGTAGTCTTCCATTCTGATTGTTTAGCAGAGTTTCAAGACTGTTTGTCAATCATGTGAAGAATGTGGAATCGGTGACAGATGGAGCCATTTATCAAGAGCACTGTTATGCCAGTACGAGATGAATACCCGGAGGAGAGAGATTCCTTACCAGTTAAGATCGAGAGTCTCAAGAAAACACTGGCAGAGGTTCAACAATTACAAATTAAAATCAAGGTATGTTTTTTTGTTTGTTGTCAAAACCAATGTTATTTGATGCTCTTGAATCAGGCACCTTTTTTGTCAAAAGTTTTTTTACAGGTACGAACATTTATTGTATCGTTTCCGTTGTAATTTTCCTGGACATGTGGTGTGACTGAATGTCTTTCCATGTTTGAAATTGTGAAAAGTTTATCTAGTAGTTGTTTCAAGTATCTTATGTTGTGGTGTTGTACTTCTTCATGGATCAGACTGCAAAAGAAGTGCCTCTGCTGACACCGCTAGAGAAAGCTCTGCAGTGGGCAGACAAGGGAGAGTCGGACCCCGTTGTAGAAAGATTTGTGCCTAGTCGGGAGGAGCGGCTTTCTTTTGCAGCTCTGCAGCCAATTGCAGGTATCCCTTCATATCCCTAGAGCAATTGGTTTTTGCACTTTTTGTCATACAATCTGCATGATTCAGCATGAGCTGCTGCAAGTCAAGGCTGTTCATGGATGCACGCGCCAGCATACTCACTGTGATCTTTGGCCATTGAAGGGGCAAGTCCTGGGGAATTGCACAAGTTGCTGCAAGAAAGGTTGAAAGCCATGACAACTGTGGACACTGAAGTCCGGCTCAACAACGCCATGGACTACGCTGAGCAGAGCCGGGCATCTGTAGCGGCCAAGGTGGCACTTCAATCACTCCAATTAGGATAAGCTCTCCTGTCTCTGGACATGAGCCTGGTGTAACATGGTAGAAAAGGATAACCAATCGCTTCTGCAAAGGATTCATTCCCATGGGTCGGGTATGACCTTTTATTTAGAAAATTTATTAGTTGTAAAAATTCTCTATGTGAACTCATTGTTTAATCTGCATGAATAATGGTAAGAGAAGATGAGCTTCCTTGCAGCTCGTTAGCGGTATTCGCAAAGCAGTGTAATACCAGGAAACCTAAAGGTGAATTTTAGGCAAACCCTCTTGAGAGGAGAGTGGAGCGAGATGCTGGACGTGTTGGGGATCAAAAAAACTGTAGACATTCAGACTCTTTTTACCTGAGAAGGCTGCTACCAATTTGAAATGGACGCAGAGATAGTAGCGAGTAGATCTAGGACCTGCTGATCCAAGAGTAAGTGATATGTCAAATGCTTGCTTCTTCATCCACTGTGTGAATGACCTTTTGCCTGAAATGAATTTGCATTAGATGGCTTGTTCACGGATCGGTCGACTGGCCATGATCGGGTTCAAGCGTTTATTTTAACATCAAACTATTTCAATTTGATACATTAAATAACACATTCCAATCTGAGCGGTAAAACTCACAACTAGTCAATACACACACAAACAGAGCACTCAGTTGTCAAAAGGCTCACAAAAGATTCATAGAAAAACCAACTCAATTCCTTCATCAAATGCCATACTTCACAGGGCCAATTACTTGCTCACTAACCACCAGCAGTGCCCATTCGAGCTGCATCCGGAGCGCCCTTGCAATGTTTCTTAACCCTGTTACTGCATTCTCAATTCAAATAGTCAAAAGTCACTCAAATTCATTGCAAGGTATGTGCAAGACATGGAGCATATTGTATTTTGCTCTTGTACAGTACCCACCAATAAGTTTACGTTCACAACACAAATAAGAGAATATTTCTCAATTTTCAAACAATCACCATGTTCTCAAAAATGATCCAAATTGCCAATTGCAAAGTATATTGGAAAGATAATGGAGTCTTTTATACCATTATGTAAAAGATTTTCCAAAAAAAATAACAAGACGTGTGGGACCTCAAGGTTCCCTACAAATACAAAACTTGGAGAAAGTCAAAACTAAAGTATAGGGTTTAAGGCAAAAGTATGATCATATATAAGTAAAAAAAGAAGTGTATCAAGCCAACAACTTACGGCTTTGCATTTCCAAGGTTTCCCCAAAATTTTGTGACAACTTTGTAATACAAATACAAGTTTTACCATCAATGTATGTAGTGATACCTTACCAATATAATTTTTCTAAATTGTAAATTTATAGTAGTATGCATTTAAAAAAATTGTTTTAGTTAAATAATTTTGTTCATAAGTTTGTGAAGATAGATATTCTAGTAGTGTGCTGATGACGAGCTACAAACGACAACATCAATTTTTAAGTTGAACTTCGTAATATAGAATTAGCTAAGGCATCAACACACCGTCCAAATCTCAAGCGAAATTACCACGCTACCTGTCTTTAGTCCTTAGATTTTGGCTACCAAACCCTAACTTTGCACCTAACATAACAGTATGGTACCCGGGCCACCTCTACTCCACATACATCCGTTCAAATTTAAGGTGCTACAAAAATTATAGAGGAGAGCAGAATTAACCCCTAAAGGACCAGGAAAGCGAAAACTGCTTTTTGCTGTTTTGGGCAGCCTAGATGAAGAGGTTAAAAGTAATATTTTTGTCTGAATTTTTTACTGTATGCTCCCTTTACCGCAATGTGTACGTGGTAAAATTTTCAAAATCAAATTCCAATTTTAGACCCTTCAACTAGAAATTTTAGGTTTCAAGTCCAAAACGGGCAATTTCAAATTAGGTTTTTTTTCAAAAGAAAATTAGAAATATGTTTATAACCAAAGCACTACTCAAAATCCAAAGTGACCCAAGTCAAAAAGTTTACCAATTTTACAAGGGCAGCCTCCAAAAATTACATGAACAAGCCTCAAAGTTTTTTGTAATTTTGCATTTTCTCCTTTCAAAAATTGTCAAAATTTGAGATTTTAGAATTTTCCAAATTTTTGTTTTGCTAAAATTCACAAACTCATAGATGTAACTATTAACCGTTCACATTCTCAAAAAACCAAAAACATTTAACGTTATTTAAGTTTTACCATATTGTGGTTTTTGTACCTTCTTCTGGAAAATAATTTGCGTGAAGGCCAAAAAATCAAAATGAGTCTCCAAAATTTTGCATGGAGGTGCTCAACTTAGTTACCTATATGGAAAAAAATTTGAGCAAAATGTTTGGGGTAACAATCATCAAGTCTCCCTTGGCACCATTTAGACTAGTCCTTTACCGCAATGCCAAAAAAAACAAACAGTAAACTTTGATTGTTATAATCTCCCAAATGGTCAAGATCCAACGGTTGAAACTTGACAAGGTGTAAGTAAAGATTGTAAGGTTGAAGATCTTACGATTGGAAATACCAGCAAAGCAAATTTTATTGGAAACATACATCAATTTCCATAAGGTGGTTAAAATCTGCAGTTTTTGGTAGTGGAGGTGCCAAAGCACCTTGGTCCTTTAGGGATTAAGCTATAGGAAAGAAGATACCAAACCCTAACTTTGCACACAACATGTTATCCGGAGATTACCTCCATTCAGCTATGTCCGTTCAAAATAAGCTCCCCATAATAATTAGAGAAAGTAAAGATTTAAGATGTTGGAAAGAAGATATTTAACCCTAATTCTAGGTCAAACCGTAATTTTGCAGCGAGCATGTACACGAGAACTTATCTCCACTTCGAAAATATGCGTTTGACCTAAAAGTATGGCAAGAGGAAAGAGAGGATGTAGTACCATGATGAAGGAAGGAAAAAAGCTCTTAACCTCTTGGAGAAGGAGCTCTTGGAGGTGACGTTGATCTTCATCGGTCTCTGGGAACGCCGACGCTCTTAATGTCGGGTGTGTAGGCATGCCCTGGAGGTCCTATAAAAATTATGATTTTAGTTGCTTTACTCTTTAAAAAAAAATAAAAAAAATTTGATAAGTTCACACAATAAAACAATCTGCTGAGGTTACAAACATTTCTGTGTGTAGACTTGACTCTTTTTTGTTTTTGTCTAGTCGACATCTAGATACAATTCATATTGTTTGATGAACCGGGGGTCAAGCTTTTGCGTGCAAAACTCAATCAAGAAATCATGAAACTTGACAGATTTGAACAATGGCTGCTTGCTAGTGCTGCAAAGCGCCGTAGCAGCTGGTTGCACCATGGCATCACGATTCGGCAGTGTGAAGCTAGAGATGCTGAAGCAGCCTGCATGTGCAAGCGTGCAATGTGCTCTGTACAGTACGCTCCTGAACTTTGCTTTGCTTATCATCAGCAGTGAGCACCAAAAGAAACAAATATCAAAATTGATGAGGGCCAGTGCATGACCGGCTGAAAACCAATAGTCGAGCTAGAGTGATCATGTTTTGCAGCTGCTATAGACACTCGCACCCTGGTACAATTCGAGTTAGCTTAGCCATAGACTCTTGGAAACATCCACAATCCTTCGTTTCAAATGCTAATAAATAACATCACCATCAACACAGAATAATCTAAGACTCACATTGCCTGAATCCTTTAACTATAACATCATTCCAAAACCACATTGGCAAGTTAACGCTATGCCTTGTGTCGGGCGATGTCAAACCAAAAACTCACACTATGCTTCAAACATTTCCATAGGATATAATGATACAAATGTACATCGTTGATTCGTTGCAAAAGAAATGAGAAAAAGGTTACGGCCAGGGAACCATACAATCGTCATGGAATTAACCAATGCGTATAAGATCCTTCTAAAACATTAATAATATATACAACAAAGTTGAATATTGATCATAAACTGCATGTCCCAAAGGCCATACAAATGAGCGCTACAACAACACACCATAGCGATTAATTAACCACTAAAACCTCCAATCAAGTATCAATCAACAAACGACACAATAATCTAAATGCCTTCCCGAGAGTAGCATTGACAGCTCTCTAGTAGGAACTAAAGAAACAACAACTTCACCCCAATGTGTCAAACAATCCGGTCTGAACGAAAGTCCCAAGCCTCTCTAGTTACGGTTCCCTCTCAGCAAACTTACCATCCCCAACCATGAAATGCCAGACATACGATCACACATTCAACTCAAGATACACATATCCTATAAGGATTGCACAGCAAACGTCGCTCCTAGCGTATAGAAACTCCCGCTCATTCCATTCTCTCCATCCAATCGGGTGCTCAACACATAGCAAACTATTATTTCGTCTTTTACTAAAGAATACCGTGCGTTGGATACACTCATAGGGATTAATTGTAAGTAACTGCAATCCATTGCGATTTACCGTGAAGAATCACCTCAATTGATGCGGCTTAGAATTGTCCTATAAGCAGTCTAAAACAGTGGTGGTAACAAGACAAAATGGAACTGTCATGATGACAAATGACCATCCTATGCATGCTAAATCAGCTCCAACTTACATCGTCACTGGAATTTGTATCCAGTGGTTTGGCTTTTCTCAAATATTTACGGTTATTGTACAATCAATTTTACAATATTTCATAAGGTTCAAATTCAACAATAAAAACGCATTTGGGATATTTCATCAAGTTTTAGTGTGGGTGTCTATATTACCTTAAAAACCAAGAGTAGAAGCTTAACCTTCCAATATGCCTTGTGCACTTGATAGTGAATTTCTAGTTAGTAAAAAGCTTCCAAAGTAACTTTAGAAGTTGCTACATTTGAACTTCCAAAAATTAATGTACATTTTGGAATTGTGCTTGATAAAATTCATTTCTAATAAAACTATTTGATCAATGAAGTGAATGTACTATATTCAATGTAGAGGACATTTAAGAATTTGGATAGGTGCCTATGATGCCAATTTTGCATCTCATTTTTTTGAAGTTTTTTCAATGAAGATGCATCTGCCCAAGAGTTTAGTAGGGATGCAAAGAATATCAATCAATTTCAATTTTTTTCTTCATTTGAATATTATCTGTAAGTAATTAATCCAGTTGATTAAAAATTAAATAGTTAGATGGTATAAATCACACACTAATCAATAATTGCTAATCAATAATTGTAACAAAATGACTATTATTCGTTAAAGGATAAAATGCTTATTGATGAATACTGATATCTTGTTTACCTAATAATTTGAACTTATGCCCGCTCCACCATTTAAAAAAAAACATTGAACTAGAGGATGAAAATTCTCAATTGAATTGATTTTATTCAATAGGATTGATTAAACTCAATTTCTTCTACAACCTATATATTTCAAATTGAACACTTCCAATTGGAGGTTGAAAATCTCAACAATCTCAATCTTAATTCACCTAAACTTGGCTTAGTATGCCCCTCCTCTCATTTTCTAAGCTAGAATGGAATTTTGGCTTCAAATAATGATTTTGAAAATGAAATTCAAGTCATTCATGTGACTTTTAGTTCCTTAATTTCATTTAACTTGGTGCAAAAATAGTGTTTTCGAAAACTAACGTTTTCATTCCAAAACGGTTGAAAAATTGCACGATGTAATTTGTCCTACCACATTCTTTGCGTAAAAGGCTTCCAACAAAGCTCTTTTTTAGATTTCAATGTGGCAATGGACATCATTTCACATAGCAAGTTGTTGATATAAAAGTTGATTAGTGTAAGCATGTCATAGTTTTGAAACCATTTAATACAACAAGTTATTCCGGAATTTCCTACACTAGAATTTGTGAATTAATAGTATGCTGCACTAGAATCTGTGAACTGATAATATGCTGCAAAAAAACTTCCTTCAAAAAAGTTCTTTTATGCATTTCAAGGTCCAAGTTTAGATAGAAGAGTAGGATGAGCAGAACAAAAGTACCAGAAATTAACAGCAAAAGTATCAGGGAATTTCATTATAGCACCAAAAATGACGTCGCCTTAGTTTGTGTGATTGCAGTCGTCACCAAGTCTGGAATATCAAAAGATTGCTAATCAAGAAAGATTGGCAATTAGATGCAATGCAATTGCTCTAGGCCCAATAGCAGAAACCCCAAGCATCTACAAACCCGTTCTAGAGGATTATTGAGTTACATCAAGACAGATCCTTTTGGAAAAGTGTGGAGAAATGTAGGACATAGCATGGCTGCGATCTTTCTTGCAGGTGAAACAAGTACATAATCCTTGATTTTGAGTTCTCCATACCTTTTCCCGTTCAAGTCTTATTGTTGTTGGAAAGTACTAAAGGCTAAACTTCACAAATGAACACTACAGAAAATTGGATGTTAGGTGGGGACACTACAAATAATTCAGCTTCTAGAAGCCAGTATTTGCGCTAGCATTATGAGATTAAAGATTAAAGCATTTACGCATTTCTGTGCCCATTACAAACATCACAAATACTCATTTCAGTAAAATTCTAAACCATTTCGTCATCTCATCTCAGATTCCATCTCTTCTCCGTTCATAACCCATCACTAAAGGAAGAACAAACCTACTTCATGAGAAGAATCCAAATAATAAACAAAACCAATGAAGCAATGAACCATGACACTAAACCCCATACGACACAAAACACTACCAAAACCCTAAAACTAACCAACACCCAAAAACAATTAAAGCAAAATCAAAGTATATCCCAGAAGCATCTGATCAAAAAAAGCAAAAGATGTGAATGTTCCAACCAGCTATTTCAGATCGCGACGGGGATCGAACTCCCCACCTCCGAACCCAGAGATAGACGCTCTTACCCAATCCCCCATCCTTGTTTATCAGGTCAACCATCAATGTAGTGACAGAGAACGTGTAAGTTTGATTGGGATCTTAGGGAACCCCTACGTTCCCAATGTTGGGAGCGTAGGCGCTTCCTTAAGGTCCCATAAAAAATATGTGCTATTATACCATTTTCCTTATGTAATATCTACTATTTACCCTTAGCTCTTATTAGGGGCTTTCTACGTTGAGGTATGCCAGAAAATAGAACTTCAACCATCTTCATAGAAAGCTCTTCCAATTCCTTTTGTATAAATGCAACTTCTTTTTAGAAAAAATATAAATTATACTTACCAAGAAGCTTAATTTTAGACTTTCATACTCTAACTGAAGTGTCACCATAAACAAGTGTAACTTCAAATGATCATATCTCTGACCTCAAATGACCAAATTTCATGAAACTAACACCAAATTGTCTAAAATGTAGTAAATTTCATCAAAACCATCTCTTATGTACTAATCCAAGCCACATGTGTAAGGAAATTTCATTAGCAATCATCGCACTTAAAAATGTGTATGTTACTTTTTCACAAGGGACCACGTCAACGCTTATCACGCCAACTCCATTCAATATTTGTCAGTGTGGGTCACATCTATACAAAGGGCATCAAAAGAGGTCTCTCAAGAGATAATAAGATTCTTTTTCTCAACATAGCTCACCACATGAAGGCCTTCGTAACAACGAAAGGTAGATACTAAAAAGTATGTTAAAATATGCTAAAGTTATTAGATAATTTTCCACTCTTTTTGGAATTTTTTCATATATTGGTAAAGAAGACTCTACTATCTTCCTTATGTAATTTGTACTTTGCAATTTAGATTAGTTTTGTGGGCATGGTGGCCAATTGAAAATTGGAAGCATGTTATCTCTTACTGCTATGAACGTAAACTTGTTGGTGGGTACTGTACAGCTCCTGTATTTTTAGCAGTATGTTGGTATATTTTTGGGTGCTTTGAACCAGAATCACAATTGGTGGATCTCATACTTTGCTTTTTTCTCTTTGATGGGCTATTCTCCTCTTCATTTTTTGCTAGTCTAGCGTGTCACCTAATTTTTGTTGAGGCGATCATCACGATTATTTTGCGGAGGGTTGAGAGCTCAAGAATGTGAGAATCGCCTCCTCTCTTTTTTTTTTTTCTTTTTTTTTTTCCTTGTTTCTTTCTCCTAGTCGAGTCTTTTTACTTTCTCCTAGTTGAGTCTTTTTACTTTCTTCTAGTTGAGTCTTTTTACTTTCTCCTAGTTGAGTCTTTTTACTTTCTTCTAGTTGAGTCTTTTTACTTTCTCCTAGTTGAGTCTTTTTACTTTACTGACTAGTTGAGAGGGTTTTCTTGGGTTTGCAAGATTATTATTTTATCTAACATACTGTCGGTCATGATCTAACATACTGTCATTACAATTTGTACAGTTCTGGGAGGTTCACTTGAAGCTCTGTAAACTTCATTTCGTTGATTGATCTCTGCTTGCTTGAGGAACTTGTAGCCAGGTTGCATTGGAGTAGTTGCTGAACATACTTAGGGTTATGAACAACGACGAGTAGTTCGTGGGTTGTATCGATCTGCACGATGGCGCAACAGGGGGATCTCGAGAGCAGGTGTAACGGCAAGGCTTCGAAGATACAAGCGGGATTTGTGAGATCTCTTTCTGAAATTATTACTGAAGAGGATTTGCTTGTGGACTTGTCGTTGTGGGAGACACTTCCGAAAGAGGTGGTGGAAAGTATCTGTGCTTTGCTTCCATTGTCGAAAATCCTCGAACTTTTGAAGTTGTGTGAGCCATGGTCGAGACTACCGACGGCCACGAGATTCAGACAGTTCTGTGCTAAGGCCCATGGTGATCTCTTCGGTATTGTGATGTTTGATGGAAAATTATGGACATACCAACTTGCCATATATGATTCTAAGCACAAAGAGTGGTCTCACTTGGAGCTGAGCAGTTTTCTTCCTGATTACATGAATTACTTGAAACAATCCGAGTTATTTTTTGGACATGATGGTGGATTAATGTGTGTTATACCATATGACTTCTATTTTCATGAGGCACCTCCTTGCATCCTTGTCTTCAATCCGTTGACAGGTGACAAGAAGTACATTGGTGTATCCAGCTTTATTGCCTCTTTCGACCCACGAACTACTCTTTCGTATGTCGTTTTATTGCAGTTGATCATGGATGGCGAACTGGGATGCTACAAACTGATATTGGTGACGCAAAGAACAAAGCCAAGAGTAGGAGGAGTAGAGTATTATTCGGAATCATACGATTCAATGAGCGGGGTTTGGAGCACATTGGATTCTGGATTTGTATACGGCGATGGAATGATGCGGTATGGACGTCAACATGTTTGCTTTGACTGCAGGTTGAAAAAGTTTTGTAGACCAGCAGAATCTGGAAAGACTGTGAGAAATCCTAGTCCTCATGTGTATCATTCCAATGTTGTTCCAGACGATTTGTATTATCCATTCCACACATTTGTGAGGGACCATCGTTTCAAGCTGGAATTCGCTGAGGTTGACACGGATGAGGATAATTTCAGCTCCACGGCCGAGGTATTGGAGAGTGTGTGGCAGAATGGCTGGAACGAGAAGTCTAAAATATCGCTGGCAATGGAGATGCCATGTGAGGACTTTGAAGCAAGGTTACTAGCATGTACCCGTTATATACTTATGGTTACAGATGGTGGAAGATTTGCTGACTCTGAGCATTGCCGTCAACATATGGCTCTCTTTGACAGGGTAACTTGTGAAGAAACTGTGCTTAACATTCCGCGGTTTATGACTAAAGAGTTTTGCGGTGCTGGATACTCCATCACTTCTAATCTTGAGTCCATGTGCGACTTGAAATGGGATGTTGTTCCTTGAAAGCGGGCTTTTGTGAAGCTTGGCAACAGGCCTCAACAACATTACTTCAATTGGGATGCAATTCTTTGAGAGCAGCTTTTAGAAAACTTGACGAGTCCTCAACAGTAACATCTATGAAAGCATGGAGTATCCGTCCTATATACATATTCGGAGAGACATCTTATTCGGAGAGACATCTTCTTGTGCATTGAATATTTTTGAGCTTCCAGTTGGTATAGAAGCTTTGCGTAGTGTCTCAGACTTTTGGACATTTTTTGCTGGAATTTATTGTTCAAATGCGTTTTTTGTGAGAGCCAAAAGAAACATTATGTTACAAACTAGTTAGTAACAGACAGTTATAACCGTTGTTCCAACTTTCTCTTATTTAAACCACAATGATGAAGCTTGTTCCTCATGTGACATTTTGTAATGTGATTCTGGTTTGTGCATAGTTTAGCATGGTTGTGTTCATCTTAGTTAAGTTACATGTTAATTAATGGTCTGCACGTTTATCCTGCCGGAACCAAAGCCTAGAATTCCGAACCCTGACACATTAGTCTACCACTTGCAATGCTTATCACATATTCTGTCCTGCAAATTTTTTTACACTCGAGAATGAGCATTGCAAATTTGATTAATGCAGCACTGTAATGTCTTTGATGCAAAGCTCGAGTTCTTGTTATTCATTTAAATTCATCTCTCAATTTGATGAATATCATGCATTTCTATAGTTCAACAATGACTCACTTACAATAGTTAGTTCAACAATTGTTCCTCACTCACTCTCGCACTCCGTGAATTGCTGCAACCGTCCTACTTGCCAACTCGGTGCTTTGGAATGTACTGTACATCCTCATGGATAGATACACTCGGGAAGAGCGGATTCATACACCTTCAAACTCATCCTTCACGTGCAGAGTCTTTCTTTACTTACACTGCATAAGATTGATATCAAGTGTTACCAATGGGCAAGAAGATGAAGCTGTTGCGTTATATGAGTACAACCCATCTTCCATGAGCTGCATCTAGATCCCAACATGCACAATGCTACTTTAGTTTTAGTTTGCAGTACTTTGGTTCATATCTCGGTTCAAATAGTATTAATCACCACTTCACATCTTTCCACCACTCTTGTAGTTAATATTGTTAGATGTCAAATGACCATATTCATTAAATTGGTACTTTTAGAAGTCTTGTTATAGTTTGGAATCCTTGCAAAGCATAAAAAAATAAAGGCAAAACATAACAACATGTTATGTGCACAAAGTAGCATTATAAATCCCATGAACCTCATATTGAGTCGATTTAACAAATATGGCCTTTCAATGTTGTTGCAAGTCCAGCGGCACCTAATATTTGTAAGTGACAACAAATGAGTTGTGTAATGAGCTCAAAAAGGAACTGCAATTATTAGGCAAATGTGGTTATAGTCGTTGGGCAAAGCAGTAATATGGTTTGACATCTTCAAGGGCTTCAATTTATATGGTTGTACGGAGTTGGCCTCTAAGGGGAGACACAAAGTTAAGGTAAGCACTAGTATCATTTTTTTTCCATGCACAAAAAATTATGTAACTTTGCTCATTATCAATAAGTAAAAGGTTGAGGGCCTTTTGATAACAGACCATATGGGTAAAAATTGTTCAAGGATTATATTAGGGAGGAATCATATTTAAGAGTTATATTAATTTAGGAGTCATACCAAGTAAGACGAAGACATGTCATGCTTAAGAAGTAATATAAAGTAAGAAGTTGTCTCATACTTATGATGCTCGGATGAAGGAGGTAACTTTGGAAAATTCTTTTATTTCAGGAAAGAGAGAGAGCGCCTAAGGAGTTATATGAAGTAAAGATTCATTTTCTACTCAAAAGGTCATATAGATAGATACAAACTTTACTCTCTTTTTAGCAAAGGGCCGGCGTGAATAAAGTATCTGTTCGTCTAATGTCTATACCTCGTGCCCATCAAACAAGGGGACATCAAGACAAGACTACTCTCTCTTTCTGGGAATGAATACTATGCTAGTTCCTAGCTAGTCATTAGTGCCTTGAAGATACCGGACATGATACCCTCCTTACGGCTTCAAGGTACCCATACAACAAGGTCCAAAGACCCCACCATAGTTGAGTGAACTATGGTGGTGAGCACCACGTTGTCGTATAAAATAGAACCCACAACCTCCTCATTGGAGGGCTATGAGTCCCAACCACCGAGGGAAGACCCGTCGTGCCTCTCAAAAAGTCACTATCTAATAATTATTGAGACAACTGTTATATGGTTTTTGCAATGCTAAAATAAAACTGCCTACTCCTAATTTCACAACTCTTCTTGTGCTACAACAAACAAGTGGATATTAAGGCAAATGTTATCTCGATAAAACTTGTGTATGTCGTGTCTACAGTTGAATTTCAAGTTCGAATCCATCTCTGCACCGTAGTTTGCATTGAGTTGATCACATTTTTAATCAAGAATCACTTCTATAAAAATAAGCAGCGGATTGGGAAATAAAGAGAAGTTGTGTCTTCACAAAAATTCCTTGGGAGTGCTCAATCATTTTCTATTTTTGTGCTCATGGGTGATGATCACTTGATTCACTTCCTTTGTATCAACTTAATTGGATGTTACCTCTTTAACATGATTATAGTAACAACAATCAATGTCGTGACCTACGTGAATGAAGTCTCTGTTTGTTTTGCCACCAGTGCCAATAAGGATACGAAGGACTACTCATGGCTTTTGACAATAGACACTATAGTTAAACCCGAGTCCTCTTAAAAAATTCCTCTTTATTTTATTTATTTATGATTATTTTTATTAAAGTTTTTAGCAGGACGTCATTTTATACTTGTTTGTTTGTATTTAAGATAGTGCGCCTAGAAGGCACTTCAAAGACAAGATTTTCAAGTAAGGCCCTAAAGAAACTGAACGATGTGCTTAGAAGGATGAGGGATTCTCTTGTTGACATTGCAGAAGCAGGTAATTTGTTCAAGTATGATTCTGTATGAAATGGATGTTGCTATCAACCGTGGTCCTAACGGTCTCATGCAATTGGAGACGGTGACCTAGCATAAAAAGCTTTTGAAGGCGTTGCTTGTTTTGACTTTTGATAAATGAAATGAAAAGTCAGATAAAAAGCATGGTAGATATTGAAGAAACACGCTTATAACTTGAGAACTGTCGCTTTTGACTCACTAGTGCGACGCTTTTTCTTGTCTGTAGTATTCATGAACTTTCAAAATTTGGAAGTGGCTTACAGGGGCTTAAATTAGGAATCAAAACTGTCAAGGCTCCTACGAGTAAAACCTTAACATCTATACGTGTGATGCAATCTTCCCTGTAGTATGTGCCAATTACGATGCTTCCAGAGACGTTGCAATGGCTTCAATGCAACAATTACAATTGAAGTTGGGTAGTGCATCAACTACTCTAAATAGGTAGAGTAGTGTTAGACTCTTATAAGGTTTGAAACTACAATAAGTTTTTACTTTTATCTAAAAATATTTACCAAGAGCTTTGATTCCTATACTATGTAAGGACCTCCATCTTGACCAATATAGTGGGTGAAAATATTAAACAACAATAAAACTTATAACATGACCATATTCGTTATTTTGAGACAATTTCATAACTTTGAGACTTTTTGCCTACAATTTCAGCAATTGTTTTGAGAAAATTTGAACTTTTTTTTAACTTTCTAATTATAGATTATCCTCGACTCAAGGATAATATTCCCATATATAGTAAAAACGTTTTTCATAAATATAGAATCAATCAAAAAATCAATGAAGAATCTAAAGTCAAGCATTAAATTGAGATTATGAAAAGTCTCAATTTAACAAATATGGTGTTTAAGGTGTCTATATAAATTAGTGTATCTAACACTAATGTACCTATTTAGTGTAGTCATGCTCCAAAAACCAATGTCACAGATGTGGCAGAAGCAAGCAATTGTATTGCAGGGGCTCAAGCTTGGAAATAGAGTCGAACAATCAGAAGGAACATATATCAACATTTTTGTGAACATCACCAAGAGGTCAGGAACAATGCGTGGTGGAGAAATTTCGGAAAGAACACTTCCCCCTTTCTCTAAGACAATAAAGCTTAAGAAATTGTAAAATCTTAAGCCATCGTTTCACAATCAAACAATCATTTCTCATTCATTGCAACTAAATACACTACTCTTTCATACCTATGGCATTAATTCACTTCGAGATTCAAGCTGTCACATTACACTCAAAATGATCATTTCACTTTTTTTTCTTCTTCTTTAAATAGAACAAATGGTGGATTCCATTGCGAATGAAAAGGAATATAGCGTTCCGAACCACGTCTGAAAATTCAAACCGGTAGACCTATTTTTGTATTTTGACACCTTAAGAGAATACTTGAACCTGTCTACCTTAAGCTATCATACCTCTACCCCTCAAGAGGTGGTAGAGAAATTCCTGTAACTATTAAAACACCCCTATAGGAGGAGGCTGGTGCTTCCAGTGGGCGACCCTCCGGTCTATCGGCTCCTCAGAATGGCGCCTACGCTTGGCTGCTTGTACGCCCAGGTTCACTGCCCGGTCCAAAATGCAAAATGTTTATTTTTTGTATTTTGTGATGGCCTCTCCTACTTTTTTTAATTCGCGCAATGTCTAGGATGCCGTCCTAGATGGCTAGCCGCTACATTAAGCCTAGTATAACTCCAATTGTCGCTAGCAAATACCGATGCGTCTAGACAACTACTACTCACACCTCGGATAAGAGCCCATACCGTTGCAGACCACTTTAAGTGAACTGGTAGTTGGTTGTCCAGTAAACACTCATGGTCCATTCACACATGGCACTACTACCGCATGCGTGCGTCTGTTTGGTAATTTCCAGGGAATATTTGGGAAAGCAAGAAGAATAAAAAATGAAGTGAGAAATTACTGGAACGCAATACAAGAAGGAAGGCATCGCAAAAACAGAGCACACCTCGACTTGCGGTGATGAATAGTAGTTGCATAGTGGTGGCGGCAAGAAAAGACAAGGCCTTCAATATTTTATTGTTTTTGGATTTTACCTTCTTCCCTTTGAGGAACGCAAACGCAAGTGCGGCAGTGGACTGGTGTGAACCGGCCATCACTCGGTCCAACTGAGCTTGCTCCAGAGCATTGTGTGATATATCGGAAGCAGGTTGGGTTGTAATCTGGCAGTCTCGCTTTCCCCCCTTCCATGCTGCCATGCATCATCTCAATGCATCGAATTTTAAAATATATATATACATTTTATATTTATATATGTATGTATGTATGTATGTATGTATGTATGTATGTATGTATGTATGTATGTATGTATGTATGTATGTATGTATGTATGTATGTATGTATGTATGTATGTATGTATGTATGTATGTATGTATGTATGTATGTATGTATGTATGTATGTATGTATGTATGTATGTATGTATGTATGTATGTATGTATGTATGTATGTATGTATGTATGTATGTATGTATGTATGCACACATTGGCACATATAAAAAATTCAGAAATGATCAAATGATAAATAAACAGTGTCTAAAATGACGCATAAATTACACATCTCTAAAAACAAAGTTAAATTAGATTAAATTCCGGTTGGTAAAATGGGTGGGCTTTGAAAGCATGCTGCGAATGTAGGTTTGAAGGGATGTGTAACATGGTCTTGGATTAAAACACAGAACATAAGGTAGCGACACCCATTCTCGTGACTTTAAGCTAATTATCATACTTCTAAATGAACAATACGAAAAGTAATTATATCCATGGAACGACAATTAGATATTATTTAGAATGTATCAAAAAAGTCATGAAATTATAAACTTTGTCTATGTTATCAATAGTCATACATGCACGGTACATGAATTGGCGCAGTACCCAATCGCCTCCATCAATGCAGACGCACTGCAAGTTACACGGCAATAATCGGGGCAAAAACCAGGTCATGAGGGGCCTTACTCGGTCATTTTCACCTCTCTCTTCTGCTCAGGGTTTGCATTGTGATCCTGGTTAGCTTAGTTTCGGTATTTGCTTACATGGGTTGGATCGTTTCGGTCCCTGAATACGTCGCCCAAGTGGGTTTTCATTTTCCTGGAGGTTTGCACTCTGAACTCCTCGGTTTTCTCTCGGTTTCAGGATTGTTGTTGGTGGAGCGCGCGTAGGTGAAGCTCCGTGTTGTGAATTGGAGGTGAGCTTTGGCCATCCCTCTCATTCGAATATAAGGAAGTCATACCAGAGGAGAGTCGTACCATAAGAGTGAAAATATTTTTGTTGTTAACGATGCATGTTATCCTGTGGATTTGGTCTTGAGATTTTCACATTGACAGCTGTTAGACAACTTTGGCTCTATTGAACCTGCGTATTTCAATTTCGGGCTATTCAAGTTGACTTGTAGGGTTGAAGGAACTGAATGTCAGCGGCTTCAAAATGCCGTCATATTATTATTTAAGGACACCACCTTAACGCAAGCTTTGATTATTATAGGCAAGCGAAGCGATTCCTAGTGTTATGGAGAAGGTACCCGAAGATTCAGCTGCTGCAGATGCCCCTGCAATCCAACTATTGGATGGCGCAAATGGTGAAATTAAAGAAGCGGTACGTGATTCTTGAGTGTAGTGGGGTTTTAATCATTTTGCTTCTTCGTCTCATAACGCACTATTAACCAGAGTTTAGTCCTACGAACTGTTGTCCATATACATGTTGCTTGCTGCTTGTTATGGAATAGCAGCTTTGCGTGTGCGCCTCACGTAGATACCGTTGCATCGTTGTAGGCTTGAAAAAGCGTAGGTATAAAACCATGTTTGTTTGTTGCCGGTTTCAAATAATATTCTGGGTTGTATGTGTGCTTCATGTAGAGGGTTTGAATAGGAGAAAAATGAATTTTTCCCTCCTTCCAAATCATTGTTGACTGATTTTTTTTCTTCTGTAGTCACGATTGTTTAGTGACTGAATGTTGATGAGATATGTGTTCCTAATTGTTTGTGTTTTAATTTTGTGTCCAGACTGGTGTGCAAACGCGACCTGCAATACAAGAGGCGAGGCCTTCAGAACCTACCAAAATCTTAAGGACAACATCGGCTAGGCTAGTAGTCGTACCAAAGATTCTGGATCCGAGGGCACAGGTTTAGGACCGCTGGCCCAATTGCGTACGAAAACTGAAGGAGATCCGAATGTTGATGCAAAGACTCTAGCAAATGCTGTTGCAGCAGTAGCTGCTGCCTTTGCTACTGTTGAGTCTCGTCGATCTTTAAAGAAGGGTGAGTTCGATAAGTGCTGTCCGTTTGGCGTTACTTAACACCACTTAAGAGGTTTGGTAGTTGATATTGTACTGTAGGTGTTTATTCATGCACTTCCAAGATGGCAATCACATTTTATTAATGTCACTAGTTATATGATCTTCAAATTTCAAAAAGATCTTGACTCTAGCGTATAAAACTCCCGTCATTGAGGGGATCGAGTGAAGTATGTGGGAGGGTTAAGTGGAGGTTTGGCTAGTTTTTTCATGAAGCAGTGGACCCTGGATTGGATCTAAAGGGCGGGTTCTCATGGTCTTGGAAGATAACCCTAATAAAGTTAGGGTGCGGTTTGACCAACCTGTATACAGTGGCAATAATCTTGTCAATCTGTGTGAAGATGGCCACGGATATTTTTGCAATGGTGGATTGAAATGAGACTCTTCTTTGATCTTGTCTAGTTAATCAAAGGAAATGCCATTATATTTCCATGTTGCATCGAAGTTGGATTGAAAGTTCATCTGACGTCATTTGCGATGATTAGAATGACGGAGCTTAGGGTGGAGCCCCATGAAGAAGATGTAGACAAGGTGAATGAGATTGAGCTGTGCGCGGCGAGGGAGAAGGAGGAGTCGGAGCTGCGTGAGGCGAGGGAGCTGAAAGAGAAAAGAAGGGCCCGCAAGAAGGAGAAGGAAAGAGAGAAGAGAGCCCGCAAGAAGGCTGTATTTTGCAGATCGCGGGTAGAGGTGTCTCGGTGAGGGCTCAGTTGGCGTTCGGTATCTCCAAGGGCATGGTGGCTTCTCTTCTGGTCATCAACTTCATCCTTTACGTCATCTCCGCTGCTATTGCTGGGTTGCTGCTCAACAAGGGCTTCAATGGCGGCTTTGGCTTTGGTACGTTCACATCATGAAGATTTTGTTTTACTGTTATGGTGTATGTTCGAGGTTGTGGTGGGGGACTGAGCTTAAGATGGACGTTAGTTATGGAGAGGAGGCATGCATGGTGGTGGACTCTAGTTTTCGGGCCTGGACAAGCTGGAACAGAGTAGTGAATAGTGTACAGTTGACAGGGGTTTCGGAGATAATGGCCGGCTAACACCATATTCGTTATATTGAGACTTTTCATAGTCTCAATTTAATGCTTGACTAAAGCTTTTTCATTGATTTCTTGATTGAATCTATATTTGTCAAAAACTTTTTGACTATATATGGGAAGATTATCCTCGAGTCAAGGATAATCTATAATCAGAAAGTCAAAAAAAGTTTAAATTGTCTAAAAACAATTGCTGAAATTGTAGGCAAAAAGTCTCAAAGTTCTGAAATTGTCTCAAAATAACGAATATGGTCATGGCTATGCTTTTTAGATATTGAAGCTGTGTTTTTCGGAGGAGGTGGTTTTGTGTTTTTTGAGTGTTTAGTAAGTGAGCGTACCTTTTGTAGCTGGTACTTAGCGGAACCTATGGACCTCTGCTTGTACGACTGAAGTGGTACTGTATTTAGTTCAACGTTTTTGTAGCAGTTTTTCTTAGAGGTTTTTGAGCTTTTGTGATGGTTGGCGGTGGTTCGTGTATTCTAGGAGAAGGTGGAGACTGTTATTTTTATTTTTTATGGTTATTCAACTTATTTGGAAGGGGAAAGTGTTTGATAGTGTAGTGAGAGCTGGCTTGTCTTTGTGATGACTAACTCTTTCTGGCTTTGCTTATGTTTTCAGGTAACACGGTCACACAGATTTTCCTGTTCGTGTTGGTTGCTAGCATGGTCGGTATCGCTTCAACCTTGGCGGGAGCACACCATTTGAGGATCTGGAGCATTGAGAGTCTTGCCGCTGCTGCTGCCGCCGCTACGATTGCGTGGACGCTCACTCTTTTGGCCATGGGCGTCGCCTGCAAGGAGATTCACACCAGATACGGCCGCAACAAAAGACTGGTAATTTATTTGACTGTTTCTTGTTATGTTTGAGAATACAGTTGATGTTGATCTTCATGACATTTTACTTCTCTTGTAAACTAGTTAATTTTTTTCTTAGAAATGCTAGTTGTAATATTTACATCATAAGCTGATCAACTCTATTAAACTGGCTCATTTTTGCAGAAAACCCTTGAGGCCTTCATGATCATCTTGTCCCTCTTCGAGTTGCTGTACTTGTTGGCCTTGGACGCTGGTCACGTCACGCGCGAGGGTTATGCCAACATTGCAGCCACGCCAAAGAACCCCACCTACGGCACTCCTGCCGCTACTGCCGTTTAAGTCTGTTCAGTGAGTGATTTGCACGCGCTTGAACATGTCAAAGCACTTCTTTTCCTGGTAGAGTAGCACCGACTTCTGTTGTCGCTGTTGCCTCGTTTTGAGGTGGTTGTACAGCTTATTCTTGTACATTGTACCATACGTATGCAAAATAAATGTGCGGCCGTTCTGCACTTCTATATATCCATTGCAGTGTCCTTGAATCTTGAGAATTTGCATTTGTACTGTGGAGTCAATTCCGTGGCACTTGATATGCTTCAAACATCTGGTTCAACACTTAGGATCCTATGACCTTTCTCATTTGCGTCAGGCAAAAAACAGCTATTGTTCACGAATGATTGCTCTTTTCCGAGAAGCCTCAAAGTGTTTTCGTTGCATTGTGCTAATATCTGTTTTGATCCTCATATTTCACGCGTTCATCTCCATTCTACGCTGTAAGAATTCACTCCATGTTGTAAGAACCTACATTACAGATAAGCTAGAAACTCTTTACTCAATGCACAATCATCAATATCACCTAACTTTGCACGCGCAGAGCAGACAAACTTAAAGAGTCCGTTATCTTGGGAAATCATTACGTGCATCTGTACGTTCTGCTATTGGCAAAAGCATTTGAAACAAGATAGCTTTGTCTTACACTTCATAATCTAACATCCAGAAAAGACATTCTTATACCAAATTCCCCCACAAAGAATATGATAGCTGTCTTCATTGTTCATCACAACTTCATAACCAACCAAAAGTGTTTTTGTCGTGCAATAGTGACGACAAAAAAAGAAAAAATGACAATTAACCTGCAATAAACTAGGAATAATTAAATTAGCGTAAATAACTTACGTAAATCACACTAACTAACCTCAAACAACAGTCACCGGCATAGACAACATCACATTCCGTATCTTCCAGTGACCAAAAATCCAAAGAAGCAGTTACAGAGGCGCTTTGTGGTGAGCTCTATCAACATGGCAACCAATATACGCACTTCTTTGTGCACCATGTGGCGCTCGCGGAGCTCACCATCGAAGCTCCGACGTCGAAGGAGCAACACGTTGCAAATCCGGAGCAGTAGAGTGAAACCTTCACATCCTACTGTTGCTGCTTCAATGATAGCTACAGCCTCAATCGCAACGCAACGTCAATCCGGCTCCATCGCCCTCCTTGCTGATATCCGGGATTTACAAGTCCTGCTCTAATCCTGACTGCTAAGCCCGCCTTCGTGATATATCGCCGCTCCTCCTCCTCCTCCTCCTCACCGTCAATGCCAGGTATCCACCTCGATCACCATCCACCCATCTTTCCACTTTCTCTACGATTCCCACTCCCCTACTGCCCTTTGCCGCATCCCACCTCTTCACCTTGCTTGCAAATTTGCAATGCTTAGCTTAAATCCGTTCTTGCATAATTTCCTCGGAGTTTACAATAGTTGCACTTTTTGCGCATCGTTTGTGACGTTGAGTTTACACCATGACACCATGTTGTCATAGCAAGGAATAACTTGTCACAAAAAGATGAGAATAAAGGTCATATAGTACTTTATTTTGTGATCAAACTAAAATTTAGCCTTCTTAAAAAAATTAAATTGCAACTAAATACAAAATTACCTAGGAACATCATTATTTTTTATATCACCATATTGTTCTTCATTACATCATTACCACTTTTACCAAAAATTTGGATCCATGATTTTTTTTTCATATTGGGTACCATATATGATTTTTTTTCACAAAGGTCCAAAAATTAACAAATTAGCTCTATTTCATAAATTGTTCATTTTTAACATACCAAATTTTGTTCAAAAATGCTTTTTGTCCAAGCAGTAGTGCATCCAAAATTTCATGGTCAACATCCCGTTGTAATAAGTGTGATAAATGTTTTACTGTAAGGTTTGAAAGTGGGGTTGCAACACTTGTTACAGGGTACTGTACATCCTATTATACTTCTTGCCTGGGACTAGCACTAACAATTGTATCACTCTTTCTTGAAATTGAAAGACTTTCATTTGTGTAAATTTCTCTAAAATAAGCTCCAGCCAATCTTCACTATTTGAGTTTCAAACTATTCTAATTGGATATATCAAATAACACATTCTAGCCCTGCCCTTTCAATCTGGGCATCAGAAGTCACAACTACGCAAAATACTTGTCTTGAATATTGGATATTCTACAAGCTGCTACAACTCTAGGTCAGAGTTCACCAATTGAAGGGATACCTGCAGATTCTAACCGTCTAAATTATATGAAACGAGAACACTCTACTCAGTATAGATGTGGATGCAATGAACCCAGAAAAGGTCGTAGATAGGTTTAGAGACACACTTATATTAACAATTGGCTCTCAAAACCAGGTTGAACAATAAATAGTCCAGATTCAGTCGAAGGAACTCCAACATTCAAGACAAGTATGTTCACACAGGAGTACAATCAATACGTGTTCAAGAAGCTGCAATGAGCAGGGCACAACTTAAGTTCTCCAATGAGAAGCAGGGGAATAGGGTTGTAGTATCGTACAATTCCCCTGGACAGATCGTTGATATCAGTGGTTCAGACCTCTCGCTTCTAAACTATATCTAACAACACTTGGTCACATCTTTACAATGTATGGTACAAACAACAGAACACATCACCCTCAGGCTGCAGTTCAATTCTTTAAACCTTCGGCTCCTAGACTTGCTGTAAGATCATCATCAGTAGGCTTAAGTGGAGGACCCATGCAAGAGCGAGCAACCGACTCAAACAGCTTTTCTATTTCAGGGGCACATCGCGTGAAACTATGGCTCCAGAAATTATATCGAGGGTTCTGCAGAGTCAATATTGGATATGAGAAACTTTTGCAAGTAAAATCAGCGGAAAGAGCTTCTCAAAAAACAAAGGACTTATAAACAGAATGTAGTTAATTTTCACTAGCCACGGAGATGGCACAGAATAGAGCACGAAGGACAAAGATGGATAAAGTCGATCACCTTAATAAGTTCGATGAAGGTGATCAGTAGGCCCCAAGGGTGTGGTCTATTCACAATAAGTCTTTCAAGCAGCACCCTAGTAATCTGCTCTTGTATGATTTCCTGCATAAATGTCCAGAGAACTTCAGTCTAGAAAAACGAGCAATCAAGCATTCAATATCTACTACCATGAAGTAAAAGATACACATGTAAATAGCAGTAGAGCTGTGCGTTTTACACGAACCATTTTAATTCACAAAATCTCATCACAATCCGACGCAAACAACTTCCCATTATAGAGTCCATAAAAGGCACGAAGTCTGAAGGATTAGTTCCTTAAGGACGGAACATACCATATTTGCTTCTGCGAAGAGAGAGAGCAGAACGCATGAAAAATAATGCGTATGGTTGTTCGGGTAGCGGAGTTGGTTGGCTACAGCATTCAGGAAAAGATACCGTCCTTCCGTATCAAGGTCAGTGATGAGTCGCTGGAAAATATCCATAGGTGCACTATGTGTTATAGGTGCCGTTGGAACTGCCAATTGTTGAGGCGTTGTCTTGCTCTGCATGTGCTGTAATGCCTGTGCAGAAGAGGGTAGAAGATTCAGAATATCAGCAATGTTCATGGAGCTGTTAACTGGAAATCAATGCGTTGTCCATGCCGAGCTATTCATCAGGACCAAACTAGACACACATGAGGTTTTTTGTATTACTACTCTAAAACCGAACCAAAAACAGACCAAAATATTTAGTATTTTCCTAAATAAGTCATCAAGATATTAGAGGAAAACAGATCTATGTTCCTACCTGCATGCCAATGTACAGCACCAGGGCGTTCAGAAGAGGCACGTTGTATTTGGTGCCATGAGGAACACCTTCATTTGCAGGCAAGACCAATCGCGCCTTGATATCCAGTGATTGGAAAGATTGAGAATGTCTCGTCTGCTAGTGGAACATCGATATATTCAGTACAGCAAGAACTAATACTACGATTTAAAACTCTATCTACAAAATAAATCTAGAAACTACTGAATTGATGCATCAGAGGTGGGCAAGCAGACATAACATAATTATTTAAAATGCGCTACATATAAAGCAAATGCATCAAGGCATGTCCACAAGTTGTGGGCACTAGGCTGCAGAAATCAAAGCACAAACCTTTAGATATTCGTCTACTTCTGCCTTCAGTTGTTTGTTTTTCAGGGCAGGCTCCAAGTCATAGAGAATATGCGGTGCCTGACTGATTTCAGGAAGCAAGTCCACCTGATGCCAGACCATGTATTAGGTCACTGAAATATTTGCCTAGCAACGTAAGGATTAGTATCACAATCAAAAGACTGAAGGAACTCAAAAGAATGCATGATTTAACATAAAACATTCTTAGGATACCTTCAAGTTTGGTGTGAAAGGGTCAGGAAGACGCATGTTGCGCGGAAAAGCGCTGAGAATCAGGTTGCGCATCTGAATACAAGATGGGGGAATCACATCACAGAAAGTAAAGTGATGGTCACACAAGAACTCTGGAAAATCGTGCAGTAGCACGAGTAATACCCGAAGTGTGCCTTTATATAACAATCGAACCTGCCAGCGAAGAAAACAAAATCGTCAATTGGATGCAATATGGTAGTATTGAGCCAGAAAACTTAAGCCCTGTTATAGGTAAAACAAGGTCAGTCTCAAACAAAATGCAGACTTCAAAATACGTCAAAATGACACTTTAGTGCAAATCTATCCCACTTTTCAGTCCACAAGAGTCACCACTTTTAGTATTTTAAACTTATAAACCTCACAGTCAAGGATTACGCTATAATTTGAAAAACACAAAAAATAAATAAATAAATAAATAAATAAAAATACAAAACATTTTGAGATCAGTGCCGAGTTTCGAAACTCACGGGATCACTGACATCAGCATTGCGCAAGTAGGGCTCCATAAATTTGAAAAGGGCCACCAACAAACGCTGGAAGAGGGGCCACCCCTTTTGTGAGTTGCTCAACAGCAGTTTCGGCATAAACATCCGATGGCTTATTAGTTCCAGCCATGCAAAGCTGCGACCAACAGTCCCAAAATATTCAGCATAGCCAAAGCGGCTTTTCCTTCACATCCAGGACACAAGTTGAAAAATGTACCTTTCCAAATCCAGCGGAGATGGATTGGCTGGCCTTGTACTCTCTACAGCTTGACCCTCATAACCAAGTAATATTAAATGAAAATGAAGGAAGGCAAAGAAGGACATGCAATTTCACACCTCCAACCGGGTACTTGGAGGGGTTGAAGGGCCAAAAGCGCGGTTCCGAACGTTGTGAGAACCTGAAGACCACGGGATATTAAAACAAACTGAAGTTCAGCAAGCAATGTCACTCAGTTACACTAAACTTAGACTCGAAGCACAGAATGTAAACATGCAAATCATACCACAAAAAACAATATCACTACCACAGTTCCACTTGAGATCTTCATGAGCATATATTGCGACCTCGACTTATATTCGAAGATAAAATAAAAGGTAACGAGGGGAATTCAACTTTGTCTTGTATATAGATACCAAATGGGAGGTTCAATATGAGAACGTACCTGAAAATTGCTGGAGTCGAGGATTGGGTCTGCAGCATTGAAGTCCACAAGCCATGTAACAAAAAGACGAAAATATGGACGAGGCTGAAAATTCGCCTTCCTCTCATGGAAGTCTCTTTGAATTACACGCACGGTCACAACCATTACCTAGAAATAGCAAGAAAAAATATTTGACATAAGAAACACATGACCAATAAATATAAACATTGAAGTGAACAACCAAATCAATGAAGTTCTGCTAGACAATATTCACAGCACCTGCAGCAAAGACAGTGAATGACGTAGTTATGTATGCTCTTCTCATTAGAACTTACGTACTATATCACCATCAAAGCCAATCCTGCTGCCTAAAAACACCAAATCATAATCAACAATTACCTTGTTTAGAAGGTTGACTTTACTCATGGAGGGATCCACATAGTACTGCACATGCATTACCACGTGGATGAGGATAGGTTTTGTTACCACGCATCAAGTTTACCAAAAGAAAAACTCCACCAAAGGAGACATTAAAACTTTGGATAAGGATATGAAGTAATTAGCACCTTCACAAGTAATAGGACAAGCTTAGCAAACATGTCAATAGCCGCAAATGAAAGATTTGCTCCTTGCTGCCTTGAATCTCCAAGTGCTAAATTGGGTAGCATAGTATCCGAATTTAAACAGTGAGCTACAGCGAGTTCCTGAAAATGCTCCAAAAGAAAATCTCAAGATCAATACCATCAATACAGCTGAAGTCAAAGAAAAGCATCGTCTCTACTTAGATATTTATAGAACTATTAGGACTGGAGAAGCATATCAAAACCCATGTAGGTCACAGACAACACTCACAACTTAACAAGCAATGATCAGGGATTAGACATTGTATAAAAAAGACTCAATCTCCCGGTAAGCCCTAACAACCACAGAACGGCCTTGAAGCTCATAGAAAATCCTTAGAAAGGCCAAAACTTAAGGTCAAAGAACAAGCTATGTGAAGTATTGATGTCTCATAACTCAGGGTTGAAACAAATTCCTTACAATCAGAATACGGAAGAATCTGTCAGATATGTCATCTCCTTTAAGCATTCCTGAGTGTTGAAGCTGTGATACATAGGCCGCGTATGCCTTGTCACTTGTCCCAGGAGCGTCACAGATGCTCGCCCACTCATCAAATAAGCTGGCCACCTGTACATTGTTGTGCAAAACCAGAAGGTGATCATCATTAAACTGTAGATATAGTAAAAAAACAACAAGCTCATAATTTGGTACATCGAAAACTGACCAGCATTGCGAAGACCTGGGTGATAGATGAATACTGGCAGGAATACTTACTTGATCTCTAAGTCCAGGAGGATCTCCAGCAGCTGTGTCTCGGTTTACAAGTTTTCCATCCTCCCTAAGACCAGAACTTCTACTAGAGAGAACCTGTATAACAAAGAGAATTGAGATGCTTTCACTAGATATTTCTTTGTAAAATGTACAACTACATGCCTGAGTAAAGCAAGTCATACTAGGAAATTAGGACCACTTCATCATCAATCATGTAGGATACACTTATGAACATCTGGGCTTCCAGGCCTGGGAAGTGAAATACCTTCTTATCTTTGGCCATTCTAATCTTGTCTTCCTTGTTGGAGCCAGTGACCCCTTGTCCGGAACTGCTAGATGTGGTCCGAGCAATTTCTACCAACTGTTGCAAAGATACTGGAGAGTCTGGCCGTGCCGCCAGCTGCACGATTACAAACGCCAAGTTGTCATCCACCTGTCCAGGCAAGGTTCTGTTTCCAATACCAGAGAGAAACCAAGTCCAACAAAGAATAATAACATTATCAGAGAATGGACCTTCACATTCACAGAATGCGCTAAGAACTTACCTTGCCCAAGGCATCGATGACGTTGTAAAACTCGGTGTTGCTCACACCAGCATCCTCAATCACACAAGTCTTGACCAAATAAGCAGCAAAGTCAACAGCCTCTTCTGCATTGGTGACAAGAACATCAGAAGTTGAAAACAATTTCTTTCATCACAACTGCTCGACAAAACACCAATATAATACGTTTACAGGAATTCATGTAACGGATTGAATAAAACAAGAGAAACCAAACAGGGCTTTGAGATTCAGTATCTTACTGTTGCGACCACCGTCAATAAGCTTAGTCAGTTGAACATTGTAGTCAGACAGATTGATAAGCTCGGACCGAATCAAACCAACAGTGATTTCTCTATTGTATCGCCTTTCCTCATCTGAGTATATAACCTGAACAAGTGACAAATGCCGAAAATACATTCTAAATTGTCTGTTAAAGAACTGGAAATTTCTGAAAGCACAACGTAACCTATTATACATACCAAGATCCTTCACTGCTGGTACGCAACCAACTATAGTGGCTACTAAAAATTCTATACGGCTTGGCATGTGCCAGTATATCATAACTAAAGCATTAAAAAAGAAAACCGCTCAGGAATTCCCAAAAAAAACCCAATCACAGGTGCGAAATGATAGAAATCAAACTTACCCAACTAGTAAGTTCCTTCACAACACGTTTGCAAACATCTCGGATTGCTTCAAGAATCGTCAGATGCACTGAAATATGCAGATGGCTAGAAGCATATTCATACAAACGTTGGAAAATCTGCTTGAGAAGTGCCAACGACTTAATACATAATCAAGTCAAATCAGTTGTTGAAACTACGGTAGCAAGATGAGATGCTGATTCTGCTGCCTGCTTGAACTTCTCACACAAGAGAAAATACGACTACTAAGCAGAATCAAAACACAAACTTACCTTCTGTGCAATAGCCAAAGCTGCTTCATCTCTACTAATGGCTTGCGTAATGATTTCTTGTAGTTCTGCCACAATAGTCTATCCAAACAAAAGAACCCAATTTGAAGTAATCAGATTTCAACAGACAGGTGGGACATTCAAGCTACATCATGGAACGAATACAATATAATGAACTTGAAGCTTTTACTCCCTAATAGCACTAAACAAGATAAACATTGTCGTAAAACCTCAGAAAGAATCGATTAATATACGAGGCATACCCGGACTTCATGATCAGGAGGAAGTGCTGCATAAATCATTGTTGTCACTTTCGGCAGTGCGGTGTCAAGCTGTAAATTTGGGGAGGAAAACGAATTACTTTCATAATCAGAAAACAAAGCTTTCAAAATCATTAACGTGCGTATAAACAGAAACATAAACAAAGCTCGTTCAACGAACCCCCCAAGCGTTATTTTCAATGGCAATGACCATCCACGTTAGACAGTCTTGCAGTGATTTCTCATGAAAGACTTCTAACACATACAGTTGAAGCTGAGCAATTGCAATTTGAGCTAATTGAAGTAAACAGTCACCTTTTGGGCAACCAGGTGGTACTTCTCCATAACCTCGCCAGTGGTCAGAGAGCTCTCAACCACTGTTGGTCCCAATTGCTCTGTAGGTAAAGATGGTGAAGAGAACTCTCCTGGATGCGTTGAGCCCTGGTACAGAATCACAAAGTAGTGAACCAGGGCGTTTCAGAAGCACAATAATCAGGAACTTCGAATGAAACTAAGACGGAACGTGAAAGCGGGTGGACTGCCATCTCCTGACTCTACTGTCAGGAAAAACGTAGGTTTAGAATCTAGTGTACGCTACTAACTCAAATAAAGAACAATTTGACTAGCAAATCACTCCTTAATACCTTGAATGCAGAAGAGACATCTCCACCATTGGTGTCAAGAGATGACGTTGTATTCCCAGAGAAATGCGGTAACAGCAAGCTGGTCTCCTGGGTTTGCAGAGCTAACCTATCAGATATGTTGACTGAGGAAAAGCTGCTGCATTTCAGGACCCAGGCACAGAAAAACAGAGTGAGAACCACATTGATCCAGTGTCCAGAATACTCGATCAAGTCACCTGCTCTATTATCTACTTCAACCAAATTCCAACCTTGAAGATGATTTCCTTGCCTTCAAGTCCAACTAGCGAAATGAAATCTACTTTCTTGCTTCATTTCTAAAATGTGTATTTTTTTTTAAAATAAAATAAAATGTTGAGGTATTGCATTTTTGCATTTCAAACTCCAGATGTTTAGATCCAAGCTACGGAACCCAAGTCGCACTGCGATAGTAGGAAGAACTCCGTTTTAGAACTAACCCTGTATTCAGGTTACACTGTGTTGCTCAGCGTTCTAAGTTCTATCTATTACATAATATTCTTTGCATATTAAACATCAAAATTCGTAGATTAACATCATTCAATTATTCCTCATTTGCACATTACCAACATTAAAGCTCCCTCGATTTCCATTGCTACAAATACAATTCATGAACAAAGGAGTGCAGTGTGCAATATTTAATGATCATTGAACCAGTTGTTTAATTTGCTTGTGTGAGAAACAAAGCTTGACGGTGGATTAGAGTACGTGACAATCTTTTTGATAGAGTACTATACTGTAAATTGATTAGTACAAGTATCATGTGACCCAGTTTCAATATTCGTCACTTTCATTTTCATTACATACTAAATATAGGTAGGACCTTGACCGTAAGAAGCGCTAAAATGAATGATCCCCAGAGACTCAGCTGACATATACATCTGAATTACAAGCTGTTCCAAAAATGCTGATAGTAAAAAAAGGATGGGCCCAACCTGAGAGATGCTTGCCCTCGAAGGTCAAGATCATCGACTCCTAACTCTGGAACTTGATTGATTCCACCATTTCCAAGTACTGCCTGACTGTGACCACCATTAAAAGCAGGTCCATTTGCTTGACCGCTTGCGTAGGGTGCAGACACTGGAATACTGGAACCCGATAGCGGTCCAGATGTAGTAGATGCTGATTGACTTGGTTGGTTCTGCCAAGGGAGGCGAGCAAAATCCTGAAAGAAGACAAGTATCAGTTCTGTACGAACTCTTACAAGTATATCAATGCTAGGCCAACGCATGTAGGAACATAAAATATAGTACATGGCTCAACCATAAAGTAAAAATTAACTTTGGAACATTGTGAAGTATATTTCCTAGAAAGATCATATCGGACGAACATGCTAGATGGCAGAATTTATAACAAAAGGCACGTACCTCATAAACACGTTGTTGGGCACTTGACAACCTTCCTGGTTTCGGTCGGAGAATCTCCGGCAATTGGGATAAGACGGGGCCTGAGTAGTAAGCCGCGTCGTAATAAGCAGCATTATTGCCATCCCTCTTGTTTCTTCGGACAGCAAGAGCTGGTCCAATTGCGTCTGACAAATCTCTCTGTGCCTGGAGATTTGGAAGGGTATCATCGCAATAGTTATCAGGCAACTGGTAAGGACAGCGATTGTTCATCGAAAATAACATGTTTTAGGCAGCCGATAAGAATCATAGATCACCCTGTCATCGCTAAAACAATAAATAAAAAATTACTTGTTGGATCTCTACCTTCTCTGTTGCAGATTTCTCAATGACTGCACATCCTAAATCAAGATTGTCATTAGTCACCAAGTTCACAGCTTGGTCCAGAACCTCTCCCGCAAGGTTAACCACTTGCAACATATTTCGTAGATAGTTTGTCATTGCTACACGCAGAGGTTCCTAGCAGAACCACCACAAATAACAGGTTCAGTTTCGTGTGTCAGTGAAGTAGAAACCAATTGAACATGTAAAGTTCAAACTCAAAACCAAACTCAAAAACTTATCTACAATTAACGTTAATAATTAGAACTTGCTTTAGATTCTCTCTAGCACTCGTAAGAATTCATTGTACATGTAAAACTAAGCAGATGAGGCTAAATAAGCTGCAAATAGCCCAAACAGCAGAGACGTTATCGATATCAACCTTGCAAGTAACATGAGCCAAGCTCCCGGCTAAACTGGCCACCATCAGGCCAGCTGAACTTCGAGTATAATTCTCATCAGCTTCCATAGCAAAATCCTGTGATTGGGCAACCATAACCGAAACAAATTATGCTTCGGATTTGCTTTGAAGGAGCAACCCACACGTTTTTAAGCACAACAACAAAAACCATCTGGAATGTTCTAAAGAACATAATAAACCTCTCAATCGTCTCACATAACTCTCGAAGGGTAGGCTGTGAGTGACACAGGTCAAGAGTTACAAACCTTTAGAACGAGTTCCCTAGTAGTCATGCAAGCAATAGTCACACTGCGCTCGACAACAGGTGTAATAATCTCACGAATAGCCCGATCCATAGCAAGAGGAACAATTCTGTCAATCCGCCATTACAACATTGATAGGATCAGAAACTAAGATTGTCAGAATATAAGGACGCAGATGTACGTCTTGACAGCCAAAAGAGACAAAAGAAAAAGCAGACAACTTACTCACAATACTGTGCTAGAAAGTAGAATAGGCAACCTCATTCAATATAGAGTACAACGTCACAAATGTCTCTCTACCAAATAATGCAACTAAATAGATTCACATTTTAAGTATTCAAAAAAATAATCATATGATTCGGCAGGGAGTGTCTGGATACGGGAGAAAATCTCTACAGTAGCAGTGCCTTCATCCTTAAATGTTCCTATTACAATCAGAGCCAGATGATCAAAATTTACCTCTGGAGTTGAAGCGTCTGCACCAAACCTGTCAGCTTAGGGTTGAGCACTACGTAGCCAGCTAGATTTGGTATTGACATCCCCACCTGCCAATCAAGCACAAGAGCCAAAAGGTTGAGTAAGCCAAAAGAGACTCTAATGATACAAAAAATGGATTAGAGACCTCGTTGGAAAGTTGATAACATTTCTGCAGTTCTGGTCTCCCTCACAAAATAACGCTAACATACCTGGCCAGTAGAGATAGCTGACTGTGTCTGGGCATTTTGTGACTGCCCATGGACATTTTGTGATATCTCAATTGGACTAAGAGGAGTTATCTTATCTTCATCAATGATCTGATCACAGCCCAAGCATTGGTTAGCAATAAAGAATAACGACTGATTAAATAAAATGTTGTTCATGAAATCCCAAATATAGCAAAAAGATCAAATCAGAAGAAAAATCGAACCAATATTAACACCGAAAATACTTAAACTAAGTCCATGCTTAAGAAGAAACAACAACAAAGCCTGACAAGGCCAGATCCTGAATCAGTATTCACCTGAGGTGCTTTTGGTGTATGTGGCAAACTTGAAATGGAGGCAGGTTGTTCAAAGGGCAATTCCAAGGGTTGAAGGGGAGCTGTAGTTGGCACACGAACAGATCCAGGAGGTGCAATAGATTGTTGGCTGGACAAGTCCTTATTTGAGAAGTCCGGATTGCTATCAAAATCCCTTTCCCGACCTCCCAGTAACTGTGATGGTTTCACATCCTTCATATCCACATTGAGAGTCTTGAATAGTACCTGATAATAATTTCTCCATGTGAGATGACAAATACGCAATTAAAAAAATCTAAGACAAGACTGCAAAACAACTATCATAATGATTATGGTAGTGACTCAAATTGAATGGATCTATCCACAATCGTCCATTACCTCAATATCAAACTTAAGGTTCATCTTTAAGTTTGGCATCGCGTAGATTTCACAAAGTAACCCCAAAATTGCCATAGTCCATGGATTTGGAGGCTGGTATACCAAACTGGCCTGACATGGCTCAAGAACCTGCACCATACAGCATAGGTCACATAAGAGCAGATGTAAATATCAAGAAAGTCTACACATAATATCATCACTCTGATTCCTATCTTTACTGATGACAGGCACATTAAAATTATAAAGCAAGCATAACAAATACAGAGAAGTGGGAATTAAAAAAATGAACGATTCCACAGCACTAGCTAAGAATAGTACCTTCGAGGTGAAAGGAATGACTGCAATCATAAGTCCCTTCTCATATGCCTGCATTACCATCAACATAACAAATGCATCACAAAAACATGTACAGATTACAACTTTGAAAATTCAAGTCACGTACTCACGGTAAGAAAAAATACAAAAAAATGAAAGCAAGTGATGATTGTAATTGCATCCTCCAGAGAAAGAAGGAATACCGACCTCAATGATCAGTGATTTTGGATCCACCTCCCGTGCTCGCAAAGCCTGATTCTTGCCAATAGTCAACTTGCCAAGCCAACTTCCCAAGTTTTTCAAGAGTGATCGTTCCTCGGAACTCACCTTTATCAACTCAGAACGGAGCAAGACCTGGACAAAGCATCAGTGCAGCATCAGACAACTGATAGGCAATGTTTAGCAAAACTCAACATCAGAGGCAGAGCACCCCAAAATATGTCTAATTTAAAATATCATAGATCTGATGACGAACGACAGTACCTTGCAGTTTTCGTAAGATGCCTTCAAAACCTCCTTCTGTAATCCCTTTGAATTCAATTTATCTAAAAACTTGATGTACAAGTCATGATAATTGGGTTCTATGCTTGCTCTGCAGAAAATGCAATAGAATTTTGACAACAGTAAGCACCCTCAAAACTACGCAACAGAACTTGACAAACCAAAAAGAAATGCAAAAGTGAGATGAGCCTGAATAACTCACAATAAACCCTAGAGCAACCTAACTTCTAGCGCAAAGAAGAAACCAAACATCCTCCTTACCTCTTCATCACCATATATTGCGCAAACCATGGGTGATATTCCTCTTTCAGAACTTCTAGGCATTCCTTGGCCTTCTGATCCAGGTTGGTAATCGAAATATTATTCATGATAAAAGCAATTTTGTCTTGAACATCTGATGATGGCACCTGTCAAGAAAAACAAGATAGGTTCCAAAGAACACCGTGTTATAAAAAAAACACCCATAAAATTTGAAAAATCCATGAATAAAGCAAAGAACCAAAAACATCAGCAAACAAACACCACTCATCAAAGTAGGTAAAAAGCGAGAACCTCTATTGGAGAATCTCGAGTTTCAGCAGCAGCAACCAGAGTTCCAATATTCAGAGCATGACCAAACCCAGTTGATGCAGAAGGTTGACGTAAAACACCTGAGAGAGGCCATTACACGTAACTAGCAAAAATGAGTACGTTACAACTGTAAGAGATAACCCCAAGGCTACCAAACAAGCCAGGCGCATGCAATCTCCGTCAGAATGATAAATTAACACACACACAGTTGCAAACAAGACAAAAAAGCAACAGTACAAAGACGGTACCAAGAAAAACCATCCACTTAGTTGGAAATGGCAATATTTACATGGATGTATCTATTGACCTAACACTGATGTATCCAGACTATATTTTTACAAGATTGTGTAACAAGTGACTACGGAAGGGCACCTGTTGCAGAACCAGTTTTGGAACGAAGCTGCTGCGGAGACTGTCCATCTGCTAAAGCTGAATATGTCGAGCCATGAGATGCCTGCAGACACATCATTCCTAGACTATGAATATATATTGTTGAGTTAATCATTTTTCTTTAAACACAAACAGAATAATTAATCCGCTTCGAAAAGCTGCTTCTGAACAGCTAAGGACATGCATTGTAGAATCGAGCGTGACGAGCTTGCAAATACGCATTACATGAAGACCTTCAAAAATGAAACATGATTTCTTACTACCTTCTGTCCAGTGCCAAGATCGGAGGACAGAATCCCCAATGTTGCCTGCATCGAGATTCCAGACTGAGAGCCCACGGAGTTTGCACTCTTGGGTCTATCATCTAGCATGCCCAAAGTTATTCCAGAATATTGCGATGTAAGTGTTGCTGGTTCTGTGTTCAAAAGTTTAGCTTGAGGTCCTTGAGCCAATGGGGGAGACGCAGATGCCGCTAAAGATCCACCCAGGGCAGCGTGGAGCGCTGGATCCAGAACCTTGCACCAGAAACACATCTAATGAGCTTTATTGTGCAAAGCATGTTCTAAGAGATCCTACAGATATACATAGCGTGCATGTGGAAAGGCTACCGGTATTGTTCTTGTATTCAACCTTCATCTACGTAAGGCCGGAAGTGCTTAAAGGAAAAGGCTTGGCTTGCCAAACAAGACAGAAGGACTCACCTCGCTACTTGGCAACCGAAGCTGCGGATTAAAGGGTTTCCTCTCCTCCAACTCTATGGAAGTAAGAGGAACTGGGAACTGCTCCAAACCCTCCAATGGTATCAGAGAGGAATGTGCACCAGACTGGACTGTACCATTAAATTGCTGGTCTGCTAGAAAGATACCATTGCCAGCAATCTCATGTTGATTTCTCCCCCCTCGCATCAGGGCTCGCTCAATGTATTTGACTAGTTCAGGTTGTATCTCACGAAAATGTGAAATTTGAAGAATATGGTTGCAGTACTGTGGCCATTCTGCTAGACGCTCTTTGAACTGATCCAAAGCGGTAGACCCAAAAGAAAGCATCTGCATGAACAAACAAACACACGTGCAGGTATCTAAGCTTAAATGCCATAATTAATATCAATACTGAATATCTCATTAGGAACTTCACAAATACAAACTTTTCAATATGAGACTACTACGGGCTATCATAGACACATCTAAGCTGTCAGAACTCAGGGACAAGACCCTCAGTGCCAGATTATATGTCAAACTTTACCTTAGAATCCGGTGGCTTGCGTAAGGCATCCAAAACACATCGTAGCGCTTGACCCAAGACTACAGAAGAAACCAACTGATGCTTGACAAGTGAACCTGAGCCAATAAAATCAAAAATTAAATAAAGGAAAAAGAAGTACCCAAATGCTCCGTTTTTAAGATAATCTGCTCTGTGGCGTCGAAGAAAACTCAATAAATGTACATTGAACATTAAATCAGAGTAAAAGGTCTAACAGAAACATGAAAAGGTGTGCACACTTCAATATATGCCAATTCTAATTCAAGAACGAAATGTATGTAGAGCACCATATTTATCTTACCAAAAAGCACTGCCGTGATTCTTAGTTCTCTGTCAGGATATCTTGGAAAAAACTGATATTCTTCGAACAAGCTCTGAACCATGCACGCCGAAATGGCCTTCTCCCTCCTACGTGTTTTCCAAATAAAAAGATTAGATCCTTCAGATGCAATTCAAACAGTTACCATCACAATCCAGTCAAGGTGTAACATTAACAAAGTTGCTCGTTAAAAAGCAGTAAATTGATTTAATCAGGGAAGGGACTAATTGTTCACATACGGACTAGAAGAAGTCGAATTAAATCGTTTAAGCATATCCACAACGTCGTCTATAGTAAGTTGTCCAATGTAAATCCTCTGAAAGTAAGAGTTCGCCTCCTCATCAACATATTCACTGCCTGCTTCTGACTGTGGTTGATCTGTGGCAGCCACACCCATTAATCTCGGATTTGCACGCACAGCAGCCTCTCTGACAAGCTTGAAATCCTCGACTAGGAGGCCAGAATCCAACTGGCTTGTGTTGATGTGAAGAACCTACAGCCCAAATATCCATATTCTTCGTAAGATCTCAATACAGCAGAGCAAGAACTCTTGAAATTGTAGTTCAGGCAATATAACATCTCACACATCAGCTGAAGAACACATCCGATAAGCATACTAAACACAGATCTAGAGGTTGATCCAACAAAACAGCATAGCATAACATGACCTACAGTCAAACCTTGATAAGTGTTAACGGTTGGGAGCATACTTTTTGTTAACACTTAGGGAATAGTAACACTTAACACTTATTGAGGGCAATGACGATGATTTGTAACACTTATAAAAAATAACACTTAGAGTAAATAAAAAAGTAAATACATAACATTTACAGAAAAAATGGATATATATTCTATGTATGAAGTTCACAACACAATTTATATCCTTCACTCCCTTTTTATATCATTTCCACCTTGCCTACTTGCTATTATTTTTAAGTTTATAAACTTAAAAGTACACTTACCTTTTACTTTACGAACTTAAAATATATGATCTTTTACTTTATGGTCTTAAAAATACATGTACCAATCAATTTGTTTCTAAAATGGAAACTAGAAACTATTGCTTGACCTCAAAGTTATCTCCCTCCAAATTATGGTCCTTACAAAAGTCTTTTTTTAGAAAGTTATCACTTATGAGGTAAAATTAACAAAGTCGGGAGCACAACATTACATAACACTTAACACATAACACTTAGTAGTCTTAAATTTAAGGGAGCAGAAATCTCTATAACACATATAGAGTTTTAACACTTATCAAGGTAAGGTTTGACTGTACCTTGAAAAAAATCTGTGTCGTTTCCAATGCTAGACTAATGGTTGGTCCTTGGCGTTGACCGGCCATTCCACCAGAACCAACCTGCCTGTCCATCCGTGAATCCAAAATTGTTTTCTCTTTTAAAAACTTCAAACAAGCCTGCAAGTCATCAAATATCAAAATTAACCTTAAATAATAGCTCCACAATATCTAAAACCGAAGGGATGATGTATCAACAAAACCTGGAAGAAAAAGTCCGAGCAATTATTCAACACAACCGTTGACAAAGTGTACTTTCTATTAGCGAATGAAATAAATACCCCGTACCTGAAAGAAGGAATCACGGTGGATTGTAAGATTATCTTGCAACCATTTCTCCAGGTTCAAGAAATCTCTTCTCGCAGCAATAGCTGCGAGCTCAACGGAAAACTGAAATGGAGTAGACTCAAGCACTCTGTCCAAGACCTGTGATCCAGAAGGAGTTGAGTTATGGTTGACAAGTGATAAATTATCCATCATGAGCACCATATTATAGCTTTCCAACTTAAAAAATGATCTAAACAGCTGCAAATGAAGAAGATCGTCAAAGAGCAGTAACCATAAGCAATTGAAGGAAACAAACTTCAAGTAATATTTAATCTTTGCGACAGATTTGGATGGATAAGGAAGAACGTCCTGTAATAGTTACCTTAAGCTCGTGACAAACATCCAATATTCTCGAGATTGTACTAGGATCAGCAGCATGCATCTCCACCATGGTTCTCATAACCAAGTCTGCATTGAGCAACCAGAGCTCCTGCACCACACTACTGGTGGCATTGCTAGCCAAATATGCTGGGAGTAGCAAGGGAAGCATCTCTGCCTGAATCACATTCCAATCTGTCTGCATACCCATATAAGACAAATATGAGCTGTGCATAATTAGGCATTCCATCTCAAAAGCTAAGTCTTTTTCATTAACTGCCTCGTTTGCACCAACATGCGAGCAGAGCAAAGAGTAGCTACAGATTTATAGATAACCTCTTCAGAATAAGTTCAAAATTACCAAATAAAAGACAAAATAAACCATTTCTTCATCATCTCCGAGTAAGAAAAGGATCATTTTGAAATAACGATAGAAAAAAGGATTTGAAAATTGAGGGGTCACGGTACCTTAATTTGCGCTAAACCAAAAATTAAAAGCTCCGGACAGTGTTGAAGAGGAACCTCGAGCAGACTACGAACGGAGCTAAGATAACCCAACTCTGCTAGGTCACACAGGACTTCTAACAAATCCAGGGACAGCCAAGCATGATTCGGCGATGCAGCAGGTTGCCGATGGATCTGCACAATTGAATCAAAAGACTAAAAGGCAAGAACATCTCTGCAAACAAAGAGTGATGATTCTAATATCCTGCAATTATGTGGTCAAAAATCTACGTCAATCCAACGGTCAAAGGTTTCAGCTCCGCCAAATTGAACATAGATGTTTGCTACAAGCGATAGACCTTTCCAGACGTATATGTTTGGCAAATGCTAAATGTTCTTCATCTCGAAGCCAAATGGACCACAAAATCTAAGACAAAAGAGGTCTTCATATACGAATAAGATAGTTTCATCAGCGTTTGTCTGATATAGACCACGGTTCTGTGCAAAGAAAAAGAAATGCACGAGGCTGGAACAAGAAAGAGAGTAACTTAACAAGGGATCATCAGTACCTGCTTCCTCAGACTATGTGCAAACGTGAACACCTCAGGAGGAGCTGAAACTGCATGTACTAAGAAAGACAATTGACCCTCTCCGTTTTTCCATGGATGCCCACATACTGCTTCCAGTGGGAATGGATCCTGCACGAGATCAAGCAACACGGTATTGAACTGCACAGCACATGATGCGAATAAAGAACAGAATGACAGAGCCAGAAAAATGATACCCACCACAATGAAAAGCTCATCCTAAACGTGATACTAGCACCACCATTGATCTAAAACTTATCCTACAAAAATCTGCCAGCACTAAATAGCAGCACAATCTTATAATTCTCATGCGTCACCACGATCCTTAACTTTTCCGGTGGGTAGAGAACACACCTGACAAACTTTGCCATACATTCTCAACAATAGAGAAAAAGATTTTTGATCAGGTAATAGAAAGCCCTCGTAATCCAGTTTCTCCATCACCAGTCTCCAGCTCAGATCAGGAGCCTGTTAGACAAAAAGAAGTCACAGATAGAAAAGAGGAAATTTCGTAAACTGGCAAAGCTAACATGAAGACTCGAAAGGTTTCGATCTTTCAGACGGAAAACCGTAGCGAAAACCAAACTTAACTGACACAATATTATTAAGAGAGAAGCTTTAGAAACGGTTTAGGAAGCTACATTGCTATGGCAGAAGGCCGTATATGGTAATCTCATCAACCAAAACATAAAGTGAGTTTCATAATTCTCCCTAACAGAGTCTCTACATTACATTATGTCCGTCATACAGAAAAGGAAATGGCTAGTAATGGTGACTATGTACAAAATAACGAACTCCTGTGCAGAAACTAGCTTACCAATGTACCAAGGATAACGGAAGAAAACACAAAAAGGAACTCTTAGTAGTAAGAATAGACATACCAGCTGCTTAATAGAGTCCAAAAGCACGTCTACATCCCAAGTGGTCAACCAGTCTGAAGAGACTTGTTCACCATTACAAAGTGCTGTGCAGAACGTGCTGTGAATACCTTGTAGATCTTCTAGTCTATGATAGGTACGGGCAACCATCCCAAGAATTTGAGCGACCTCAATTTCTGTAAGAGAGGGGAACAAGCCAAGAATTCCTTTACAGTGATCAATATCTACAGTGCAGCTGTAACCCAACTCCTCCAGAACATCAGCAACCTTTGTTGCAGTAGACAACAATGAACACATAGCTGAGGTCGTTTCTGTCCCAGTCGAGCTCACTCTGTTGAAGCTCCTAGAACCAATACGAAATATCAGATATCAAGATCCAACGACTAAATGTATGAAGGTTACATATATGGACCATGCATAACAAGCACTACCCATGTAGGATCAATCACCAATCAACCAAGTACACCATTGAACGCTCTGAAAGATGTGCGCTATATCAAGCTTCTGACAGCAGACCACTTTGATCCCCTCCTTGTTGTATTGTTCTTAAGTTATGATTATTCTGGTCTGTTAAAAGTAATAGCAAAAACATACCTTAAACAATTCACTTCATTCACATTCTCCTGAAATAGGGGAGTCAATAACAAAGATTCCAGGACGTTCGGCTGATGGGACTGTAAAGCGCTCATAAACGAGTGAACGTGCTTTGTCAAGCCCTCGCTATGGTGCAGAAACTCAAGTATTTCTTCAATTAGTGATTCTGTTAGACCAGGGGTTGGATTCTCATAAATTTCCGAGATCTTTGCTTTGCAAAAAGATTGGCCTGCACGTCACAAAATTCTGCTATTAAATCACAAATGTACTGATGGACTATATATCCAACTAACAGAATACACCAGAACAGCCCTCAATTGCTAGTTTCAGTTAATACATTAGAAGTCCTATAGTGCTATCATAATTCCCAACAGAGTAAAGGATGCTCCAAATCAATAAGTCACATATTGACGATGGAGAATGGATATTCTAAACCACAAAATCCAAAAAATAGCGAAGGAATATAAAACAGTGAAAAGCATGGCAGACTAATAGTGTTAAAGTACAGGCTCAAGGAAATCTAGTATTGTGTTCAAAAGAGCACAACCTTGAGGCGAAATGTGATGATAGTGATTAAAGTGCACGAAAGGCATGCTATGTCAAGAATAGCTGTGAACAGTGAGCTACTGTGCATTGCCGAACATGTGATTACATGCCATCACTCTCAGACCAAAATCCTGACGACGACTGAATAAGAAGGCAAAAGGAGACGTGAACTTTCTTAAAACTGATTACATACAGGTAATCTATATGTATATACTGAATCGGTGGCAAGAACTGTGAACAGGCAGCGGGTAAGTTAAGAGCAGTTTACTAACCATCTTCTTGGAGATGCTGGTCTTCGGCATCTGATAATGCAAGGCCAAGTCCGATTTGCTCCGGAATGGAGAACTTAAGTGCAGAACATATATTTTCAAGAAATCCTTCAGAAAAGGACGATGTATGCCCCAGCGCTTCACAAAGTATAGAGCCCGAATTCGGCTGGTGGATGAGAGTCTTCAGGATTCTGGCCAGCAGGTCTAACTTTAGAGGAAGATTGTGCACTTCTCCTTGATGTAAGTTGACTTGCTCCAAGCAATTTCTCAGCAGAATCAAGCTTCCATCTATCCCATACTCGGTGAACTGGTCAGCAGATGTCCATTTCATAATTAGTCTCATGCAGCATAACAAATGTGATAACAAGTAATTTCCACATATAAAATTCACAGACTACGAACTGCACAGTAACACAAATCATAAATTCTATCCAACTGAAGCGATAAAAGAGCTACCACATGAATGAGGAAGGCACAGTCGAACACCCACATAGTCCAATATGAACAATCCTACTAATCAGCATCGAACGACAACCTCTTACACGATCACACCCAGATGTAACAACTGCCAGCATTACTGAAGTGCTCCAATTCAATCTCAATTAGACATTGCAGTACAGAATGGCAGGTACATAGAAGTGCCACACGAGAGAAGGTAAATATACCTGGCTAAGTTCCAACTCAATCGACTTGTAATTGTCCTTGTTCAGGCTGGCGATTGAGAAACCAATCTGACTAGCAAGGGGAGTTGCAAACGACAACATCGCGTATCAGCCACTCCACGCCGTTACCCTGAAGGCGCTCAAGGTGCTTCGACCGATTCGCAACCAATCTAGAGAGGCTCTCCACCGCCCATACGGGTTCGCATCAACGCAACCGCCAGAGGAAAAAAGAAAAACGAAAGCCACTCGCAGCACCCGTTCCTCGCACACTCAATTCTGGAAAAAGAAAACCTCTAAGATACAAACACCGTCTCCAAAACAAATCCGATCGCCTCTAACACGCAACAAACCTCAACAGAACCTCACCAAAAACACTCTCAATAACCTCACAAAAATCAAACACAAACGTCAATCATCCCACGCAACACCTCCAAGAAGCCACGTACCGATCACCATTCACCAAAATCACACTACCGCAAGAACGCTCCCTCAACCAATCAAACCAAACACGAATTCCACCTGAGCTCCAACAATCGAGCTACCAAACACAAACCAAAAAAAAACAAAAACAAACACGGCAACAAACCACCTGCATTCTCACCTCCGCCAAGAAACGATCGAATTGCGCAATCCGCAGCAATCACCTTCCACGCTCGAATTTCACGCGATCACCTCACCAAGCGCAAACCCTAGGCCAGCGCCCGATCACAGCTGAAACTCCACACGCGCAAACCCTCGCGCAAACCAAACCAGGCCGTGAAACCCTAACCCTTAGCACTACCTCTCCCGCACTCCAAATGCGAACCTCCACTGCAAAAACCAATCGCCAGCAGTCCAATCCGCGCCCTTACTCCGAAAACTCCACCACCAAAACCCCTGGCAGCAGAGCGAGCACCAACGTGATCACCACCACCACCAGGACCACCACAGCGGCCTGATCACAGCTAGCAAAGCGCTGATCGCAATGGCGAGTGGACGCAGGCGATTGAATGACGATGGAGAGGGAGCGCAAGGGGCACAAGCACGAGCGCCAGGGTTTGGTGGCTATGGCGGGAGAGCGCGAGCCTGGCACTGCGAACGTCGACAAAACTCTTTGTGCGCTAAATTGATGGAAAAATCAAACAAAAAAACCACTCACACTCTCCCTCACAACTTAAAAACTTAATCCTGAGAGACGCTCTCTCTGACTCATGAAAGCGCTCCTGTGCTCTCTCCCTTTGTGTCAGTCCCTCCGTTTCAAGCACCCCAGCGCCCAAACCCGTCACCCTCTTTTCTAGATCCTGACTCTAGAATCTGCTACTCATGTAGATATTGTCGGTATTGGATACGGTGATGGTTTCCAAGGACGCTCTCATGGAGTTGCATGAAAACCTGTATCTAAAATCAACATTATTTATGTGGTTAGTGTTGATTTGCAAGGGAGAGTCTACGCAAGTTGTACATAGTGATGGTTTAGAGGGACGCTTGCATGGGTAAGTGAGTTCCATGGCGGTACAGTAGCCTCCGTTCATGGGAGATCAACCGTTCACGTAGATAGAGTGAGTTGTGTCTACCCATGTGGTACATTTGGAATGCACCGGTAAGCGGATAATGTCGGTTTTGGGTATGCACATCCATTCTTTTGTGTCGTCGCGCTCTTTCTTGAGAGTTGTGGATGACTGAGAACATTTCGTTGTTCGCTTTCATGCCGGTCAGTTTTCCCAGAACCATTTTATGATTCTAAATTCATTAGCACATGGTGCTCCCTCCCACATAAATGTTACGTAGTCTTGCTACCGAGTGCATACTCTACATTCACTTATAACTCTCTAATATCCTCTAATACCTTATGAGATATTAAGGTGATACCATGATGATATCCATGGATATTATATCATGAAGTTGTTACATGCTTATAGCATTATATTTAGCTAAATTTCATTTTTCTACATGTTTTATCCCTTTGTAAATTTAGTAGCCTTTTTATTTTGGTAGTAACATAGAGCAAAGTTTAGCCACTTTTGGGATTGTCGCTTGTATGTGAGTTGTGGATGAGAACATCATTTCGTTAGGCTTGCTTCCATGCCGGTACATTTCCATTGCACTTTGGCTTCCATTTCACAGAGCTTGCAAGTACTGTGTTCCGGGGGGAGGGCCCACTGTACGTAAAACCAACACTATCCATGGAGGGAGTATGTATGTTTGTGGATTTCAAAATCTACAAACGCGAAGAGTTATCATCTTCGGATGGCGTACATGGAGCGTGATGATTTGAAGATAGTGTTGGTTTAGGGTAGATGGAGAGGTGACTGTTGCTGAGTCGAGTCTGCGAGGAGTCATGAATAGGATGGTCGTTTCCATGCGGGTACAGTGGCGCTTGTTTTGGATTACATACAGGTTGTGTAGGATGTGTACTGTTTTTTGTGAGTTGTATAAGGTAGAGGGCCCTAGAACCGACCACCTGTTTCCAAAACCAATCAGGCTAAATGTACAAACTAGGTACATTTAGCCTGATTGGTTTTGGAAACAGGTGGTCGGTTCTAGGGCCCTCTACCTTAAGTATTGTGCTTTGTACAACCTTTGGTGCCCCTTGAGGGCCAGATGTTGATGTTCTTGGATGCCCTGATCCTCCTTGCTACCTCTATATATTATGCATTTATGTATAAGTACAGTCAGGTACAGCCCATTTACGAATTCTTGCATTCACAGGGGAAAAAAAGCTTCACTGCTGCCAACTTTGCCGCCCTCCCAAGAGCTCAAAAATTGGTATTTTACCATGTAATTTTTACCACAACATCATCTTTAAGTTAATAACAGGTGTAGAAAATTTCAAGGCCAGAAAATCTACACAAAAAAAGATATTCTAAATCTACCAACATGTATAGCTAAGAAAAAATAAATCAATACTACCAACTTTGACAACCTCCCAAAGATTGGAAAAACAGAAGTTGGCCATGAAAATTTTAGCACAAGATTATCTCTATGTTGATAATATGTGTGAAAAATTTCAAGTTCAAAAGATTTGACCACAAAGAGATATTTGAAACTTACTTGTACTCATACCAATGTCAATCTACATATGCCATCAATTTCGACATATTAACTAGATTATTTTATACTTCTACTATAGTTTAATGTGTTATAAATTTAACTTTAGTAGTCTAAATGATTTATTGTTTATTAAAAAAGAAATAGCTTTACATATTTCTTATCTTAGATATACTCTACATTTATAATAAGTTCTATGGAGATTTAAAGAAAAATTATATTTATTTTTTATTGATTTGGATGAAATTTTCATTTCAAAAATATCTCTGATGTAACATTCTTAAAATAAATTACTCTAATTTAGAGTCAAATTTGATTCCATTCAGAGTCAAATTTGATTCCATTCATCTTAACTTCCACAATGTTTCTCAAAATAAATTTGTTACAAAAAGAATGTTGTGCTTAACCATCCTTGTTATATGAAAGTAAAATCTCTAATTCAAAAAAATAAAAATGATACAATACAAACACTTTAAATGCAAAAAATATATTGTTTATGATAACCAATAGAAGCTTAAGAAATATCCAGGTGTGGCCAACAGCATCAATAGGATATTGAGAATGTCAAGCGTCTTCTGGATTTGAAACAAAAGCAACTACCACATTCAAGATAACGACATACGTTTCATTAATCAAGTTCTTTTAGAATCATCATCAACTAAGAAAAATATTTTTTTAAAAGTACCAGATGTATGTAGTAATTAGGTCTGGAGTACAATATTTTCATAATCCTTAATTTCCTTCTCATTTTTGGCATAGTGGATTTTGAACCATGTATAGTTTATCGTTAAAGAATACAAGAAATTTAGTTTTGGAAACCAAAACTTGCTACATTCTTTATATAGATTAGCCTAGCATTATAAGCTTCTAAAAGATCATTTAAAAAAAAAAAAAAAAAAGATATTACCTCTTAGCATCAATTGAAATGAAATGATCATTTGAAAATTTGAAATTTTTATAGCTTTATCCACTCTTTCATATTCTATCACTAATTAGAATTTATGCATGTCAATAAAAGAGAGGAGTGAGGAAGAGGGGGAGGTAAAACATTTTGAAATGTTATTGGAACTATTTAGAAACTAAATCCTTATCTATTCAATTCTATCTTTGTCTTGTTTTAATTTGTGATAAAAGTACATATTTTACTATGAAAGTGTTTCACTTTCTTGATTGAAATACACACCTTTTTCATAAAACTCTTTTAGAGCACTTATTTTAATGTAAGAATCTCAACCCAATTAGCCACCTTATCAGACAAATATAATAGGTTTCCAAATCAAGTACATATGGATCCATCTTTTCTTATGGATTTCCTTAATCTAATTTAATTTTTTTAAGACAAGTTTGGCTATTCTGATCTCTTGATTGTCTCCACATTCTAAAAAAAATCATTGAAAAATCATGCATGCATTGAATGATAAATGGGGTTGCGTAAAATATGAGATCAACCCCACATTCAATTGTCCCATGGACTTAGATGTAAGTTAGAGGAGGAACAAATAGACATTTTATTTGCAGCGATCTCTTCTGAAGTTTGTGTTCCTTTTTTATTTTTTATTGTTACTCTACTGCAACCCTACAACTTCATTTTGTGCAGCTTAATAGCCATCTGTAATTCAAAATTCAATCAACTTTAGGTCAAAGCTATCAAACTTTTTGGCTGATACAAATTATTTCATGTTACTTCACTTTGAAATTAATGCATGTTTTTAAACAACTTAGATGAAGCAATACAAAGAAATATTTTGTCATCAAATTTTCTATGAATTAAGATTTTATTGCAATCTAATTGTATGATTTATGGAGTGAGTTTATGATTTTTTAGGAATTTTCATTGAAGAACTTTGTTTCTAATTAGATTCACGCAATTTAAAAAAATGGATTTATTTATTGTGATGTATTCTTAACCAAATTCCTACTCAAACCACCAACTTATCCAAGTTGTAGTATATATGAGTTTTACTAAGGTAGGTTTGAAAGTTTGAAAAATGAAAGTTCCTTAGATGTTGAAAACAAATTTCAACCTACTTTGATCTTCATGTTCCAAGGAAAAGCGACCTTTCAACCTTGATTTGTAAAAATTAAATCAAGTTAGTTTCAAGATCTAACAGCTAAATGTACTAAAAAAATATAGATATTGAGTTTTTTTAGACTTGACGTAGAAAGAAATCTATTTTGGCAATTTTTGCCAATTTGCAACAAGCATTGGTAGAGGTTAATTAATCTATTTATCATTTTAGATATTTGTAGATTTACTATTGACATTGTTAAATAATCCAAGTAATTTGATCAAAATTAGCAATTGGAAAGTAAATCAATTTTATTGATATCATCTAAATGTTGAAGTTTTGATGAACAATGTTTAAAAGAATAAACAAATTCATATGAATATTGTATTGTCTACTAAAAATAATTCTAAAATTGATTGTGATCATATAGATTGTACATGTAACTACTATATTATGTAAGACTATGACATTGAATGTGGCTACTCTACTAGACAAAACAAGAACTTGCAATTGTACTTAGTTTGTTGAGAAACTAGTTGTAGAATATAGACACTACAATTTCTTAACTTAATCAACCTCCTCATTTAGTATGTTTCTTAAAATGAAATGAGTATAATGTTTTGATTGCTATGTTATTTCTATTAGTTATTATGGATTTGTATTTACAAAAAGTTATGTACAAATTTCATGCTTGAAATGCCATGACATATAAGCATGAACTAATATATTTAAAAATTATATCATCTAATTAAACAAGTCAAACAAAATCAATATTGGTTTATTTTTAATTGTGATTTGGACATGTAACACTTGTATTCAAAAGACCACTACAAGAAACCCGTGTTTTTTATGACATCCCGAATCATGTCTAAATAAACGAGTCGACGTTGGAAAGGATGTCGTGCTGACATGAAAACACCAAAGACGTAGTACAAACAAATGCGGAAATCCTAAAAAACAAAGAGACATCTCCGCACACCCGTCTTAGGGTGATTTTGGAGGGCAATGAAGTGTGCAACATGGATGCCACGTCGACGACACATGGGCGGAGTTTTTCCTGGGCAGTGCCACATAGGTGATGATGTCATCACTGCCAGAGCTGATGTGGCAAACCACGTAGACCCGTCATTTTCTGACGTGGCGGCGCAAAAATGTGACGTGTCAATCGCGAAGCAGTGACGTGGCATGCCACGTAAGCACAATTTTCAATGATTTTAGAATCAGAAGTGCGTTACTGTTGACGTCACCAAAAACATCATTGTGGTTTCCGAGACGTTCGACATTGGTCACAGCGTGATGTCCACGCCGATGTCTATGCGGATGCGAACTGTATTGGGCATTTGTTATAATGGACATCCCTATGCTGTAGAATTTGCCGTGGTTGACATGGCCATGTCAACGTGTACGTCATTGCCAACATTTGGAATGAAGAATCTTTGTCTTTGTATTTAGGGTAGCTGTCATTATGGAAGTCGGAGTTAATGTCGTTGTTAGCGTATGTACGATTGTGCTAACATCTCCAAAAACAAGGTTTAGCTAACGTGATGAGTAGAAGGGTGTTTTTGCAGAGATGAATGTGTCTTTGCAGCCACAAAGGTGTTTCTGCAGCCATGAAGGTGGCATTTCATCACAATGAAGTTAATGAAATAAGATCACATGAAGAAAGGAACAAGGGAGGAAAGGAGACAAGAAGAAGATGGAGAACAAGAATGAAGTTAGGAGACCCCCCCCCCCCCCCACCCCCCTTACCCCTCTGAATTGTCTGAAGTACCTTGAAGTACCTTTCAGTTTTCAGGTTGCCATTTCTTCATCCTAGCTTGGATTGCAGCGTGTCTTAGCTTTTTGAAAAGCTAAGTGGATTGTGCATCTACCCTCAAAATCTAAAAAGCATAGGATCAAAATCCTAGGACTGATTGCCAAAACTCCGAGACCCTTCTTCCAGCCGCACTTCTTTGACAACCCCAACTTCGGAGGCAATATCTCACTCCCTATAACTTGGAATTGGACGTGCTTACTACCATTGGAAAGCCCTACAAGAGATCTACAACTACCGGTATGTCAAATCTCACCCTACTTGGACAAGAAACGAGGGACTCATAGGAAAAACAATGGGCAACACTCTATGGAGTAGGAAGAGAACACAAAAAGCTTGAAAACAAGCTCTCAAATACAAGGTAAGAAGCCGCCGAAGTGGCGGCTCACCCTAACCCTACCAAGGCTCAAAGCCCTAATCTAAGGCCTTCATGGATGAATGTTGCCACCAATTAACAAAAAATGGATGAATGAACGTCACCATGTCTCGACAGATGTCTGTGTCGACATCTTGTGAGACATAGGACGTCTTCAAAAGAGAAATAGAGAAGAAATATGATATAGTAAATTTCATTTACAAAGAAGAAATAAAAAAAGGTTCTTCAATTCCTCTTGGCCTTTTTCTGCTCTCTTCGCTGACCCTGCCCTTCTTGTGGTTTTTTCCACTGCGGGCAGGAAGTTACTCGCAACCCAATAACTTCGCTTCCATTTTACTGTCCGTCAAAACGAGGTTGTTGTCGACGTGGCAATTTCTTGTTTAAAGGGATGTCCTCTGCCACGTCTCCATAGATGCAGACGTTTTTTCAGATGTCTTTGGGTTTTTAGGCTAGCATGCCTTTGTCAGGGCACGATAAGCCCAATTTATCTCAAAAAACGCGTGAACGCCCTCACGTTCCCCAAGACATGAATGAGTAACACAGAGACATGACAAGAACACGACCATGTTTTTGGAGAACATCCCCAAAAACATGGGTTTCTTATAGTTGACATGTTAAATGAGGTTGTCTAACCATCCAAAGAATTAAAGGCTATGATCAATCTAGGTCAATTGACATAAGATAACACGTCTAATGCTTCTGATGTTTTTTTTTAATCTTATAGCTTCTCTAACCTATGTTAGAGAATCTTTTCTTGAATGATAATAAAAGATAGGGCAACAACACCACAATGATCATAAGAGAGGATAAGATTTTTCAAAGAACTTTAAGACATCAAAATAAAAGAGTGTAATCTTGTCAAAGAGAATATTGGATGAAGCATCCATTGGCATTGACCTTTCAACTCATCAACACAAGAAAAATTATAGTCAATGATATAAAAAAAACTTGCTACTAAATCCAAATATGTTGACTATATCAAAGTTTGATTAAATCTTGATAATTTCACTCTTCACGTACTTGGACCCAACATTGCAGCCATCTTAGATTTAAAAAGAAAATTATCCAAGAAATAATGAATCTTATTTATTATATTGAGAAGAATCTCTATATAGTTTGCATTCTATTATGTATTGTTGATCATCCATTACAAAATCTTAGTAATCATGGCCAAATAGAACCATCAAAAATTACTTGGGGTTTGAAAACACCTATAAATGAGAGGATAATTTTAGATTTTACTTGGATTTTTGTAATGTATATTTAGTTTTCAATATCCTTATACTTTGTGGCATTTGCCAATGCTTTTTGTGAGATTTGGTACAAAGAAGCATGACATTGAATAAAGAATCGGTTTGGCAAAAAATGAAAACTCAGTTCTTTGTTGAGATCTCATGCTCTTCTTTAGTTAAATCATACTTAAAAAGACAAGAACCTTATTGGTGGTTTTCTATGCTCCACAAGTCTTGTCATTCACTATATATTAGTGTGAGAGTTCTTGCAAAATCATGCCAAAACTTTGTTATAATGATGAATTTGTGGCTGAAAAGTTTTTGTATGTTAATCATTAATTTTCATATATTCACTTACTTTCAAAATTTAAAATTTATTTGTGAGTTTCTAAATAGTCAACTCTTAAATCTTAGTTTTTTAATTTGGACTTCTAGGCTTCATACTATGACTAACTAAGAGCTCCAATTTATACATTTTGCCATTTTTTCAACCTACAAATTTGGATTCTCGGCACAAATTGAGCGGGAATAAAATCATCTACTTCAGCTTTTAGCCAAGTGTAAAACGTGGATTGCATTCACTTCATATAAAAAGTAAAGGCTAAATTGTAAGAACTCTCACATGTTTGAATATTATAGCTGATTGACTAAATCTACAAAAAAAATTCTATAGACTTTCCACGATGGATTTAAGATCATTTTGGAAATTCATATTCCGTTTACCTAAAATTATACTCCAGTGCACTAAAACCAAAGACATGGTTGGTCATAGTATAAAGCCCAAAACCCAAATCAATGGTTGGTCTAAGAGACGATTGTCATAGTGTCAAACTGACATAGAACCGTAACTTCCTTCTGATGGTATTAGAGTTTTTTCCCTTCTTAGATTTTGGGCCATCTTTTTGTGTGAATTGGCTGTAGATTTTGAAGACCTCCACCCCTAATGTGAAGCAAACCTTAGTTCAACCTCTGAATGTGAATTGGATCCTTAACCAGGCATGTGAACCCACATTGGAAAGGCTGTGACTCCACCCTCTTTAGGTACAATGTGGTTGGTGATGTCCTGTCCTGCACAATCCCTTGGCAACCTGAATCCTCACACAGAACTCACCCCACTCAAAACTTTCAAAAACTGAACTCGAGTCTCAAATGCTTGTAGGTGGACGGCATGTTGTCCAGGTACATCATCCATGCTTTTAACACCTGATTAAATGGCCAAATTACAATGCCTGCCTACTTCAACACATGCATAATTCACTTCCACCTGTTCTGCAAAATCCGCAACTCACTCATGTCATGGAAGATGATATACGTGTTGGTGCCAGCTATGCAACTTCCAATGCTGAAAATAACATGCTAACTCAGGGCCAAGAAGAAAAAACTTCAACCATCCAAAAAGAAATTTGGCATTAACAGCCGGCTACTCTTACATCCCATGGTTATTCATTGATGGTGAAAATGTTTGAGAAATTCTGTCAATTTGAAACATATGCTGAACATATGCTTCAATCACAAGTACAATACATATAAGGTAGCACTAGCACAAACAACCACTAAAAAATGGACAGCCTCCCCTCTGTACTCTTTAACATTTTTTCCAGAAAATGTTAGCAAAGAAACAGGTAAACCTTGACAAAAATGTAAGTGTCTAGTGTGACTTATGCAAGACATCAAATTCAAAAAACAAGGTACTAAAATCAAAGGTGAATATCCAGTGATAAATCCTGCAACTTCACAAATAACTCCATCAATTCACCTAACAGTCAGTGTCACAAACCAGGCCTCCAGTAACTCTCGTGCTGCAACATGAAACCTTCAATAATCCTCTAAGTTAAAACACACAAGGTGTGTGCCAAACAACTTCAGAAAAAACTCTCAACCACTGACCACCTCACGCCATAACCTCCTCACATACCAGCCACGTCCTCATGCCACGTCAACATAAAAACAGCCCTCACGAGGCTGATCACAGAATAATTAAGCCCTGCAAGACCATTCATGCGCACCCATCCTCCCACCACAGCCCAATAGCATGCAGTAAACTTATAACTTGCCCCTTCAATTCCAGTACAGCCATGAGCCTTGGCAAGGAAGTGTAGGATCTTGGGAGATCAGAGAGCCCATTCAAGCGAGAATTAGTTACAGTCAGCTCGTCTTGTGCAATTGTTCAAGTCTGGTTGTCTTGTCACTCTTGTGATGATCCATGCAATGTGCTGTGTCAACAGCTCCCACATGAGACTCGATCTCTGGAATCACAGGCGTGACTGCCCATATTAAGTTAGTCACCCTCAATCAGTGGGCGGAGTATCTTATGCACAACTCTCATGGCGGCTCGACCGTCATGACAGCATTTTTGTTTCCTGTGGACGTCACTCCACTTCTTCATGATCCTGCAGCTTGAGGTAATTACTAAGTCATGTATTGGGAGATAGGTTGGGAGTTTTTTTTGTAGAGTCCTTAACCTTTTTCTCACCCACTTTCTGTCCGTTTTTTATTAAAAAAATAATGTTTTACCCATTTAATTTGTAGTACATGTTTCGATACAGGAATATCTCATCCACTTTATTAAAGTAGTACATGTTAAATCAATGTAAGAATCTTCAGTAACAGACTCACTTTCTGTGAGGCACACAGACACGGTGAGTTTGTCAGTGGATTCAGGGTGCGTTTGTGTTGTTGGTGTTTCTCATTGTTACTGCGGATTCTCATTGTGTGTAGGTATGGTTGAGAGTCGGGTCAGATTCTGTGTGTGTCGGAGTGTGACCACAACGGTGGGTGTAATTCTTGTAATGTATATTGCTGTTAAATGAGTATATTACAGTAGAGTGATTGCCAGGTGTTTGGTGGTTGAGGAGGAGAAGTATTTTCCTTTTTCTGTCGTTCGTGTGTGAACCTTCCGTTCATGGTGCTATATAACGTAATGACCCTGGCGAGAGGTTGCAATTGGCGTGATGATGTCTTTGAAGACGCGGTTGAATGTGTCATGGTTGGCTCGTGTCATTGTGGAGTAGTTTGGCGTAGTTGAAAAGAATTGAATGCGATTGGAAGGTCTCCAGCTTGGATTGAGGTTGTAGATTCGTCTGGGTTTTGAAGGAGGTGTAACGTCGAGGAGGTTGTATCTTGTGGAATTGGAACGGAAATGATTGCTGGTGTGCGGTGGTCTTATGTGAATTCCGCAATCTATTGTGGGCCATGAAAACGAAAACGTCCAAGCTTTGAAAAGTGCGAAGGTATGGGCCCTTTGGTGAGTCTTCGGCGTTCTTCCCTGTTGTTGTCCCAAAACTATGTATTGGAATTAGGTTGTCTTTTGTCCCTTTTACTGATTACTGACGCAGCTGGTTCCTCGATCTGACGTGCTGCCTGTTTCGCAGGGAGCTGAACGGATGTGTTTACCTGTAGCTAGCCAATTCTGTGTTTAGTTTCTTTGAAAGTGGTCCTCATGACGAAATGAGGTATCTTGCTTGCAATTGCCTCAAGTGAACTATACCCAAATGTTAGATGCGTAATCAATTGAGGGTCGCAAGTCGACTCTGGCAAGCGCCTGCACAAATACCGATTTAAACCAAGTTTCATACTTTCCGAGCATCGGCAACGAATTCTGTGAGTCGGAAATTACTGCAATTCTCAAACATTTGCTCGTGTTGCATTGCTGTCAGCCAACGGAAGTGATTTACTGTTTGTTTCGTCATGATGAATCTCCACTGTACCATTAGTGTTTCATGCATGTTGCTGTTTATAATGCCGTTCTCACAAAACATCCTTTGTCACAGGTTGAACTAGCTACCGGTACATTGGATTCAGATGCGAAATTAAGATCGACTTTACTACCTGTGGTGGGAAGACAGATTCGCAATATGGACTCCAGAGAAGGCGTTCTGGATGCCACTCTTGTGCCTCTTGGATTGCTGATCCTTCTCGCATATCAAGTATTCTGGTTCTGGAGAGTACGCAATGCTCCCCTGCGGACCGTACTCGGAGTAAACCATCTTGCCAGACGATACTGGGTCGAAAGTATAATGAAGGTACGCCCATTCTCAGAATACCAATTCTTGTTACCTCATCACAGCTTCAGTAACAACACAATGTTGAACTCGCAACTCTCGTTTGCTTCAGACAGGCAATAATACCACCTGACAATCTATTATGATTAATTTCGTAACTTGCGAAAGATCGTTGGCGGAGTATATCTAACTAGATGATACCAGGATGTTTGTACTCGCATGTGCTCGAACCGAGCTTGATTGCGAACACACGAGTAGCTCATTCAGCGCTTAGCTGTTGAGGGCATTATGGCGCAGGCTTCCGTGCAGATATACATACTTCTGTAACTCCTCTCAATTGATTAGTTTAGGTATTTGTGTAGCACCACCAGTCCATCAGTACTTCATGTTCACATAGATAGAGGTGCGTATGAGCCCCATTTCTAGCAATGCAATCAGAGACTTACTAGCAGACAAGGAGTGATCTTATCAGAGCACATAGTTTTAAAAAAAAATAGCAATTTACCAATTCCTTCCCATTACCAACGTCTCATTAACATCGATAGGTTAGTCTCTTCTGTCAGAGAGTAGTTTGGGTCATATTCCGAATTGCGAACACTAACTGGCCCAACCGGTCTAGTTTTTAGTCTTCGTCGTCTTTCAAGGTTAACTAACTTAATTAGAGAAGTCTTCTCTTCTAGTTGTCACGCTCTTTGCATTCCAAGTAACTCTTGAAAATTCTATCACGGCAACTCGAGCTTCCATTATGGGGTGGTGCAACTTCCTGAAAATCTGTTTCAATACATTCACTGATTTCTGTTTCAATGTCTGCTGATCTGCAGGACAACGACAAGAAGAACATTCTGGCGGTACAAACGCTGCGCAACAACATCATGGGGTCCACGCTCATGGCAACAACGGCCATCCTGCTGTGCTCCGCCACGGCCGTGTTCATGAGCAGCGCCTACTTCAGCAGCAGGGCGCTGCTCATGGGAGGCCACAGCTCCAAGCTCCTCAGCTTCAAGTACCTCTCCCTCATCGCCTGCTTCCTCTTCTCCTTCGTCTCCTACATGCAGTCCATCCGCTACGTCAACCACGTCAACTTCCTCGTCAACATCCCACTCCCGGAGGCCATGGCCATCCGCGTCTCCCCGGAGTACGTCGCCAACGTCCTCGCCAAGGGCTGCAACTTCTTCACCGCGGGCACCCGAGGCTTCTACTTCGCCTTCCCGCTGCTGCTCTGGCTCTTCAGCCCCATCGCCGTGCTGTGCAGCTGCATTGCGCTCGTGCCCCTCCTCTACTACCTCGACGCCTCCGACCTCGACAGCGACGACGAGTTCCTCCGGAAAAACTCTATCACCCGCATCGGCCCCCCTCGCGCTCTGCAGGCCACCATGCAGACGGGCCCAAATCTCAGATCAGAGCCCAGGACGATCAATATCTCCGACGGCATCACAGATGAGTACTGGAGCAGCAACTCCGACATCATTCTGAAAATGCGATCCGCTACACAGGAGCTTGGTCGATAAGTTAATCTCATTAATTGACTCAATTTTGTCCTTGCTACATAGTGTTGATCCAAAACTGTATATTCACTGAAGATAGACTTTGAGGTTCTGTGATAAGTATATTTGGAACTGGGAAATTAGTTCTCTTCTGTCGTTAGAGCACAAGTCGCATGCTGGAAAAACTACCGGATTAGTGCAGCTAATTGGGGAGCTTTTGATATGAACTGAGTTTGTATCAAGTAGGATTCTACTTGAATTCAGTCGTTTCGAATCCTGTGAACATGAGATTAGTACTCGATGTTGAATGTACGTGGTACCTCCTATGAATGGAATGACTTGGTGAACATTTATCAGAAGAGTGATTCAAATGTTATCTCCAATTCAATATTTGCACTTGCCTTTTTGTTTCCCGACTTATTTTTCTCCGGATATATCTGGTAATTCCTCGGAGCTTGAGAGAGTCGAGAAATCCATAACGGACCATAAAAGGTTTGTAATGCAGAAACCATAGTTTGAACCAAGTTTTGTGAAAAAAGACAAAGTTTCATTCACTGTTCCATGAATTACACTTCTGCAACATCATTTGCCCTAAAAGACATAGTTGCAAGTATGGTCGTACAGATCATTATGAATTATCATCTGCAGAGAGCCTATTTTATCCCATTTCAAAAGTCTACCTACTCTACCATTTACAAAAAAGAAGAACTAATTGCTATGCTGAAACAACTGTTGCTGAGAAGCAATTTACCAATTGACAAGCGGAAACTACCATGTCCTTCGAGATTTCTGTCTTCCGGAAGTCTTCAAAGGATGAACAATCTTCTTGAAAGATCTACCGTCGTTGAAAGTTGAGGAACTTGATGGACAATGCAAATACAAGGAAGAAGGCAATATTAAATCCAAACAAGACAGCAACACAAACCCCAACCATGGAGTGGCTGTAGCCGAAGTAAGAGTGCAAGTACTCTTGCACTGTGGAGCCACCAAAGCCTGGAGCTTGTATAATCGTCTTAACATCACCAAGCTGTGATTCAATCAAACCATAGAGAGTCCATGCTACTGGACTGAGATAGTAGTACCAGGACCACCACACCGGCATGCTCTGCAAATTTCGCAACAATGCGCGCTTCATTAGACTGCAGCCATAAGGAAATTTGCGATAAGACAGTCCAAGAGACTAAGGAAATAGGTAGGAGAAGAATTCACATCCCCACATCATCATGTTACTATTCTGTAACAATGCTGATAACAATCATTCAAAAGTTATGAATTTGCGACTCACTGGATAGGGGATGAGAAAGCCGGAGAACAGGTTCCATATGGAGTAAAACGCAGATGAAATAACAGCTGCTAACTGCTGTGAGGGCGTCAACGCAACGGCCATCATCCCGTAGAAGGTGAAATACGAGAATGTCAAAAACATGAATATGAGGTACCAGAAAAATTTAGCTGCACATACATGAAAACCAAACGATTTATATTAGGAATAAAAATTCTGGTGGAAAATTCAAAAACCAATTCAATACAGTTGTTAGTTAGATACAACGTGAAAAGATGATTAAATTTTTTGAAGTTTCACAGGCTGCAAAGATTCTTTCACTTGTCCGGATTTACCTGCAGTCCATTCAAACTGGATCATTGAGTATGTGATAAGCGCGTAGACAATAGTTTGAAGGAGAACATAAGGAATTTCAACTAGACCCTGCACAAGGATTCATAATCCGCTGTTAAATATAAATATCTAGAGTTTTGATGTACTGAATGAACCAACTGTCCTCAATGAGACGCACATAAGCTTTCCGGATGAGGTTGTTAGGAAGTACTGAAGCCGTATCAAAAGCGACCTTTGCTGTACCTTTGAATTCCTAAGGTGATTATGTGTAGGAAGACCCCGAAGTTGAAAGAACAATGACAACATTAGACTGTTGAGCCATAATAAACATACCTGAGCGAAGGCGTAAGGCATAGCTGAATACATGCCAGCTGCCCGTTCCCTGTAAAACACTGATCTCTCCACTGCAACAACAGGTTGAACACTGGATGCATTGTTTACTCCCAAAAACAATACAGCAGCATACAAAGCCCCCATTACGTTGAAGACATCCTGTTGTGTACCCCTGAAACACCCAATTTAATTGCACGAGTAAGAAAACCTATTTTTCCAAAACACAAAAATATCTTGGTTGAAATCAGAATTCAGTATGTAGTTGAGAAGTTAAAGTACTTCGGTTTAAACAAGGGCAAAAAACACTTGCTGGATTATGGAAGATTGTGATTACCTCCGGGAACCAAGGTTCCAAAAGACGGACCCAAAGATCAGAGCACATATAATCGTGAAGAAAAATCGCACAGCATTGTAGTAAGGACTACGCCAGTAAGTCAATTTTTGCTTCCACAGACATGCTTTAAACTGTGTCCACGCAGATCGTGAGAACTTGGTCGGGAATTTGAGGTCATGCGACCCGGCTTTCGGAACACTCAAAGCTTTGATCATTTCTTCGTTTCTCCTGCAAGGAAAACATGATCCAGCTGTAGATTAATAACTTTGTTGAGCTTTATATTACCTAAATCGTGTAACAGATATCTACAATTCAGCTGCAGAAGACACAGAATATGTTCCTCACCGAGACAAGTTTGAACTCCTGTAAATATCTGCAAAATCTTTGCCAGTGCGCAATTCTGCTCCTGGAGTTGAGACTTCCAGCATCCATGTCGCAGGGTTATATCCTTCTTGAATTCGAGGAGTACCCTCTATCGCCTGCACCACAAACAGTAAAGTACGAGAACATTAGTAATAATTTTCCAGATCATTTGCAGCCTGGTACTTGTAGTATTGGGTAAGCTCTCATCTCATCATGACTAAAAAGTCATCAGAACAAATGGAGCTGTGCATATTTAACTTTCTGTGCACGTCAAAGACCTTCTTGAATGGTTCAGATTCTTTTGCACACTAGAGTTCATCCAAAAATACCTGGAAATACTCGACTAAATCCTTTGATTGTGCACCAAGCGGTCCCGCGTATATGGTTTGTCCACCACGTTTCAAAAGAAGAAGCTGCAAGCAATATTCCAAAATTTCTTACAATAAGAGCAAGTCATTACTATGCATAAAAACTACATGCATAGAAGGAGGTAAAGCTTTGTATCCTCCCCAACACAGATCATTTGTAAACAAGAACCAAATCCCTGATTGACATTCGAATCACAAACAAGAATAACAAGGTATACAAATCTCATTACCTCATCAAATGCCTCGAAGATGTCAATACTGGGCTGATGTATAGTACAAACGACGGTTCTCCCTGTGTCCACAGTATTCCTAACGGTACGCATAACGATAGCTGCTGCACGAGCATCCAATCCTGACGTGGGTTCGTCCATAAAAATAATGGACGGGTTGGCAACTAGTTCAACAGCAATCGTCAGACGCTTCCTTTGTTCTGTTGAAAGCCCAGTATTACCGGGAAGTCCTACTAAAGAGTCCCTCAAAACGTTCAACTCCACCAACTCCATAACTTCCTCCACAAAGGTCTTGAAACAAAAACACAAAAAAACAAAAAATCAAAATTTTAATAATGCCTACCAAATGCTTAAGACGAAACACTCGGTACAGGTTCTCGCAAACAAGAAAGGCGAACTAGTAATGCCATTTAATTGCATGATATTAAGTTTCACCACTCCCAAGGTCAATTACAGAACACATTTCGTATTTTAAACTGCAGAACCCTAACAGAAAGCAAGGGTATAGCTGTTTACCTTCCGGGATTCCTCGTCGACGTCCTTAGGCAACCGCAGCCACGATGAGTATGTCAAAGATTCGTGAACGGTCACTTGTGGAGAATGTATGTCTGTCTGTTCCACATAACCTGCGATACGCGCAAATGTTTCCTGGACCTTAGGATACCCAGACACCCTGATGTCACCTTCAATATATCCTCCTGTTTTCCTCCCAGCAAGAACATCCATAAGCGTAGTTTTTCCCGCTCCAGAGACACCCATCAGTGCAGTCAATACACCTGGTCTGAACGCCCCGCTTACATTCCGTAGCAGCTGGAGTTTGTCAGCAGTGACCCCTTCGCCTTTCATGTTCTGCAATAAATACATTCCCATCCTAAAGGTGTTACTTCAAATCAAAAAGAGAGCAATCAACTAAAATATATCGAATTCCATAATCGGCACAGTTTTCTCTTTAATTTCATATTTGAATGTAGAAACTAGCAAATCATAGTATGCAATATATCGCTGTTCTTATCATCACAGCATAGAATAGGAGCTAAGATTTTCTCAAGGCTTACAGCAGGCATGTCAACATAATAGTTGACGTCGTGGAAAGTCAACGATAAAGGTTCGAAAGGCAAGATCATCCCTTTCTGCCCCTGACTGCCTTTACTGAGGTTCGCAATATCAACAGCCGTCTCAGAAGGCACACCATTCTGTTGCACACGGGAAAGTTCCTCCATCTGCATTCCTTCTGAAAGACAGGAAATATAGAGTCATTACGTGTCTACTTACTTTATTCGAACACAACATTCAAGCATATTCAACATAGGGCACTTTCAAGTCCATCGAAGAATTGAGCAAATCTAGTTTCAAGAGATTTTTCAGCACGCCTCCTAAATAATTAGTTTCGTACCGTAGATAGTAGCTACTATAATTTAACAACCATCTTTAGATGATCCAAGATGTGAACATTTTCAACTCACCCACTCGATGGCCATTACGTGCTGAGTGACCATTACGAGATGAAAGACCATCACGGACGCTCATGCTCTTTCTTTTAGTGGACATCGAACGCCCTTCGACCTTTTCTTTGACAGTCTCTTCTGCCACAGTGGCCTGTTGTTTTCCCATGGCTGCTCAAAAGCAAAGTATCAAGGTCAATTATCGAATGATTCGCAATGTAAGAAACTTACGAGCTGGAGAAACGTTTGTTTTTGGATGCTGAAAACGTCTCGCTATGATTAAAATACGCTAAATCTGAAATATCATACAAGAAACTAAAACGAGTCACTTACGATTCAAGTGTTGAAGAGCCAAGGTCGCCAACACGTTGAATAGCACAGTGTAACCAATCATCGCACCAATACCAATCCAATACCAGTATCCACGTGTAAATATTCCCCTGCTCTCAAGTATGCTCAAATACAAAGGTCGTCCTGTGATTTGACTAATCTGCAACTCCAAAAATAATATGACAGTAAGTTGTAGAACCATGCAGCGAACAAAGCATTCAAACAACATTCCTTTCTCTAAGGAAATGCTGGGAATTGCAACTAGACAAGATGTACTTCGAATCGTGGATTGAATCCGAACGACTAATACTCAGAATGACATGCCCATTAAGATACATGCACATGTGGTGTAGCGATATGTCCGCAGTTAAAAGGACCACATGTAGAAACATGACGTTCATGTCGGATGAAAGGAATACTGACCTTTTGCCATCGAGGAGCAAGAAACTCATTAACAGCAATTGCGTTTTGTGCATACGAGAGAGGTGAAATCCAATATCCCCATATCCACCATGGATGTATACTTTCTGAACCAAGAATAAAACAAACATGAAGTTAAGCATGAAAGCATACAGAAAGAACTCCCAGACAAGATAATCTAGTCCTTTCACCTCAAGATTGTTATACATGAGGATCAACTGAAGAAAAAACACTTATCAAACTTCATCGATTTTACCTTCGCTTCAGGCTTGAGCATTAAAAAGACCAAAAAGATAATGACATTATTTAAGAAAGCAGAAGACTTACGTCTTGCAAGAATGAAACCGCCCAGTACGAAGACAACGAGTAGGGCAAATGAACCGAAGGTATTGGCAACCACCATGGTCCGACCAAGTGCACCTATGAGTCGGAAAAGACCGATTGCCATTTGATGCATGAGGAACAGAAGAAACATGTAACGAAAGAACCTGCCATGGCAATTTTTCAGTATTACTGAAAACACATGTTTCAAAAGAATACATAGTAGGTACGTACTCTAGAAATTATGACTTGTTTCGACTAACAAATATGAAACAGAATAAAATAAGCACAATTAAAATATTAGTAGGAAAAGGTAAAACTGATGAACATCTGTGAGCCTAGTAACATTAGAAAATGACTACACACACAAATATCATAATGTTGGCAGAGTTGTCACCTGCCAGCTTCCGGGGCGAGCCCTATAATGAAGTAAACGATACATGACCATATCACAGATTCTACCACTGAGTAAGGCAGACGTAATATCCAGCTGGGGAGTGAAAATGCCCAGCCAGGATAGAAGAGATTATCTCGTTGCTTGTAAAGAACAGGTAGTCGCGCCACTGTAATAGACATTTCCGAAAAACCGTTGAACATCATGTGCACGAGTGCAAAGAAGAGCGTGCTCAAGTACAATGATCCGTACAGTTCATTAGTTGGATGCAACCGTGTCCGGAAAAAGAGGGTTGACGCAAGGAGTGCTACGAAGGCCACCTACAACATCAGACAAAAATCTTTAATCAAGCAGAACTTGCAAGTTCTCCAATTTAGCTTGTCATGCAAAAACTCGAACAAAGAACCAAAGGTTTTGCTGAACGAGAAGTTTATCCATGTAATCTGGAAACAAATAAACGGGAAGTCGAGCCAAATCCAAGCCGTGAGAAAACCTCCGCTTTTCGAATCATAAGTTCTCACCTGGCAGGTACGGAAGATATATAAGAACCTGTTGCGTTTGATAAGCAACCATTCCCTTTCTATGCAAGCTTTGAAGATTTTCCCCTTTGGTAACGCATACTTAGTAGTAACAAGAGCTGCTGGGTGGCTTCTGGATTTGTCAAAAGGCGTACTAAGCTCCTCATCCAATTCCTTCCCAACGCGATAATCCCTGAACGCATTTGCTAACTCAGCAACAGGAACATATCGATATGGCCTTCGTTGATCGTACCAGTATTGTTCTTGATCCTTTTTCGATGTGACCTGCAATTCGGGACACTCATCGGATCAAAGAGCATTAAAAGAACAACCTCGGAACCAATGGAAAACTTCTGCTAGTACAAACCTTGAAATTTTCAAGTGCTCAATAATTTGGTTGAGAATAAATGTAACCAAAGAGTTTTGGAATATGTTGATTCCATATTGTAACATAATCAAATCAAAAACCTCAAACTTTCTTACCTCTTGAAGGAAGTCCGCAATTCCTTTTCGAGGCGGTAGCCTGAAACCAACAGATTCAAAAAAATCCAAGATATCTTCTCTTGGTCCAAGATAGACAATGTGACCTTCAGCAAGTAAACAGATATCGTCAAACAGCTCAAAGGTCTCCGGTGCAGGCTGAAGAAGGGCCATTAACACAGATCCGTCCATCAAATGCACAAAATTTCGGGTGCACTTCACAATCTGATATGTAGTTGAGCTGTCCAAACCAGTGGATATTTCATCCATGAACAAAGTCTTCTTCGGTCCAACCACCATCTCACCTACATAAACAAAAACTCCGTATTAATATTAAAACGTAATAGTATAGCGAATTAGTTTTATGTAGAAAAGGATACTCATGAATCTATTGAGCTGAATATTTAAAAGTTCATTCAATATTCAAAGAAATTAAAAATTATGTTAAAAAGAGGTAGATGTCTACAGTAATGAAGAACATAGTAAAAAAAAATCACCAAAAGATTCATTATTGTAACAAGGTTATGGCGTCGTCTTGGCCCAAACTCTCTAAGTATGCTGCTATGTAGGCACAATGGGAGGCGACGGACACTCTCGACCTTCTGCCATAATGTGAAGAGGCCCTTTGACGAGTACGAGAAAACATTCTTAAACCAAGCCATGTCCAGGGTTGCCCATCATTTACCTGTTGTCACACGTTTCTTCTGACCTCCGGAAATACCACGAAGCATGTCATTGCCTACGACGGTATCGGCGCATATTTCAAGCCCCAAAATCTTCATAATGTAATCTGTTGCTAGACTGTGTTTCTTCCCTTCCACGGCAGTAGCCTAACAAAAAAGGACATTAGGCAAAGACGATTCAGTAATTTATAAGCTTATGCTCACCTTCATAAAAGAAAACAGCAGTACATAAAAGAAAATTGGTAAGAATTAACGCTCACCTTCATATATGCATCTATATCTGGATCAGGGCGAATGCCCATTTCCTTCTCCCGACGAGCAAGCTCCACCAGCATGTCTAGAAGAATTAAACAAAATTCAATAGTTCGTGTAAGATTTTGGAGGTCCAGATCATAAACACCATATTGTTTCATAGGTAACGGACACTGAAAACCAAAGACTATCCTCCAGAGCGAGGACACCTAACATCCTCGAGTATTGCAGAGAATATTTAATCACACGCCAGGAACAAATGCTGACGACTTCAGTCACCGATACAACACTTCTTGCCATTCAAAACCCCACACAATAATTCTGCATATTTTGCAACTACACAGTTTATTGTAATTTGGAAAAAACACAGACCAAGTTTGTAGCCAACACCCTGGCATCGTGCTGCAAAATCCAATGTCTCTCGAACGGTAAGCTCGCCTATGTGGTTATCGGTTTGACCGATGTACGACGACGTTCTTTGAGGAATAAACTCGTCAAAGGTATGTCCGTTGTAGGTAATCCGCCCATTTGTCTACATGTAACAATTTCAAATGCTGTCAATTACCAAATTTCAATTCAAGAACAAAACAATTTCAAAGTTTATACTCCTGATACATATCATTACCAATTCAAGAGCACTACACGTCAATAAATATTAAAAAACAGTATACCATTGAACAACTCAAACATGCTACAACTTGTGTCAAGCCTGTGCTTAAGCAAAAACATGATAATGATGATTACGAGCATGAGCAACCGGTAAGTATGATAACATTGTAGCAGAGTTAGTACTCGAGAACTGTGTTCAAATTGAGTGTTTCGAGAGCAGAGCTGGAGAACCGACAAGGCTACGCAGGAACTTACCCTAAGGGATTTGTCAAGCTTCCCAGCCAGCGCCAGTAGCAATGTTGTTTTGCCAGCACCCGGAGGACCTAGTAGCAAGGTCATCCTAAAAACAGATAAAATGGACTGAGGTTACGATGATCAACACAATGAACAAAGCAGTAGTTTATAAACAGCAAAGGTTGCGCAACTTGCTGACTCTTGCATCCGATCTGGGTATACCAAAATGCGAAATAGTAAATGGATAGAAATAAACAGTGGAACCAGAATTGGCCTCACCCCAACTTGATGTGAACTAAGTTCTTCGCCATTACCCTCGCTATGGAGATGAATTCTAAGCATAACTGCCACTCACAGCGTTAAAGGTACTGTAATAACCTACCTTGCAGGTCTAATGACACCACTGAGTTCATGCAAGATAGGAAAGTCCCGCTTATTTGCTGGCAATATTCCACACTTCGACAGCAAGCCCTGCACGAAACAGCCACGAGAAGATGACAGGTTATTCGAAACGTTTGAATGTTTCCACAGCTTTACTCTGCTACCAATTGCAAGGCAGAGAAAAATGAAATTAAAAATACACATAATCCAGCAAATTGATACCTCTACAATATTTCGCGTAAAGTTTGTTAAGCTTGGCAACGCCCGACTTCCGACATAGACATCTGCATCTACAGTTAAATCTTCAAACCGCACTTCAACTGATGGCAATTGGAGTCCCACTCTGCAGTAACAGATTGCAGGCAATTAGCATTTAAGAGAGTGCTGAGGTGCAGCTCCGGAAAAACTTGCGAATGGTTGACGTAAACAAAACGCTGCGACTCTTAAAAGGAGAGACACTTAAAAAAGAGAAAATCAATCGTGAATTCATCACACAATCTGTTTGAAACCGGCGATTGCAAGAAACTGCAACGTCCACGGCTACCGCAAGTAATGGCGAACTCTAGAGAAACATCCTGGTTACCAAAACTATGTTCGACAAATTCGAGTTTCTACCTACGCAAGCCACATCAGACTAAGCTTGCAATCATAGACAAATCCGACTATAACAAGTAATTCTCAAAACAAAAGCCAAAGATTAATTTCTCACCTGTGCAGGCGTTCTTTAACCTTCAAAAGAAAACGTTCATTGTCCTGTTCGCTCGTAGCCAACGCCTTCTCAACAAGTGTCGTCCTCTGTCCTTTCCCGAGACGCCTAACATCGCTTGCTACACGATTCCCCTCCCCGTCTCCTCCAGGATCAATAATTGCAGTGTGGATGCGGCTGTAGGTCGGGAGCTTCTCAAGCGCGGCCCACTCCAACTCCTGCTGATCATCCGTCTCCCGTGTACTCGCGCTCTTGAACGGCACGCGACCACTCCCGGTATCAGACCAATTCCTGGAGCCTCCATGCTTCCTCTCAAACCAAATATCCCCCTCCGGGACCGTCGCCTCCGCCATTTACCTCCCCCGGTCCCTTCCACACCTCCAAGAACCTCCAAGAACCACCTCTCCTTCCAAATTCCTCTTCGAAACTGAACTCTCCACAACAACAACAACAGCCACCTCCTCTCAAACACCTTCCAAATTCAAGTCCGCTCGCACATTACTAAAAAACCGAAACTAAACTACCAGTCCTCCAAGATTCACTTCTTACAACCTCCGTCCAAATCCTCCCGCACCTCTCAATCGTCAGACAGCGATATCACTCACGCTCTGTACGAGAGCGCGTCAATCACGACAATGCAATCTAATGCATCCTCCGCCCTGGTTTTATATCCACACCTGGCCCTCACAACATGCAGAAACAAAAACTGAACTCCGAAAGCGCCTCTCGCCTTCTAGAGAATGCAACAATCCGGCTAGCAATCGCAAAGAAAGCGCCGGCGAAGGATCTCACCTGCGTGATAAAAAATCACATGCGAATTGGCCTCGCCTATGCGGCCTTGCGCCTGGGCCACCCTTCCTCCGACGCCGCCAGCACCGAACCAGGACAAGCGAATAAAGAGAGCGATGACGTTGTTGCTATAAACGGGGTGGCCAAGTTCTGGAACCTCGCATGGCTCCTCTCCGCTCCTGGTCCCCGCCTCTCATGTCCGCCACCCCAAATGCGTCACTATCTAGGAGGGTTCTAGACTAGGGAAGGATGAATGTACAAATTTAGTGATGGTTTTAGGTTGGGTGACGGTTTTGTGGTTATGGTTCTAAAACCAACAGTCTTTATACTAAACTGGTTTGGGAGTGAATCTAGAACCAACACTGATGCTGTAGTAATGGAGCGCGAAAGTAGAGAATGATGCAGCGATGAGCGCGAGGGTGAACATTTGGCTGACGTATATTTTCTTACCTCATCTGACTCTGGGTTTATAGGGTCTTGTTCACACTTGCAGTTGGAGTTGACCTTAAGTGAAGCAACTGGAGTGTGTTTTTTAGTTTTTAAAATTTTGCCCCTTTCACACGAAGGGAATTCCATTTCTGAAAGTAACAGGCCGATAGAAGCCATTTTGCACCTTTTGAGTGCCAACTGGAGTCGCAGTGGTTGGCTGGACTCGTTCAGTTTTCATGTTTTGGCTACAAAGCCTCTGGAAGGGTTTTAGTGGTATCAATAACCGTCACTCTGTCTAAAACCAACACATGGTATGATAAACCAACATTTGTGTCCACAGTGTGAGATTTGGAGCATATGTTGGTTTAGGGTGCGGTGATGCTTTAGGGGATGCATCTTTAAATCTGTAGTTGCAGCAGGGTGATTTTATTGATGAAGTCTGGGCTTCGAATGTGATTGTCTGTAACTTTAACTAACTGGAATGGTATTTTGGCGTGAATTACGATTGCTCAGATATTAGTGATGCCAGGAAGGAATTATATTTTTCCTGGTTTGAAGTTTTGAAGATTGGAAGCTCGTGAAATAAACAAAACAAAAATCATTGATGTGATTGGGTAATGCAATGTTTGTGATGATTGTCGTGAAAGTTACGTTCTCTTGTTAGAATGTTATAGTCTACTTCCACATGTGAAAGTGGAGAGTCAAGTTCATGCAGAGCCTGTGCTCTGCCTCCAGCTTTTTTGCTTTGTGATAAAAGAGAATTCTAGCTGCATCCGACAGTAAATGAGCTGCCAACTGTAAAATACAGTCACCGTACACTGGAAGTTCTCGAGCAGCGTGCATGTTGAAAGTGCAAAGTACTGTACCATGCAAAAATATTTCATGGTATCGAACATCAAAAACACCTGTGGATATAAGTTACTCGTTGTACATTGGAAACCCTTCTGGAAATATAGTTGGATGGTCCTTTCAACAGTTTTCCTCACTCAAGTACAGGTATTGACACATTAAAAAAAAGAAAAAATGAGCAATACCTTTCATCCACATTTTGACCTGTGCTTTATTCTGGAATAGCATGTGACTTCTTGTAATATGAGAAATGTCAACATAGTCACACTATATTAGATTTATTTCAAAAGTATCTTAAAACACTATTATTTTATTATAAAATATTATTGGATTATGAATAATGCTCCCAAAAATGATTCTTGATCATTTCCTGATCCAATATCATCAAATTTTTATTGAAGTCATTTTTGTGTCTTCTTTTCAATACAAATACATAGGACCACATACTTTCACACTATGGATACAACAATAATAAAATAACCAAGACATTCCAAAACAAAATCATTAAAATATGTGCTCCATCATAGATTTTTGCTAGAAAGAGAGCCGTCACCATGAAAATATGGGATTCCTCATTTGTCATAACCTCTGTTGGTTAGTGCAACAAAGTGGTCCTTATGACATTGGGGAATTACAGAGTGCATGGGTGCCATGTCACCGCCCAGTGGAAGATTCCAACTGACGCTATCCACAAAGGCAAGGCAACTGATGGTTCTCCAGCTCAAGCTCAAGCTCAAGCTCGACGACGATCGTTCGGGGACGTTGCGGAGGGTGATTCGTGGGCTGTTTCGGGATGTTTTGTCGAGTTAGGTCTGACCTTGTTTCCGGAGGGAGACCCATCTGTTGGCTACACTTGGCCTTGTGAAGGGACATCCAAGTGGGATTTCTAACAGCCAGTGCATTAATCTGATGCAAACAGTTCCTTCTGTTCACAACAAATCAAAGTGCAGTTTCAGTTGGTCATAACTGATTGGTCATGGACTCATGGCCCAGTCATGGTGGTGAAACTATATTAAGGTAGAATGTCCTTAACCCCTAAAGGACAATCATCCACATTTGGGCTTTTTTGGAATTTGGGCATGTACCTATGAATGCAATTTACATCAGGATTTTCTGAAATTTTTATTGAAGGTGGGCCGTTCGGAGATCTTCGTGTGGGTATTTTTATTTTTCAATTCCGACATCGGGATCAAAAGTTATGAAGGTTTAAGTGTCAAACGCTGCTCGTAGGGCAGCTGCTGAACCACTGTGAATGCAGCAAATTCTGCCCAAAACTGCCCAAAACTGCCCAAAATTGCGAAAATCTGCGAAAATCTGCCCAAAGATGAAACTTTGAAATTCTACCAAAAATTGAGATTTTGATATTTTTCAAAAATAAAAATTTCTATGTATAGAGAAGGCAGTAGAGCATGTTCCCACCGTTCGGATTTTTAATCCAATTTTTTTTCATATGCTATTTTTATTGTCAAAAAAAGGCATTTGTTTGTGAATTTCAGTATACCCCCTAGCAAAAAATGATTTTTTTGGCAACCTTCCACAACTTTTTTGAATATGATTTTTACAATACAAATAGCTAACTCAGTCTTCTTTGATGTGCATCAAAACCACCAAAATCCATAATGCAAAAAAATGGTTTTTTGGGCCTTCAAAACTCTGCTGTTCCTTTTTTGCGCAGGGAAAAAAACTTGATTTTCAACTTTGAACGTTACGATCTTGCAATTGGTGAGGAATGAGTGTGTAAGATTTGGTGGACATGTAGACATAGAAGTTAGCTACAAGATCTTACGGTTAGATGTACTGTTTTGGGCAGCCAAGATGAAGGGGTTAAATTCATATTTTCGTCTAAGATTTTAACTGGATGCTCCCTATACTGCAAAGTGTATGTGGTAAAATTTTCAAAGCCAAATTCCAATTTAAAGACCTTCATCTAGAAATTTTAGGTTTCAAGTCCAAAACGGGCAGCTTAAAATTAGGGTTTTTTTAATTTTTTTTCTTGAAATATTTTCATAACCAAACCACCACTCAAATTCCAAAAAGACCCAAGTCAAAAAAATAAACCAATTTTACAAGGGCTGCCTCCAAAAATTACAAAGACAAGCTTCAAATTTTTGAATTATTTCTTTCAAAATTCGTCAAAATTTGAGATTTTGAAATTTTTCAAAAATAATCTCGCCCAAAAAAAAAAATGTATAAAGGCACCTAACCACCGTTTAGATTTTTCTAAAACTAAGTATAAGTAACGTCATACATGTTTTACGATATGAACGTTTTTAGACCCGCTTCTAGAAAATAATTTTTATGAAGGTCCTAAAAAAGGAATAAGTCTCTAAAAGTTTGCATGGAGGTACCCAACTTGATTACCTACATGGAAAAAAATATGAGCAAAATGTTTGGGATAATGAACATCAAGTCCGGATTTTCACCATTTACCCCATGTCATTCAGTTTATACCCAAAAAAACTTTTGCTGCAACTTTGAACATTATAATCTCACAAATGGTAGACATCCAACGGTTGAAAATTTCATCAGTACTTATTAAGAGGATAAAGTACAAGATCTTACGGTTCAATGTTTAAAAGAAGAAAAAAAAACTGGTCCAAACCGTCATTCCCACAAAGTGGTCAAAAATGACAGTTTTGGAACTTGGAGCTTCCAAAAACGGCTAGATTTTTAGGGGTTAAGATAACATTATTTTGCCATGTAATATACACCATACCTATTACCTATAGACAAGGGATTGGACCATGAGAGAGAACCTTCTACAACCATTTTATTTTTGTAGTTGACTGCAGTGATTAATTTAGGATTTGAATTACTGGATTGTTTTTTCTTGTTGACTTTTTGATGGGACTGATACAGCCCACTTTATATGGGAGCGGAGAGTGTATTCATGCTTTGTCTGCCCAAGCAGAGTGTTTCTGAAGGATTCACACCAGCTTGAACTCTACATGCATGTGTAGTCATGAGCAAACAACATGCTGTCCAAGAGCATGACTCAAAATTCCAGTAGTAAGCATTGAAGCATACCAGCAATGTGGCACACAATCACAACATTTTTCTGCCCTTAAACTTTGGAATGCCAACCTGCTGCAATCCGGTACAACCAGTGCTCATGAGTTGCAGCAAGTTCCCAAAAAATACTGCAATTCATGACTTCTTTAAAGGTGTGTTGTTCATGTGAGAGATGAATTTGTTTATTCTGGATTATGAGGTTTGTATAAACCATGTAATTTCAATTTTCATTAGATTGAATTTTGAAATTCCTCACTAAGTTCACAAAAGGTCATTGATTTTTGGAATAATTCCTATTGTAAATGACCTTTGAAAGAGACATAAGAGCATTGCTACACTATTGCTAGCGTCAATAACAAACTCTACATTACCATTTGTCCCTCCCCTCCTCACACACAAAGACTGTTGCTTTTGTCAAATTCTTCTCCTTTTTTGCCAAAAACACTACTTCAAAAAGATGAGGATATTTTGAGCCTTCACGTTCCTCTAAATCATACTTCCTCCGTGTCGTTAAAAGACCTTGGTTTGCTAGTAATATCAAATTTAAGAGAATTTCTAAATTTAGAAATAAGTTGGCTACATTTAGAAATAAGTTGGCCAAATCTAGAAACAACAAACTTATTTGGAGACAAATTTTTTGAGCAAACAATGGTCTTTTAGTGAGACGGAGGGAGTATTTGACTACAAATCCAAGTTAACTAAATTTAATCTAAATTTGGACTTTGAAGTTGATGGGGATTGCAATAAGGGAATTGCAACATTAGAATAGAAGATGTCTTATCAAATCATCTAAATTTCTAATAAAATTCTATTTTTGATTGGTGTTAGTAATGTTTACAACTTTTTGAGGTAGTTAGTGTAAATTATGCCAAAAATAACCACTGAAAAAAGAGCTTTAGCATGGCAATTGATAGTGTTTTAACCTGTAAAGGGACAAAAGAGCCATTTTGGGTCTCTTGTGATTTTGGCTAGGTTTGTATGATTTAAATTTTGAATGTTATGATTTTCCAAATGACATAATTATAATGTGTTGTCATCTTGGTCTTATTTCATTGTGAAATGTAGTTGTGTCTGAGAGTTCCAATCAAGTGCTCTTTGTGTCTCACCTGTGTCAACAAATTGACAAACCATGGCGGATTTGCTTACGGAAACCAACCAGTTGAGAAGTTTGCTTAGTTTTGAACTCTTGAGCCGAGCGAAGACTTTGCACACGACCTCTTTCGGTACAACAAGTATGGAACATACCGGTAACCTCAAATGGCCCACGAATTGCCTTGGTCACATCAAGAGAGCAAGTGGTAATTCCTCTTGTGATACTATGAATGGAAATACTGATGAGCTGCATGTGTATCTAACTTACTGTTTGATTGATTGGACCAGTCTGTCAATCACTTTCTGGAGTTAGTAGACTTGTGCCTTGGAAATGGTTTCATATTCGTTGCAACTACTTTGAAAAATTGTATCACTACTCTGAATTGCTGGAAGAGTTGTAATACTTACTGCCACAACATAAAATGAATGCGCACTTTGTATTCGATTCTATTATATAGATTCAAGACATCCATGTAATAATATCCATGTGTCTAATTGATATAGAGTGCCTTCACAGAGCATTACATGATATGCCCTGAGTCAAGTAGTTGCCTATACTAGTTCAATCAAGTGCTTCGATTGCCCTCTCTTATTAAAATAATGTTCTCCCCGGGGATTTCTGCTTTCTTTATTCGTAATGTTCGAGCCCTTTTCAATGATTCTAATCTTCGAGGACGTTGTGTACTTCCAGCAGTTAACTGATACGGTCGAACAGACAGTTATCTGATAAAGGATTTTTGAAAAGAGCGAAGACTGAGTCACTGGAAACGGTATTTGAAATTTCTTAAGAACGATATGTTCCCATTTTGACAACCATACTCTAGGGCACTTGATCCTAGGTCCCTGTGGCACACCGGTTTAGCATTCAAAACTTACCGGCTTGACATTAAGAGTGCTTATCGAAGGAGAGTGCAAGCCATGTACATAGAAGGTTGTCAAGATACAATGAATCGAAGGCTTTCAGTCGAAGGACACTGACTGACTATCTATCGTCATGGACTTGCAAACTGTGGTAAAATAATTCTCGTTGTGGAAAAATGATCCTTCTGGAGTCAGTCAAGATGAGACGAGTTGATGGAGTACCAGTACGGTTAGGCATATGTGCACTACCGAGAAGCGAAACAGCCATACTTGGTATTGCCGTCGCTGTATATTTGTTAACAGGTGCATGTAAGAATATCTCACTAAGGTCTAGAAAATAATATGAGTCAACAGAATCCACTCTCTTAATATCCCATAAACATCAATGCTATTGGGGCCTACACATTTGCATGCAGTGGGCGACAATTGCAGAGCAACATACTTCGCGTAGCTTTTCAGGTTAATGAAAGCACTAATATGTGCAACAGGCATTCTTGACATTCTTAGCATCGTCTCCACTATTCTTTGTGTGACGATCAGTACCCTCAGCGCAGCGCCCGCCCACGTTGGTTGGGATACCTGTACAGTATTCATTCAGAGTAGCATTGATATTTTGTTCGTTAATATTTGACAACGAAGACGTGTAGTTAGAGCCAAGTGCAAGAGTAGACTAATATGAGGTCTTTTAGTGCAGGTTTTGGTGTTTGTGGCTCCTCCCAGCACGTTGAAGATGGCAGTACCTAATTTTCATATCTGTCCGTTTAGAAACTGGCGCATGCAGGATGTAGATGGACCTACCATGTGCATCATCAACGACATTTGAAACGTCTGAGTACAGGACTTTCGGGATGCTGTAGAATCTGATTATGATATTGATATGCCACACAAAGAACTGCAATCTAAGTAATGGTACAGTAGTTCGTCGCGATACATCCTGCCGGCATGAAATAATTCACATCAAGAAGAATTAGAAGAGATCCGATCTTTACTGTAAATTAATTGTTTCAAATGAGTGCTTATAACTGTAATGAATTGGTTTCTCCTGAAATAGGCTACAATAATAATGACAATCTCATGCTTCCCGAACTGCACTAAATGGATGTTCGGCGCTCATGTGGGCTTCAGCGTGTTCCTTCAAATACTCCTTGCTGTGCATTTCTGTCAATCTGTACACATGTTGCACAATTGTCAGAAAATATGCATCAGAGCTACAAAAACTCATACTACCAATGAATTTGAAAATAAACCTTGAACTATGAATCGGAGGGAACTGGCTAGCAATAGATGCAAGAATGCGAAGCAAGAACGGGTTTACGGTTGGTGCAGGGATTGTGACTAAGACCTGCTCATGGTGCGGTCCTTGGCGAACCCAAGTTCGTCGTCTACCAGCAAATCTGCATCTTCGAGAAGATTAGCACGAGTCTTGGTCTTTGGAGGAGCATCTGCTCGTGTCACAACCTTATCAAAGAGCTCTTTCGGTGTCCCCTCCGCTGAGCACATGAATCGTGCTCTGTGTTCATACATCACCTGTAAAGACACCAGCAAAACTCAGAAACCAGAACTTTCGGAGTGATACACCCAATGAGCGTATTTTAGAAGCTTTCAAGCTCTAAAATTTTGTTCTGAGTTCAAATCAGATAACCTTGATCGCAACATCCAACTAGAACTATGATGTGATTGCCCATCTCGACGACTAGCCTTCGGTTCTAGAAGTTTCAAGGCAAAGGCTAGACTCTAAACTGGTGACTACTAATAAACCCAAGAAGAGAACACCACTTGATGCTAACCCAACTAGTTCTCAGTCTCTATGATACAGACTTCAAATTTTGGAAACACAACTTGATCATAGATACCTTCACTGGACCTTGATATGATATGCAAAACACGAACATAACCTTTTCTCTCTCAATAGAACGAGAAACTTACATCTACTAAAGTAACAAAACGATAAGCAGAAGTTCGGTTGTGTGCACCAAAAATAGGAACATTGTCAAGCGCCAATGTATGAAAGTTTTCTGCAAACATGCCAGACAAAACGTTAAGTCGTTTTAAATCCGGTCACCCTATTCAGCATCCGATGCAACGACCATGCTAAAATTCAGGCTGGTGAGCAACTGTCAGGCTTAAAATTCTTGTCCAATACAATTCGATTAGCACAGTGGACAATATTGAAGATAAAACAGATTGTCACTCGACAGGTCCTCCTCCTAAAGAGAGTGCACCAAATGAAAAAATATTACTCAATATCGTTTAGCTAAGCCACCAAAATTCTTCTGGTATGAGATCATGTAACACCAAAGTCTAAAATCTCCAAACCCATGACCAATGGATCAATACCAAGTGGAAAATAAGGAGCACTTACTGAATAGTCCAAAGAAGTCTGCAGCACCCAAGGGCATCTCACATAGCTCGTGAAACTGAAACAACGCACAGCCTGCGCCTGCCAGAGGAACCTGCAACCATGTTCACAGATTATTACCACTAGTGAACGTAAATATAGTAAAATAAGGTATTAATAAGGCCTAAAATATTGCTCTCTATCCCACTCACCACATTCCCATGAATATCTAATTCCAAAGAGAGACCTATTCTTTTGTGGGCGTATGTAATTTACAAGCTCACTGGGTACGCCATGGAGTGGTATACGTCATCTAGTTTGTGATATGACTACAATAAGCGACACACAATCATACCTTTAATTTTCTACCCATAATAACTTCCGCAGTCGTTGGCTTGGCTTCCTCTCCGTCTAACTCAGCTATAAACAACTTGTGCAGAGTTTCAGAGGCTCCGGGGCCCATGAAATAATACCCGGTCTCAGCCTGTTCAAACGATGAGAAACATGAGTAAGGTTTACGCTATTAGCAGGAAATGGACTGCACTAGATATGGACAATACACAACTACTTGCCTTTCTATTGAGATCCTAGTTTACCAATGTACAATCATGAGCTTGGACAGGAATACAGGAAGATTGGATTACAAAGAATCTCAGGCAAATTATTTGTGCACAAAAATATAGTTGAATGCATAAGAGGCTTCCATTGCCTTACAGCGGTCAATCTTCGATAGTCGGTGGGTGAACTTATCGGATGGACCACACATCGCTCCTGCAAAAACTCAATGAAACGTTCGGTCATTTATTGAGCAGAGAAGATGAGGAGTAACAAACGAAGAAAATTTGAAGGGGAGGATTAAAACAATTAACATCAATATTTAATAGTTGGTTGGTAGGTGTTACACACTTTGAGTTTCGCAATAAACGGCAAAAAAAAATCACGTTGTAAGCCGCCCTCGTAAAGCTTATCAGGTACTCTGTTTGAAGTTGATACCAGTACCTGTAAAAGTAGCTCTGAATATCAGCATACTTTGTAAACATATCCGGCGCTACCTGCCCTCAATCGAACAACCATTCAATGTTGACAGATAGAATTTTCTCTACCTCGAGGGTTTACAAATAACTGCAAAGTTTCTCAAACATAGGTTGAAGTTTCAAGATGCTCACAATTCCCTTCTTGAAAAGGTGGTCAAAAAGCCGATTCAAAATAAGGGCATCTGCAACATCTGTAACCTGTGCACCACAACTTAGTCAAGATTTATGTTTAATAACGATTTATATGTAAAGGAAATATTAACCTACCACGAATATTCCTGTACCTAGTACAATTTGACAGATCTTAAAAGCCTCTGGGATAATAGTGTTAAATGAAAATTGAGCAACTGTTCCTAGCGACCATCATTGGCACAGATCAATTATCAAGCTGGTAGGAACAAACCATGAACTCGTCAATACAAAGTAAAATGGATTCTTCTGCAATCTCCTCGGCTACCAATTCCAGCGGATCTGCCATACCTCGGCTCCTCTGCAAAAACATAGTTTACCATCCTTTTAGACGTAATCACACGTCTAGAGTATCTAAAGGCTACATCATATCAATCCTCAAGACATCTTTCATACAATGATGATAAAAAATCTTACTCTGAACCACAAGTAGTAAAGCAGAACCCCATTCGTTTACTAAACCCTAAATTCAGATCAGCCACTCCTCAAATCCACAATCACTCGTTACACCTAGAATCAATATTAGGAATTTGGTCACAACTCTTGAATTTTCCAGGAACCCAATCGTTGGACTTTAGCTATTGGATTTTGCATAAGCCAACGAGTAATCAAAGAGCATCTAACAACAACTTACTTGAAGACGACTATGAACATTCAACATGAAATCGTGAAAGTGGACTCGCCCCTTTCGCCATGTCTCAGGTCTGTCGAGTACACCACCCACACTCAACAGTCAATTAGCTGAATATATAGTGGGTTAATTGACGATAAATATCGCCTCTACGTCTCATTGTGAAGCCAATTGGGTACTAGGAGACAAAAACTTACAACTGCTCGTAAAACATATCCATGAGCATGGTCTTCCCTGTTCCAACACCTCCATACAGGTAAAGTCCTCGTGGAGATGGCTTTTTCGACTGCGGCATGAAGTGTCTAAATAGCCAACCTCCTCCACTGCAATCCCAATTATATTCCCAGATTGTCAGTTGTCTCGTTAGCTAATATATCTCAAATGTTGTCAAACCCAAACTATTCTGCCGAATATGTGAAGGTCATTTGAGAAAGAACTAACCTGTTACGTTGAGAACTACGAGGCGTGCCCTTCTCTAATCCAATATCATATCCATCTCTCATCAAATTTTCGTATAATTCTTGAAGTTCCATTAACGTTCTTTCCTGATCCACCACACAGGCTATGTATCTCAATTGATGATGCATCCGTGCTGCTACACCAAGGACAGTCGCATTGAACTCACGTAAATGAACCAATAACTCACAAGTTCATTTTAAACTACATGTGCTGAATTAAAGGCTGCAAAACATACCTGGTACTCGTCACCAGATTTGAGCTCGCCAGCAGCAATTCGGCGCTCATATTCTGCCAGCGGACCTGCCTTATACTCATCACCTGAAAGCCACAAGTTCAACGACAATACCCAACACCTCAGTACTTTTTCCCCTCCCGTGCCAATAGCAAAACTCCATTTCAGAGTGTCATTTCGCATGTGCTCTGCTCTACAGTACCTCGACCTTTTTTAGGGCAGCTCATTCTTACCCACTGTCTTTAAATAAACAGAATCTACGCAATCCCTGGAATTTACAAACTTGAACAAATGCACGCGATCATGACACAGCATGCTTGGCCTCATCCAAGTTGACACTTCAGCACCACCAGCATTGAAGATTGAGCCCCAAGAATGACTCAAAACCGAAAATTCGATTGATTTTATTTTTTTCCCAAATTCTATAGTTATTTCTCCTCTCATACAATGAATGTTTGGATTCCTGCAACATGATCGCCGTGTGTATCGGTGAGAATAACGCACCTGATATGGATGCGTCAGCAGAAGTTGCTAAACCCCTGGCGGCGAAAGACTGATGCGCGTCATGCAAGCTGCGGGGATGAGCAGGAGAATCTGCGCACCGCCACTGCTCTGCCCGGGGCTCTGCCACTGGGTAGCACTTCCTGTGCCTGTCATGGCTCTGAACATCCGCACTACAACTCGCAACTTGCGGATGACACCGCCGCCGGCTCACCTCTCTCTGCAGCCCCCGTGCACGCACCGCGCGCGCCACCACCCGCATCGTCCCTCATAAACACATGCACCCCTCTCGCCCTCGCGCCGATTCTCCCGCAACTTCACCCACCCGACGCAAAACCAATAAACCACCGAGCACGACCTCCGAGGCCAACACCAGTCGCTCGATCACCAACCCACTCACCTGAACACGCTTCCTGCAATAAATGCAAGCAACCAAATGGGTACCAGAAAAACAGCGCCGGCCCAGACCAAAAGTCGATTACTTGCACACCCACTCCACCTCAAACGAGGCACGTTGTGTAGCTCGCTAGCAATCCAAAAGCCACTTCACGACAGTCAACTACCTTACCAGCACCTTCACCAACACTTCACACCAACACCAAAAAACCAGTCATCCCAAAACGACCAAAACACGCAAATTGACTCACTGTCCCTATGTCTCCGCCATGCAACTGGCACCTAAAACACCTGAGCTCCACCCACTCCCCCCAATAAACCAAACAAACCACATAAACTACACACTAACCTCGCCTAAAATAAACTCCAACCTCGAAGCTCGATAACCAACGCCAGTTGACTGATACTCCAGTCCGATCACCTGAACCCAGACCCCGGCCCAGACGCAACTTCCTTCCAGACTAACTTATATTCAAAACTGCACACCAACCAGGTTGACTGAGTACGATCAGCACAAGCTGGAAAACTAAACCACCCCACAGGTTCCTCCAAAGTTCAAAGCTGTAGCAACCCATCCCCGAAGTGGAATATATAGTGAACCGAATAAACTAGGAATAGGTTGACGCACTAACCTGGTCGACAGAAGTGAATAGTTGAATGGTGGATCAGCACCAACTGGGCCCGGATCAAGCCAGTTGGAATGGTACGAAGTTATCGTGAGCTCGGGACAGAGGAAGTTGAGCCTGCTCCCTGGTCGTGCAAAGCTTGGAGTTTGGAGTTTGGAAGTGAGGGCGAAGTTTGATGGAGGCGATGGTGTTGAGGAAGATCGGAGATGGTGATGATGGTGATTGAGAGTGGGAGTACAGTGCGGGTACAGTGGGAGTGCACTTGATCGTTGCGGGGGGAATGATCCACGGAATCCGCGTCAAACTTGCAGTTTGGGGCTGAGTGGGATGGCCGCTCTGGGCACCGCGCGGACGGGCTGCCGCACTTCGGTCGGTTGTGCCTATGTGGCATTCCAGGTGGATTTTGGTGCCTGCCACCTCGGATTTGCTTTTCTTTTCTTTTCTTGGGGGTTTCTGGATGGAGGTGCTAGGGGGGGTGCTGTGACTGGGTCAGTGGGGTTTTGGATGGTTTAGTAGAGGTTTTTCAGTGGGGTTTTGGGAGATTTTTTGTTATTTTCAAGAAGGGTGTGATTGGTTGATCAGGGCTACGGAGAATCGGCCCCTACACTTGTACCCGCTTGGATGGATGTATTGTATGGCGGCGTCGACTTCTCATTCTTCATGAATTTATGGAATTATGGCATGGGACTAATCCATGGTTACCTTGGTATATTAGGTGGAAGAATGTAGATTTTCTTTGATATTGTAATAATTATTGTGAAGTTCTTACTTTTGTAAAAAACTACTCTACTTTTCATAATGTGTTTTTTTCAATAAATAAGAGTATGAAAAAATTGTACATGGTATATCTTAATGAATTAAAAGTGTAAAAATGTGGACTTTAGAGCTACCTAAGGATGTATTTGTGCGGCAATGATCTAAGATATGAATACGATGGGGCCATTGAAATAAATGCACCTATTGAGACAAATGTCTTTAAGTATTCTTTATAATTTTCTTTGTTTGTTTTTGATAATCAAAGAAATTACATTCATATTGTAGAGGAGTTTACTAAGGTAACAACACCATAGATTGACAAAATCAAAGCCCTTTGGCTCATTAAGTAGTATATGACGTGTGACATAAATATACAAAGGTCAAGGAAATGTAAAGAATATAAACCAAAAAATTCAACTTTTTTAGAACTTCTATTGAAGAGAGAGAGAGAGGAACTCTGGCCCGAAGGGCCAACGTGAATAAAGGGTTCGTTGGGGGAAGTTCTACCAGTATGGTCACCAGGACCAGGCTGGGGCGGGCTACCCTTGATGCCTCCTTTCGAAGGTGAACCCTATGGACCGACTGAAGACGAAAGACAAAAGACTGGATGAGTGGAGAGAATTGGTGGCTGCATAGGATCTGGAAGGGTGGGTGGTTAGATGAAATGGAAATGGGGGTATAGCGATGGATAGATATGTAGATAGAGATGTCTATATATGTATATATATATATATGTATGTGTAGAGAGTTGTAAGGGGAAGGATGTGAGAGAGGGTTGTATGTATCTGAATGGGCCGGGTTAGTCCGGTAGAGTGGGAACTTCTATTGAATTTTCTATGTCTTTCAAAAACCAAAAACTAAAGTTCCAATAAGCGACATTATGTGCTTATACAAACCACCACTAAAAAGCCATGATGATTTAAATACAGTAGGTCAATGCAAAGCTACTGACAATGATAATAAGAAGTAAAAAATTGGTGCCATTGTGAGTGTTAATGGAGGTTTAAAATATTCAAATGTTTGTCCTTCTTAGTTATTGGCACTTTTATCTTAATTGATGAATAGAAGAAGACATGGCTAGGATGTCTTGGAAGAAATTGAAGCAAATAAACCTTGTTTCTTTCTATCATGTTTTATCCTCAATCATGCAAAAGAACAACATAATGCTTTAAAGCAAGTTTGGCTTAATTTGAAGTACCAATTTATTTATAAACTTTTGATGATTTTAAGAATTGAAAGAATCACGTTTAAATAAAATTACTAAATCTAGGTCCTTTGATAAATCTTGTTTATCAATACATCCATTGAATATCAAGAGTTAATTGACGACTTTCTAAAGCATGTTTATAAATTGAGAAATTAGCATCTTCAAGCTTTTATATAATGAGAATCTAAAAATGATCATATTCGGTATTCTTAGACAATTTTCATCAGGAAACTAAGAACTAGGGCAAAGGATATACATGTTAAATACAGTTTTCAATCATGTAGCCACTTGTATAGGATCAATATGCTTTCCATGCCTTTGCTTTATATGTCTGAGACGGGACGTGAATCAAGCAAATGAGACTTATATGGAATTGATTCCAGTAAAAACCATATGGGAATTGTGCCTTTTATAAGAACTATAATGAAAATACATTATTTCAAAGCCCTTATTGATTATGTATTGAGTAACTTCAATATGGTATCTTTGTTGGAAATCTACGCACAATGATTTTAGTATAGAAATTGTAGAAAGTTAAAAATTTGACAGAGTTACCATGTAGTTTTTACATCGTTTTCACTGCTAATGGATTGACTTACTGCATAAGTCAGAATCTTCCCAAGGTCATGCACATGAGGAGTACAATTGTGGAGTATTGATGAATAGTTGTGTTGTAGAGTATTGGTGGAGGTGGCTATTTAAGAAAGACGGTATTCAGGGTTCGAATCATGCCGGCGTATCCAGCTGATGAATATCCCTGTCGGGTGATGAAACACCAGTAGGGTGATGGAGGACCAATACTGTACGACACTACTGTTCATCAATACTCCACAACACTACTCCTTATGTGCATGACCTTGGGAATTTTTAACTTTCTACAATTTCTATACTAAAATCATTGTGCGTAGATTTCCAGCAAAGATACCATATTGAAGTTACTCAATACATAATCAATAAGGGCTTTGAAATAATGTATTTTCATTATAGTTCTTATAAAAGGCACAATTCCCATATGGTTTTTACTGGAATCAATTCCATATAAGTCTCATTTGCTTGATTCACGTCCCGTCTCAGACATATAAAGCAAAGGCATGGAAAGCATATTGATCCTATACAAGTGGCTACATGATTGAAAATTGTATTTAACATGTATATCCTTTGCCCTAGTTCTTAGTTTCCTGATGTTCAAATTTTGAGACTTTTTGCTTATAATTTCAGCAATTATTTTGAGAAAATTCATATGTTTTTCAAATGTTCTATTTATATATTATCTTCAAGTCAAGAAAAACTTTCCCATATATATAGACAAAGATTCAGTTACAAATACAAGATTAATCAAAAATCAATGAAAAATCAAAAATCAAGCATTAAATTAAGTTTCAATTTAACGAATATGGTGTTAAAACAAAATAATGAGATTCATTATAATTACCTATATAAGTGTCTTTTAAAGTATTTTTAAAACTTTTATAATGTCTCTATTTCTTTTTGTTTTATTTCTAATATATTTTCAAAATATAAAAAATATTTATAGAAATAGGACATTTGTTGAAAATACTTTTTGATTAATACACCATTTGTATGAAATTTTCTATAATAGAGAAAGGTGTCTTGTTGGTCATTATTGAAATTTGCATTTGAACTTAGACATTAAGTAAATAATAAATCATATCATATTGCTTTTAAGAGTTGGGTAAAGATTGAAAAAGATATTATTATCATTAATGCCACTATTGCCACAAAAGAATTTAATGGATCAACTACATCCGCATTTGTAGATAGGATTGAAAGGAAAGAGATGCAAAACAATATTTTCATTCAAATAGGTTCATATAAAGGAGTTGATCCTGCTAAGGCATTGGTCACTAGATGGACTTTCTTACTTTATTGACATTTGTCTTTGAAAAAATATGGAATGAACAAAAGTTATCTTTGAGAGAAGGTTTAGTCTAGAGAACTATGGAAAAATATCTTTATGAATAAATTTTGGTTATTCTTATATTTATTTATTTTGATCATGCATTAGAATTTTAGTTATTAAATTATGTTTCTTTTTCTTCTTTAACATTCTATTAAATATTTTGAAATGAGAGCATTGTAATGTGAGGTGATTTTAATCAATTTTGATTAACATCGCTAAAGGAATTGTTTCCTTTATAGTCCTATTCACATATTCATTGAAATGGTTTCGTTAAAAATGTATGTGCCTCTATAAAAGTGGACTTATTAGAATTTTAGGGCATTACAAAATATGAATAAAATTATGTGAAATTATGAATATTGTGGTTGTAAAAAGATAAGACATATGTTTCACGTGCAATATTTTTTTAATTATTTAAAGGTAATTCTTGATTGATTCTCCTTTCTTCTTTATTATAATTCAAAAGAGGGTGTGGCATATGCCACACCCTACTATTCTTTAATCTAAAAGTTGAATAGAGGGTGTAGCATATGCCCTCCCCCTTCTCGGTTTTATCTATTTAGAGTTGAGTAAAGAGTGTGGCATATGCCTCACTCTTCTTTTTATCAAATCATATTTAGATGAAAAAAAAACTAAATGTACCATAAAATTAATAATTTAGTATTCAAAAATAATCCCTTAAAAAAAACGCACATGGTTATGTCCACTTTTAACAGAACCGGTGTTATTGGATACAAATAAAAAATAACTTTAAAACAACATATAATATACAAAGACGACCTTTATCTACTTTATTTTACCAACATAACATGTATTGAATTAATGTGATACACAGCAGCCACGCATTGGATTACGTGACTATTTGACAAGTTAACATTAGATAATAAAATTAAAGGTTCTACAATAAGAGCCGTAAGTTGAACTTTGGATTTTCAAATCTCAATTTCTTTTATCCAAAACAGATTTGAAATCTAAACGAAGATAACTAGATGAACTTAAATACATCTATGATTCTATAATGCCAATAAAAATAATCAAGTTGAAGATCATGCATGTCGCTTTATAATCCAATTGTCATTCGTGATGTCATGTATAAGTATTTAAGTTTTGAAGGTTTTAGGTGGACCTACTTGACCAACTTTCTATCCCGCCACACCTTTCTTATATTGCTCATGGTCAACTTTAATTGTTGCCTTACAAGGTTCTTTTTCAGTCAACAACATATTCTTGGCACTTCTTACCAGGAAACTTATCATGTTTTACAAAAGTCTTGATAAGATGGCATGGTTTTTCCTTCATCTTTTACTATTCTACTTTGTTGAAACACATGAAGGCAACAGCTCCACGTTTTGGAGGCAGAATGCATTGAAGGTCGTTCACCTTCTTTTTTCACTTTTTCTTTTCACCACCAACTTCATCTTTATGACTTCTTTTCTAAACGGCCAACATATTGCTTCACTTCTCACCAACAAATTTTGCAAATTTTGCAAAAGTCTATGATTATTGGCTTGGATGACCTGCCTTCATTTTCTTGCCTTCTTCTGTTGATTATGACATGACAAAGTTAGAAAAACTACAAGTTGAAGTATTTGAATTCTCCTTATTTTTCTTGATTTTTTTTTTCACCATCATCTTCTTTGTCATCTTCATTTTTATTCTTACATCTCTAAGGGATTGGTACATAATCTTGACTTTCTATTCCGGTTTTCTTCATTCCATACCACACTTTAATTAATATTTTTTAATATGACTTTTCAAACTTTTTTTCTATTCAATACAAAAATTTCATAGAGATAACTTCTATTATATGTTTTCATTTACCTTCTTGAATTTAATTTTTTAAAATAAATAATATGTAGTGTATATAAAACAACTTGACTTTATATAAGTAGAAAAATGATTTTTGGTTATAGAGGTGACATTTCATACACAAAAAGTTAATCAGTAATCCTTCAATTTAGATTTTGTTAAAGAGTGTTACAATTGGCATTAGCAACTGCATTGTAGGGAGAAGGTAGAAAATTTCACCCAATTAGAAGAGTTGGCATACTAATTCATCGTGTAACTCTTCTCTACAACTAGAATTATATTAGAATATAAGGAATTTTGCTACATTCTAAGATGTTGTATCACCCACTCTAACACCACTAATTCACTAATCGACTAGATTGTAACCTTTGATAAAGATTTATCACTAAGCATACCAAAACGAGCAACTACATCTTCTACATGGACAAGAACATTCTGCACAACTTACCTCTCATTTGTAATCATAGGGAATTCAATCATACCAAACATGGTATTGGGCATGTAACTCCATTTAGCAACACTACAAAGAATCCTTCCAAAGAATAGTTCCACTAGTAGGAAAGAGGAACTTGTGCACTAACAAGGTACACTCAATTGTGGACAGTTACACAAAATTGTGTAACTGTCCACAATTGAGTATACTTGGTCGCTACACAGTACAAATCCCTGTTAATTTCTACTAAGCTTAGTAAGTACCGGTACTTTGTTGAGAGAATTGTGCTGCTGCTAGGTTAGGCCTTCTCTATGTCCAGTTCACAATTCCTTTTGTATGGACTTGTGCTAACTTAGGTACTTGTGTACAGCATGCATGGATTACACAACTCTCACTTGACATCATTTCAATAGTGATTCACTGTTTGAGTTTCCATTTTCCTTTTTTTCAAAGAGCTTTGCTCAAACATCATGTGTCAATTACAATACACTCGTCTGGTTCAATTAAGCAAGGACAAGTTAAGATAGAAGGAGTCTACACTTGACCTATTGTGCAAGGCTGGATGTAAGGATCGGTTCATATTGAAGGGCAAGTCGAACTCTCCCGTGAACAATATTATATCAAAGTTTTGCTTATCGTGGGTGAGTATATTTTTGTTCTTGAAGACGTTGTTTTCCCCCGTTTCCTCCTTGTCGTGGTCATCGCATCGTTTATCCCTTGGGGCACTTTGGTTTTTCTGCGCAGGAAAGCATTAAACTTGACGAGTTGAAAGAAATTGCAGAGAAGGCTTGAGACGGAATCCATCATTACCGGCCTGAGCGAATCTATGTTTTCACGGCGAAGAAGCAATACTCAGAAGTCAGAAGTTAGGTTAGGGTTTTGCATCTCCATCCGATCCTGCACCGTCCTCTTCACACTACTACGCTGCTCTCATTCGTGCAGTATGATAGAGCTTGTGGGTTTAGTGAATGCGGAAAATGCCGAGATTTAAGTTCTAAAGGCCACCGAGCTGAGGTGGAGCTTGAATGGGAGACTGCTCGTGACCAGTGTAACAAGCCGAGACTTTTCAAGCTCTAGGTCTGAGTTGGAGTCCAACAGATTTGTGGAGGGCACTGCATCAGATGGAGACCTGAATTTGTTGGAGGAAAGCTTGGTAGTCATTCAGCATCTTCTGAGGCAGGATCCAAACAGCGATCCCTTCGTGTGCGGGCGAGGTAATTTGGTGTTGGGGTGGAAGATAGTGGAGCTTAAAAGGACAAGCTGAGAGATATGCCCTAGTCCAGTATATAAGGCCGGAGGGAGAGAAGATTAATGCAACAGGTCCTTCTGTTGCTTTTAAGGTGTTCAAAGCAAGGAATTCCCTACATGATCTGATGAAGCAATGGCCGCTTTCGTTGCTCCACAAACTCCACCTCATCGCTGAAGATTGTATGCCAAATCCTGGTTTTTGTAATGCAATAGGGCATGGAGGTTCTTGGGGGATGGAAGATTTGCAATTGAGATACAACTATCTTGAATGTTGCCTGTTCATGTGCATTGGGGAACATTGCAATGGGTACGAAAGATTTGCACAAGGAGGGCGCGAGACAGCGAGACGTGAAAGCCTCCAAGTTACATATTCATAGTCATTACACGATTCACATGATAAGGAATTTTGTGATCATGTGCAGTCAAGGCACAGATTTTAAGTTCTGGTCGATGTGAGATTTTTAAATGCTCGATTGAGGTAACGTTGTGGGCACAGGCTATATATTGGAGCGTGCCGGAGATTTCAGGAGCTGTGAAGAATCTAAATTGGTCCACCACACCGAGCTTATTTACTCCTAAGTCAGATGACTTGTTATGAAATCATATCACGTAATAAACCTTTGGAGGGTATTGATAAGACATGTTATGAAGATGTGATTAACGGCAAAAAAAGCTCGAATTTACCGATGCATCTCAAGGTTTGGGTCAAGGAACCGTTGAACAAATGCTTGCACATGGATCCCCTAGAAGAATGTACAATTCGAGAAATTGCGGATGTTCTTGAAGGAGAGGTAGACGTTGATGATGAGTGCTTTTTTGAGTTGCATTTTCTAGGCACATAGAAGTTTCAAGGGATGAAGAATCTCGCAGGGAGTCCAGTTCAGCAGAATTGTGATCGGTGTTGTTAAAATTTGCTGATATTGTTCAACCATATATGTTCATATGGTTTGGAACATATGTTGACTACTCTGTTGTAGATTGTTTTCTGATTCATCAACTGGCGTTCTACTCCCTGTATGAAATGGATTGACAAGGTGCAGTGGCTTTGGAGGAGGTAGAAAGACATTTCTGCACCAGCATCGTCGAGATCCGGGGTTGAAATTTTGACGAAGTTGGCTCATTTAAAACCTCAATTGATCAACTGACTGAAGTCAAAAGTTTTACAATTGCAATTTATCAACACCCACATGTCTGTAACTAGAGGTCTCGTGCTTCATCAAAATGCTTCAAAGCATTAATCGAATGTAAGCAGAATTGATGCCAATTGTTCAACAAGCAACTTGCGAAAGGGAAGTATGTAGTCTGGACTCTAGAGGCCGAAGACCAACACCAGCGCACACGGTAGGGATTGAGATTCCAAAATTGATGTTTCATGTGGAAGTGCTTCCTGGGGCAATCCCCACTAGATTCTCATGAGAGACCAGTCAAAGAATCCAGGTTACCTGAAAAAAACTCAGAAAAAACTTACTCTCCTCATCGACACATATGCAGATCATACGGTGTTTTCCCTTCGAACTTACCTACTCCAGGATAAGATCAAACGCCGATACTTTGGTACCCAAATCATGAGGCTACCCAAAATAGTCCACCATACTAATTCCAAGTCTTGAATCGGGAACAAGAGCTCGCAGACAAGAACAATCACGACGCAGTTCGTGGCGGTTCATCGCTACGCCGTCTCTTCACCGCCCCTTGCAACCTTCAAGGTCCTCAAACCCGAGTGTCGAATTCTGCAACATCACACATGGCTGAGACACAGATCCACGTGTGGCTAAATCGACAGACCATGCAAAGTTGCAAACGCAGAAATGCAGCTGCCATGTGGAGGCTGGTGGAGCCATGTCCACTTGTCTCGTACTTGGTGAGTGCATGGGTGTCTCAGCCATGGTCGCATGTTGCATGGACTCCACAAGTTTGAGATTTGCTTCGATGCTGATCTTGCCCACTAACTAAAACTATTTATACTCATCTTTGCACGTTCCAGTGAAGCATCACAGAAGTTTAGAATTCCAACTGTTGTATCAGATTTGTAGATTCAGGTGAGAGTTAGGCCAAGATTCAGACAAGAGTTGGGCCAGGTCCTATGTCGCTTCTTGCACGTCAAGTAGGTGTATCGAGATCAGTGTTGGCACAATCGCAGAGGTGGTCGCCAGTGTTGTTGTCGTCGCGGGTAGGGAGCCTAAACTTGACGTTTGGAGTCGGAGTTGCAGGGCGAGCGAGTGAGGCTGCGCAGAGGGGGAAGCTTAGTCGCACTTTTGCAACGATGGAGAAGCAGCGTGAGCCGCAGGTGCAGGACACGCACCCCGGAAAGGAGCATGAGATGGATCCCCTGCCCCAATTCAAACCGCCTCAGTACAAGGCTGCATCGAAGCTCGAGGTGGGTGGTTCTCTTTTTTTGTTCTTTGAATGCAGATGGGAGACATTTCTTTCCAGACAGTCCCTTCCTTTAACAATGGGCTTACCTCTGGTGGGAGGTGGATTGTCTTCATTGCAAACCCTAAATTATGAAAGAAGTGAACGATGTTGGATTATGTCTCTGTTTGCTGATTTTGCTGATTTCTTGTTTCTGTAATTATAGGTTTAGCTGACATTTGAGATTTATGTTTGTTGCAGGGGAGGGTGGCTGTAATTACCGGAGGAGATTCTGGAATTGGGCGGGCTGTGGGTTGCCTCTTTGCTATGGAAGGAGCTACTGTGGCATTTACATATTTGCCAGGACCTGAGGATAAGGACGCCGATGACACTATTGATATTCTAAAGAAGCATAAGACGGCTGATGCAAAAGACCCTCTTAAAATTGGAGTAGATCTTGGATTTGACGAGAATTGCAAGATGGTAATACAATCTAATCGTCTTATTTGTTTTTGAGTTATTATACGTGATGTTTAGTATGTGTTGGTTGGAATGCCAGTCCCCTTAAAGATGTATCAATATTTGTAAAGTACCTGAATCTGTGTCTCTGGACGTGTAGGTAATTGATAAAGTGGTGGAGAAGTATGGACGAATCGATATTCTGGTGAATAATGCTGGAGAGCAGCACACCGTAGAGAATATTGAGGATTTGACCCCGGAGCAGTTGGAGCGGACATTCAGAACAAACATATTCTCCATGTTCTACCTTACCCGGTATGGTGACTAACAGTATCAATCTGGTTTATCTGATATAAGTCACAACCGTTATCTTTATTGCTATTAGTTAGTTTTAAAATATCATTTCTCTCGTGATTTCATTTTGATATAAGCAGAGCAACCCTTAGTTATTACAAGGATTAAGCTGATTCACGTACTTTGTGTTGTAACAGGTACGCACTCCCGCACATGAAAGAAGGAAGCACTATTGTGAATTCTACGTCAGTTAATGCTTTCAAGGGTAACGCGACTCTGTTAGATTACACTGCAACCAAAGGAGCTATTATGGCTTTCACCAGGGGTCTAGCTCTGCAGCTTGTGAAGCGCGGAATCCGTGTCAATGGTGAGTTTCACATTAACCAACTAGTATGCTTGGTGTAGAATTTTAAACAATGGTAGATGATTATGGTTTTAGTATTTTTAATCTCCGCCTGTATTATTGCGGAATCTTCAGACTTGTTATCCATCCAATGTCACTGGTTTGGTCTGGACTGAATTCTAAATCTACCAACTTGTGATTTTCTCGGCCTAGAATATGTGAGAATGACGAAGGGCTCTCAAGCTTGCAGGATAGTGTCCATCGTTATTGAGGCCTTGTGTATACTAATCCATGAGCATTTCGGAAATTGCAGCTGTGGCGCCGGGACCAGTTTGGACCCCTCTTATCCCATCATCCTTTCCAGCTGAGAAGACTGAGAAGTTCGGAAGTCAAGTGCCTATGGGACGTGCTGGAGAGCCTTCAGAAATTGCTACTTCTTATGTATTCCTTGCATCTGAGGATTCCTCCTACTTCACTGGCCAATGCTTACATCCGAATGGTATGTTGCAATTCAATGGTTTCGGAACAGACGTTATTGTATCTTGCTAATCCTTAAGTATGCTAAAGCATGTTTAATTTTAATCTATTAACGGTGTTGATCTGATTGTTTGCAGGTGGATACATTGTGAATGCGTAAACAAGGATGTTTCGTTTCAACAACTCTTGAGTGAGACTGCACATTTTGTTTAAAATTGTATTACATTTTTCCACAAATGTTGTACAGCACCGGTCTTGACTCTCGCAATCGAATGTAGATGTTAGAGGCGTGTAGTTGTAGTGCTGGAATGGAGATACTAGCACAATGCATGTCACCCTGTTCTGTTCCAGGGAATGAGGAAAGTTGAGCAGTAACAGAAATGAATATAAATTTTTGCAGTTACTTTATCGGTATGAGTTCGGAAATGAATGTTGAAACTTTTGAGCTTATTCATCTTTGTGATAAGGTCTCTTAATGTTTTAGAAAACAACTACATATGGTCTCTAAATATTAGAAAGTAAAAAAACTTGTGGATGTAATGTCATTAGTGAATATTCTTCAATACCTACAATACTATTATGTAGTCAAAATAACTTTTATCAACATTTTTGAACATATCATTCCGAATTTACATTCTATGATATATTTTAAAAGTTTTCAGATATTTTTTATTCATATCAAAACTAATAACAATGAATGAATGCAAAAATGTAAAGATTGAAAATTGATATACCTTTAAAATATGTGCAATTGAACAAATTTTTCTAAATAAGATGATTTTAGCATTTTTCAAAACACTAATTCTTTTTTCCATTAATTACTACTTGTGCTATGTGCCCTACAAGAAAGGGAGATGGTTGTAAATATATTTTAAGATATTGTTAGGATATATTTAAAAGTTTATTTACATTATATTTAAAATTTTGACATTTATAGATATTGTTTAGATAATTAAAACTTGATTATGTGGTGGCCTATAAATCCCTTTAAATCATTGGCACTTTAAGTGCCACATTATCATTCTATAAATCTTATAAATTTAAATGTAGTAAAACTTTGTACACATCAAATAATTTATGTATGAATATAATTTATAAAACAATTTATTTTTTCACTCAGCGTACATGATTATTTTCAGAAAAGTACTCCTAAATACAATCTGTGTAATAGAATTGTGTAGTAGTTATATCTTTCAAATAGTTTGAATTATAATAATCAATTTTAAAAGGTTCAAAATTTTTATAACTAAATATACATGAATGTATATTAAAATGTACATATTGTGAAAATATTCACAAAGAATACATATAAAATTTTTACAGTATATCAATTTTTTTTTTGCATTGACTCTATCAGTTTTATATTAAAATTTCACAATCCTTTACAATTTTTTTTAATATAAAAAAAATAAAATCAAGGTTTCGAAGATTATAAAAATAAATCATTAATGCTCTATGTGAAGATATACATAAACGCACAAAATATAGATTGTATTAAAACTCAAAAATATATGAAAAGTAATTGAAGAATTTCAAAGGACACATAAATTTTTTTTCAAAGTAGTAAGAAATATTGTATGTTTTGAAATGGCATATGAATTGGGTTTTAAATTATTTGTTATCATTATTTTGAATTGATTATTAATTTACATTAAAATGGTTTTTGTTACCATTAGTATGTACTATTAGAGAACCATAAATTGTCTTTAACATTGAATGTGTCTCTAAGTTTATCTATGGCTCATGGACAAGATATTGTAGAGACAAACACTTAATTCACGATAGCTCATCAAAAAGGGCTACAATTCTTCTTCTTTATGTTTCAACAATTGACAATGCATGCAATCACATATGGTTTTTTTGGTTATAAAGTTATTTGTAAACTCATCAACTTTTTTATCCAACATGTTACACATAATCTCACATTTTTTCACCACATTCACATTCATAATTGGAGCACATGATTTTAAATGCCATGATGTTTGACCGACTGGTGCTACGATGTTTGACTGACTTGGTAGCATAATGTTTGACCTACTAGTTGCTGTAATGTTTGACCTACTTGGTGCTATAATGTTTGACCTACTTGGTGCCATGATTGGAACACATGATTCAAAGAAAGATTTTGGATTTCAACGCAAAACATTGTGATCACTTTATCCACTTTCTAACAACTGAGGATTATTAATTGACAAATAACTCTTATGTAAACATACAACAAGATTCATATAAAAATAATTCAAAAGCTCAATCATGAAAGTTTCAGATTTTTTTCTTCTTCAAAAATTAGCAATCTCCATGAGTAAACAAAAATCACAATTATTTCTCAAAGAGCTGAATGCAAATGTCCCACTTTAAATTAACATTCAACTCTTCAAGGATGAACCTGTTGTTCAACATTGAGAATACATAAGGTAGCGACACCCATTCCCGTGACTGCACCTGTTCCCATTTGCATACAGGGCACCTCAATCCGAGGGACACTGATCTTGGATGGTTGAAGAAATTTGCTTTTATAAGGAAATTTTCATGGTAGAAGTTGGTTCTCCAAGTCACGGAATCAGGGCCATTTAGACACAGTCAAACTGTGCAAATCAATTTTAAACTTTGACTGTTGATAACATACACAAATTTTACAATTTCATGACTTTTTCAATACATTGTAGATTAATATTTAATTGCCTTTCCCTTGGTATAATCACTTTTCATACTGCTCATTTAGAAGTATGATAATTAGCTTAAAGTCACGGGAATGGGTGTCGCTACCTTATTCAACATTGTTGATGCAAGTCTTGAGGGGTTATCAAATGGTGGCCCCTCCTGCATGTTCTTTTGAAAATGACCCTCCAGTTGTAGCACTGAACTGGTGACTTCAGTCTTCTTCCAAGAGTAAAACATCATGCACTTGCCGAAATGGACAATGCACCTGATCACTGAACCAGTCAGTCCTTGTCCAAGAGTAAAACATCATGCACTCCACAAATAGACAATGCTCCTAATCAGTTCCATGCAATCTTTGGCTTCTTGTAACTTTCTACATTCAAATCCACATGCAGAGAAATTTTTATAAGACTTTGTAGATGTCAGCAAGGTCCACAGTACTGTTTCCAAGCCAGGCTTTCTCTTCTTTTTCCTGCCCACTATCATTGCACAGAACTGTACAGTACAGGACCAGGCAACTCTCAATCGTCCCCCCATTTCTGCTATCCCTTCAAAAATTGCAGAATGCATTAAATATTTTATATTTTTTGTGTTGCATAATTACCATTCAATTCTTGTGCAATTTCAATGTAGCATACCAAATTTCGATTTCAAAAAACCAAAACTTTGTTTTTGGTGAATTGTTTTATTCAGTTTTAATGATTTTACAAATTAATTCATTGAGAAACATTGATGAGGAATTAATTTAATCCGATTGTGGCAATATGTAGGAAACATCTATATACATATCTTTTCTTTAATAAGCATCTCCAAAAGGTTTTAGAATTTCCTCACAATGGTTTCAAAAAATGGGGTGACACTATCCAAATTTTGAAAAATAGATATTTCTTCATTGTAATCAGATTTTGGCAAAGCAATTGTACTTTCATGGTCAAATGTACAAAAATAGTAACAATGTGAAGGTCAAATAGAAAAATCTAATTATAATTATTAAATATCTATTTTTCAAAATTTAGACATTGTCACTCCAAGTTTTGAAAATTTTGTGGGGAAATTTTAAAACTTTTTTAAGATGTTGATTGAAGCAAAGATGTGCATTTGGATGTTTCCCACATATCGTCACAATCAAATTTAAAAAAATCATCACCAATGGTTTTCAATGAATTATTGTGCAAAACTATGAATTTTAAATGAAATTATTTTCCAAAAATGGAATTTGCCTTTCTTGAAATCCAAATTTGGTATGTTTGATTGGAATTGTGTAAGAATTGAAAGTTTATAATGCAAGACAAAAAATATCATTTACATTCTATATTATACAAAATTGTTTTGACTGGAGAATAGGGGGGACGATTGAGAGTTGCCTGGTACTGGACAGTACATGGGTTCAAATTTGTACCCGTTCTCAAATTGACATTTGAAAATTTTGGAACCAGCTTCTTGTTGTTGAAATATTGTACCTCATGCTTTGCTTGTTCTGGAATTCTGTACTTCATGTCTTGCTTTGTTGTGAAATGTTGTACTTCGTATTTTGGCTTGTTATGAGCATCATGTCTTGCTTGTTATGAACTTCATATGGCTCACATGGACCTGTTTTGCTTGATACTTAACTGTGTGACATCCCACTCAACCTCCAGAATTTAGGATGAGAAACAAGCTGAAATCTAGGCGGTTCATGAACTCAACAATATCCCCTATCTTTTCTCTTTTTAAAACAAATGAAACAGAACATACTCCGTTTCTTCAAATGCAGAAATGTGCATCTCAAGCACCAAAAACAGTAGATTTTCTATCCATTTTAAACATCCCAGTAGGTGCTGTGGTGGACCTCCATCGCCGAGAATAGACAATCATGTGCAGACGAGAAGATGAAACCGAGGTGCTTCAACAACAAACCAACCTCCAGCTGCTGATACATCGGCTGCCCAGCTGCAGACACCACGCCATGATTGAACAGAGTAACTTACAACACCGCAAAAATAACTCTACCCAACCACTTACACTGTAAAAGAAAAATTGATCAATGCTCAAATGTTTCGGCAGACGCAGCCATCAGCTAACTTAATCAGTGCTTGGCCACTGTTAATGATTTTAGACGGAACAGAACGCCAACAGACATGCCAAGATCTACTGAATGCCACCGATTGAATAATACACAGACTACAGTAGTAATAAGAAATGATCATGGTATCATGATCATTCATATATAGTCGAGTTTGGCGTAACATTTGGTGCAGCGGTAACGATAGCGGTATGACGCCGTAGATACAGGGCCAACTTCCACAGATCCTCTTATCATTTCGTAGTACAGATCACTAAGTTGCTCCGCTCGTCTTGAAAGATCAGCCATGCTCATCATCACATCTGTGTGAGTCTGTCGCATTGAAATTTCTTTCATTTGCACTTGAGAGTTGGGTACTGCGTACTTATCATTCTGCTGGAACAACCTATCAGTGGGTAGATGATTCTCTAGTTTGTTGAAAATTATGGAAACATAAAGCGGACAAGCCACGTTTTTTGACGATTCTTGGCTGTCGGGTGCTTCTCGTGTGGCGATCAGAAGTAGGATTTGGAGGTTGAGGATATGTATGCACTTATATCTTCCTAGTTTTTGTAGATCTACAGTGGCTTCAGACAGGAGATTAGGAGAGGTGCTTTACCATGGTGGATTAACTCACAAGCTCACTGGATTAGATGAGCATTATTGCGGTTTCGTGGCGTGTCTTCGGCTGGCTCTCGTGCAAGTGCATATATAGCACAGAGTCTTTTCCCAATTCCTGGAGCCTCGCCCCCGGTTGATATTCTGCCCAAGCTTGCAATGTGGGTTCACAACTTCACAGGGAACATCGTTTTGCGAGATCATCAAACTAGACCGATTTGCCTCGATCGCTCGTCATTGATGTTCGGAGTAAGTTAGCACATAACTCTTTCACGGAATACCAAAGTGTGGCCCACGCGCTTTGAAGCCACGCATGCGCCACCCTACGTGTGCGATGGCATATTATTAGAGATTGTCAGCCTTGGCGCCCAATTCATTTGGTTGGTTGACTCGGAGCATTGATGTGGGTCGTGTGGGTTTTTAATACTATCTGTCACTGCACATACTTACAGGGTAGATCTAGTTTCGGAAGGAAGCTCTTGACACGTAGTGAGGATAACAAGAGAGTCAGAGACTGACTGGAAAAGTGACGCTGATTGTGTACCGTGTGAAAGTACCGTTTGAAGGTTTTGGAAGCAATCTAGTCGGAGAGGTCCGCCTTGGATGGCATCTGACATCTGCTTCACACACAAAATCACACCACGGGAACCTCGGCGGCCCACATGATGGAAATGAATCATGTTTCGGCATGCGTGCTTTAACGGTGCCCAGTTGCAGGGAGGTGGGTAGTCATTCATGCCGCAATCAAGTGGAGGTGCTAAGAGAGAGATGTTGTGGGTTTTGTACAGATCATAGTCCCCCGGGGCATCGACGTTGTGTAAGGCGTGATGCCAAGCTTGCAGACTATGGAGTATTTGGGGCGATTAGGTCTAGGTAATGATCCGGATTCACTTCTAGATGTCATCATGGGAATGTTTGCAGTCGAGACTCTCAAGAGCTGTTCAACATTTTTTTTGGGATGGAGTAAACGTAAATATTGAACTGTTGTCCCTTCCGGAATGTTCCTTTGAATCCTGCCGTTATCAGGTGTCATCAGGAAATGGATATGTTTGTTAACACCGCATTTCTCTTGTGTTCTCTGGGCGTTTGTCGTTTCAGTAATGCTCTTCTTGCAAATTGGAAACCCTTCAGTTGTTTCATTTATTTGGTTGGTAGGTTGGAGTAATAATGACAGCCTCTGAAAGTTCCGTTCTGATTTAATGATGCAGTGCCCAGAAAGAACAAGAAGGAGCGTGTAGCATCCCTTCCTCATGTTACTGAATCAGAAGAAACAAGAAGGTGAGGGGCCTGGTGATTTCTATCCAGATTTGCAGTTATATTTGATCTGAGACATTTCAATCTACCGTCTTTTTTTGGTAGCCATGGTGTACTAAAATTCAGCTAGTCCTTGAAGTCTGTACGGAAATAGACATTACATACTAGTTAGTGCACATTTGCTACAACTGGTGCAACTTGGATATATCGGTGCTTCTAGGTTGTCACTTATCCCTCGCATTGCTACTCTACTCTCAGGTGCTCAGTAGAAGTATCTGCCGGCGGAGACAGAAGCTGCAAACCAGGACTACCCGTCGACACAACTCCGTGTCCGCTCGAAACTGGCACCAATATTAAATGTGCCATCAAGGAACCAATTTCGGGAACTGCTCAAGATGAAACTGCCCACACGCAGCAGGTATACTCACTTACATTCACTTGTTGCAGTAGCGTCCTGCTTCTTTCCAATATTGTACATATGCTCACGAGCAAATTTGTTCAACATGTTATGTGTTTCGTGATAGACAGACCGATAATCTTGACTTCTGAAGCAGCGTCTAGTGCATCTTTCTTGTCATTAGAACTGCATTTATCAGTATGTATGTATAGTATAATTTGAAGCATTATCACCACACCAGTCAGACGTTGTTGACATTTTATCCGGATCTCCACTGTCCAGGCTACCGCGTTTGTAGAGATTCGGGACACCTTGTCGACGGATTTATCAACGCGAGCAGATTTGAATTTCGACATGGCTGACTCGTTCTTCCCAAGGACAAGCACCTCAGGCCAGGAAGCTGTCATCGACATAGAGTTCATGGAGTACGAGCAACACGTGCAAGCTCGAGCCAAAGTATTGGCCGACGAGAATTTTGGCGCTCCAGGAGGACGCCATGCCTGGAAAACTTTGATCTTCTGGAAACGTCGCCGCACAGTTCCTACTTCCACCAGGCGAACATTTGTGAGTGCAGCTTCAACTCCTCTTTATCACCCACCGTTTCAAGCACTACCGGGTCGCAAATCCTATCATGGCTCTAGAAGATCCATTAATCCAGCAACGGTACCACTGTACATGAGTCATGACGAATTCTCCAGCTCCTCCATCCGGCCTTGGTGGGAACCCATGATGCGTGGATCAGGCAAGATCTCCATGGCAGGTGGGCAAGACTCAAAGTTCTGCAACATGTCACCATATGTTTCCTTGGGTGGGCAACCACAACGAGTCCCCATTGCGCCATTGTACGTTGTCTGATGAGCAACTTCAAATCTAACAATCAAATCAGCAAGAGCTCTGATCAGTTTAGGAGACTGGTTCTGTCAAAGTTGCATGTTACTTATATGCATTTTTCAGGAGTATATTGGACCCAAAGGTACTAGATCTAGGAGTACATATTGAAAGAATTTCAAAGACTTTAGCTTATAGATCCAACATAATTCATACAAGTGTGACTGGAAGTGTCCTCATTAGCGATGCTCATGTCATACTGGAGTAGGTCAGGGTGTGATTATTGATCTAGAATATGTTTGAGAGCATCAGGCAGGATATATTGATCGGAGCATCTTGTTTGCTGATCTTATATCGGTGATCATCTTGTCGGAGTATCTTATGCTGGGCTATAGTATGTTTGTAATCAATCTGCGCTCAGCTACTTCACAGATCATACTGTAAATTTTATTTTTATTAAACGATTGCTCCAGAGTCGAGTTGCTGTTCATGCTGTTCAGGACTACTCGACGTGCTTCATTAGCTCTTAAAAGGATCTTACCCTTCTCCAGATTTGTGTAGTTGTTAAAGATTTATTGTAAATATAGATAGAAAGCAAAATTATAAACAGATATTGAGAATGAAGTTGAAGGTTGTGAATTTATGATTATATTTATAAGGTTAGATCTATGATTGTTATCACCAATCTTTTTTAATGATTTCTGAAAATTAAAATTTGATATTTATTTTACAATTTAATAAAACATTATACTGGTAATTTGTGGATGAGACTAGTTGTGATGGATTGAAATGTGATACTTTGATAGTGGTCATTTTTCTATATTTTTTGATTGTTTAATTTTATGAGTTAGTTTTTAGGGTTGAACTTGAACTAAAAGTAAGAAAATGATTTGTAAATGATTACTTTGACATGAAATTCAAAAATAAAATTCATTGTCCCCTTTCTAAAAATTTCACATGAGCACAAAGCTAACAAGAATGGATGAATGGCATTCGGGAGAGATCAATACCACTTTCTGGTAGTGAAACGACAAAAAAATTGCCAACAAACATCAAATTGCATCAGCCATGGCCGAATCCTCTGCATTCAGATAGTCATTGCAGCTCAGATTTGAAGGCATGAACTCAGTTTGAGCTTTTTCCATTGACGTTGAAGCACTTAAGCAAGGATTGTTTAGAGCGTGATCTCACAAGCAAACACAGCCCCGCGTCTATTAGGTTTTTAATGTTGTAAAATTTGATAGGGAAAAATGAGATTTCTGCACTGGATTTGGCAGGTTAAAACTTTGGAATCTTGAAGAAAAGGTTGGATTTGAGGACCGGGGTCGTCACAGATGCCGTCATGTTGTTCAATGACCAGAGTAGAATTCAAGAATTGGTCCTCCACAATGCGGAAAGGTGAGCGAACCGGTATGTTACTATGACCGTCTTTTGTACACTCCTTACTTCTGTCGGTAAGGTCGCCCATGCAAAGAAATGTACCGTTCTGCACCGGATAGTGCTTCTGTGATCATACTGAAAGATAACTTTCTAGAAAACCGGAAGTTTATTAGTAAGCTATAGTGTATACCACTTTCAATTTCCTAACATGCGAAAGCAACCCCACTACCGGTACCTTGGAGCAAGTGAGAGCCTTGAAGGTGATGACGCTGCAACATCACATGGAAGTGGGATCTATTCAACATGAGAATCTAGATGTCACAAAAAATAAGATTATGAAAGGTAGATACGTCCGTTTCCATGAAGGATCTAACACCAAACACCAAACTCTGTTAGAATAAACATCATCGGACATGGTAAAAGTTGGCCTCAATTGTGCAGGTCACTTCAAGCAAAATGTAAATTAGATTCCAAAACATGATACGTTGTGTACACAAATCTGTAAATCTGAGTTCAGTATTATGAGCTAGCAATCCTGAAAGTGTACTTTCGGTCTTTTTGAAGCTACTACTTGGTCAGGTTCTAGAAACCGAAAGCCAAGCTTGGTCATCTTCGCCACAAATTTCCGCTTCAGTTCCCTTGCCACCACAATTCTCTCAAACTCCTCCATGCGGTGCCCGACATTGCTCTCAAGCTCACTCACCATCGCCCGCAACACCATCGTCCGCACCATCATCGCCCTCACTATCTCCCCCATCGTCGCCCTCACCATCGCCAGAAGCATCACCATCGCCCTCACCATCGCCCTCGCTAGCTTCCTCACCATCGCCCTCACCATCACCAAAGGCTTCGCTCTCAACCTCATTCATGCGGTGCCAGGGAGGGTGCCAGTAACCACGTTGCTTGTTAAACAACCCAAAGTCGTCGATCCAATTCTCGTGGCAGCTCTGGCAAAGGTCGTAGCCACCATCGCTCAGAGGACAATCCTTTGAAAAGCAGTGAAACCTTCTCCCAAGAATGGGCGTCATATCACAACCATCACAAGTAACATTGGGGTGGATTTGGCTGTTCACTGTAGGTTCTTCGCCCTCATCATCGCTCTCAAGCCCCGACATGTATGGCAAGTGACTCTTGTTCAAATTCAGCCCAGGGCACATTGCTTCCAGCGTCTCAATCTCATGAGCTCTCAACAGCACTTTGCAATTGCTCAAAAGGAAAGAATTCAGGGAAACTAGGTGATTGACATCCGGCAGTTTTCTCAATCTCGTGCACCACATGAGAGTAAGTGTCCTTAATGCAGGCAAGGGTGCACTGCTGGTCAAGCTCCTCAATTTCTTACACTCCGTAAGCACAAGTTCCCTCAACTGAGGGAAACTACTCAAATCGGGTAGCTCGGAACATTTTAACTGGTTCAATTCAAGAGTCTCCAGCTGCAGAAGAGTGCCAGTTTTCCATTCTCTCAGACTGGTGCAAGCAACGGCATCAATCTTTTCCAATCTTGTAAGCATGTGCATATCAGGTAACCTCTCCAACTCGCGGCAAACATGTAAAGTTACACTCGTTAAAGCAGTCAAGCTGCTCAAACATGGCATATCCTTGAAACCACATCCTCTGATCGTAATCTCCTGTAATCTTGTCAAGGTCGAGAGACCGGCCAATTCATCAACTCCTTCGGGAGAATTGGTTATCTCAAGAATCTTCAAATTCACGAAGTTGGATACACATGATGATGTTTTTTCACTCCATCCTTCAATCCCAACTCTCTCCAACTTTGTCAGCTTGTGCAGATCATGGCATCCTTCAATCGCTTCACAATCAACCGAAAGATCGTCCAAAGCGATGAAATCGCTCAAACCAGGAATCGTCTTGATTAATGGGCACTTGAAGACATGCAGTTCTTTCAAGTTAATCAGCTTGCACATGTTAGCCAACTCAGCCAACTCGGAACATCCTTCTGCTCGAAACACTTGCAAAGAGACCAAGTGGCTTAAACCCGCCACTGCTTTGATCAACTTGCAGGACGAAACCTCCAATTTCAGCAAGTTCTTCAACCTCCTTAGATTGGGCAACTCTTCAAGCATTCTGCACCCGCTCAAATCGAGTTCTTCCAGAGCGACTAAATCGCCTACACCGTGACAGCTTTGCAACGAACTGCAGTCTCTTAAGCTCAAGCGTTTTAGGTTGGTCATTTTTGAGCTTAGGCCTGATATCATGCCTGCCAGCTTACATGAATCAAACGATACATCTCGTAGCAAAACCAACCTGCTTAAATCAGGTAACGTCTCAGCTATTGACTCTGAATGCAAGTCTTTGACATGTAGAATTTGCAGACGTGTCAAATTCTCAATCTCTTTGTTCAGTGAATCTGTTTGTAACCCATCCAAGTGAAGGAAAACCATATTCTTTAAAAGTCTAAGTCCAAGAATATGAAACAAGTTTGAAGGACCTGTGTAATATGCATAATTAATTTCCAAGCTCTTCAATTGCGTTAATGAGCTCACGTCCAGCACTTCAGTCTCCAAGTGCACTTGCACCAACTTCAACACTCTCAAGTTTGAGCAGCAACTCAGGTCTAGTTCGTTCACAAAACACTTCACCTCCGAAAGATAATTCTGCTCTCCAATCATGCATATTCTGCGAAGGCTTCTCCAACCACCTCCAGATAGGCAGGTTTCTTCTCTTTGTGGATCATCTGGATCGTATACCTTCTCATAAATCCAAGGTTGCGGATCAAATTCTCCCCCTTTTGCTTTCATAATAGCAAACTCACGCCACAGATCATGCATGCCTATCGCTTTGCTTCCATCACCCAAGGCTTCGATTAGAGATTTTCTCTTCAATCCCTTCAACTACAAATCAAAAGATAACAACCACAAGTTAGTTCAGGTCCCAATTACAACCAAGAGTACATAATCCACAAGTTTATCTTATCACCCTTTCTAAAGTTATGAGTAAATACAGCATATCAAATTAAAACATACTAGAGAGCGCATTCAATCCTTACCATTGTCATGGTAGCAGCAACACTTCTACCATGAACCATACTGAACCATTGAAAAATGTTAATCCTCATCTCCCTAGAATCAAACCAAGGTGATATTGGCATAGGACCAAAAAGGGCTACATCCATGAATAGTGCTTGGTCCTCATTGTTCAATGTATCAAAACTTCTTCTTAGAATGGAAAAGACAGGATGCATGTCTTCTTTCTCGCGGTATTGGTTGAAAGTGTCACTTTCATTCAACTTCTCAAGCCACTCTTCTGGATCATTCCCAAGCTGCGCACCCAACACCTTTAATGCCAATGGGTGATAATGATGACTGATGCCATCTCCTTTGCCAAAATGACATCGTTGAACACATTGCGTTATAAGTTGCACAGTTGTAGGCCAGACATCCTTCAAGTGAAGTTTAGGTGCAGCATAATGCAAAAATAGAGACATTGCTTCATTCTCCAATAGCTCCACCATCTCAACACATTCGCCTTCATGAATGTTGAGAGTTTGTAGTTGAGCAAGTGAACGAGCAGCGATTATCACAATGCTCCCTTGCATAAACTCGGCTCTCAATAAATCCGTTGCAAAATCGACTACATGTTGTGAGTCAGACACATTGTCCATGGCCAACAATACTTTGTGATTCTTGATAGTCCTCTTGATCCTATCCTTGCACTGCATTCAACAGTAGAACATCCATAGAGGCCCATAGAGAACAACTCGTTACAAAACATTCTTCAACTTGAATCAAAACATTGAAAACATAATTTTCAGTTCAACAAGAGAAAAATCCTTTAACATCCTACATTTTGTAAAGCTGTAAATATTTTGACACTGAATGGGATTTGATCATACCTCAGCTTTGTTAAACCTCTCTATGAGCTCATGTTTGGTGGTTGTCAACTTCTTCAACACTATTTGTAACATTTGAAGTTCATTCTCTTCTCCAAACTCAATATGGCATACTCTACCACGAAACTCATTGAAATAGTCATTACACAAAGTCATACAACCTGTGCTTTTTCCGATACCTCCAACTCCATATAATCCTAGTGTTCGAACTCCGTAACATTTGGACACCAGCATACCTTCGATCTTCTCACGAATCACCTATGCAGCAGAATGTGTAAGTTAAGGTTTAAATACTTCAAAGTCTTTACATCTTTACAAAACTACAGTCCAAGTTGGAAATAACTTCAACAGTACCACTCATTTTTAAGACATTCAAATGTGTAGTTACACTTACTTTGCATAAGCGTCTTCGTCCTTGCACATGGGAATCATCGGACCTTAATTCAGGAAGAATTTCCTCACACACTGCCTGCACAATTTCTTGTCGACACCTCACTTCATCTGCCCTATCCAAAGATATACCATTAGAGTGTCCAATCACTTTAAGGGTTGCTTGCCAATCTTCCACGATGATTCTATTGTCCTTCTCAGCCCAGCATTGCCATTGCTTCAACCAACGGACATGGTTCTCTTTCTTACGAAATTGTTCACATGTCATGCCCAAAAACACAGGCATAATAATCAACCCCGGATCATGAGTCTTCCTCTTCACCAAAGCGGCCAACTCTAACATTGGCCATCTAGACCTTGAGAAGTATTCCTCAGACACAACTACCACCGCAACCTGGCATTGCTTGATTGCTTCGAAGATCACGTTTGGATAATGACATCCAATTGGCAGACTTCCTCGACGTCTGTCAAAAAATGGATACCTATCATGTGCCTCGATATCCAAACATAATTGCTCTACGAAGTTTTTCTGTGCACCGCTATGACTCAAAAAAATGGAGTGCTTGGGTTCGAGGAGGTTTTTGTCCCTACACATCAGAAGACAAATATCATGTTCTACAGTGGATTCGTCATTTGCCAAAGTATGCGCAATGACTGGCTTTCATACAATTGCTAGGTAATAAGGCATCTCATTTTATTTTTTCTCTATCTATGTCCAACATTGACCAAATCGTTCTAACAGTAAACTATGGAGCAACATTAAACTACAACATTGTAAAGCAAAACATCATTGCAGACCATTCACCAATGTATGTCATCCATATGCCAGAATACACAACATGCAAATGACTGGACAGTGATGTAACAGACCGACCTCTGTGCAATGCTGCTAACGGGACTTTGGAGATGATCATTCTCGCCCGAGCCAGAGCTGTTGAAAATGGGCGCATCATCCGCGGCTGGCTTGTCGGAACCACATGTTTTAGAGCTCCGAGATTGCCCTGTGGTAGTTGTTGTCGCATTCTTAACTGTCATACACTTAAAGATCAACGCGGATATGAACCCGAGAACAAAAAAGCCTCCAAGCTCTCCCAGAGCACCAACACTTGGAATCGACATTGCATTGAGTGGATTTCTCCTCCTCTAGCTGTGAGAAAACGAGTCATGACCTGATGAGAAAAAATCCTGAACAGAGGTCTGCACTTTGCAGCTTCAGAAATCATTGAAACTGGTGCTCCTTAGATAGGGTTCGTTTTCAACATGCTAAAACGAAAACAGAAATATGCTAAAGAATGAAACTCTTGAATAATTACAACACAACTACTGAATTCAGCATGCTTGAATGTGTACTCTGTTTAATACCAAAGATGAGGTTAAATTCGGACCTTTTCTGATACTGACAACTACTAGCCAGAGAATCCACTTACATGTGAAAAAAGGCAATTCGTCAAGGTATACATACTCCGTAGAAACCTCCCACATGATAAATATGGATGGAAACTTTCGAGTAAATCATCATAACCGGTATGGCAGCTCTGCCTTCAAAGATGTCCGGGTAACAGCAAGCACAAAACTACAAATGAAAGACGTCCCTGTGATATAAGAAACCCTAGAATTCAGTAAAATAAAGAAACCCTAGAATTCAGCAAAATAATCACACTAAAACTGATGTGAGAAGATGCAAGCCTAGTCAAGCGGCTAAAACGATGTTAAATCTAGAGCATTTGCACTTGCAAGCAAGTAATACCGACACTCATGCTGATCTAGAGACATTCCTATGCGGCATGGAAAAGACAAAGCACCTTGTGATGATTCCTTTAGTTACAACATCTAAAATTCAGCCATGCCCGTATATCAATTCAGTGCATTTAGATGAACTTACGGGCCTGTGCATGCAGTTCGCTCAGATGGAAACAAAGAAACTCTACACAAAGCAGATTGATTTCTTGTGTCAAGTTTGTTGAAGTACTGGAAATGGCGATGGCAACGTAACCTGGCCGCCGTGACGAAAACCCAGGCCGGGAGCATGCACCGAAATGCTCCGAAGCAGGATTCTCTGTTGATACTTGAAACACTCGAACAAGTGCTGTCTTATACTTCCAACAAGATGCCGGAGATGCAACTTTAAAGATGCAACTTAAAGTCAACTTAAACCTGAAGTTCGGGGTCCTGTAGCCGTGGAGTGGGGCTGGTTCACACCTGGCCTTGTGTAATTTTTTAACTGAAGGGACAATACCGCTGTCATTTGATAGAGGAGGTTCTATTCACACTGCATGAGCAGCGGGTACTCGTTCCCGTATATGGTAGACACCAGTGTTGGTTGTTATGGCATCTTTCTACAGTGAAAGCTTGGACAGTGGTTCATTCTAAATACCCGTTTGAGGTCCACAACTTCTCATAATGACTCTTATTAATTCATTTCATTGTAGAAGATGCCATAACAGACCAACACTGGTAGACACACCTAAAATCACCAACTTAAACTGGTACTCCCCCACTCAGTCCCGACGATACCTCCCCCTTTCTATCTTCGGAGTGAAAATATCTTGATCTACTGCTCTGATTGCTTGAGAGCTCCGAGAGAGGTGGAAAGGCCTCACATGAATAAGGTTTCAAATGGTATGAGTCTGTCCCCGCTATATATAAGCGAAACCCAGTTTAAGCAACCTAACCTATATTTAGAAATTTAGAAATTCTTTAAAAAACATTCTAATCTTCAAAATGTGATTTCGTGAGGAATGCAAAAAATTGCATCATGAAATTTGCAATTCTCAATTTTATAGAAAATCTCAAAGTGCAAAGTACTATGTGACCCATTTCTAACTTAGAATCTTCTATGAGCAATAATAGTGGTCCTCAACTTTGCTCACCATTTAACCCAAAACCGTACACTATGATTGTGAGAGTTCATCCACTAACAAAGTGACCAATAAGAAAATTAGTCCTCCGATTGAGGACTGACAATTTACTTTTAAAAGATTTAGGAGGTTGGTGAGGTCGTACTAAGGTGTGGTGATTTTAGGGACTTTGGTGACTTTCGGTGCGTCTAACATAGATACTTTATTTGAATGTAATGGAAACAAGATCTCGAAAGATACAAATAGATCTATTACTCACATGTACCATAGCAAGGTAGTTTCTTTGTCGAAGAATAATTATATTTATTTAAGCGAAAACCAGAAATTCTCAGCCAAATGAAATGACCAAGTGGAAAATACCAATTGAAAAAAACAGAATACTGTAAACTTTGAACTCTTCTCATTAATAACCATGTCCACGCATTGGAAAACGGTGCCTTACAATGCATCTTAGCTTGGTGACCATGGTTTAACTTAATATGAGGTGCACCAAGCAAACTTGTTTTTGGAATCTGGCACTTTGACTGAGGTGGCACAGTGCATTCCATGTCCGGGTCTCTCTTAGCAACCTGTTTTCAAGCATTGAAAATCCTCCAGATGCTAGGGCTTGTGATTAGATTGAAGCAGTTATATCATTTAAAATCCTTCATTTGGACATCTAGTGCTGTGAGATTCAGAGCACCCGCCTCCCACAGGAGTGGTGACGGGATCAGCACCCATTGCCTCCAAGTGGCAGGTGCCTGTGTGAGTAGTTTCTGAGATCGCTGTGTGTACAGGGTCGATATAGCCGAGTTGGTCTAAGGCGCCAGTTTCAGGTACTCTCAGCAATTTTACGAGGATCTTTATAGAAATGATCCACTGGTGGAAGCTAATACGGAGGCCCGGGCTCAGTGTATGGGGAGCGTGCCTCGCAGAGTCACGGACGATCAGAATTATATTCTGACGAGACCATTCACCGTAGAGGAAGTTCAGGAAGCAGCAAAGGATCTACCTAAGTTCAAAACCGCTGGCCCTGACAACATCCCCACTGAATGGTTCCAGGAGTCTTGGGAGGCGATTGAAGACGACATTCTGAAACTCATTCAGAAAACCTTCGACTCGAAGCAGTTGCATCTTGAATTGAATTCGAGACTTCACACTCTTATTCCGAAGGGGGGCCCTAGAGTGCACCTCACTAACTACAGGCCGATCTCCGTCTTGACATCAACATATAAATTGATCGCCAAGACGATTGCCAACAGGGCACAGAATTTTCTCCCGAGTTGGATCAACTCCACGCAGACAGGATTCGTGAAAGACAGATACATTCTCGACAATGTCTTCACATGCTACGAATCAATGGAATGGGCGAGGGAGAGTAAGCAGGATCTGGTGATTCTATTCCTTGATTTCCAGAAGGCGTATGATAGAGTTAATTGGTCTTTTCTAAAGACCTCCATGAAACACCTGGGGTTCTCTCAGCTTTGGATCGACTGGATGGCTACTCTGTATGAAGGTGCCACTTCTTCGGTGATAGTCAACGGTCAGAAGGGTGAGAAATTTTCTATTCGGAGAGGGGTGAGGCAAGGGTGCCCCCTGGCACCCTACCTCTACGTTTTTGTGGCAAATGTTTTATCGCACATGATAAATGATCCGGTGTACGGAGTTCAAGGAATCAAACTCCCCGATGGCTCCTATCTTAGGGAAATGCTATTCGCAGACGACACGGCATTATACCTTCTAGGAACTAAGGAGAATATGGAGCGGGCATATTAGGTCCTACAGAAGTTCTGCGAAGCCTCTGGGGCTCGCTTGAACTGGGACAAGTCTTTTGCCGTTTGGGCATCAGACTCTGTTCGAGACTGGTCCTGGGGCGAGGACCTCGGGTTGAGATGGTTGAGAACGGAAGAAACTGGAGGATACTTAGGATTCCCAGTTGGGTATAAAATTGCTCAACGTGACAAGGACAACAAGGTCCTTTAGCAGATTCGGTTACAGCTTAGCAGATGGAGCCTCAAACCGCTTTCTATGGCGGCCAGAATCTTGGTTACTAACCAAGTAATACTGTCCTCGATCTGGTACATCTCATCGTGTGCAGACATTTCTCTCGGTACTTTCAACAAGGTGCGAGCACTTGTTTGCAACTTTGTTTGAGGAGGAGATCCTGATCGGAAATGCAGGGCCAGAGTGGCATGGAACTCGGCAGTACTCCCAACATCGCACAAGGGGATTAAAATATTTGATCCCGCTTCCCAAGCGGCGGCACTCTTAGCGAAGATGATCACCCGTGGTCTTTCACCAGGGGTGAGCCCTGGAAGATTCTTTTGCGACACCGAGTTCAGTCCTTACACCTTCAGAAGGGCGGCACCTGGGGAAACGATATGAACTGGCTTTTTACAGCCAAGAAGATCGCTCCACAAGGGTCCCCCTTGTGGCAAGAGATCTGGACCGCATGGAAACAGGTTAGGCCAGGAGCGATTAAGGCTAAACTTGACACTACAGACGAGACACTAAGACAATCTTGGTGTTTTAACGAATTTTTGAAGAATCCAGCGGGAGAGATGTGGGGGAATGTCTATGAGGGCATGTTCCGGAGATGGTCAAACAAAGGCATCATGCGGTTGAAGGATGTATGGTGTGATAGGACCAATCGATTTCTCAACGACAGGGATCTCTGGAGTCTTACAGGTACTCAGAATTTGGGAAGGATCAGAGACGAATTGGTTCACAGCGTCACTTGGAGGGAGTCTCGACCAGGAATTGGATCTTGGCTTATTACAGACGATCAGACCAATCCTCCTAACATCTATCAGGTGCGACAGGTTTTGGCTGCCTCGGTTCTGGCGGCCAGGTACAGGCCAATTTGAAACTCGGAGAGGCTGGAATTCATTAGTGATTCGGCAATGCTTGTTTCGGGTACCAAGCTTACAACTGCAAGGGTAGTTGTGAAGAATAGCAAGGGAGAAGTCTTAGAGATTAACCCCTCTAAGCCAATTCCGAGCGAACTCTTAGTATGGAGGGTCAGCTCAGGGAAAGTGAAGGATCTTCACTTTGATCCACAAGAGTGGACTTGGAGACGGGCAAGGATGCTTGAACCCACACATTTTTACGGTTACACCACGAAGAAGGGCTACAGAATCATTATGGATTCAATTGCGAAGAAACCCCCCTTCGAGAGTTCGTTACAGAACTTAGTTTACACTCCAGCTCAGAGAAAATCTTTTTATAGATTTCTCTGGCATCCGTGGCTTCCTCGGAAGGTTGCGACGATGCTTTGGCTAACATGTCAAGGGGGTTTATCCCTGGTGGATTGAAGACGCCGTCTCGGGAGCGACAGTATATGCAATTTATGCAACGCCAGTGCTAGCGAGACGCCTCAACACACGTTTTGGGCCTGTGTCTCTGTTTCCCTAGTTTGGCCCAAGGTTCGGGAACTTCGAGCGTTAGCAGGGCTTCCAGATAACAGGACCTCTTGGTTTCAGATCCTTACAGGTTTGGACTCTCCTGTTGTTCAGGCAGTACCGAACACGGCTCCTATTCAGGATGGAGCCTCGACCCCTCAAGATACTGTTCAGAAACCATGGGATATTTTGAGGGCTTGCATTATTTGGAGCATGTGGTGCATGAAATGTGCCCATGATCTTAGGGAGGAGAATTTTCACATTGGATTGGCTATGTTTAAAGCATGGTAGCTTACGATCCAAGCAGGTATGGGAGCTTGGAGGGAGATTTTGCGTTTTGCAAAAGTCCCGAAATCGGATAAGCAACGAGCAAAAGAAACGCACTTCAAGACAGTGTGGAGCCATGGAGGTGTTTTTCTGAAGATTGAAGGGGGGTCGTTACGATGGCAGCTTGCTCCAAATCCCCATTTCCTTCCAAAGGAATTGGCGAATAAATACAGAGTTTTTATTTGGCCCAGGGAAGCATCACCAAGTGTGCAGGAGGACTTTCTTTCGGACGATGTCGAGACGTCTTTTACACCCTGGTCAGAGGCGGTGTTTTCAACATCGTCAAACGCTAGGAACATCTCGGCAGGAGACGATGAGGTTGAAGGTTTAGCGGAAGACATTATTAATCGCATTGTAGAGGATATTCTTTCGTCCTCTTCAGGAGAGATGGAAGGCGTTCCGCCTCTTCCGGGTCTTAGCCGGCCCGCATTCAAAGAGATTTCCCTTAAGGACAATCTCTCTCTGCCTATGGATTTGCAGGACGATGAGGAGCTCTGTTCACAGGCTCACTTCTGGACTCAGAATTTAGGTTCATTCTGTGATTTTAGTGTTTGATGGTACTTGGTAGTTCAAGTGATAGGCTCGTGTTCTCTTGGTTGGTTCTTTTGCTCAGCTTCTGTGCCTTGAGCGGTTTGTTTTGTTGGGAGCTTTGCTCCTGTTCCCTGGTCTTGGTTTTGTGCCTCGGCTGGGGTGTTTCTGTTTCTTGGGCTCTGGGTTTTTCCCGGGTCTTCTAGGGTTTCTCGCCCCTTAAGTCTGCTTGTCAGGCTGCCCTCTCCTGGCTTCGTGTTAGGTTCTGCTCGGCTTTTGCCTTGAGTTGTTATTTTCTCATTTTAACCCGGATCGGGATTTAGCGCCAGTTTCAGGTACTGGTCCGAAAGGGCGTGGGTTCAAATCCCACTGTCGACACGTGTCACTTTTGCATTTTTAGACACCCCACCCCTAGCATCTCAAAAGGGCATTCCAACGCACCAATCCATTCGTCATTTGGACATTGTATGCATTAGTTACGAAGGTGTAAAGTTTTGATACCTTTCACGGTAGAAATTTCTTCACGACCAAGTCTACGTACATACATCAATCATGATCTTTCCAATCTTGAACCAACTAGAATGTTGGATTTTGTGTAATTTTGAAGGATCAAAAGATGAATAATGTTCAATTTTGAATTTTTGAAGGTTCCTATGTAGATCCCATGTAGAGTCATTAAAGGTGTGTGTTTTTCCAACATTAAGCCAAGGTTTCAAGCCTCATTTTAGACCAAGCTTGTACATCAAATGAAACATTGTTTAGAATGACAATACAAATTTGGATTACTCTAAAAAAGTCCCTAAAACTTGTAAAAGCATTGTACAAAAGATTGCTAAAAGAATTTGATGCCTCTCCACAGTGATTAATGCCAAGGTATCTTGAGCACCTAGTCAATGTGACAAAATTGGTCTAAGGCGTCAGTTTTTGGTAGTCTTTTCTTGTTTCTTTTATACATTTACCTCGGATTTATAGCGCATTTCTAAGTCTTTCTTCTTTGTTGAAAACAAAATCAATTTGATTTATTTTTGCCTTTCAATGCAGAGTTTGCCTTCCAAATAGAATGATTTGGAATCTTATTTGTATACTTAGTGGATATTTTATGGGAATGGTTTTTTCTAAAATAGATGCTTTTAATATATGTTCAAGCTTGATCTACAAAAGTGGGATTCGAAAGTTATATTTGTAGATATAAAGGTTTCCAAAGCACTACTACAAAATAAACTCAAATAAGCTAGATAACATATGGAAGTACAAAAGTCAAGTCTTTATTATGGAGATATGAAACTTAGCACTTTGTTGATTAAAAAGAAAGTCATCAACTCTATTTTCTTTGTGACGAATGACTTCAAAATCATAGATTCTAGAAAATCTTAAATTGTATAGATTCCAAGAGCTCTTTATAGGAAGCTAGAGTTGGAAAAATACTATAGCCCAAATTTGAGAAATGTTGGAGTTTCAATAGATAGAATGCCATAATAATTGCAGGCAATACCATAGTCTGACCAAAGACAACGCTTTTTTGTTTGTAGATTGAAATTGATGGTAGACTCATACATAATTGTAGAAAGATGTTATTTTTGTTTGAAGGTTATTAAAGATTGTTGCTATTATAATGATCTGCACATTCCAACAAACAATATTAAAGGTACTCTTGTTATTAATAAAAAATCAAGTTATTTGAATGCTAGGTAATCTATATTTTCTATGGCTCAACGTTATAATTGGCAAGAACTAGCCATAAATTTTTGAGATCCAAACCAATATCCAAACTAGAGACCAAACATCTTTTAGTTATACTTAACCTACAAATCTGGAACTAGTACCCTAACAATTCTTTTCCTTAAAATGTAAAAGCACGCTTCATTCCTAACAAAATCCCATATGCTAAGACACTGTCTCTAGACTACAAACCCAATATTATAAATTATCCAATTTTCTTCCTCTAACAAGAAATTGGCAGTCCATGTTGGAAATGTAACTTCTTTGGATTTCAAAAAGTAAGAATTTTGGAACGTATGCTTCGCTTTTTCTTTCCTGGTAGAAAAACTTCTTGATGGTTGAGACCTCCAATCAGTAAATGGCCGAGTATTGTCTTCTCATGAGCTTATTGTAGGTACTTATTGAAGGTTCCCTCTTCATATCTTTCAAAAACGACTTTCAAGACTCTTTTAACTTTGCTAGGCAACGTTATCTTTCTTCCACACTAGTTTTTGACCTTTGGCGCTAAAACCTTGCTAGAACCTAGGGTGGTACTTGTTTTGCCTATACTATAATAAGCTAATGCTACTTGTTGTACCACAAAAGCAAACAAAGTTATCTTTGATGCATTCCACTCAATCCCCACCTCGTCACTTTTTCATCAACACAACCCCTCCATCATCACTTTTTCTTCAACACAACCTCCACCTCATCACTTTTTCTTCAACACAACCCCCCCATCATCACTTTTTCTTCAACACAACCCCCACCTCATCACTTTTTCTTCAACACAACCCCTTTCATTTTCCATTGCACAAGTCTAATATCAAAAAATTCTCCACCTAAGAATATTAATTCAAAACTTTCTAAAAACTAAGCAATAGAGAGTTTTGTTTTCAACAAAGAAGAAAGACTTAGAAATGCGCTATAAATCCGAGGTAAATGTATAAAAGAAACAAGAAAAGACTACCAAAAACTGACGCCTTAGACCAATTTTGTCACATTGACTAGGTGCTCAAGATACCTTGGCATTAATCACTGTGGAGAGGCATCAAATTCTTTTAGCAATCTTTTGTACAATGCTTTTACAAGTTTTAGGGACTTTTTTAGAGTAATCCAAATTTGTATTGTCATTCTAAACAATGTTTCATTTGATGTACAAGCTTGGTCTAAAATGAGGCTTGAAACCTTGGCTTAATGTTGGAAAAACACACACCTTTAATGACTCTACATGGGATCTACATAGGAACCTTCAAAAATTCAAAATTGAACATTATTCATCTTTTGATCCTTCAAAATTACACAAAATCCAACATTCTAGTTGGTTCAAGATTGGAAAGATCATGATTGATGTATGTACGTAGACTTGGTCGTGAAGAAATTTCTACCGTGAAAGGTATCAAAACTTTACACCTTCGTAACTAATGCATACAATGTCCAAATGACGAATGGATTGGTGCGTTGGAATGCCCTTTTGAGATGCTAGGGGTGGGGTGTCTAAAAATGCAAAAGTGACACGTGTCGACAGTGGGATTTGAACCCACGCCCTTTCGGACCAGTACCTGAAACTGGCGCTGAAACCCCATCAAGGTTAAAAAGAAAAGAGGGAACAACTCAAAGCCAAAGGCCGAGCAAACCTGACACCAAGCCAGGGAAAGGCCCGCAAAGCGGACCAAGGGGGCGGGAGCCCCCAGGGGCGAAAGCCCCAAAAGACCAAGGGCAGAACCCAAGATCAAGAAGAAACAAATCAAGCGGCCAAGGCACAGAGGCCAAGGAACCGAGAAAAGGGAGCAAGAAACCCCTACTAACAACCAATACTAACAAGGCAAATCGAAGAAAAGCCTAACAAGAACCAGACTAATCTAAGTTCTGTGTCCAGAAATGCGCCTGAGAGAAGAGTTCCTCCTCATCTTGTAAATCCTGTGGAAGAGAGAGATCATCCTCTGGGGAGACCTCCTCTTGAACCACCGCATAGCCAGCGACCTCACTAGAAGAAGCCGAAAGAAAGTCGTCGACAATCTGATTAATAATATCTTCCGCCATCATCTCCACGTCGACATTACCACTTGGGCCTGCCCTAGCATCTGAGGAAGACGAAAAGGCAGCCTGAGACCAAGGTGTATACGACCCGCCTGAATCATCCGATAAGAAATCCTCCTGCACACAAGGGGACCCCTCTCGCGGCCGAACAAAGACTCGATACTTATTTGCCAACTCCTTCGGCAAAAAGTGCAGGTTAGGGGCAAGCTGCCACTTAAGTGACCCTCCCTCAATTTTCAAGAAAATACCTCTATGGCTCCAAACACTCTTAAAGTGCCCTTCCTTCGCCCTTTGTTTATTTGATTTTGGGACCTTTGCATACCGCAAGATCTCTCTCCACGCTCCTATACCAGCCTGTATGGTAAGTTGCCACGCTTTAAACATGGCGAGACCAATGTGAAAATTCTCGTCTCTGAGATCATGTCCACACTTCATACACCAGATGCTCCAAATTAAACACGCTCTCAGAACATCCCACGGCTTCTCCACTGTGTCCTGAGGTGCTGATGCAGAGTCTTGTATCGGATCAGTATTTGGTTGAGGGAAACCCACCGGGTCATCTAACCCTGTGAGAACCTGAAACCATGTCGTCCTATTATCAGGAAGACCTGCAATAGCTCGAAGCTCCTTCACCTTGGGCCATACCGGTGAAACTGAATGGCATGCCCAGAACGTATGCTGCGGGGTCTCTCTTGCTCCTGTTAAACATAAGTTACAGAGCCCATCACTCCCCAGCCTTCTTCTCCAATCGGCTAAGGGCAAACCTCCTTGGTAGGTAAGTCACAACATTGTGGCTACCTTTCTCGGAAGCCAAGGATGCCAAAGGAATTTATAAAATAATTTCCTCTGTGTCGGAGTATATCCAAGATTCTGTAAGGATCTCTCAAATGGTGGCTTCTTAAAAATCAAATCCATAATGATCCGATACCCCTTCTTAGTTGTGTAACCATAGAAGTTGGTTGGTTGCAACATCCCAGCCTGTCTCCACGTCCACTCCTTAGGATCAAACTTTAAGTTTTTCACCCTACCCGATTGGACCCTCCAAACCGAGTACTCATAAGGAATCGGCTTCGAAGGATTAATTTCTATGACTTCTCCTTTACTGTTCTTGCATAAAACCCTGGCCGATGTAAGTCTTGTCCCCGGGAATAGAATCGTCGATTCGCTAATCCTCCTCAGTCGCTCTGTATTACCCCCCGGTCTGTAAGAAGCCGCTACCACCGACGACTCCAGCACATGTCGCACTTGATATATAGTGGGATTCTGTGCCTGATCATCTGTAATCAACCATGAACCTATCCCTGGTCTTGAAGTACCCCAGTGCACACTGTGTACTAATTCATCCCTAATCCTTCCCAGGTTCTGAGAACCCGTAAGAGTCCATAGATCTCTATCATTCAAAAATCTCTGAGTTCGCTCACACCAAACGTCGTTCAAGCGCATAATGCCCTTGTTCGACCATTGGTGAAACATACCTTCGTACTTATTATCCCACATCTCCCCTTCCGGATTCTTAAGATGTTCATTAAAACACCAAGACTGTCTGAGGGTCTCATCAGCGATCTCAGGCTTGGATTTAATGATCCTTGCTCTAACTTGCTTCCACGCAGTCCAAATACCCTGCCACAAGGGAGACCCTTGCGGTGTAGTTTTCTTAGCCGTGAACAACCAGTTCATATCAGCTCCCCAGGTACCTCCCTTCTGTAACCTGAGCGACTGTATCCTATGACGTAGAAGCACTTTCCAGGGTTCATCTCCTAGAGACAGACCTCGAGTCACCATCTTCACTAATAAAGCCGCCGTTTGAGACGCCGGATCAAAGATTTTGATCCCTCCATGTAACACCGGGAGCACCGCAGAATTCCACGCAACCCTCGCCCTACTCCTCTTATCAGGGTCGCCTCCCCAAATGAAATTCCGAATTAAAGCTCGAACCTTGTTAAAGGTACCTAGAGATATGTCGGCACAGGACGCTATATACCAAATCGAGGAGAGAATCACCTGATTGGAAACAAAAATCCTAGCCGCCATAGAAAGGGGCGTCGGACTCCACTTGCTCAACTGAAGTCTAATGGGGGAGAGCACAATAAAGTGTACCACAAAGTGCAACATGTGACCACCAACAAGTGAATATGAAGTGTGCTGTTTTTTAAGGCTCAAAGCTGATTTTGAGCATTTTGGTGTAGTTTTTGAGCATTTTAGTCACTTTTTAAGGTGTCACAAGGTATCTTACAGGCATCTCCATAAGAAAAACATCTTCAATTGAAACTTAATTTGACCGCTAGTTCTAAATCATGAAAATGAAGATGTTCTTTTTTCACTTTTTTTTTTCCCGACCATTTGCAAACATCAGAAAATTATTTTTTGAGCATTTGAACACCACAATATTTGAAGGGAAGAGCTCCAAAAGTTTCGCCCAAAACAGTGTCCAGAAAACGTCACGACGGTACTTTTGGTACACTTTATGGGTCCAAAGTGTTGGAACCCCCGCATTTCTAGAATGGTACCTTAAGAACGGAGTGGACAGCGAAATTAAATGTGACTTTCGAGGAATCCATAAACATTTCTCTTCACTTTCGCAAATAATCCCATTCACTTGAACCGACTTCGCGGTATCCGTTCCACTTCTAAACCTCGATGTCTTGTCTCGCACATTTGGGAAGTTCAAGAGAATCAAGTCTATTTTTGAAATCCATAACTAAATTTTGAATCAACATAACTTAGATCCCACTTTCTTGAGTGTTTATAAGAAGGGCTGAAATTGTCAAATAGTTAAGCACTTTTTTGGTACACTTTATTGTGCTTGCCCCCTAATATGTTGTAAAATCTTATTGTCCTTGTCCCGTTGAGCCATTCTGTACCCTACAGGGAAGCCTAGATACCTCCCTATCTCTCCAGGCCGCAACCAGCGTAATCCTAGATCTTCGCCCCAGGACCAATCCCTGTCCGAATCTGACGCCCAAACCGCAAAAGATTTGTCCCAATTTAATCTAGCGCTGGATGCTTCACAGAATTTCTGTAAAACAACAAAGGCCCGCTCCATGTTCTCCTTGGTCTCTTGGAGATAAAGGGCCGTATCATCTGCAAAGAGCATCTTCCTAAGGGAGGTACCATCTGGCAAGCGAATACCCTGAACCCCATAAATGGGGTCGTTGATCATGTGAGATAACACGTCTGCAACGAATAGGTAAAGATAGGGTGCCAATGGGCACCCTTGTCTTACCCCTCTCATAATCTGGAAAGACTCCGTTCTCTGACCGTTAACTACAACCGACAATGTCGCCCCCTCATAAAGAGTTGCGGTCCAATTGATCCACTGCTGGGAGAATCCCAAATGTTTCATGGAGGATTTTAGAAAGGACCAATTGACTCTGTCATAGGCCTTTTGAAAATCTTAAAACAGAATCACTAAATCTTGTTTACTCTCCCTTGCCCACTCCATGGATTCATAACACGTGAAGACATTGTCTAAAATGTAACGGTCCTTGACAAAACCAGTTTGGGTCGAATTGATCCATCTGGGTAGAAAGTTCTGAGTTCGATTGGCAATAGTTTTTGCTATCAACTTATAAGTCGAAGGTAAAACTGACATTGGCCTGTAGTTCCCTATCATCACCCTGGAGCCTCCCTTAGGAACCATCGAATGTAGTCCAGTGTTCAAAGTGGGATCCATGACCCCCGAGTCAAACACCTCCTGAATGAGTTTCACAATATCATCTTCTATCGAATCCCATGATTCATGAAACCATTCTGTAGGCACACCATCTGGGCCCGCAGTCTTAAACTTGGGCATATCCTTGGCCGCTTCTTTCACCTCCTCTTTTGTGAACGGCTTTGTCAGAATCTCATTATGATCTGCTGTGACTATGCACGGAACGCTACCCATGCACTGAGCCCGAGCCTCCGAGTTCCCTTCCACCACCGGGTCGTTTCTATATAGATCCTCATAATACTGTTTGACGTATTTAGAGATCTCTTCTGGCTCTCGTAAGACTTCTCCTCCCCGAAGCAGCTCAGATATATGAGTTTTCTTCTTAGTCTCTTTGTGGTAGTTAAAAAACTCGGCTGAGCATCGATCACCCATCTTGCTCCAGTTCGCCCCTGTAGCAAACTGTTTCCTGTCCAATTTGTCCATACGAACCTCCTCCAGAACCGCTTGGGCACGATTTAGCTTATTCCACGATTCAAGATTATGCCAATCGTTTTGCAGGACCTGTTCCGCCTGCTTGATCTCCTCGAATTGCAACTCATATTTCTTGCGCCCTTCCTTCCTCTGTTTTGCCGTTATGTCATCACTCCGCTGCCGAATAGCCTCCAATGCTTCTGCCACCTTACCTCCCTGAGAAGGTTGATCACTGCTGGAAATATTGGATTTCCAGGTATCGATGAGATCATCCTGAGTCTCGGTCTTCTTGAGCAGTGCAGAATTAAAGGGCCTCGGCCCCTTTGCTCTGTAATGGTCCAGAATAATCTGTACATATACTGCCGCATGATCGGAGATATGTGAAATCGTAGGCCAGATAGATGTCTTCCCCCCAAATTCCTGTAACTTAGAGTTAACGTAGAAACGATCTAATCGAGCCCAGATCGGCGTAGGCTTCTCTCTCCTCCATGTATACTGCTTGTTACCCATTTTACGAAATTCATCAAGTCTGAATACATCGTTAACGCCCAACTTAACCATAAGTCTATTCCATCCAGCCTCCTCTCTTCTGGTCATCGCTTTCCCCACGTAGTCAATACTCCTATCTTCAACATTCTCAGTCATGTTAAAATCTCCTCCCATGATCCACTGCGCTTGCGGGAGAGCGAAGCCCTCTAACTGGGACCAGAATCTTTGATGTTGCCCCGGTAGGTTGGGGGCATAAATATTCAAGATCTCGATACGTTGTTTATTTATTTCTTAAATAATAAACTGTGCTCTACCTTCCACCATCACCCCATGATCTACAATGAAAGGGGCGAGCTGAGCACCTACTATGATTCCTGTGCCTCCTGAGAAACGATCTCCCAAGGCAGTATACATCGCGTTGTTCCAAAAGTTTGCACCACCTTTATACTCCATCTGATGTGTGCGAGTCATACAGTCATCTAACGATAGATGATGTTCTTGTAAAAGTAGGACTCCCACCTGAGGTACCTGTTTGTTGATAAAGTCTCTAAACTCCGCCCGTTTACGCGCCCCATGCATCCCGCGTCCTAAACTCTGGATATTCTGTGATGCAACCACAATCTGTTTTACTGTCATACAGAAATGTGTGGTTCTTCAATCGGAGCCTCACTATGAGGAACCTCCTCTGCAAACCCATGCCCATCCGCCCGACTCTTCTTAACCGGGGGACTGCTTGGTAAAGCGTCTACCTCGTAAAGGTCGTCACCTAAGAGCCTTTTCAAAAGCTCTTCTGAAGTTCCAGGGATCCTCGTAAGTTTCCCTAACCTTCCTTTAGTTTCTGTAAGGGACTTGATATCAGGATCTGCCACCTTCCACTGATACCGCTCCGCCTTATGTAACTCCAGTGCGTCCTTATTAACCGGTATGAACGCAATACAAATACAGTGGAGGTGTAAGCACGGTAAAGTGGACCATAAAGTGCAAAATGTGATCACTAAGAAGTGAATATGAAGTGCGCTGTTTTTTAAAGCTCAAAGCTGATTTTGAGCATTTTGGTGTAGTTTTTGAGCATTTTAGTCACTTTCTAGGGAGTCATAAGGTATCTTACATACATCTTCATAGAATGAACATCCTAAATTGAAACTAAATTTGACCACTAGTCCTAAATCATGAAAATGAACTTTTCCAAAATCTTAATTTCTTCATTTGGTGCCCTCTATTGTCTTTACAGGATGTTTTTTTCAATTTAAAAAACAATGTTCGGTGAAAAAAAACGCACAAAAAGTACTGCAGAAGTGATCCTCTTAAAAAACATCCTTGCGGTACTTTTGGAACGCTAAACAAATTAATGAATATATGAATTGACTATTTTAGAATACCTCTTCAACATACAGAGGGCACGGCGAAATTAAAAGTGATTTCGGACAAAACCCTAAACCGTTATGTTCACTTTTCCAAATGACTGCATTCACTTTGCTTGGATTTAAAGCCTTCATACAATAACTTTAAAGTGTCTACTTTGCACAAAACTTTTTCAAGTTGTAGAAAAACAAGTTGAGAATCCATATTAGCAAAAAAAGTTGACTTCAATTACATCTTTCCATCACTTTTGTGCAATTTTTGCAAAAGGGCTGAAACTAGCAAATAGCTAAGCACTTTTGTGGTCCACTTTACCATGCTTGTGCCCGTGGGCATTCTCCGCGTCCACCTATACCCATTTATAATACCAGGCCGCATCCGCCCACTGCTTCAAGGGATTGGTACAATTGTTAGTGTTGACTACAATCTTTTTGAGTGCAAGTGATGCCTCATTCACCAACTGATCTCGAGCAGCCATAATACCCCACAGGGGCTGGCTCTCGGAGATTGATAACTGCTTGTAAGCAATCGCCTGACCAGATGTGCTTCCTAACCCCGGTCTCTCCATCAAGATCCGAATATCAGGTTTCTTCTTCGTTCCTCGAAAGGAGGTGAGGAACGGAAAAATCCTACACCTATTATTCTTTAACCTGTACGGGGTCATAAACTCCGCTGCATCCCAAAACGCCTGAGGGATGTTAGTTTTAAGGTATCCTCTCTTGATACAGGAGTCCGGATCCGTTGGAAGAGTAGGACTCGCAACCACAGCCTTCTGCACCTTCTCTTGTCTCCAAATAAAATCAAAGTCCTCTTCCACCGCTGCCTTGGAATTCAGAGCAGCCTCAGCCGTTTCCGGAATCTTGCTAGTCTGAGTATCCATGTGAGGCAGGTCCACAACCGGAGGTTGGGGAGAACAAAAGTCCATCTCCTCCACTTCTTTCCCTCCCGTATTAACAGGGGAAATGGGGACTTCCTGAACAAACTCCATCAGATCTTGCAGCCTGGAATTTAGCTTGGGATCCGGGGTCAAGACTTTCTTACCGCTAGAAAGCTCTGGAGGATCCGAAGAAACTTTACTGCTCCCCTGTTTCTCCGTATCTTCGCTCTCACGTGTCGTCGTTATAACCGGTTCTTTGACTTCCTTCCCCTGAAGACCGGATGCTTTATTCGAGGAAGGTACTCGTACTTCTTTCTCCACGGAATGTACCTTAGGTGTGTCAGCCTTAACCGCCTGCGAGGACGCCGGCTGATCCTGCACTTTCTTGGAAGGCACCTGAGGTACAGAGGTTGCACGTGATACTTCCTCCACCCGTGCACCCTTCTTAGCCACTCTATCCCCTTCCTTCTCCTGTTGAACACGAGTACCGTCCCCTTCCTTCTCCTGACGAACTCGAGCTCCATCCCCTTCCTTCTCTTGTCGAAGTCGAGCTCCATCCCCGTCTTTCTCCTGCCGATCACGTCCCCTAGGGTCTCGCCGATCACCTCCTTGCTGACGCCTATCCATAGGCTGATAACGTCCCTCTCTATATCTCCTTCCCGCACGATACCGAGGAGGACCTTGAGCTCTAAACCCCTCTCTGTCCCTTCCATAGCGACGATCAATGGGATCTTGAAACTGCCTCCTAGTATCTTCCTTCTCTCCAGTGAATCTTGGTGGCTGGTTCTGGAACTTCCGATCAAGATTGCAGGAACAGTGACTTGCTGTATGGCCGTAGACCTTACAAATGCTACACTGATCCGGCTTCCCAGAATATACAATCTTGTGAGACTTAGGAGGAACTCCCTCACCCATTGGGATCTCCGTGACCAACGGAAGCTTATCAATATCAGCAACCAGGATTCTCACCCGTGGTCCCGAAGTCTTCCTTCGATAATTATCCGAAAGATCAACCGCCAAGACTGTTCCAAGACGCTTTCCAAGAATTCGAAGGCACTCCTCGTTTCTAATGAAATCAGGAATCCCTAGAAATTGAGCCCACACAGGGTACTTAATCTTGGAAATGGACTCCTCTTTCTCCGAAGAGAAACCAAGACTCCAGGTGGAGAATGTAACCTCTCTCGACTTGAAAAAGTGAGAGTTCTGAAATGTCGCGTCTACTCCATCTTTCTGTGTGAAAGTGGCTTCAAAGAAACCATTGCCAACTAGAGCAATGGAAATCAGGCTATCGTGTAAATTACTCTTGGCCCAATCCTCTACCTCTCGGTGACTTAATCCCCCAATTGGTAAGTGGCCCAGTACTGTTCTATTCTGAGCTTCTTGAAGATACTTGTCAAAAATCTGTTGTTCCTCATTCTCAAAAACTACCCTCAAGATTCTTTCCTCTCCTTTCTTTGGCGACGCAGCCACTCTCTCGGACTTATCCTCGACAGATAACGCTAAAACCTTGTCAGTGACATGAGCTAATCTTGATCTCTCAACAGCCTGATTCACTACCGGCGCAAGCCGTGATGCTGGGATCGGCTCAGCTCTCTTTGCAGACAGCATTCGCTCCTCCCCCTGACAGCTTCCCTCGCGCGCCATACTAATGAACCTCTAAAAAAGAAAACCTTGAATCAAGAAAATTAACTCAAATCTCTCCTAAGACACTCTTTCGGAAAGCTCAATCCCTGACGAAGAAGAAAGACTCAAAACCGCGCTAGAAAACTAAGGCGAGATGCAAAAAGAAACGAGCAAAAGCTCGAGCGGAGCTCCGCCTCGCTCCTCCGCCATCGCCAACGCCCCAGTACCTGAAACTAGTACCTGAAACTGGCGCCTTAGACCAACTCGGCCATATCGACCCTATTCACACTGCGATCTCAGAAACTACTCACACAGGCACCTGCCACCTGGAGGCAATGGGCGCTGATCCCGTCACCAGAAATACCCACCGGGTTTCAAAGTCGATCCCGTCACCACTCCTGTGGGAGGCGGGTGCTCTGAATCTCACAGCACTAGATGTCCAAATGAAGGATTTTAAATGATATAACTGCTTCAATCTAATCACAAGCCCTAGCATCTGGAGGATTTTCAATGCTTGAAAACAGGTTGCTAAGAGAGACCCGGACATGGAATGCACTGTGCCACCTCAGTCAAAGTGCCAGATTCCAAAAACAAGTTTGCTTGGTGCACCTCATACTAAGTTAAACCATGGTCACCAAGCTAAGATGCATTGTAATCCCTGATAGTGGCAGAGGTGCAATTTTTGAATTAATTAATTAATGGTGGTGCCTTTCGTGCCACGTGGATCCCTTGAGGGGGTGCCAAGTGGCCTTTATAACTTCATCAATCTCTCTCTCCAAAGTGGAAGGGTTTGTCTTTGGTTTGTCTTAGATGGCATCCATCTTTTATCGATGGTCACTCAATTCAGTTTCAAAAATATTTCTCTGCTACTACTTCTATCACAATCTCTGCAAACTGCAACACCCCCTTTCTCATGCAATTTACACCATCAACTCCTCTTAATGCTCAAATCTGTGGTTGCGGCCACATGGCAGTGCTCAGAATTCTAAATTTAAACAATCTGCCAATCTTGAGAATTGGGTTAAAGGGATTCAGGAAGCATGGGTTAACGAGATTCAGGAAGCATGTACAGATTAGGAATTTAGCTTGCTGAAGAATTTGTGAGGGCATTACGTAATCACAAATATTGATAGAGTACCTAGGTTCCGTCCCTCAGTGTAGTCATTGTAGTGCCAACGTAGAAGTCTTTCAATAATTACTTCGTCCTGTATGCGTAATGACATCAACACCTGCCAATCAAGTAATTTATGAAGGTGGTTTTCTTACAGATACAGCAATGTTGACACAACACACGAACACAAAGCTTAATCGACCTCTCCCCAGCAATAAGCACACTTATGTTAATGGAGAAGTAAGGAGAGACGAAAGTGCGCATTTGTTTGCATGTCAGAAATAGGACATCCTATCGTCATCAAAAACTGAAACTCCACATTCAACAAACAACAATCGGTACCCCTCATAAACCGACGAAATCCTACAGTTGAAATCGCACTCAAAACAAACCATCTGCGAGCCCCATCTTGATGGCACCCGTTTCTTCACAAATCCGAGCGCCAAAAACTCTTGCGCTACTCTCAAACCGAAACACTAAATGCTCCCACGGAGACAAAAACCCATGCTGTGTGTTTGCGATTCTCACTGCACGAAACTAATCATGAATTCGATTCCATTAGAGGGAATTACTCACCACGAAGCTCCAAGCACACACACGCCAATTGAGATGGCAATTCCAATGGCGGAGTAGATGTAGGGCGACATGCAGAGCAATGCATGAGTCCACGCATACCACCACGCCACGGACCCCATCGCGGTTTACTCCATCAATCCCCCAAACCAGCACCGCTACCCGCACTACGCCCACTCTCCAGTAGTGATATTTACACACAACGCACTGCCGGATCCCTTGCGCTCCAGATCGCAGTCTCCAATTCCGAAGCCCTGCCCTGCCCTACAGACACACACGCTCTGCATCTGCTTCGAAACGCAAACGCATCCTTGTGGCCGCGCCTACCTTACCCTCCAAAACCCGTTCTGAGCTCCGAAACCACTACCAGCACTCTCCTCAACTGTCCACGAAGCGCCATCACGCCAATCACGCTCACATTCCGCAATAGAGCGTCAGTCCTTCCAGTACTGAAACCCTAACCCCACGCCACCCGAGCTCCCAGCACACACAACGGCAATCCGAATGGTGAAGATCAGCGCCTAGAGGAGGGAAACGGCACCCCGATGGAGACCACAGCGTGGGACGGAGCGCGCAGCAGAGCGAGGTGCCGCCATAGCCGGCTGCGAGCTTGAGCACACTCACAATGGCGGACGACGAGTTCTCCGCGCAAACACCCTCAACCCCAACATAATCTGTTCAAATTGTATATTTAAAAGTTTCAAATATATCGATGTGGTTTTAGGTTTTATGGTGGTTTTGGGTTTTATTGGTGGTTTTGGATATGACGATGCATGGTACCCGAAATCGCCCTTGAGCCGCCACGTTAGACCCCTGCGCTGGACCATTAACTAATTAATGCCAATCGGGGTGGTTGGCAATTTTGGTGATATAGTAAAGCACCGTTTTCCAATGCGTGGACATGGTTATTACTGAGAAGAGTTCAAAGTTTACAGTATTCTGTTTTTTTCAATTGGTATTTTCCACTTGGTCATTTTATTTGGCTCAGAATTTCTGGTTTTCGCTTAAATAAATATAATTATTCTTCGACAAAGAAACTACCTTGCTATGGTACATGTGAGTAATAGATCTATTTGTATCTTTCGAGATCTTGTTTCCATTACATTCAAATAAAGTATCTATGTTAGACGCACCGAAAGTCACCAAAGTCCCTAAAATCACCACACCTTAGTACGACCTCACCAACCTCCTAAATCTTTTAAAAGTAAATTGTCAGTCCTCAATCGGAGGACTGATTTTCTTATTGGTCACTTTGTTAGTGGATGAACTCTCACAATCATAGTGTACGGTTTTGGGTTAAATGGTGAGCAAAGTTGAGGACCACTATTATTGCTCATAGAAGATTCTAAGTTAGAAATGGGTCACATAGTACTTTGCACTTTGAGATTTTCTATAAAATTGAGAATTGCAAATTTCATGATGCAATTTTTTGCATTCCTCACGAAATGCCAAACAAAAACATTAGCCTAGAGGCCAAGAATGGACCTTCCATTCTCGGTGCACCCAATTCACCGAGCTCGGGTCATGTCAGAACATGCATTTTCTGATTATAATATTCGTACCATCAAATTGTCTCGATGTCTAAGTGTATAGGAGTTGGGGCCAATTGCAACCGCTTAGCCAATTACAAAAGAGGATTTAAGCCTTCAAACTCACTGAATTGGCCCGACCATCTTGGTGTAAATCGGCCCTAAGAGCTGGTCATGCTCCACAAGCTTTATCTTGTTTTATTAACCCCTAAAGTTCTAAGGGTATTTTTCATCAAAACTGCCTCAAAACAGCCCCTCTTCAAAGCAAGGTGGATTTTGCAAACTTGGGCTTTTTTTTTGTACATCTAACCGTAAGATCTTATAGCTAACTTCTATCTCTTCATGTCCACCAAATCTCACACACTCATTCTTCACCAATTGCAAGATCGTAACGTTCAAAGTAAAAAAGAAGTTTTTTTTCCCTGCAAAAAAAGGGGACAGCAGAGTTTTGAAGGCCAAAAAAACCATTGTTTTGCATTATGAATTTTGGGGGTTTTGATGCACGTCGAAGAATACTGAGGTAGCTAATTGTTCTAAGAAAATTATATTCAAAAAAGTTGTGGAAAGTTGCCAAAAAAATCATTTTCCGCTAGGGGGTATACTGAAATTCACAAACAAAGGCCGTTTTTGGACAATATAAATAGCATATGAAAAAAATTTGGATTAAAAATCCGAACGGTGGGAACATGCTCTACTACCTTCTCTATACATAGATTTTTTTTTTAAAAAAAAATATCAAAATCTCAATTTTTGGTGGAATTTCAAAGTTTCGTCTTTGGGCAGATTTTGGCAGATTTTGGGCAGTTTTGGGCAGTTTTGGGCAGAATTTGCTGCATTCACAGTGGCTTAGAAAAATTCAGCACCTGCCCAACGAGCAGCGTTTGACAATTAAACCTTCATAACTTTTGATCCCGATGTTGGAATTGAAAAATAAAAATACCAACACGAAGATCTCCGAACGGCCCACCTTCAATAAAAATTTCAGAAAATCCTGATATAAATTGCATTCATAGGTACATGCCCAAATTCAAAAAAAGCCCAAATGTGGCAGATTGTCCTTTAGGGGTTAATGAACCTTTTAATAATCATTGGCATACACGAATGTTGGTCCAAAAATAAGTTGAATTTCAACCAGTTATAAATTTTGCGTAACAATGCATATTTTGCTGAATGTTTTTTTTGACATATTCTTCATCAGTTTCTACACCTTCCTTATATATTTAGATTTTAAAGATTTTTTTCAATTTTCTATAAATATTTAGATATTCGGATCATAGGTCTTGACCTTTGGACTTCTCCTTTGAGCCTTCACACTATAATTGGCCAAAGGCTTAAAGTGATTTATTTTAATATACTTTTTTAGACCAAAGCCTTCTCCTCTTAACATAATTGTGCCAGGAAAATGATGCTTCTCCTCTCGACTTTGGCCGAGTCTAAACTGGCCTTTAGTAGTTCAATTGTTGCTTTCCATTGGCCTTTACTAACCCGAGTGGTATTTTATTTACTCTTGCAAATGACCTAAATTTGATTTGTGTATTAATTTATTTTTTTAAATGATTCAAAACGAACCCCTTCCTCAAAGAAAAACTTAACTAAAACTGTTCACCTAGAAACTCACCCCTGGTTTTGTAATATCTCATATGCATGGACGTCACCTCTAATTAAATTTAGCACACAACTTTGCATCCTTCTAAATGCAAGTTGGTACCTGCCCATTTCATTATTAGGCTCTCCCAAAGTGAGCTTCATAGGTCCACTTGAGGTAAAGGAATCTGCGGCTAGTCAAGGTGGGGCACCCCTGATGATTGCAGCAGCCACTTGGCCCAAGCAAGAGAACTGCGCGTATGAAATAGTGCACCAAACAGAGTTCCACCCCAGGGAAAGCCTGAACGAAACCAGGAGACCAGGAAACCAAGTGATCTATCGGATGGGCAACCAAGTGAGATTCCAAAGCGTACAATATCAAATAGTTTAATCATATTTCACTCTGACCTGGACAAGCTATGAGAAGCTTGAGAAGCCGAGAACCTCGTCATCTCTTGTCTATAAATACAACACGGCCAACAAGACGTCAGCAGCGTCATCACACACGGTCAGGAGATGAGAATCGTTGATATTCGTTGCCCTGGTTGCAGAGTTATACCATATGATTGTGGGAGGGTATTATGTTATAACAGAGCCGATGAACTTTTGTCAATACCACATTCTCCTTCATGACAGGCTCCACATTCCTTTTTCCTCTAGTTTGATGAGCTTCTAGTGCACACACTCTCGGCGACAATCCGAGGAACTTCGTAGTTGGAGTTCCGTCACTGATCATATTCCATCGATTCACTCATCTACCTTCTTCGCAAACACGTACTGACTACTGTAACTTGCACCTTCAGGTAGGTACCATTACTGTCTAGTTCACATTCTTTTTGGCTAACCTGCGGTGTGATTGTCAATGTTGGATTGGGTTATAGATTCCTTTTGATATGTGTAGTTTCACCTTTGATTTGATGCTTGTTTATCAGTTTCATGTGAGTTTCCGTTTGACCAATTGACACATGAGTGTTAATGATGCTTCAGTATTGACGTTTCAGGTTGAAGTAGAGATTTATTCTGTGGTTATTTTGTGGTTTAAATCTGTAGCCATAACAGGCTGTGGGGGAGGATTGCAAATCTGTTTAAAGGGTAGATGAATGTGAGTGTGCTGCAGTTGAGCTATTGGTGATGGCATGATTCTGTGTGGTTTTCAAGCTAGTGAATGTTGCCGCGAGCGAATTGTTTCGGTAGATCAAAGTAGTGTCAATAGTAACATGATGATTCCCTAGTTGTAGCGCACGTTTTGGTAGGAAAACAGATACCAGTGACACCGCGCGCAGGTTGGACAATTCTTCGATGGTCTTAGGATTTTTCTCTTTGACAATATTTTTTTGTACATATGATGAATCTTAATATGTCAAGTAACAATTGTCTCTTCATTTTTTAAGCATGAATGTACTGACAGTGAGTTGGCGTGTGAAACAGGGAGCCAGAGCCGCAGATTAAACTGTCCTTCAAGCAATCGGCGTTCGTTCGCAACCATGGCACACCCAAACCGGTGGATGAAGCTCTTCATCGTGGCCGGCGCGGCCAACCGTTTCAGACTGAATCGGGAAGAGGCCCAAGAGGCCCAACGCCTGGCTATGATGGCCGCATTGGCAATCCGCCCTCGAGAAGCGCGAACTCGAGTCTGGGAGGCTCAGATTCCAGCCGACGTTGATGCACCGATGCATCAAGTGAACGACGCATTGGCACAAATGCGCCCAAGGGATGCTCTCACTCGAGGTCAGCGGGAACGAGATATCTGGCCGGCCCTCTTTGGGCCCAATCCGTTCGATTGAATGTTGCAATGCAGGGCCTATGGTGGGGCAGCTGGGGCCCTGCATCGTTGTTGCGAGTGGAGGCAGAGATTACTCATACAGGTCGCGTCATTCTGTGTCTCCGTGGGATTAGTGGTTCGGATTGTCGCCGGAGGATGCACGTCGTCGTTTTGTAATATCGCTTTGTGGCCACCATATCGTGGTAATAAAGACATTGTATTTCCCACCAATTTGTTTCGCGTTGAGCACTTCAATCAGCTCTGTCTGGTACTTCACTGCACATTCTCTTCGGTCCGTGCAAGACAATCAACAATAACTGCGCTTCAGAGGTCCAAATCACCGAGGATGCTGTTTAACCTAAGTTGTCCGAGGGAGCAGAGGCTTGGGGATATGACGCTCTGAATTTGCAATTCTCTCAATCCGACGAGTAATTTTGTTTCTGCTACTGGAGTTAGAATGTGAAGATTCGTTCCTTTGCTGGAGTTCAGGTGTTATTAGACTAGGTTATTTGGATATGATTTGAACAGCTTATTATAGCAATGCTTGTGGCATCTCAGCCCGCGTATGTCGCTACGTTTATAATTCTTAATTCCTCATCCTTTGCCGCCTTTAGAGAGGAATAATCGTCGTAGACTCGTACACTACCTTGATGTATTGTCAGCTGAATACATCATGTAGATCATTCTCCCTTCCAGAGGATTCTCTGCATACACCGGCAACTAGGCAACTACGACCGCTGCAATTCAACAAATCCAGAGAATGCATGCACCTACACAACAGCTCACCAGCAAGGCAAATGAATTGCTCGTGTTTCCCATCGTGCAAGAAAATGAATGTCCCAACTCCCAAGTGCCAACACTGACAGGATGTGTCCAAAAATTCCTCCACCCTGGGCCCGAACCTGGGCCTGACCCTGAGCTTTAACCTGTGGTTCAATGTACATACGTAATTAATATGAAGCTTGTACCGCTCTTCAACTTGATCAAGTGGCATTCCCTCCAGCTTTAGCACAACATCATAAGTTACCAAAGGACAACAGTACTGAACTTTGAAGTTAGGAAAAATGTCATCAGAGCCAATAAAAGTAGAGCTTTCCAGCCCACCTCAGGCAAAAGAATCTTTGGATAGTGTACCGTAATACGCAAAAAATGACTGCAGCATCGCACTGGTGTGAAGAACCAGACGAAGAAATTAGGCATAGTGCTGGCCCACGAAGATAATGAATCGCTTGGGACCAAGTCTAACTTATCATTTGCAAAAATACCAGAGAAATGGAATCAATTATGAAAAGAAACATCAAAACAAAACAAAACAGATCTTTAAAAAAATAAAAGTTTGAACGAGCTGGCGTTATATTCCAGATTGCAAAGCATTTGGAAGTTTTGATATGGAGTTGATCAACCAAGTTGGGTACAGCCGGGATATTGATTCACGGAGGATGAGTCACATGCAACCTGTATTTATCATTGTATCATCATTAACTGACAATGGTCCACAAAGTCGTAGGATATAAAAGGATCAAACGTTCAGAACCAGGTCCATCGCAGATCGACTTGTCACTTCACCTCGTAAAGAAAAGGAAGCAGTAGAAAAAGAATAACAATTTTATGAAGATGGAATTTCAGTTTTTTGGGTTTCCCCTATTTTTATTTTTGATGTCTCAACTTGGTGTTTTAGAACTCTGATTAGATAACAAGTCAAATCCTATATATTCCTTTTATTTTATCTCTCAAATCTTTTAATCAAGAAGACATTCAGAAGGAAATGTTGGAGCTCTTAGAAAGGCGTGGAGGCTAAAAATTGTTATTTTCAAAGATTCAATGATGAATATAGAGTTTAACTCCTCTAGGCCCATGCCTGAATCGCTTGTTTATATACCTTTGTTCACGAAATGTGCAATTCTTCGTAGTGGAAGCACTTCCTCAAAACTTCACCGTTGATCTTGCATCTCAATTGTAGTGTACAATTGTAGTCCAAAAATGGGAAGGATTCACCGTACAAATGCCTAGCATATAAGGTTTGGGGACCAAGTTTGAATGTGACTTAAGGGGCCTCTTTCAAGTCCCTTTGACCTTGATGGGTTAATAGCTTGTTACAAAATCACTGTATTTTTAGAGTTGGTTTGTATTTGACCATAACATTTCATAGATGGACATCATTGGATCATGTTTATAACAAAACATCTAGATGCTAAACCCTCAAACGTCATATTCACACATATATAGTCAGTCATTATCAAAAAAACAAAAAATAAATACATTTTTAATAATTAATTGAATTCAAAAATTACATCCATGAAAAAAAATGTGCAAAATGATATTTAGTTCATTACTAGATTCCTAAGTAAAAACAATTTTAATACTACATAATCGTTGGATAAATTTTCAACTTCCATGTAATTAGTTTGCTTAGTATTGATTTTTTATATAAATAAATTACTCTAATGTAATCACCATAACAATACCTTTTTAAAAAATCAAGATTTTTTTTCCATATCTAAAACATTATTCAAAATAGTGCGACGACGCAGTACAGGTTGCAGGAAATAATTGTTACTTGAAGTTGACTTATAAATTGAATTTTAATTTTAGCTTGTTATTAAAATTTAAATGATTTTGATTAATATTTGAAATATTTTAATTAAAAATGAGTTAGTTACATATTGATTGTCAATTAACAATGACCATTAAAAAAAATTTGATATTGCTTTATTAAAATCTCAAACTTTATAGATAACAAGGATAATCATTGATCCAAAAAATCATACTAATAATAGAAAAGTATGAGTTATATTTAATAATTATAAAATATTAAATGTAAATAAAAAATAAAAAATATTAACCCTTAATTATCCTTAAAATCCAAAATGGGTTATTGCAATTTTGGACATCCTAGAAGGGGAGGTTAAAAGTAATATTATTTTTAAATATATTTACTGGATACTCCCTTTACGGTAAGGTCTATGTAGTAAAAAGTTTTAAGCCAAATTCCAATTTTAGAGCCTCCATCTAGAAATTTTAGGTTTCAAGTCCAAAACGGGCAATCTTAAATTAGATATTTTAAAAAATTACTCAAATTCCACAGTGACCCAAGTCAAAAAGTTTACCAATTTTACAGGGGCAGCCTCCAAGACTTACTAAGACAAGCTTCAAAGTTTTGGGTAATTTTTGAGTTTTTCTTTAAAAATTTGTCAAAATTCGAGATTTTTGAATTTTTTTTAACTTGATTTTTCTGAAAATTACAAATTTATTAAGGTACCTACTTACCATTCACTTCTTTCTTAGCTCACAAATTGATTTTGAAATGCATGTTTTACTATTTTGTCAATTTTATACCTTCTTATAGAAAATAATTTGCATGAAGGTCTAAAAAGCGTTTTGAGTCCCTAATATTTTGCATGAGCACACCTAATCTAGTTAGCTACATGGAAAAAAAAATATGACCAAAATGTTTGAGGTAAGAATCTTCAAGTCTCCCTTTGCACCGTGGAAGGAATGCCTTCGAGCAATGCCCAAAAAAACTTTTGCACAAACTTTGAATGTTATGATTTTGAAAAGGATAATCATCCAACGGTTAATTTTTGGAACTAGAACTACAAATAGGCTTAGATTCAAGATCTTACTATTGAAAATCTTTAAAAAGTTCTAAAAATTTGTTTATACCCTTAGAAGTGCATAGAGGTAAAAAATTGCAATTTTCAGGTTTCAAGCTTCAAAAAACACAAAGAAAGTTAGGGGGTTAAAACATTGAAGTCAATTCTGGGGATTGAATTCAAAATTCTCATGAAGATATATAATTTCTGCGGCATTCAAAATTCTCATGAAGATATATAATTTCTGCAGCATTCAAAATTTCATAGTAAGATGTTTTATAAACATATACTAAAATGTCTACTCTTGAAATATTTTAAAAAAATTCTTTACTTCCATACTATGCTCATGTGGGCATTGGATCGGAGGTGAATCAAACAAACACTTAATTCACGTTAGTTTCCTCCATAGACAGAAGTTTCTCTCTCTTTTATAATCATACAAACATGCAAGCTAGTTCAAGTGGAAATCATCCTGATTCCGGAAGAGAGAGAGAGGCGAGCCTTGGTCCAAAGAGCGGAGGGAGAAGCAGCGTATCCTGTACACTCCAGTACCGAGCTTTTTAGACAGGAATCTCCCAAACATGGCATCGCTGACGTAGCCCGGCGCTTGACGGTAGGAGTTTATTATTGATTATTCGGTGCGCGTTCCGTCGGTAAACCATGAGGCCGCCATGTGGCCGGGTCGGGACCACCCTCGCATGCGCATCAAATGCTCTCTCGGGCAGAGCCTCGAAATATGTTTTGAGCTCGACGACACTCAGGTTCGGGCGCCGAGGCTCCAGTTTCGTTCGGGGGAATGTATTGCGTACGATGAGAATGTACCGTATGCTGTTCAGTGCAGTATGCGACTTGGCGACAGGAGGATTTGCTGACGATGTGCATGTTCTGGTACATTTTAAATTCAGGGTCTTGGAAAGGTAGGAAAGAAAAGGATGCAAGCATTTGCAAATGGTGAAAGGAAGTAAATTAAATTTGTAGCAAATGTAATTTTTATTTTTATTTTACCATGGATGCTACTGTCTAGAGATATATACTATTTTACCATAATAAGGGGTTGTCACTCATTAAGAGAATATTTTTCTTGGAAGAAAAAAAGTATTTTTTCAAACTATGCCCAACTAATACTTGACAAAAAATTTCCTTATCATGAAACTATTTATCATGTACATTGATCTACACAACCTTCATTTTTCCTAAGATTGGATTTATCCAAAACCTATGATTAAGTGGAATGATAAATTTATATAAAACTTTGAGATGATAAACCTTTCAAGCTCAGCTAATTTATATGATTACCTTATATTTTGTAGCACTAAAACCTCTATCTATATCAATGGTTGGTGCATCTAATTGTTTGATATGAGTTCAAAACTGTGCTAAGGCTCCGTTTTAACACCTTGGCATTATAAAATAATTGTTGACATTTTCAAAAAGGCCATCTCAAGAAAGGTTCAGAGGTGAAGTGTCCAAGAGATTAAAAATTTGAATGCAAAAAAACCACAAACCATCATAGAATATGCTAATAACACTTTTATTTGCCTTTTTGCTAAAGAATGTTTCAATTACTTTTCTCTTCTATTATTTTTGTTGGGTATCTATTTTATTAACAAACCAAAAGAACTAATAGAACCCTATTGGTAACAAAAGTCACCTTGGACTTTCCAATATGATGTCCAATTGCTTGAAAATGGTGATATATTTAAACTTTTTGGTTCTTCATTTTGCCTCACTGTAGCCACATTCAGTGCTTGAAAAGTTTTTACTTGATAAATTAGAAAAAAAAACTCATATTTTTCAATTTCTATTGAGATTAATACAATAAGCTATGTTGTGAGACCCAATAAGATTCCCCTATTTTTAGAATTTCTTTTGAGTAAGGAGTGGCACAACAACTTGGGAAGAGAATGTTATTGGTAAGATTTTGAATCTCATTTGAAATACTAAGGTTGACAAGAATGGTCACCCTCCATGCTATTGCCCCAAATGTAATGGAGGCTTTAGATTGATAAATCATTTTAAAAACATATGCAAGAAGATAGTCATCGCCTACAAATAAAAAGAATCTAATTTTACAGCCGTCCTCCACTCTTTGACTTCTTTACTTTCGACAAGGATGTGGAGCTCAACAAAAGCCCTTTCTTCGGAAGTCCACTCAAAATGGCAACAAGGTCATACTTGAGTTCAATAAATGGTGCAATTTAATCTACACTGAGAAACTACTGGTTCAAAAAATCAACCAAATTCCTTCAAGGAAAAATGATGAATGATTGTGTGCATTTTTCTAGTGGATGCTTCTGAGAGTAAGAGTTGTTGTGTTCCATCGAATGTAGGTGTGTATATCCTGCAAACAAAGTGATCATAGAGATAGATGTTCTCTATATATCGCCCCTGACATCTGCTTCCATCGGTTAGACCATGCAACCAAACTCAGTCATGGCTTATAATCTCAAGTTCCCGCAAATCTGCATGCTACGGATCTGGTGGAATCTGAACTGTAACGATGAGGTTTACATTCACGGCATCAGCTTGATCTGTTTGCAGAAGTGTCTCAGGTATTGAATTTGGTTCACAGCAAGGTTTATCCTGCTAGTGTTGGAACCAGCAACATTAGTTGTGGATTACAAAGGATCAGGATACTATGATGGGTGATGTGTGACCTCCACAGTAAGCAGTGGGTGCTTTGCGTAGCTAAATGTTTTTCTTTTCTTTTTCTGGAAACAATTGGATACTTTATTTCACTGTAATGGAAACAAGGCCTCGATAGATACAAAGAGATCTATACCTCAATTGTACCGTAGCAAGGTAGTTTCTTCGTTGAAAAATAATAGTATTTATTTAAACTAAAACCAGAAATTCTGAGCCAAATCAAATGACTAAGTGGAAAATTCCATTAGAAAGAAAACAGAACACTGTAAACTTTGAACTCTTCTCAGTATTAACCATGTCGACGCATTGGACGACGGTGCTTTATAATGCATCTTAGCTTGGTGACCATGCTTTGGTATGAGGTGCACCAAGCAAACTTGTTTTTTGAACCTGGCACTTTGACTGAGGTGGCACAGTACATTCCATGTCCGGGTCTCTTTTGGCAACCTGTGTAGGGATTGTGATTGGATTGAAGGAGTTATATTATTTAAAATCATTCAAGTGAACATCTAGTGTTGTGAGATTCAGAGCACCCGCTTCCCATGGGGGAGGTAACGGGATCAACACTTGTTGCCTCCAGGTGGCTAGGTGTTTGTGAGTATAATTTCTGAAGTCTCAGTGTGAATAGGGTCGATATGGCCGAGTTGGTCTAAGGCGCCAGTTTCAGGTACTGGTCCGAAAGGGCGTGGGTTCAAATCCCACTGTCGACACGTGTCACTTTTGCATTTTTAGACACCCCACCCCTAGCATCTCAAAAGGGCATTCCAACGCACCAATCCATTCGTCATTTGGACATCGTATGCATTAGTTACAAGGATGTAAAGTTTTGATACCTTTCACCGTAGAAATTTGTCACAACCAAGTCTACATACATACATCAATCATGATCTTTCCAATCTTGAACCAACTAGAATGTTGGATTTTGTGTAATTTTAGAGGATCAAAAGATGAATAATGTTCAATTTGAATTTTTGAAGGTCCTTATGCAGATCCCATATAGAGTCACTAAAGGTATATATTTTTCCAACATTAGGCCAAGGTTTCAAGCCTAATACTAAACAAACTTGTACATCAAATGAAACATTGTTAAGAATAACAATACAAATTTGGATTACTCTAAAGAAGTTCCTAAAACTTGTCAAAGCATTATACAATTTATTGCGGGAAAATGAAAAAACCCAAGCATATATTTTAGAACAATTCATTCTAATAAAATGTCCACTTGGCTCACAAATACAATTCCAAGTCATTATGCTTTTAACATATGGTTCAAATTTGATCTACAAAGTTGGGAATCAAAAGTTATGTATGTAGATATAAAGGTTTTTCAAAGCATTGCTACCACCAAATAAAATAAAAAAGGGTAAACAACAATAGAAGTACAGAAGTCCGGTCTCCATTATGACAACAATGGAGATATGAAACATAGTACTTTATTCTTGGTTAAAACAAGAGTCATGAACCCTATTTTCTTTGTTAGAACTGACTTCAAAATCCTAGAGTCTAGAGAATCTGAAAGTCTAGAGATTTCTAGAGCTCTTCATAGAAAGCTAGAGTTGGAAAAATACTATAGTTGAAATTTGAGAAATGTCGAAGTCTAAACAGGTTGAATGCTTATACTAGAGCCTAGTCTATTATTTTAGAATTTAATAAACACAGGGTAGGCAACCTCAGTTTTTACGCCCTAACTTTCTGGGACAATGTCAGCGGTTTTGTGCACAATTAGGGAATTTTGATTTTCCACAATCGAATGGCTTATGGGCGGGGATTTCAATATGACGGAAAATATGGAGGATTGCAGTGTTGACTATGTTGGCAAGGCAATGACAAGAAGGGAAGAAGCAATATGGAACATGTTGATGATCAAGCTTGGTGTCAACGATGTTTATCGACTGGACGAGTTCAGGGCCATTAAAAACAAGTCTTATACCTAGAGAGGGCAGAATCCTACCCCAATTTGGGCTCGAGTGGATAGATTTTATATTAATGCTACCCTTCAGGAATATGGTGGAAGGTCCTTTATTGGTCCAACCATTTTTCATATTTCTGATCATGCGGTGGTTTACGTTCAAATCATGTTTGAGGGAGTTCGGTCAAAAGCCCTTAAGCCTTTTAATTCAGCCTCACTCAAGAAGGTTGAAACTCATGATGAACTTATAGAATCTTGAAAGTCCACTATGATAAGTAGTCAGGAATCATCGTGGGGGGAAGATTGCGGAAGCCTTAGAGGCTATTCGACATAAAAGTGATGACATTACTGCTAAACAGAGAAAAGAAGGTAGACAGCAGTATGAACTTCAGTTTCAGGAGATTAAACAGGCTGAGGAGGTGCTCCAAAAGAACTGGCATAATCTTGATGCTTGGAAGAAGTTCAACAATGCACAATCGATATTAGAAGGAGTTCGTATGGATAAGTTGGATAAGAAGCAGTATGCGGCTGGTGCTAATTGGAGTAAGATGGAAGATAAATGTTCGGCACAGTTCTTTAATTATCATAAGGATATTAAAAAGAAGAGTCATATTTCTGAACTGATTAGAGGAGGAGAGACTCTGAGAGAACCGGAAGAGATAGCTAAGTATGTTCAACATCATTACTAAGATTTGTACAAGAACTATTAGGTGGTTGAAGATAACTGTGAGGCTAGGCTCAATGTATAAGAAGTGTTCCAAGACGGGTGACAGAGGATCATAACAAGGGGTTGACAAGACCTTTTACAGCCAAGGAAGTTATAACTGCTGTAACTGATCTTCCCAAGTTCAAAACACCGGGACCAGATGGTATACCAACGGAGTGGTATCAGGAATCTTGGAAAGCGATTGAAGCCGATATTGTGAAATTGCTTCAGGAATCTTTTGATTTGAAGCAGATTTATTCTCAACTGAATACCGGTCTTCACATGCTGATTCCTAAGGAAGGCCATAGAGCTATCATAGAGAATCACAGACCGATTTTGGTGTTACCTTCAGCTTATAAGTTGATGGTTAAGACGATTGCCAACCGAATACAAAATTATTCACCGGGTTGGATTAATTCATCGCAGATTGGTTTTGTAAAAGATCAGTATATTTTGGACAATGTGTTCATGTGTTATGAATCGATGGAATGGGCGAGAGAGTCAAAACACAATTAAGTTATTTTGTTTCTTGACTGTCAAAAAGCCTATGATCGAGTTAACTGGACGTTTTTGAAACAATCCATGGAATATCTTGGTTTCTCTCAACTTTGGATTGATTAGACTGCTACTTTATATGAGGGAGCAACGTCTTTGGTGTGAGTGAACGGCAAGAGAGGAGATCCGTTTCCTATTCGGAGGGGAGTAAAGCAAGGGTGCCCTTTGGCACCCTACTTGTATTTGTTTGCAGCAGATATTCTTTCCCACATGATCAACGATCCGGTTTATGGTGTGTTGGGCATCAGGCTTCCTAATGGAACTTTCCTGAGGGAAATGCTCTTTGCTGATGATATAGCTTTGTATCTACAAGGCTTTACGGAGAACTTGGAGAGGGCCTATGTGGTTTTACAAAAGTTTTGTGAAGCTTCTGGAGCGAAGTTAAACTGGGATAAATCCTTTGCAATATGGGCGTCGAATACTGAAAGGACCTGGTCTTGGGGTGATGAGCTCTAGTTGAAGTGGTTGCGACCGGGGGAGACATGCAAGTATATGGGCTTTGCGGTGGGCTTTATGATGGCTCAAAGAGACAAAGATAACAAGGTACTATAGCAGATTAGGCTACAGCTGAGTAGGTGGAGTCCGAAGCCTTTATCAATGGCTGCAAGGATTCTCGTTACTAATCAAGTGATTCTTTCATCCATATGGTACATATCATCATGTGCGGATATATCACTTAGTACTTTCAATAAAGTCCGAGCTCTTGTCAGGAATTTTTTAATGGGAGGTGATCATGATCATAAGAGCAGGGCGAGAGTAGCATGGAGTTTAGTAGTGTTACCTACATCGCATGGAGGAGTCAAGATTTTTGATCTAGCTTCTCAAGCTGTTGTTTTATTAGCCAAATTGGTTACAAGAGGTTTATCTCCAGGTACAGAGTTGTGGAAGATTTTGTTGGGGCATAGAATTCAATCACTTCAACTTTAGAAGAGAGGAGCTTGGAGAAGAGATATGAATTGGCTCTTCAAGGCAAAGAGAATCTTTGCACAAGGTTTACCGTTGTGGCAGGGTATCTGGACGTCTTGGAAGCAAGTTAGACCCGGAGTGATTATCAAAACCTCGTACTGTCGATGAAACACTCAGACAATCCCGGTGTTTCAACGAGCATATTACAAATTGTACAGGTACTATGTGAGGGAATAAACATGAAGGTATGTTTTGACGTTGGTCCAATAAAGGGATCATGAGATTGAAAGATGTTTGGTGTGATCGCACCAATCGTTTTCTCAATGATCGGAAGTTATGGAGTCTTACGGGCTTACATAATTTGGATTGGATCAGAGAAGAGCTGGTTTAGAGTGTCAATTGGGGCACTTCACGACCATCAAGAAGTAGAAGAATTGGCTTGTTCAAATCTTCACGATACTATCTTATCTATAGCCTTCATTAGAAATATTTTTAATGAAGTTAATTTTTCCAAGAAAAAAGAAAAGTGGAGCGTACATTCTAAAATTCTTACTTTTTGAAATCCAAAGAAGTTATATTTCCATCCTAGACTACCAATTTCTTGTTAGAGAAAGAAAATTCCATTACAAAATATGGTTTCTAGCGTGGACACAATTTCTTGGCATACCAGATTTCATTAGGAATGAAGCCTGCTTGTATATTTTAAATAAATGAATTGTCTGAGTATTAGCGATAGATTCCTCAATTATGTACAGCAAAAAGATATTTGGCCTCAGCTCTTGATACTATTTTTGGATATCAAGAAATTTTGGTAGTTATAGCCAATTAAAACGTCTAGCTATAGGAAATGTAGATTACATAGCATTCAAATCACATCATATCATTAACAGCAAGACCATCTTCAATATTGTTTGTTGGGATGTGCAAATCATTACCCTAAACCCTAAACCCTTGTATAGCCTTTAAGAAAACCTAGCA